>CM063740.1:4945657-6148455 GCA_032441825.1 Chaetogeoica ovagalla
CGAATTTCTAATAAGTTATTCGGACGCATTGTATTTATAAAACGTCCCCGTTGACTGTGAGTATCGAGCGAAGCGATCGAGTTCGTCCTTATACGTACCTAACTAAAATATTATTTAAAAAACGGATTTGTTTTTTTCTAACGAACATTATATCGATTACGTGCGGTGATAATTTAACGAACTATAACAATAATAATAACTAGTTATTTTCTCTCTCGACTAGTGCAAAGAAATGATGAAGACCGGGGGAAACCGACTGGAAAATAACTATACAAAAAGAGTAAAAAAAAAGTCAGAAAATGCGAAATAAAAAAAAAAATCACTTATTTAAATTCGCCTGTAAATAAAACATATATTTTTGGAAAGCGTCGGTTAAGACGTTTCAAAAAAAAAAAAACCAACGACATCTTACAATTAGAGGACCGTTTAAAACTATAGAAAAAAAAAAAAATGTAAAACGCTGTGACTGTCAATCCGTGAGAAAATTATTCTCTTCGTCTTCAAATATTGTAAAACCGTTTTATTATTATTAAAAATATTAAATTGAAATTCACCACTATAGGCCGCCAGAGTGGTCTGACCGCTAAACCCGCCTAAATTTAAACTCGATTTTAGTATTCACACTCCGTATAAGAAGTTGTCAACATTTTTTACTGGTTATAATCTTTTGATTCTTAGTTTGAGACTCGTTGACGGTTATCAGAGCCATAACTTATCACAAAGACAATAAAATCATAAAATTATTATCACATTACGTTAATATACGTATTGTTAATAATTTAAATACATCATAATTCATACGTTTAAAAAGTGTTCAGGAAGACCGAGGAAAAAAAGTAGTTTTTTGTTTTCTATTCAAATCGCACTGTGGTCGTGTATCAAAAAGCAAGCCTAGAACGAGTTCTATCGTTTGCCAACTGCTTGCCGTTGAGAATCGCCGTCAAAAAACTCGAGTCGATTCTAAGTGCGTTGGAAAAAAAAAACAAAAAAACGTTCACACGCCCGTTTGTGCCGGTTCTTTGAATACGCGCATAAACTATGCCGCGTTCGATGGTATCGAACGTAAATGTTAGCCACAGCAATCCGTTAAACGAATAATATTTTACGTACGACCGTAGATCGTAAACGACGTTTCGCGGAGTGTTATTAACGAGAGACGAAATGGAGAAAACGGGTCCAACAGAAAAGACGAAATTCTTACGTTTTCCAACGCGTTCGCGTATCGGTTCAGTACACGAAAACAAATATGTTTGTGCGTGCCCGTACATATATATTATAATGTGCGTTGGTGAGAGTTTGAGGTGCTCCTCAAATCGCCATTTTTTTTTTTTGAAGAAGAAGAAGGTTTCCTGTGTCCGATCGGAAATATTCTACTCGTTGGGCGTCCTCTTAATTTCTAAAACATATTGATGTATAGGTGCAACACTGAAACGTGTAAAACACTGACGATTATCTATCCGGCGATTTAGCGTCACTTCGAGTTCCGCCGTTCGAAAACATCGGTTTTTAACATAAAAGTGATAATAAATTATATTGCGCCTAACCGCGGTCAACACTGTTATTGGCTATAACAAACGCTTCTTCTTCTTCTCTCGCAATCCACTTTGTAGATTGACGAATTGCCAAAACCGAAACGACGCCTGGACGCGCAGTGGATGATATTCGCTAAAAAAAAAAAAAAAAAACGCCCCGCCGCCGCCTCTCGTCCGGTTATTATTTGACAATGAAACATTTAACCGGAGTCCGCCGCACGAGTGTCGTCGGATCGGCCACTCGGAAAACCGCGGCTGTCCTCGACACGCAAGCGTACTGCAGCACACTTAAAGGCGACCGGACACCGATTGGCCGGTATGAATTACGTTTGAAAAATAACGCGCGACGACGATATTATTAATTAACACAGTAACCCAAACGACGGTGCGCGGGGTGAAACAAAATAAACGTTACGACGACTCGAATACGTGATGGATGTATATATATAAATAAGGAATTTTTTCTTTTTTTATACGCATAAAAATCCGGAATCCCGTATGGATACGGGTGTTAATATTAGATTACGTCCGTCGTCCGAAAATGGATTTAACGCATTTTCTCGGAGACCGCGGACCGTACAGCGGATTCTGGAAGGACGTCCAGGACGGACTGTCGTTGTACCGCGGCGTTCATCTCGTCGACGTCATACTGACCATCGGATTCTCGTACATGGCGTTCCGATGGTATTGCAACGGCGGGACCGCGAATTCTTCGGACGGGATGACAAACGGTTCCGTGACCACCGACACCGTGTGCGGCGGCCATCGCGAAGACGCGACGGGACGTCATCGGATCACCGTTGATCTGTTGAATCGCCGCGACGGTAATTACGACGACAATCCCTCCTCCCCCTTGTGCTGTTCATGTTGAGTGGAACACGCGTGTGTAGTGGCGGACGACGCGGTTTTCGGGAACGAACGACGAGAACGACGACGGTACGACACTTTAATGACCGAATTAGTCGGTATGAAAAAAAATCAGGAGAAAATTGACGGGTCTATTGGCGAACTGCGTGCGGTCGTCGAGAGAGCGGCGGCGGTCGAACGCGGACGATTGCGGGGAAACGCGGGCTGGACCGCCGCCGCCGCCGGTTCACGTTCGAAAGCGACGACGAGCGACGACGACAGAGACTTCGGCGGTTTCCACGAGTGTACACGACATTTTAACGCGTTCAAAAACGATTTCGGCAACTCACAAAGTACGTGCGAATCCCGTTCGTCTAACCCCGAATTACACGCCATCCGCCGTTACACCTGACTACAAATATAATACATTAACAAACGTAATAGAATTTTTTATTATTATTGGTAAATTACCACGTTAATTACCACTAAAGTCTGGACGCGCTTTATGCGGTTTAAAGGTCTTTAAATGCTCTACGCCTGCATTCGGTTTAAAATTATATCGAAAATGTTTTCGCATGCGAGTTCACATCGTCGTCGGTATTCCGATTGTTACGGTATGTCGACTGCCAATTACTGAACTAACCGCCTCTATAGCATCGGCTAAGTATGAACTTAAATCGAATATGACCAAGTATAACGGATTGTCACGATCCCTTGCCGCTTCTATCGTTATCCCCTCATCCGTACACTTCTTTTGCATCCTCGACCATTCTTTATCCGTCCGCATCGCTTTCTCTTTCTTGGCCGCTTCATTGATTATGCGAATTTGGTGTGGGAGGAAACAAATCTATTTCTCCGGGGTCAAACCACCACTGCGTGTAAAATTATATTTACATGGAATTTTTTTTTTTTTTTTTAATTTAAAACTTTCGTTCACAGGGACCAACGAAAAACTCACACGCAAATACCACGCGTTGAAACTACAACTTCGAATCCTCGAGAGTAAATAATAATAATAATATTAATAATAACCCGGACTTTATTGCGATTTCCGTGGATATAACACAATACGCGTTTTAAATACCGGAAATTAATCAACTTGTGCGAAAAAAGCACACAAACGTAAAAAAAACTGTTTAGATAGCCAATAGAGTTCATCGGCTGTTCTTGTATGTGCTTTTGTAGTACGCGGACTCCTGACTAATAAGGACGTTTTCAAACCACCGGATCTCTTATATTCATCCGAATAAGATTTTTTTTTTTTTTTTTTTTTTTTTACAAAATATTCCAACTTTAATATATATATATATAACCAATAAATGTATTTATTTTTTTTATATATATAATAAATTAGATATGATACAAAAAAATATATTACCTACGCATTTAACATACTTTAAATATATTTTACAAATTTAAATTTTTACTTATTTAACGTACGAATTAACTCGAAATCAATAATAATTGTAATTTGCGGATTCGATAGGGGGGGGAGGGTTTACGCGGGATTTGTTTATTTTAAATGTAAACGAAAGCGCGTAGTAGGCTTTTTCGACGTAAACGACTTTGGAAACGATATTGAATTAGAACAAAAAAAAAAAATAGAACACTTTCAGAGCCTCCGACTCGGAATATTTCTTTTCGTATGTGCATGTACGACCAGAAATTTTCTAACGAATTTCGATGATTAAACCGTGTTTCTTTTTTTTTTTTTTTTTTTTTAAAAATACCGTTTTACTGACATACTGGGTCGGGGCAAGAATTTTTTTCGTTTTGCGCGCAACATCCCCGAGCCCGTCCGTTCGGGAGAATTTCGTGTGTACGATGAAAATCATCGCGTTTGCCGCAGGGGAAGTGATGAAAAACTCGTCCGTCGTCATGGGCGGCGGTTCGTATCGCGGAGGATTGTCCGATCGGCAGCCGACGGCTCTCGGATCGTACACGGACGACGGACCGACACCGCCTCCGCCGCTGCCTCCTCCGCTGCCGTCTTCGGGAGCAACGGCGGCGCCGCGGGCTCAGAAAACCGCGGACGCCGCGCAAAAACACTACTCGCCCATACCGATTACCAAAGAAATATTGAATACGGTGGTGTTGACAAAAGCCGGCACGGTCCCGCCGAAAATCAAAGTGCCGGCCGGAATGATTGCGCCGAGAAGAAAAATGGACGGTTAACGCTCGCTCGTTTCTCTCGTAAATATCGTTCATAGTAATAATAATCTTCAGTATTGACTCGTCCGAGCGAGAAGAAATAACAGGCAATAATAATAATCTTCTTCTTCTTCTTCATCAGCCTACCGGTCCATTGAGGACCATTGCTGCCTTCAAGAGGTCTCTCCATCTATCTCTGTTGTACGTCAGCTCAAAAGTTACATTTTGGCCTATCTCTCTCAGGTCTCTGATTATCACATCTGTCCACCGGGTTCTTGGTTCTTATTATAATAATAATAATAATAATAATAATAATAATAATATAGGACCGAGAAAACACCGGTTATAAGTTGTTAAAAACATTGGAGATACAACTGACGCTGTCGCACAGTTTGTATGTATTTTAGATTTTTCTCAAGCGAAACACCTCCTACGGTGAATGATGATTACGTTTTTCGGCCCGGTAATAGTGCTTTTTCGTTGTATTATTATTACCCGTGTTCCGGTAACGAGAATTCTCCTCGGGCGACACCCTAAAAGTTATAAGGAGATGGTTTTTCGATTTTCTCAGTGTAGTTTAAAACAAAAACAAAAAAACTACCCAAAAATCGCGATGGAAATGACGAAAACGCGATTTTCACTCAAAATTCATTATCTCTCCGGAATGTATAATTATATTACATAATACTCCTATAGGAGTCTTGAAATTATTTACACGGAATATAATATAACTTTACATGTGTTTGTGTAAAAAAAAATTTAAAAAAATTTCATCCGATTTTGGACCGATTTATACAAATTGATCGGCTAGAAAATCACAAACAATGCAGAAACGCGTACAACAAATTTCGATGAAATTCAAATGTCGGCATTTTTCACAAGGTTTTCACGTAATTCTTAATGCGGCTTTTTTTTTTTTTACAAGTATTTTCGTTTACGTGTAGAGTGAGAAATATTATGTGTGTGTGTGTATAGAGTGATTTTTGTCACCCCCAGGCGTAAACATTTTAAACAACTCTTTGTTACTGAAATGACGAATTTTATACTTGAAATTTTAGAATTTTTTTAGAATTTTATACTGCTGCCTGCGGCTTGCTATGTACCAAATTTCAGTTTTCTAAGACAACAGGGGAAGTACCCTAAAATTTCGATGATCAGTGAGTAAGTAACGAAATCATTGCAATTTACGTAGTAAAAAAAATCTAAAGTGGCAGGGCCATAAAAGAATGGAATTCGGTCTACATTCTACCCTGAAAATTTGCGCTGTTAAGTCCAGACCGAAGTTATGATGGTTTAAAAATACGTTGAATCGCTTCGAAAAAAAGTACAGAAACGTATATCGCTTTGTTTAGTTTGGCGGATTTGACGAAGTCTTGGCTTCATTTAAAATCTAAAATAAATGACGTTGTGTATGGGTAATGTAAGTGTGATTTTTTTTTTTTGATATGACTCACGTATTATCACGATAATTGTACATATACAATTAGACCAAAGTGTATTTTGTGAAAAAATAAAATAATAATAATAATAGTTGTCGTCGAATTACGTATGTTTATTTACTACAGGTTTCGAAAGAAAAAAAATGTCATAATCAGGTATTGGGCAAAGAGAAAAAACACAACAAATGAACAAATTATACAGAGAAAATTATAAATATTACGATTGAGAAGAGACTTAGAATTAGAACATAAATTGAAAACGACAAAGAATTTTGGGTACATAATAAATTAATTTGTCGAAAAAAAACGCATTATCAAAAATATAGATATTTTTTAAAATCTGTTTGTGTACGTTTAAAATATGACGTATATTACGTTTAATTTTTTTTTTTTTTTTTATATATATTTATAACACTACATAACTTAACTTGTACACGTCATTCAATAATGTAACTTGTCCACCCTTGCGGGGTTCATTCAATTATTATTGAAATAAAAATATATCTTAGTAATTACGAATGCAGCGCGTACTCCTGGTCCGGAACACACAGCAGTGTTACCATAGTCTTCCCGCAGTCAGTCAAACAGCCCCAAGCGTATGTCATCTCTAATACGTATATAATATTCATATGCCATCACTATTCTTATTTATTTTGTTTATTTAAAAGTAAATAGTTCCAAAGAGAGTTCATTATATTATAGGTTTTCATTTGTTTTCTTTGCTGTATAGAGTAAACGACGATTGCTTACGCCTCTATTTGTTCAACCAAAGTCAAAGTATTTTTTTTCAACCGCAGATTAAATATTTAATATTATATATGTACATTGGTAAATATACCTTTTATACATAAGTATATACATTTAAAACTATATGGTCACCGATACATATATATATATATATATATATATGATTCCGAAATCGCCTACTCGCCAATGTAAATACACTAAAAATAATGTTTTACATTTAAAAATACCGAATATATTGTATATTACAAATATTACGTTAAAATATCGGTTTACTCAACAAAAAAAAAGTGTGTATTTAACGGAAAATAAAATCAATTTAATCAAAAAAAAAAAGCTTCTTATAATGTAGTTAATTTTTTAAATCTGCATTTTGTGTGAAGTTTACTTTTTAAAGTGAATTATTTTCTAGAAAGAGAAGTATGTTTTTACCAAAATTCGATTATTATTACTACATATACATTGTATATTACTTTTGATTTATTATAGATACATTTTAATCGGTATATTATTCCGACAATCCGATTTCGTTTTTATGTTTATTATTATTATTATTATTATTATTATTATTATTGTTATAAAATTGAATTAAATATAAAAGAAAACCTCGTGTTTCGTGCATTGTGCTTCTAACATTACTCAAAATACATTTCTAAAAGAATAATGACTACGTCCAAAGTAATAATATTATTATATTATGTGCTATAGGTATTAAAAAGTATTTATATTTTTTTTTTTTTTTACGACATTGAATTAAATAATATATTTTATACACACACACATTTATAGGATTACGCTCATTAATTATACCATTCCGAATTACAATAATATTGTAAAACGCACTTGCAGGAGTAACGCGCTATGTGTGTGTGTGTGCGTGTGGTCTTCGTACTGCGCACGGCCTACGGGCAAATAATATTTCGTTGATAGAACATCTGAACATATCGTATGATATATTAATATATTATGTAAAGGTATGTATTGTACTCTCGTATTATTATTATTATTATTATTATTATTGTTATTAGACGTCGATTGAAATACACTAATTAAACGAGTATATACGACGATGAGAATTTTATATACTTCATTGCGTTTCGAATGCGAATCGAATTATAACAATACGCGTCGAACTACGAAGCTCTTATTTAGATGAGAGCGTTGCAGACGGATACGCGCAGTGACGTAATTGCGGAGGATGCGAGGCAGCAAGAAATGATGACACTTGTTCATATTTTCTCCCCTCCCCCCCGAAAAAAAGAAATTTATAACATAGTATTTTAATGATACGTACACCACACCGACAAATCATTCGATTTATCGATACAAAAATATTCAGAAATGCGAATATTTATCTGTAATAATATGTAATTAGGTATATATTATTATTATTATAACACTCACCTGTGGATGATTGACGGTTGACGTATTGCCAAGTCAAAACGATAGGAGGCGGTATTACTGTTTTCTTTTTTTATTTTCGATAAAATCCTAATGCAGAACTTATAATCTGGATTGTCGCAAAAGTAAAAACAAAAATTGAGCTTAATGTTTAATTATTCTGTTTGATCATATACGTTTAAGTATAAATAATATAATATTTCAAACAAAACTGAACGACTTGACATCCAATGGCAAACGGGAATTTATTGATATAAAAAAAAAAAAAAAATTAAATATTTTTAACCATACATATTGTACAAATGCACTGCGTCTGGCGCAACAGACGAGATTTTCTTGTTTAAAAGAGTGAAAAAAAAATTCGTTTGGAAATACGGATGGGCCGAAATCCTAACCCAACGCGCGGCGCGTGTATCCGAATCGAGTGACGAATGCGAATAGAACAGATGACGTTGATGGAAAACGAAAATTGGCTTTAAAATGAATTATTGTTTTCGTTTTATTATTCGTTCGTTCGATAGCAAACTGCGAACAGAATGCATCGAAAATGATTTTTCGCTTTAAAAATGTATCGTATCCGTTCATTTTGTACGCGAAGCAGCAATTGTTGCAATAGCAGCGGTCAGTGTGTGATAAAGAAATCGGGGGAGAAACGTTAATATTTTTTTTTCTTTTTATTCTCCCCAGCCCTCGTTTTATTTTATTTTTTTGTTCTTTTCTCAATTATTGCACAAACACAGAAGCAATTTCGATGCAGCAGTAGACAGTTGAATGGAGTTAATCTCGCCGATGTCTGCGGTTCGACCTTAAAGCAGTTTATACAATATATTATACATAATAATATGCAATAATATTCTATACGGATCGGGTTTCTCTAAACGATCGTTTTGGCGAGAGACGCGATAAATGTGTGTGTTTGTATGGAGAAATCCGGTTCAAACGCGGGTTGCCGACGCCGAAGAAGAAATATATTATTATTATTATTATTAAAAAAAAAAAAGACGAAATTCCGAAACCGGTGGTGACGGTGCGGAAACGCATTATATTATATATAAATATATAAATATCAATATATTATATATTATATATAATAGCCGCAGTGGTCGAATTGTGAGGAGGAAGCGATGGCTGACGCTTTTTCAAATATTTGAGCGCATACACCTCTGGTTTATATATATTTTTCATTTCATAGACGAACGCGCGATGGAAAGCGGTATTTTTTTTTCACTCTTATTAAATAATATTATAATATACACTATAACTATTTACAATATATAAAATATTTAATTATATTTATGTAATTAAATATAATTACATAAATTACAAATTATATAATTAATATTTATACTATTACACATTTCGATTAATTATAAACTCTTTATAATAATAATTTGACAATAAATTTATATATATATAATCGTAACTCTCTTCGTGCCTGTGCAAAAATTACAGAACCCTATTGAAAGTATGGTTACGCGGTTTGTTCGTTTTTCTTTTTTCAACGTAATTCACGCAGATCCGTTTTAGGCGTAGTTTAAAAAACATTCGCGCGGCACGGTGAGAGTGACACAAACCATTACGAATCTCTCGCCCCGAAAATAGAGTCAGCCTGCGGGGCATCGTGCTCGTAAAATATGATGGTACACGCTCGCGAAGCCGGAACGCGAGCGGAAAACAAGACGACGACCGTTCATCGCGCGACAAGAATAATACGACGATGTGACTTATTTGCGAGGGTGACGGGGGAGTGGGTTTGTGCCGAAAAAGGAATCGGTGAATGGAGTGTGGGGATGTTTTTTTTTCTGCGTGCCCGACGACGATTATTATTATTTTATTTTTTTTTAATATATTACTGAACGGGTGAGTCGCGTCGTATGTGCCAAACCGTTATTAATACGTAAAATTGACACGCGTACGCGAGAGACGAAAAAAAAAGCGATATTACAGCAGTTCGAAAAAAAACTATCTTCATTTTTTTTTAACCCCGTGCGTGCGCGCGCCAATCACCGCACCAACGTTTTAAGGTCCCTTGCGCACGTCCGATCCGTTTTACACCGTTGTGAAGAATATACGCTTATGAGGAAACCAGATTGGGAAAAAAAATTCGATTTCATTTGAGGGTGACAAAAGGATTGAGATTATTAAAAACCGGACAGTGTGAGAGTTGAGAGTTACGTCGTCTTTTGGAATGAAGAGGTCGGTACTTGATTGGGGCAACGAGAAAAATCGCAGACATCGGATGATAAATGAATTCAAACAAAACGCGTGTGCAATTACGTTAGTGGTTGTGACCGAATATTAATCTGGTAATGTGTGTGAGATCGGAGTTAAAAGTTAGCCTATTTTATAATCTATATAATTTTATATAAATAGCTCGAAATTGAAAAAAATTATTACGAAAATCCGTTCGACAACGCACGATAATATTGTCCTACGCGAACTGTTTGAGGTTTGAAAAGGCTAGACGAGAATAACGCGTTTTTTTTTTTTTCATAAATTAAAATCGACGAAAACGCGGTGAAAACCAAAATGCGCACGCGTAATTACGTTAAACTCCCGCTGCAGAACGCTGTGTATTTTTATTATATATTATTATTATTGTTATTATACAAACAATAGGGTTGTCGACGTTTTACAATTGTTGTTTTGTGATTAATCAAAATGAGAACTGTTAAAAAAAAACGCCCGCAGACACCAAGTGTAATCAACACTAATACTATAACAACTGTGCGACAAACCCTCGTCGATAATTTTATAAGAAATTTCAATCCGGAGACGAGTATAACGGGATACGCTTACATAATCCGTATGGACGACAAGAGAAAACCGATTTACGGCAATACACACCATGCAAGTCTCGGGATACATAATGAAATGTTTAAATTTACCGCGAGCCGTACACGAACTTTATTATTTACAGTCGCTATATGCGTATACAAGTAACGTCCATCGGTAATATTGTCCAGTACTCCTCTTTCACAAGGTCCTTTCACACGCGTGAATTCCGATCCGACTCTTTTACCGTTCAGACTGTATTATTATATATTCGTAAACGTTTGTCGTCTCACCGGCACACTCTGTTGACACACGAGTCTGTTTGCTTGTCTTTTACCTATTTTCGAACGGTACACGTCCCGTAGTCGTGTGTAGAACAAAACGAGTAAAATAATTTTCTTTTCAATATTCTGCATTACCGGTTGAATTTTACCGTAGACGAATTGTCATTATTATAATTATCATTATTATTATTATTATTATGTGCTGTTTGTTGTTGTTTTAGCGCATTTGCTCGACGAAGAAGAAAACGAATCGATGTACCTACACACATTACAAAAAAATCCCCGGAAAAAAAAAACGGTTTTCAGTATCGCGTGGTAAAAATGAATGGACACAAGCGTAAAAAATGTATAACGTTTTTAAAAATTTCCAATAAGACATCGAACAAACACGATGTTAGCTTAGGATTCGCGTTTATAAAAATAGATTCACCGACAATATTTCTTTTTTTTTTCTCTGATCCTACACGAGGCTCGGACCGGATTTGCGCGAATAACAAAAACGATATTGCGGATTTCCGGATATCACCGACGGATCGGACGCAGTTTTCTTCCGTTCAATACAATATATTTTACCCGTAGTCGAGTATACGTAAAATGTACACAAAAACGCATAAGCCGAGATCGGTAAAACGAGTCCGTTATGACGACGATTACGACCATTCATTCGATAATAACAGTTGGGAGCTACGGCGGGGGAACTACCTCTGTCGGCCGGTATATTTTTAGCACGCGATGCGCGCTCGTTTCGTACGTATAGACCACGGTAGATTCAAAAAAAGTTATTAAAGTGATATTCGGTATTACGAGCTTATTACGTGTTCGGCAAAAGAAAAAAAAGAAGTGCGAATTCACTAAATAACACGGGTATATCGCGTTCAAGTCGAACTTCGTCCGATGATTACATGACGTTCGCCGAGGAGGAGTAGAAACCAACAGAGGTCGCGATAGTTTTCGCATTTTTTTGTAAAATGTCCGAATTAAACACCGCCGACGTATCCACAAAACGTATCGTTTTGCACAAAGTAACAAAACCCGCCTTTCCGTCTTTTCTCGCAAATTTCAGAGAAACGTCTCTGATTTTCGAATCTGACGATCGCCAACGCGTTTGCGACAAATGTTTTTTTTTGGTCTCTGGACGCGTACCTCAAGAGAGCACACGACGACAAAACATCTCGTCCGACGCGCACTCTTACACTTCACCGTGCGTCACACTCCGACCAACGAGATCGTATAACGAGCGTGAAATTCGATTAAATCGAGTCTGTCCGAAAAATGCGCCGGGTTAGAAAAAAATTCCGAAAAAATGACAACGGATATTTCCAGATGGTAGATGGGTTTTTTTTTTTTTTTATACTCTTATAAACCTAAACGGCGTAGAATACGGATGGTTATAGAGCAAGAAAATCGTCTAATGACGAAAAAATCCACAATTTTAAATAATCGTAATGTCGCGTACTGACGGTGAATTTACCGTGGAAAATCTGGTGCGTTCTTTTTTTTTTTTTGCGACCACCAATCGGGGAACAACCGAATTCGTGTGAGAGTTTAACGCGCGAAATCAAAATAATTGCGTTGTCTCTCGCTCGAATGTCTTTACAGTTATCTGCGAATATTATATATATATATATATCAAAACAAGGAGCAAAGCTGCGGTAATTATATAAAAACTAAAAAAAAAAAAGGAATATTCACGAGAGCAAATGTACACGGAATCTGTAAGGAATTTGCAGATTCGAGTTTTTCAAAACTGCGTTCTTGAAAATCTCTACCGTAGAAACTCGATACATAGTATATATTATTCGTAATTATTTCGATAAAAAAAAAAAAATTCACCAATCTGAAGGGACTCGGGTGAAACAACCGAAAAACTATTCGTGAGACTCGACTCCAACGTATTTCCGAGCGCTTAGGTTTTTCTCGTACTCGCAAAACGTGGCCGAAGTTTAATATATTATATTATAATCGTTATTGTTGACTATTTTCGACGAGTGTCGCATTTACAAATCTAAGGGGAGGGGGGGGGAAATAACAACTTTTTTTTGTCATTATTATTATTATTATTAAAATTCAATAAAACGGTAAAAGCGAAAACACAAATTTCAATTCAAAATCAGAATACGCGAAAGAAACGTATTAAACGTTTTAAGCACTTTTATTTTTCTCTTTGAAAAACACCATGGTCTAAGACGCAGGGTCGGCGCTACCTTTTACGAGGCCCTGGACAAAATGTCCCGTTTACAAAAACAAGATTACCATACAAAATATGTTTCAACGTAAATTGTAAGCGCGAGGCGCCCTTGTAAGCACGAGGCCCTGGACAAATGTCCCGTTTTGCCCCTCCTCCCTAACGCCGGCCCTGCTAAGACGTTTACGCGAAATTCTCAACAGAGCTCAGCAGTCCCATCGAATCTAACCCCCCCCCTCCCCCCGTTCTCATTCGCGATTTTCGACCTACGAAACAAATCAGGCGCGGATTCAGGACGGGAGGGCGAGGATGGGTACTCGGACACTCCCTGTCGTCTAACCGGCCGATAAAATAATATCCATAGGGTTATTAAAAATTACTCCAGAAGAAGTTATTCGGTGAAAAACACTAAAGAAAATTACTGCAGTCACGATATTGTTATTTATGTGGGAAATTAACGTTATTTTTTTATTTTTTTTTAATGTTTAATAAATACTGACGTTTGAAAAAGAACTCGGTTCTAATAAATTGAATATATATATATATAAAAAAAAACAAAAAGTATGACAAATTTCTGTTTTTTTTTTAAACAACCCCCCGTTAAAATTTCCCGAAACAAATAATAATAATGATATCATCCCGGGGCGGTACTTACGACTTCAAACTCGACGCGTGTCCGGCGTACGCGCGCGCAACGCCGGTTGTTCCGTCGACGACGCACAACAGCAGCAACGCGGCGGCGGCGGCGGCGACGAACTTCATCGTAACAACGTTCATGATGGTCGGCCGATAAAGTCACTTACGGGGGACCGTTCAATCGAACATGATCGCGTCGTCACGACTGTCGCACGACGGGAAAAGAATAAACAGAATCTGCGCGCCGGCCCGACCGATTGTCTTCTCCGCGGTAATACGATATTTTTAATTTAGAATGGAAACAAAAAAAGTCTTCCGTATACCGATGAAATATTACGAGAATAAATAATAATAATAAAAAAATCGGTTGCGCACGAACGCGCCCGTTTGCAAAACGGGACCCGGAAGAGTAACGGGAACGGAAAACGGCTCGGCAAACAGCGCACGAACGCACACGCACAGCACGCGGGGCCGTACACGACCGTTAACAAAACGCGCGGCGAGAACGGTGAGAAGGCGTTACCGTCTGAATGAACACTGAATCGTAGAAAACGGGGGCGCGCGCGCGCGCGCTGTCCGCCGGGTCCCTCCCATGTCGTTTTTTTTCACAGCCCCCTTAATCCCCACCACTCGTGCGCGCGCATTACGTTTTCACTCTCGTTATCAAAAAACTGCCGCCGCCGCCGCCACCGTGTGGAATATTCCTTCGATTATTATTTATTTCAAAATTACACCAGGTTTTATTGGTTAAAGACCCGCGAAAACGATGTGTTTAATGGGGTTATACGCGTAGTAATTATTTGCGACCGATAGAAAACGAATGAATTGTTACAAAACACAAAAATTTTACAAAAACTCCTGCATACAACTTTATAGAAATTGGCTATAGAAAAAAAAAAAACCACAAACACTGTCTTCGTGGATTCCGTCCCATTGCACTTAATCGGTTATGAAATATTAATAACCCAAGACCGAAATGTATTTAAACCAACGTTTTAACGAAAACCGCGAAAACGACTTGTTTACATCGCGAAAACGCGCCTAATGTGTGCGTGTAATAATAATCGAATTCGTATGGGTTTCAATTGTAATATGGTTCGCTGCTCATATATTTATTTCTCAGACTTTAAAATACGCCCGGACGTAATAATTCGCGTGTACGCCGAAAACGAAATTGTACCGCGTTATTCGATTAAAATATTACATAAATCTTTGTACATAATATATAAAAATAATTGCATTTCATTTGTATACGTTATTCGTTTCGATAATTCATTTACAATATTAAAACGGCGATAAAACAAAATATTGATTTACATTTTTATGACGTTATATGAACGACATTCCGTCCGTTCCTATAAATGGTATATAAAAACGGTCACCGATCTCGAACAGGAATTGTTTTTTAATCCAAAATTGGAATGACGGAAAGACAGTGAACGAAAAGAAAAAAATAAATATTACATCAATTTTATGGTCGATAGAAAAAATATATATTATATCGATCTGATTAAATAAAATTGTACAAAAAAAAAAAAGAAACGAATTTTTACGAATGGAAAAGATTGAATTAAAAACTGTACTTTTGTGGCGTAGTTTCTCAACGCGTGCCTCGGACACGGTCTAACACACTTCGCGGCCTAGCTATATATATACCTCCTTCAGTTTTATCCGCTAGGCCAGAGATTCTCAAAGTGTGGGGCGCGACCCTCCAGGGGGGCGCAAAAGCTTTATAGGGGGGGCGCAAGACAATTTTAAAAATCAACATTGCATTGGTAGAAAAAATAAAAAAAAATTGGCCTATTAATTAAAATATTTTATAAAAAATACATTTTATTTTAAAATAAATTTGTAATATTAATATTAATATCAATATTTGTTGTTTGTTTTTAACATTTTTTTACTCTAAACATGACTATTAAAATTATTTTTATGAGGGGGGGGGGCTCAGGTCTGGGGTTAACTAAATAGGGGGGCCTGGCCTGAAAAGTTTGAGAACCTCTGCGCTAGGCGATAAAAAATCGTAAACGTATGAAATAAAAAAAAAATTTTTTTTTAAAACAGCTTCGCGGGTTCTTTAAATACGCGAGCAAGTTTTAAATGCGATAAAAAAAAAAAAAAAAAAAAAGTTAAAGGCAACACACGAAAATACTGCGCACGGACGGTTATTCAGCTGTATTTGATGATTGCAAATATCAGACGCCGAAGAAATGGACGGGGGGAAGGGATTTTATCGCGAAGCGTTACGGCGGGACGGAAATAGTGTCGGGGGAAAAAAATACAGCCGAGCGCGTTTGAAATCAAAATCGGTCGGATAATAACGTATGACGTGATGAGAAATTGAATGTTGAAAAACTATAAGAATTCGCGAAGGGACGAAGATTGGACTTGCCGAGAGATTCGAGAACGCGAGACGGAAACAAAGTGTTTTTAAATGTTTTCTAATGCAGACGTGGCCGCCGGATCGCGGACACCGGTAATAACGGGGGACGGACACCGCGCGGGTTTTCCGACCGCGTTCAAAAACACCGGAGACACGAGTCTGTGGTCACCAGGGGCGGACTGGCCAGGGAGGCGAGGGGGCGATCGTCCCCCTAGGCCCTCGGCCGTGTGATATCCTCAGTTTTTCCTCAAACTACTAAAAAATACAAAACGTAATACGTACAATCGAAATGATATTCAAGAGAATCTTGAATATTTACCCAGTGGCGGATTTAACGGCGGTTTAGTGGGCCGATACCCATAACACAAATTAGATTTATAGCGGAGCCTCGGGCCTCCATATAACGGGATTTATTAATTTCTTCCCGTATAAATTAGTAAATTAAGTAGATTTAAGTATACAAATAATACATTTTGGGCCTCTCAAATTTTAAAAACATCTCCTGTTATTAGCGTACAAAGTTTTTTTTTTTAATTAAGTAGTATTCCTTCACCCCAGTCCGCCCCTGTGTGTCGCTGTCGTGTCTGTACACAGGCAGAGCGAGAGTAATATTTTTCAAATGATTTTTCGCGTGAGACGACGTTTTTTTTCTTTTTTTTTTGCTGGTCGATATTTAAACGAACTTCTATTTTTCATAATAAGCGCGTATTGTATTACGAGAACGACACAACCCCTTTCCGGTACAATAAACACGATTGTTTAACGTCCGCCGCCGTCTTTCGATTTATATTATAAAAAATATTCCCCGCAATTATATATATATACGAATAATACGCGAATACTATATTTTTCGTTTCGTTGCAAAACATTATTTTATCACAACAGCGGCGGACACTTATTACAATAAGCCCACTCGTATTTTATTTTATACTATATTATGTGTGACCACAGGCCGCGTAATACACCCCGCAGCGCGGCTGCGGCGATGGACCGGGGGGGGGGGTGGAGGGGAACTGGATATCCTCTGATCCCCCGTGCCTATCCCGTTCCTCCTTCTCCTCCCGTCATTTGTACAGAATGGTGCGAGGACAGAGTCTCTCTGTTCGTGTATAGGAAGACGAGAATTTTACCGTTTCGGTTTCAGTCACAAAACACGTAGTCGCGTGGACGCGGACCTCAACCGGCCGCAGGGGATTGAGCGAAATGTTTTCGCTTTGATTTCCATTAGAGGCGATCGCGTTTCGGACTTAGCGTTAAATCTCAGGTTTGTAAACATCGTCCAACGGATCTATAGACGCTTCGAAGGAAACAGCTGTATTGACTACAGAAATTCGCGAAGTGAAATGCTTGATAAAATCACGCGAAACTTTTCATTTCGCTAATTGTATATCTGAATAATAATAATAATAAAGGACACCCTGCGCCGCTTGACAGGCATTTCATTTAAAACTATATAAATCAAAATCTCCAATATTGCACGATAAATATATGAGAAAAAAAATGCGTAGATATAAATTATTATAAATTTGATAAAATTGAGAGTATTTTGCCGCACCCTGTAAAAATTATGTCGTATAGGTACACGCGAACGGCCTCCCCTACGACGAAGCTATGCACGAAGCAATAATACATAGGCGGAGAGGGAAAAATATCCGAGAGATTTGTCGTATATTAATGCTGATATATTATTTATAATGAAAATATACTTGTGTGTGTGTGTGTGTTCAGTAGAAATGAATTCGATGAACACAAAATGGAGAACCGAACAGCGTACGTGAAACCGTCCGAAACGATTACCACGCAAGTAGTACGACGTATATAACACACGTTTTTTTTTTTTCAACCGCCGCGTGTATCATACACGTATAAAATATAATATCATATGATTTCTGATTGAAAAACGTTTTTATTGCCCACGCGAATCGCTCTTTATTATTTATTATTAAATAATTATGTGAAGAAAATCGTAGATTTTACACCGGCGTTTATTTTCTCTCTGTATACGCGTATGAGAAAACTATACACACACGAAAACAAAGTGTATTCTAATGTCGGATACCTGCAGCTACGTGTGTAGAACTATTGCCACCGCGAGAAGACACGCGATCACAGACAAGATGAGTACTACATATTATTATATAGGAAACCAATTTACGATGCGGGAAACGTTAAGAAAAATTAAATTGCGTATTATTTTATAATATTACACTATATACGTGGGTAAAATGACAAAAATTGTGTATGACGCGACGTGTAATGTGTATAGTCGTGTATAAATAAGGCCGTACACATCATCATTCGTATTATTTATTTTTTCGGAATAGAGTACATTTTTCCTTTTTTCGAAATAAAGTGTATGCCGGGCACGAGATGTGTACATGAGCAGCAATGACACAATAGTTGCCAGGCAATTATAACATATACATGGACGTTTATAGCTCGTCTGCCTTTTCACACTTCGGTGCAAATCGCCTTTGTTATGTTATTATATTAGCGGTGTGTGCTTAGAGTTTCGAAAGCGATAAAACAAACCGTTTCTTCCGAAAAACTGAATACGAACACACGGAATTCGATTTATTGTTGTGAAGGTGTTAAAAACGTTGTCAAAAAAAAAAAAAAAAAAAACGTATACTGGTCAGAAAATACGACATAAACTTATTGTTGATTTTATAACTCGAAGTATTCGAATAATGTGTACCTAAAAACCCGGTTAATAACTGCTATAGATTCTGTATGATATATTAAAAAGCATTGTGTATAACTATTGTTATTTTGTGTAACGAAGAATATTTATAAAATATATATGAATTCGTAATTTAGTTGGAAATCGATTAGGTGATTATTATTATTATTTTATAGCGTTCTGTGCGGCTAAAAGAGCTAAATAATAGTAATTGACTATCTTTCTTGCGCCGGCAAAAATGAATATAAAATTAAAATAAATGTATACAGAAAACATATTAGCAATATGAATAATCAACAATTTAGATATTAATAATTAACGGATTATATTATATATATGTAAAAGATAATAATAATTTGAGTATATATATCCTCGTATATATAAAAGAACAGGTCTTTTTATATTCCAATTTTTTGTACTCTACTTGTCTCAACTTCAACTCCAGAAAGACCTTTTTCCAGTTTAAAAACAGTTAAAATCTACCTCAGAAATAGTATGAAAGAGGTAGATTATAAATATATAAATCTGTTATTATTTTATTTATTGAATTTTTTGTCCAAACAGAATCGTGTAAACGGATTGGTACTATTAAATTATTATCGAAATACTGCCGTCACACGTGAAGAAATATTGGATGAATTATCTAAGAAACCTAGAAAAATTGTTATATATTGTTATAATTAATAATGCATTAAAATATATAAAAATAATATAAATCGTTCACACTTTCTTGATGTTTAAGTCAATATCATTCTTAATAATGACCTCACATAGGCCATATTGAATTTCTATCTATAGAACTGGACTGCCCCTACATAAAAAAAAATCCTATCTACATCACTGGCAAAAACGATTTTACAGTAAAATTCATTATTTACCGTAAAATAAATGCCGGTATTCAAAATGTTATGTTGCCCCGGGGGATAGAAAATTTTGAATACGCGATATAATTCGATATAAAATCGAATCAAATATCTATGCCAAATTTATCGACGAACCAAGATAAAACACTATAAAATAAAACGAAAATTACAACATATATATATATATAGAAATTAGAAAAGATTTTATTAAAAAAAGCACAAAATACTTTAAAACAGAAATTATTTTTCTACATAATCGCCAAACAAGTTTGTACACTTTTCATATCCCAGAAATTCCTTGTTGAAAAAACTCCCGTCCAGTTAGGGAACACATCACTCATTTGTGGGGCATCTTTCACTTCGTTATGGTATCGCGGATCTTCGCCACATCCGCGTTTTTCATGAAAATTGCATAAAAATCACAGTGTGACAAATCAGGACTGTAAGGGAGGATGTTTCCACATTATCCAATGGAATTACTTTGAGAAGATCCTTCTTGGCGTTCACTGAACGCGGAGCTGCATCGTCATGGAGGAACACAATTCCTTTCGTCAGTCTCCCTGGTCGTCGATTTTTATTCGCCTCTCTCAATTTGCTGAAAGGGTTTCACAGTACGCAGCCGAGTCGATTTTCGAACATTTTGACATGAATTCTGAATAAACAATGCTAATTCCGTATTTTAAATAAAATCCTATACGAAAAACGCAATGATCCAAAACTCTCATTTTTATACTATCAATATAAATACGTGTATTTCGATATGAAAATAAATTAAATTTCTAAAACCGCGAACGCGTCCGGAAAAATTAAAGAAAATATTTTTCGGATTTTCAATTTTTTTTTTTCGTATACCGTAAAACGGGGTGAACAGAAGAAATTTTAAACCCATATATAGCAAAAAATTGTTAAAAATTAGATGTTACATTAAAATATACCTGCAAGTACTATTGAATAACAGTCAATTGATGAGTTTTTACATGCTACGTAACAATTTATATTTATTTTTTTTTAAATGCTCAGTTTCTATTCGCCCGCAGCTAAACGGGGTGAAAAGAAACTATAATATTTATTTATAACGGTATATTTCGATAAAATACAAAGTTTAAAAAAAAAAAAAATAGTACGACTTATTTAATTAGGTGAAATTGTTAATATTGTCAATGGTGACTTCGAATTTTTGTTATCCTTCGTTGATCACATGATGTAGCCCATCACAATATATTCGTCATAAATTTTTATGCGTATCATGAAGGCAGAACAAAACGGAACGTCTCGATACAAATGAATTTCGTACTAATGCGTGTTGGATTTAGTGAGTGTTTCATTATTGATTTCAGTAAAACCGTATAGTTAGAGGGAATTGAAGCGAAAATTTTCCCGATTTTCGTAACTGTTGGCGCGAGATCGTTGTTATTCGCCCCGTTTCACTCGTACCGAATAAACGTTTTCGAAAACGTCAATAAGTCTATTCAGATAACATATTATCCACGTGTTCTGTATTCGAAAATATTCCGGATAAACGCACGAAAGCGTTCGTGTTGATTATTAACGGCGCGTAAAATGATTTAACGCTGACGGGACGGGTGTCTCGGAACGCTTCGTCGTCGTGAAAATTGAAAAAATAATAAAAAAAAATAACGGAAAACTTCTATCGCCGCATTGGACGAGAGAACGAAATAAAACGGGACAGTCGTCCGACAAACGTTATGAACCGAAACCGAAATATAGTTGTTCCGTTGCCAACTTCATCGGTTCGAAAATTATTTACGTACACGTTTTTCTGCTGTTCGTATTACCACGAGTGTCGTGTCCACGTTGTACGATTACAATCGTCGTCCCGTGTTATCGTGTTTGATAATAATTTTTATTGCGTTTCGTAAACCGCGTACGCATACGCAACTCTATATCCACTATTGCGCAATGGAGACGAATTTTCGATTTTTTTTTTTCTATCGCATATTTCACACACATTTGAGGCATGAGAAAAAAATGTATTTTTTTAACGGCTGGAAAATTCAATACGGTCGTCGTACACCGCGTTACTCTGTTTTATCGGATACGAATGGCGGTTTACCGCCGGGGCAATTGGATTTTTACAACGTTTTCTTTTCTTTTTGCCTCCTGTGTATTTTGGATATAGATTAACGGCGCACAAAAATGTATTGGCGGAAACCGTTAGTGTTTTGAGTTGCGGAAATTTGCGTTCGTACGGATGTAAAAAGACGGATTTTTACGCCATCTCTTTGTCAATGCCTCAACACGACAAAGCGGCGTTCGAAGTCGTCTCGGATTCGAGCTTTCTCTCCCCTTCCTCGTTTCTCGATTTTTTTCCATTTTGTACAAACCAAAACGCGCACGATCCGATAAAACAATTCCCATGCACGTTGATGAGTTTTACATTACAGAACGCATTCCTCTATATATTTTCGGATACTTTTTCGTAACAAATCAAATGACATATTTAATCCGATAAAAATATCCGTTTCAATATTAAAATTACGGTTTTAAATTGTGTTTAACGATGTACGGGGGGGGGGGAGTGGGTTCGCACAATGTGCGAGGACGTATTATTGTAGCGCGCGTAGGTTTTCATTGAAATTTTCATGTACATCATATTCGCGATGACATTTTTTTCTTTTAAAAAAAAGAGAAGAATTCGAATAATCTGATCGTTATAATGTTTAAAAATCTGAAGTGTGTTGTGATTATTGTTCGCTTATAATAATGGCGGCGAGCGTTTAAAATGCCGGGGCGGGGGGGGGGAGGAAAAAAAGGAAGCTAAATCCGCCTGTCGCGATTTTATATCGTCGTCGAACGGCTTTTACTCTTTTTCCACCAAATTCGACAAGTAAACGTTTTAAAACGCATCCACAGCGGTTCTCCTCACAGGAGCCATTATAAAATGGGGGGGTTTTTTTTTTTTCCTATTGTGACATAACGTGTGCGTTACGTAATATTTTTTTTTTTTCATATCCGAATAACTACCGTTCTCCCGTCATTAATTTATTTATTATTTTCTGTCCCCCGCGACAGTAATAAAAATCACTCGGCGGACATTTTCAACTGCGCGTTTTTCACTCTTACTCCAAACGGATGCGTTTGCCTACCGCGATTTCGTACTTTTATAGTGCGCTACACACACCGGTAAATTTGATGATACACCTGCCGAAAACACACGTCGCGTATTTTAATTGCGTGGTATTTAACGTTTTAGCGTCTACTATAATAAATTGTTAATTAAAATGTATAATTAAAACTTACTCAGTGTATCGCTGATTATTATTATTATCATTGTCAAGTGTTTTAAATATTTTTTTTTTTTTTTTACGTCATCCCATAAGAATTTACCAGTTTATTATCATAATGTCTATTATTACTATTACGATATTTTGTACACGTGACACATCATCTTTGTTCTCATAACGATTCGAATAAATTACGGATATAAGTGTTTTCCGGTAATAAAATGAAATAATAATAAATAATATAACATATTATTATTATTATTATTATTATATAATATATGAGACGTCTGCAAATATTCTTATAGTGTATACTGTGTGAGTACGCGTACAATTCTCCGTAGGTATCGTACTGGACGACGAGTAACTTATTATTATTTTTTTTTTTTATCCCCCCCCCCACTCGGAGAAAAAAAAACTAAAAAAATATTCTTACAAAATCTATTGTAATAACAATACGCGGCGGACACACACGGTAATTGTTCGGCCGTCGGTTGGTAATGGTTTTGGGAATGTGTATCGACACTGTGCGAAATGACGGAGAAGAGGGGAATTTTATCACGAAAACAAAAAGTGTTGCGCAGCAGCAGCTCGAACGAGGGGATAACAGAGCGAGACGATTTTCGTCATTACAGGGATCGGGCGGGTGGGGGAATCGAAAAAACATTTTTTTTTTTATATAACCTTATAAACACAAACGCCGCGGCACGGTCAATGCGGCGGGCGGACATGATGCGAAGAAAACACGTCGCGCGCGCGATGGTTTTGTTATTATTGTTCGCCGATCACTGATTCTGTCGTCGGGAAAACGCAACGGCCGAATTCTAATTTTAAACGTATCGCGCGGAAAAATAGAGGAGTATTTCGGTGTACGCGCTCCGTCCGTCCGGTACTTTCCTGAGCTTTTTTTAAACGTTTATTTTTAAATCGTTCGAACGGAAAACCGTTTCGCGCGCTCTCGAGACCGCTGTCCGTCGTAAGCGTGCGCGCGCGCGCGCACACGAGGTATTACAATCGCGCCGCGTCTTCCCCGCGACCACCGAAGAGTAGAAGAGTAGAAGCGCCTGTACCGCGAAAACGTTGAATCGATACGTGTTCCGTATTATTGTTTCGATATTATTATAAATCCATATTATTACAATATATATATATATATTTCTCTTTCTCTCTGTGTGTGTGTGTGTGTGTGTGTTCTCTATTATAATTCGTTATTCCCGACACGTATTTTATTCCGTTATCACGCGACAGATTTATTGATTTTTATCGACGTGTTAATTTTTATTGCATTTTATTTTTGTGTTTTACGTTTCACGTGTCTTTCCGTAGGCATCCGCGCCGTCGACGCCGGCCCCGTGTAGCGGTAAAACGACGACGGATCCACGACGTGTTATTATTTAATAGTAACTACTGTTACTATTAAATTTGTAATTTCTTGTTTTTTTTTCGCGTGTTTTCTTCCCCTGCGATCGCGCGTCGCAACAAATCGATTTACTAACGGCCGTCCGCTGCTAACCACCACCCAACGACGATGGGTCGAAAAAAAATTAAAATATCGAAAATCACCGACGAACGGAACCGTCACGTACGCATAATAATAATAATAATGTTTTTTTTTTCCTCTATCCGTTGCGATAACATTTCGACAGGTGACGTTCAACAAACGGAAATTCGGCGTCATGAAGAAGGCTTACGAATTGAGCGTGTTGTGCGATTGCGAAGTGGCCATTATCATTTTCAACAAATCCAACAGGTTGTACCAATATGCCAGCACGGACATGGATCAGATATTGCTCAAGTACACGGAATATAACGAACCGCACGAGTCGCTGACAAACACCAATATTATTGAAGTAAAATATAACGTTACGCTTTCGGCGGCGGTGGCAATGAGCGCTCCGTGATTTTTTTGTGTGTGCGTACGAATAACGAAATTTACAATTGCAGCAATTGAACAGAAGGGAAGGCTCTCAGGGTCCGAGACTTTCGAAGTCCGCCAACGATATCGAAATGGACGAGATAAAACAAGAAAATCAACCGCCCAAACAAATGAAAATAATCGCCACGCCGAGAATTAAACTCAAGCATAACGATATTTCTGACGACGAATTCAGATTGCTCATGAGCAATCAGAGAGTATTCGAAAACGTAATTATTTTTGTAACGTATATATATATATATATATTATGTAGTCGTCGCGATTTCAAACATTCCACTGTACGAGAACTTCTGTACTATACTATAGAAAATCGTATTGTTGTATATTTTTTTTATATACTATTCGTGTAATGCATGTCTATAGCGTATTTAATTTGTATTTACTTATGACTTGTCGTCGATGTGCTCGTTAATTCGTTCCTTTTTTCCATTTGGTTAAGAATGTCTATTGACAGGTGGTCGTGCGTTTTACATTTTCGTTAGACAAATTAATAATCGAATACGTTTTCAAAAACATAGAAAATCTATAAAAATGTATGTGTAAAGGAAAAAAAAGCGTAATTATCCTCGGCAGACGATAAGCACGCGACAACAACAAAGCTAGTACAACAATCGCACGACGATTCATTAAGAGCGTTTTATTTGATTCCAGCTGGGTTAGATTATTTTAACAATATCTGTTTTTTAATTCAATTTTTTTATATTTAGGAAAACAGTAGCAATCAAGATTTTGAATTTATCCCTGTAAGCGTATCTTCAAAAGAAATGAAAAATGAACAGAGTAGCTCTGTTTCAAGGCAAATCACTTCGAGTGACTCGGATATGAGTGAGTGTTAATATTGTTTTTATATTTTAAACGCGACTAATAAATCAAAACGTAATTTTTAGGTGACGATGAATTGAAAATAGATAGTGGTGCTGACGATGATTTCGATGATATCGATGATGACAGCATACAAGAAAATATTAATAAGTTTACCAATTCATCAATCACCTTGCGACCGCCGGCTCGTTCCAAATTTTCGACAAGTATATTATATTATTTACGCAATATTTTATATTATATTTTAACATCGATCACGATTATATGCAGAAAGCAATGAAAAAGAAGAAGTTATACCAGAAAGTTTGGTGAAAACATATTATTCACCAGTCGATCGAAATCAACAAAATACTGATGTTCATCAGAGTAAGTGTGTATATAATATTTGTTAAAAAATTTAACCAGTCAATTATTTGAAGACACTTTTAGGCAATGAAGAAATAAAAGTAGAAAATGATGTTAGTACTGAAAAAACCAATGATAATGACAATGATGACGATGAACACAATAGCAAAGCGAGGATGTATACGTGTCCGATTGTGCCGAGACTAACACCGTCAGCGTCCAATGTTCATTCAGGTATTGTGTAATAATAGTTTTACATAAAAACTAAAAAATTTAATTGTAACTTTAACGATTTAGACGTGGCTCACAGTGAAAGTAAACCAAGAGATCGATTTGTACATGTACGATATCGTCCGTACAACATCCTACAATCTTCTAAGAAAATCATTAAATTGCCCATAAAAGTTCAGAACGGCCACGAACCCAGTAATCGTGTACAAAAGTTACAAGGAGGAAGAGAAGTTTCAAAATCTCCGCCATTACAGCAACACCGAGTTTATGACTCTGGGTTTAAACAGCGTATACGAATAAAAAAAGATTTGATCGAGACTTGCAATAGTCGAACCAGTAACACTCAACAGTCACAGAATAGTGACGCAAATGATTCATAGGACTGTACGTAATATAATATTTTATCATTGAAGCATTCCACATTTTTTAATCATCAGTTTTTATATATATATCTGTACCCCGGAGTTAAAGGACACCATGTCTATTTTCGATGAAATTTAGTTAGCTTTGTGTCGTCCTTGTTGTACATTTTACGCTCTAAAGGAAATGGACATGGTTTTATTTTCCATCGCCTTATTTCCGTTACTTTTGATAAGTGGACATAATGCCCTATGCCTTTATGTAGGGCGTAAAATGTACAAGGACATGAAGCTAACTAAATTTCATCAAAAATGGACATGGACCTCCGGGGTACATATATATATATGTGTTAGTAATGATGGCATTGATTTGTACTAGTTGTATTAATGCGCGTACAACATAATTTGAAAATCAAATCGTCACATTCCTAACTACACAAGTATTTAAAGTACAAGACTAGTAATTAAAATATCAATTGACACTTGGTTATATGGTTTATGTCAAATTTGTATTCACCAACATGTTATTATTCATTTAGTTAAGGTTGTAATGTGTTTAAAACAAATAATTTTTTTTTGTCAATTTGTGTAAAATTCTGTATTTTCAAACCGAAAATATTTATTACACAATTTTTTTTTTTTTTCAATTGAATTATTTTTGCCTATATGTTAATATGTGTGTATTATTAATTACTACAATTTTTAAATCTGAGATTTACAATCATAAATAAAATTTATAATTTTCATTCATTACACGATGTGTTTGTTTTATCCTGACTCGAATTCAAATCCATTTATTGTTATTTGCAAAAAAAAAAAAACAATTTTAAATCAATGAGGTGATCAAATGTTTAGAAACCAATGTGCTTATTTTTATGCATTTATTAATTTCATGTAAAATATGTATTATTTAGATCCGGTTTTCTCTACTTGTTATTTATTAATAGAACGTAAATGAAATAATAAAAAATTACATTTATTATTCATCAATAAACTCATATACTAGCACTAAAACATATGTGGACTTTCATTTGAGTATTGAAATATTTTTGTTTACAGATTATGACACTAGATAAAATTCTAAACAAAATTCTCCCTCCCTTCCAAAAAAAAAAAAATCTAATTACTATAAAATAAACAAATTTTCTTTTTTGGTAGAAAACGGAATTTTATTTTTATTTACAGAAAAACCGATTCTCCCCAAATTACAGATACATATGCATATATTTTATATGCTTTGAAAATACATTGATGAAATGTATGTTAAATTGTTATGTAAATTTGTATTTGCCAAAAAAAAAATATAAAAAGCAGTCTACCTATCAATTCACTTAATACATAGATCACTAGTGTATCGGATAATAAAATATATAAATATATATATATAAAAAAAAATGTACATTTAAAAAAAAAAAAAACAATATGTATTTCAAACCATTATCAAACAGGAATGAAAATACAAAACAAAAAAAATTTTAAATAATAAGTTTCTATAGGAACTCGGACACTATTATTTTTAATTAAAACCAACATTCTATTAAAATAACAATTGTAATATTTTTGTGTTTAAAGTATCTTTAACTTTGTAAATAATTTGTCTTCTATAAATAATGCCACAAAAAAAAAAAAAAAAAAAACTTAACATTTTTAATGAGGGTAAAATTTGACATTACACGATTCACATGCATTTTTGTTGTTCAAACATGAAATAAAAACAATAAGAAATTAATTTTAACACAAAACTATGTTATAATATAATATAATTAGTTTTGGAAACATAAATATTAGGGTTATAAACCTAAATTTAAATACCGATTAAGTCTTATACAGGAGATACTCTTTAAGAGCGTTGGGCAATGGTAGTTTAGAAACGGATGCTGCTTTGATATTCTTCAAAATAGCCTCCCTGCACGCGCTCTGCAACGTATTCACTAAACAAGACAAAAACAAGTATTATTATTATTATGTGACCACGAACAAAACTAAGTACGATCTTTACAATTTTTATTACTGTCGGTATAACGTGACGATTCTAAAAATTCCAAACACGAATTCGGACTTTTAAAACGTTTTAAATGTACCATCGTATGTATTATTGTTATAATTTGGTAAATGAGAAAAATGATAATATAAACATATAGCCGACTTTGGTCCTAAGATATACATTTAAAAACATATGGTTACGAAACCACTGTACATAGCGTACCATGAATATTATCAATAATTTAAAAAAAAAATCTTTCAATGAAGAATTACCGAGTTGGCAATTTTGTTTTCTAAAATGCGACAAGATTGTTATTACAGAGATATATGTAAAACATTATCTAGAACCAAAATTAAAATAGCGTTTGTGTCCAGTCATGCAGACTGCAGAGAGCGGTCTTACCGTTATACACTTGGACGATGCGCACTCGTTTAGTAGCACCATATACATCGATCACTGCTCTGATAGGGCCGTCATTGTAGGGTATAGTTCTCGACAGCGGCACGACGAATTCCCCATTAATAATGAAATGCATGATGGCCATGTTGTGGCCACAGGGTAAATACAGCACGCCGACGCGACTACCCACGTCCGTGGGCAGTATGTCCATTTTGTCATCGGCGCACGGCCTCCTCAGAATACTGATGGGGAATGTACCTCTGGACGTGAACACGTGATTTCCGTCTAGCCGAAAGTACTTGGACAGGTAGTTGGCCTCGTACCAGGCCTGGTGCTTGGTCAAGGCGCATATCCACGACTCGCCCATCGTCTTGTTGGACACCATGTCGGGTATGGCGCACTGCGGCAACAGGTGTCCGCCGCGCTGCAGCGCGTCCGGATCGAGCTGTGTGAGGCCCAGCCGTATGTGACCCGACCAGCCGTTCTCGCTGCTCTCGATCTCGATGAGGAACACCTCGCCCGGGGACAGCGACCGCTCGCCAAACACAATGGCGTTGGCGAAACTCATCTCGCGGTGCGCCACCGTGTCCTGTTCGTGCAGACTCAGGTTGTAACCGTGGTACCTGTGGAACCGCGTTTGCTGACACTCGTGCGCGGACGACGGCGACTGCTGCGGCTGCTTCTCGGACACGGACGACTGGCCGACTCTGGCCGGCTCGTTGTTCGCGGACGACGACGGTGGCGGCCGCCTAGAAAACACCACAGCCGTCGGTTCTGCAGACACACCCACGCCACCACCGCCGCCGTCGTCGCACATTATTGACGAGGCGCTTTTCAGCTCGTCGTCGTAATAGCTGTCATCGCACGCGGCCACGGCGAATTGAACGATGTGCGCGGGAAAAAGGCCAAGCGAAACGAAAAACGGCAAAACGAACGCGCGCCGTGCAAAAACGAGAATTACGAGACACACGGCGCTCTATCGGAAAAATCGTATTCCGTCGACCGCGGCGACCGAACACCGCCGCAGATCACACACACTATCTCAACGATAACAATATAACAACAACAACAACAACAACAACGACGACGATTAATCAATTTTGTCTCCGTTATCAGTTACCATTCCGTCTTATCAACGTGTAATCGAAACGGTGATCAATAAATCGGGTACGCACACACACCACACGTTTTACGTGAAACACGTTTTGTGTCTATGGAAAGGAGGACACGAATTAAGTTTGGACTGGACTTCTGATCACACGAAAAAATATTGAAACCCAAAAGCGCTTTTTTTTTTGCAATCAGCTCGTTAGATTAAAATTTAATCCGTGGTCAACTGTCGTGTCTCAACAAGACGCCTGCTCTCCTTTACCGAATTATTTCCCGCGCTCGTTTAAAAATTGCCGCTAATGCTCTTATTTACATACGTTTACCAAGGGTTCCCCGGAAACGATCGTTTATTATTTATTTACAAAGAATTAAGAAAATTATCAACGATTACTTACAGATTTGATAATAGGCGATCGATTAATAATAAATTGGTACATTTATTAATATACTAGCGCCGAATGAACCCAGTTTACATGAAGAGAACATTACATTTATCGATCGTTTTTCTGATTTTGCACATGACATTTTACGAAAAATTCCCCGGTAAATTATTAGCAATACATTAAAAAATAATAATAAAATATTTCCTTGTTTGTACAACTGTGGAACTACAAGCAAATTAAACATACTTTCTCTGACGTTCGATTGCAATTTTGAAAATATAATTAAATTCATAAACCTTGTGACACACGCTATTTAGGAATACCACTTTTTCCATTTGAAATCCGATACGCCCGAAATTGATACAGATATAAAAATCGAACATCGAAAGTTATGCTGAATATTCCGGTGCTTATAAGACGTATAATCAGCGTAAAAAAGTGCGCTGCTATTCCGCCTAAAAAATAAAAATGAAATTTATTAATTTACCTGTCCATGTTGAAAACCAGGTAATATTCATGCAAACTCCTGCACCCACAGTCCGTTCATCAATAGACGAGTACGGTCATCAAACGAATAAGCGACAGGTAACTACTAAAATTCACTATGTATCTGCCGACTATGTTCAAACTCAATAGTCAATATTGTTGTAATCAAGTTTTAGTATTATTTGAACAGATTACGATAGACGATTAGGACATTTGAACACAATAGGCAAAAATGATAAAAACCGCACTGCATATTGTACCTATGGCAGGGGCGTATTTACTTCATCCCTTAGGGGGAGGGGGGGCGAATAGAAAAAAGGGCCCGTCGAATCTGTTGCCAACTTAGAATTATCGAAAAATTATATAAAAATAATAAGTTTTAAATAAAAAAATGTTTTATGACATTTTAGTTTTAGTTCGATTAATTTTAGTTGTCAGTAGATATAGGTACATACACAAGTATCTAGGGGAGGGGGGCGATCGCCCCATCGCCCCCCCCCCTTGTATACGCCCCTGACCTATGGTGACTCGCAAGCCACGCTCTCTAAAATTGAAAACTTCTGATGATTTTGACGGCCAGTGTCGCAATACTATTAAACACGGTTTGAACTATAACATTTATTACGTATAATTTCTCAAAATTTTTTCGCGTTTTGTACCCGATTTGTTTTATGACATTTTACAACAATAAGTTCTTGAAAAATATATACATTTATACCAATACGGGGACCATTAGCCAGGGCCCAGTTCGTTGTTCCGCCTATGACCAGTATTGTTTTTAAATGCACTGAAAATCTGTGTTTTATATTCATATTACAGACGCAAAAATTTAATTTTTTTACTTAATTTGAATTCGAATTTGGAAGTCAATTGATTCTCTCAGTGTTCGTGGCACCTACCTTATGTGTTAACCTATTCGATCTGGAAATATGTGACTGATTTGCCACCAAATAACTACTTCACTAATTGCCTTATCGAATCCTGACCACATTAAACGCTATAATTACACCCTTGTACAGCTTGTGTAAAATATTATTTTATAAAATATAAATTTTTCGTATATACAGCATGTTTAAAATAAAGAATATGTGTGTAAAGATAGATGTTAGTTGACGGAATTTGACAAAAAAAAAAAATGCACTGAAAAAGAAAAATATTATCTAAAAAGTCAAAAAAATGCAAAATAAAAGTTTCGTAAATGACTTTGTTGTCACATGATTCAAATTTTGTGCTTAGAAATTTGTTTTTTAAATGAGCTAAAAAAAAAAAATGGAGTTTCATACAAATGCATAACTCTAATAATGATAAAAGTAGCGAGCCGCAGGGTATTGTGAATGTCGTTTAGGTTTTTGTTCGTCTCGTGTCAATCCGCTTAAATCCCTCTTCTCTCTGTCCAGTAATTGATCACTTTTGTGATAGCGTCATTTGGATTACAAAAAAAGATTTGTCCAATTGCATTGGGTCTTCGTCATTGGCCATTCCAATAAGTGTTTTTCGTCCTGGACGCTTCCACGTTCACAGAGTTCATTATCTTCTTTTTTCCATTTCACTAGGTTTTCCTGGCTACACCGCTGCTCTCAGCCGGTCGTGCGTTTTCCATGTTTTTTATATTTCAGATTTTGTCCTGGCGGTAAGCTTTCCATTGCTCGTGTCCATATCGGTTCAATGGCTTGTTGATTTATTTCTTTCATTCCACATATATTGTCTTTCTTGTTTAGTGATCACGCAATCTCCTTTTGTGCTATGCATGAAACTGCGTCTCGATTTGAGACGCTTTCCTGTAGCATTACATACCCATATAATGGGTGCCATGAGTTTTGATTACATTTGTACTTTTCAATTTCGGTTATCGTCGTTCTACGTATATCTGGGGTTACTATACCACTTGGAGTGTGAAGTTTTTTGTACCTCTGTTGTTGATCTGAGGCAATAATCTGTTATTGTTCTGCAAGACTCATTTAGTGTTATATCGACGTTTTTCGCGTGTACTGATGCTTTCCAAACTGGACATTCGGCAACTGATTTATTTTTGTTTTCTCTTCGATAACATCCCTTTTTGCTTGGCTAATTTTTTATTTTGTCCTAGGCGCAGTCCAGATAGTTAGTTATAATAGGTCTATCTATGCTCACGAGATGACGTCGAGTGATGGTCGCAGTGTAGCCAAGAGCGAGTCCTGAAATGACGACGGTGATTCGTGACTGATGTTGGCACTGCTCATTTACTCTATGACGCTGATGGGAGAGCCAATGAAATGAAAGAGGAGCGGTGGAAAAATAGAGAATTTTCTCGTTTGCACCTTCGGAGTTGCGAATTTTATTTTAGTTTTTATTACACTCATGAGATTTCATTTCACACAGAATGATTTAAACGCAGTAATTTGTACCTGTATTACTAGAACCTAATTTTAATTTGCACCCATCTAAGAAGTCGTTATATTAACCATTTTTTAGAACATTTTATTTCATTTACAGTATTTGATTATTTCATTAATAACATTTTATTGTAATATACACTTATTGAGTGTGTAGGTGTCCTCTTACTAGATACAATCATTAGTGTACTAAAGGTACTGGAACAAAAACATAGGGTAGTTTCAATTAAAATTTCGAAAATCAATTTCCGCAATAATCCAGAAAAGAGTGTAGTCAATTCAAATGTTTTTATTCAGAAATAAATTCGGTTCGCTTTAATTTCTAGAATTTTTGTTTAGCTTTTAGGTCTAAAATGGCACAAAAATACACAGTTTCCGATCAGTTTACTATGTTATTATAGACATTCCAAGTATCAAAGGACTAAATTAGATTGATATTTGCAGTTATTTCCTTCGAATGGGTTTTCATAAATTTGTATAAAAGTGATATTTATTTATAAATAACTTAAATATTATTTTATAAATTATACATAAAACAATGACTAAAATCATTTTAAATATTATAACTATCATTGTGTGTATTGTGATTGGTTTTTTTAATTACAAAACAGAAGACATGTGCATTGACAGAGAATAAAAAAAATTTTAAAACACAAAATGATTTTTAAAATGAAATGCTTTTACAATTAATTATTCATGCGATAAACTCAAATACACAGTTTTCGTTTTAGACATTTCAAGTATAATACTTCATTAACATTATCATTAATGTTACAGTTATTATTTATTGAACAAGGATTTGAAAAATTAATATAGACCATTTTTGTTTTTATTTATTTACAAATTTTATAAATATTTACTATATTCACTTGTTCTAATAGGTACAATGAATTTATAATTAAATTTGATAATTATAAATATATCAAGAGAATATTACTACCTCGTACTCGAATAATATGTCGCAAAATTATTTTATTCTAACAAATTTACACAAATATAATGGCCCATAGTTGAGCGGTAAAAATGGCATCACAAGTTGACCGAACTTCAATCCTTTTCCAAAAGAATACAAAGACTTCAGAGAGGCAAACTGATTTGTCAGGTCTCTTTAAAAGGCAATATAAATATATTATAGCAATTAATAACTCATATATATATATTATTTGCATAAAACAAAATAAACATACTTGATAACAATTTGATGATTTGTTTCTTCCCATATTTTCTTTAAAGCCATTTTTACAACTCCATCATTTTGTATTGGCGATAAAGAACATGTCGAATAAACTACAGTGCCACCCACAGCTATGTTTTTTAAAGCGGTACTGTAAAAAAATAAATAAAAGAACAACGCGATATTTTATATCCCATTTTAATATTGAACATTTTACAATTACCTTAAAATACTAGCTTGAATTTCGGGCAATTGAAGACGTTCTTTAGTACGAGTTGATTTGAACACATTGTTTTCGTTGACTCTTAAACTATGACGATCATTTGAACATGGGACGTCTACTAATATCTATAATAATAAAAAATATTAATTTTTTTTTATATATTTATATTTTTTTAATTCATCAAAACTTATTATTCGAGCAATTAAACATATTATAATCATTACCTAACAAGTAGTTAACACATTTAATAATAAATTAGATTAGTTTTCTGTTTGTAATTCAAACAATTTCCATAAAGAAATGAAATTAATTTTAAAATATTTTAAGCAATTAACAAGCCTAAATAACCCCAAATTTTGGCGAGTCGTCAAGTTTTAAAAGACTTTACAACAGTAAATATTAATACACAATAAGTAAATAGAAATATGTTTTATTATATTTTAAAAGTCCTAACGTTAAATTTAAAATTTGGACGCAACACCGATATTTATTGTATCTATGGACAATACAGTAAAATCAAATCACATAGGTTAGGTTTATGTTAAATTACTTGTTAGTTATTACAAAACAAAAAAAAAATTATATTTTTAAGATAATGTCACATTATCTTGTTGTCAAAGATATTGTGACAAAAAAGTTACACAGCATCTTAAATCATTTTTTTTTTATTTAAAATAACCATGATTTATGTGTTAAACAATATTTCTCTTCAAATTTAATTATAAGCGCTTAAACTCCAAGCTTCTCATTTAGCCTAAATATTTAACTAGTATGTAATATTATGATTTTACAATATAGCTCATTAGATAGATGGAGACAACAAATTCATCGGATATGGTGTTTCCTTAACAATATAACAATACAATAGAATTGTAATAAATTAAAATAATAAATGTACACTTTACTTTATTATACATGTCTGGTTCATTGATGTTTCGTGCGTTCATTTGTGTAAACATTAAGCGTGAGCCCCAACTCTGGTAATCGGAAATATATTCAGACATAACACTATGTAATTTTTTAATTCTGGATTCTTGTATATCATTACATACCAACGATTCTAAAATAAAAATGAAACATTTTACAGTTTATAAGCTTATAAAATGGTATTTAAATATTTCCCAACCAAAAAATTATAGAACATATCTAAAAATCTACATTCTGTATATATATATATATAAATTATATATAATTTATTTTTAATTATCATTATCGAGAATATTATTATACTTTATTACTCATATTGATTGTATACAAATTGTTTTCACTATTTATTTCATTATGATTTTACTCGAATAGAAAGCAACAGGATCAACAATATCTCCGAGAGTTAGAATAATACATTTCAAACTCGTCTGGAACCCTTATCTAAATATATGGGATTTTATTGAGAATGGTAATGCAGAGAGTTCATTAAAAATTTTACAATTTAATAACAGAACTTTTAGGTCTGAAATGGCTTAAAACACTATGTAATAATTTTAATAAAAATTAATTTTAATTATTTTGTTTCATAATAAAAATAAATAAATAATTAACAAGAGCTGTATTCTGTGTCAATAAATATACTATACTACAAGACGTGTTTTTATTATTTTACGTACAGTATGGAAATATCTAATGTACCAAGAGGAAGTAAACAATCCTGAATTCAAAAGAACTTTACCTGGCAATAATGTCTGTAGTGTTGCTAACGCCTTACCACCAGGAGCTGAACACATATCTAATACTCTGTCGCCGTATTTTAAGTCTAGTGCCAATACGGGTAAAATTGAACCTCCGTCCATTAAATAGTAATCTGTAACTCGACAGAGCACACAAATATTATTAATCATAGTATTTTTTTTTAATTCTTAATATAATACATTAATTATTTATGATTATTATTATGACTACATCGAAAAACAAAATTATTTTACCACTGACGTTGCCAACTATGGTTTTAGGATGCGGGAAGGGAGTGAAATCACCTCGATCGTACGTAAACACTTGTAAGTAAGACGGAATATCAAGAGCACTTTCTTCATTCATTACATTAATTGGAAAATCCGAATTCTCTTCATAGTACTGGTAATGTTGTGATTCTGGAATCCAGTCTGTTTTACCATGGAGTTCGGTAGCAGGTATAAATTGATACAATCCTCCAATATTGGAATTTGTTTCAGGGTCAATCAATCTACTTTCATCGAGTTCTGCTTCCAATAAACTCTGATGAAGTGACGCTTTTTCTTTGTACTCTACACTATTAAAATATATAAATACGTTTTTACCAATGTGATCCGTCATATTCGTCTGATGCACGCGCACGGCATAGAAAACATAAATGTGGTGTAATCGCCATAATTCTGTTATTTCTAATTTTACTAACGACTATGCGGAAATTAAATCTTTCCCACTCGCACGGTACATCAGAAAATAAAAACGAATTGAGGTCTTATGTAATTACATATAAACTTACTCAGTTTTTTTAGTATCACTTTTATTTTCATTGGTTAATAATAGTTTTTCTAATTTTTCATCTAATTCTTCTATGTTTTTTGTTTTATCAGGTGAACTCTTGCCAGTAGTCATGGTGTATGCTTCAACCGTTTTCCTAATATTCATCGCTCCACTCCACTAGAAAGAAAACACGTTTCATTTCGAGTGTAAACAACAAAATAAAATTATTTCGTTTTTGCTTACCTCTAATTCTCGAGAAACTTTTTCGGGGTTACCGAAATTGTTAACGACGGCTATGTACTTGTGAGGCGACAACAACGCCAGCCGTAACGATTTCCATCTTTTCCCATAAACTGAACTGTAAAAATCGTCAAAATGTTCCAACGCCTTGTCTTTGGGATGAATTTTCTTTTTGATTATGGACTACAACAAAACGTTATATCGTCTAAAAATTATAACCGTATCCTATAAGGTGTCAATTATTAATAAATATTTCCAATTCGAAATACTTACCCAATGCGTTTTTTTCGTTCGTACGTGGATTATTTGCACTATGCGTTTACAGTACGACGAATGCGACAGAAAGGCAGTTACGTTTTTCCTTAACATTTTTAAACGGAGATTACTTATTCAATATAGTACACGGTAAATAAATGACAAAATATTAATAAATGTATTTAAAAAAAAAAACGTTTATTCAAATAAAAATCGTGTATAAAATTCATGTTCGCGTTATCATTTCAGTGATAGAGTGTTATCACTTATCATAAAAAACCAAGAATTTCAATAGATAACGTTTTATCAACTTTGAGTTTCATAAATTTTTCTTGAAATTTGTTGGCAATGAATGGGTTATATTACATAACTTAAATTTAACATTCTGTAAGGCAATTATTTTTTTTATACGTTTATATTTAGTGTCAGTAAACAATTATGATAACATTAATATTTCCTTCGTCGTATTATGTCTGGCTTCCAATTAATTGGATGACTTTCTTCGGTCTGAAATAAAAAAAAAAAAAAAGTATAATTATTTTAAAACGGTTTTTTTTTCACTTTGCCAAACAACTTTGTAACAACATTCAAATTTTATAATAATACAAAGTGTACACCCCAAAAACATTTTGTAAAATACTTACAGCCGTATCATCTTCCCGGTAAAGTTTTATAGTTTTATCCGCTTCGGCTGTGATCAGTCTAGTGCCACTGTGATCGAATGCCATGGCAAATACTCCAGCTTCACTGTCCATCGATCCGGGTTGTACAGGAGCCTAATTAAAACATTATTTTTTGTATTTAGAATATTTTTTGAATAAAATGTAGTCCACACGTAAATCACATTACACACCTGCATTCTTTGGAAATTATAACCAGTTCTCCAATCCCAAGCATAAATTGAACCATTATTTGCTCCGGACATCAAAACTCCGTCCGAATTCACAGCCATACAATTAACAATAGCGTTGTGACCAGTAAGATTTTGAACAAATTTCCCATCCGGACATGTCCATTGTTTTATATTATCTGGACTTGCACTGGCAAACATATATCTAAACATCATGTAAAGTTAGAAGTTTTCCAAGGAATAAATCGTTCTGTATACCTATAAATATTTCTAAGAAGTATTACTTACACTTTTGGATGTAAAACAAGTGACCGCACACTCTTTTTGTGATTTGTTAGAGTTACTCGAGTTTTACCCGCAGCTAAATCCCATAATCTAATTGTACAGTCATGAGATCCAGTCATTACCTAAGGAAAATAATATCAATAAAATACTTATAAAAACAAAACGATTTTACTACAATTTGAATCGAATACCATGTATTCCGACATAAATAAATTATCATACTTGAGGTTCAAATTCTTGAGCAATAACACTGGCAACTGTGTTTGTGTGTCCAGTAAGTGTGTGAACATTAGCCTTTGTACGCATGTCCCATACTCGAGCAGTAGAATCTCGTCCAGCAGTTAATAATACATCGATGGTCGGATGCAATGAAAGACTGTAAACTGCACTTAAATGACCATGATAATGTCTGACTACTTTGTTATGTTCCAAATCCCAACACTTCACCTGCCTGTCTTCACCGCAACTGAATAAATATGGATGTCTAGGACTCACTTGTAAACCTCGCACAGTACTCACGTGCCCAGTTAAAGAAAGTTTCAATTTTCCAGTGGCTAAATCCCAAATCTAGAACAGTAAGACATATTTGATACCATAAAATAAATACAAATCACTAACTCCAATGCAGCAATACCACTCCTTTATTGTATTGTATTAAATTACATTTTTTTGTTATTAATGCTTTTAGAATTTGGAGATCAGACTTAGTTTAGAAGTGTTCAATGTTACTAAAGTTTTAAGATGACTTGAGTTCTAAGCTTAAATGACAAAATTATAACTACCTTTACTTTTATCCATTACACCATTAGTATTTTAGTAATTTATAGAATTATTTACATAAAAATAAAACTCAATTTTTACAAAATAATTTGTTTTGTTTTAACAAATACGTATTTTAAAAACAATGTTTTCATCTTCAGTGTTAAAAAACTATTAACAACAACAATAGTTATTTAATACTGATTACAAAAATATTGTTCTTGAAATATGTATTTGTTAAAAGAAAACAAATTATTTTGTAAAAATTGGGTTTTTGTTTTTTATACAAAATTAGTAACCCAAAAGATTACGACCCGATTCCACTAGAAAAGCATCTTTTTTTAATTTTATTAAACAATTTTAGCTCAAAACTTATGTATATTAAATTCCAAAACTGTTAATTAGTGATGTTACAAACCTAGACGTTCAAGGTTAAACCAAACTAGTTCAAATTCTAAAGAATCTGAACTTATAATTTTTTATTCGAACTGAATTATTCAATTTAAATATTGAACCCGAACCAAACTTCAAAAAAAGTTTAAAGAATTTAAATTTTAAAATATTTAATAAAACTAAGTTCCCAATATTTGAAAGTAAATTAAATTAATTATTAATTTACAAAATAAATAATATAATAGTTAGGTATTACTGTATTAATTAGTATCTACTATAATGCATTATATATATATATATATATAAATTCAGTTTGTATTTTATTTTCTATAGTTTGATATTCGAACCGAACTATTTTGTGTTTAATTCGATTCAAAGATTTCCAATTATGAATTCGATTTTTGAATCGAACTGAACAATTTGTGTTTGGTTTGAAAATCGAAAAGTTCGTAACATCACTACTGTTAGTTAAAATTGTTTTGACTTGACATGTTGGCATTTGCAATAATTGGAGAACAAATAAAAAAAACTAAGATGATGATTGCCCATTTTAAAAACATTGAAATATCTAAGTTTCGAAGAAAAAAAAAATGTATTAAGGGAATTGGTAAATTTCATATTTTATTTCAAATATTATTAAATTACTTTAATAACTCGGTCAGCAGCACCAGTAGCAAACCATTCATTGCCCGGTTCAACAGTAACACATCTCACCCATCCCAAATGTCCAGAAATAACTCTGTACAATTTCCATGGTGGATGCCATTTAGGTTTTGGCATAATGTGATTGATCAGTCGATTGGCGGCAGCTATGTTTTGTGTACTAGGACTTGACAACACCATACTGGTTTCAGTATTTTTGTTTACTTTCTCAGGATTATCCACTGAAGAAAAAATCAAACGTTTATATATTATGCAATTATTGTTATAAAAACGGGCAACAATAATTTCTTTTTACTTATGGATAAAGGAAGGCTGTTATCTTTGAATGTATCAACGCTGTCGGATTTCAAAAGATTTGGTTGAGTCTTCTTCAAATTAATTTTGTTGCGTTCAACTTTGTCGAAAATGAGACCATAACAATCGCGCGCCTTCACGAGTTTTTTTATTTTCTCCCTAAACACGAGGAAAGAAAAAAAAAGGAAACGTACACATAACAATAATAATAATAATAATAATAATGATTATAGAACAATTCCAAATTAAACTAACGCTTCTTCGTCTATGGGCGGTAGCATGCCTTGGCACGACAAAAACATATCGTGAGTTCTTTTGAGCGATCTGAAAACCAATGTGTGAACAGAGTGTCGCTGTACTTCCTAAAGTACACAATTATATTAAAAATTGAAATTCGTTCGATTTTTTTTTTTTTTTGGTTTGAAATACAATATCTACCTCCGATGACAGACTCATCGCGTTCGTTTGGCTTCTCGTCGACATGACGTTTACGGTACTTAAATACGAAACACAAAAAAAAAAAATATATCAAATATTCATCAAAGTCACTACGTTCACATTTCACAACAAAAAGACGTTCAATTTAGAAAACGACCAAAATCTTAAATCGCAATTAAACGTTCGTTCCGTAGTAAACGTTTTGATTATTTACTCGCCGTCACCGCCGACCAATTGATAAACAATCGTCGGATGCAAAAACGTTATGATGGCCAACAGTAAATTGATAAGGTCACACTGTGTTCGACCGCAATTCTTCGAAATCTGTATTTATTTCGGATTTTTTTTTCTTCTATTTTTTCAAACATAAATGTTGTAAAGCGGCCCCACCACACGCGATCAAAATATTATTGACAGTGTATTATATATCCCATACTGTGACAGTGTTATTAATCGTGTGAGATGACCAAACGACAAATGAGAAATAAACTTACTATAAAATGTTTTTGTAACAATTATAGATGTAAAATTATATATTTATAAATTATAACAATGTAATCGAATAATATTTGTTTGACGGTTATAAATAATAAATTCCGAAAAAAGTAGTATGAATGTTTTAAATTTAAAAAAAAATTTTAATTACTGTATATATATATATAACAATAATAATAGTAATTGATAATTGTGAATTATTATTAAAAATCGGTGTTATCTAACTTATTATCGTAATTGAATAACTTTTAAACACATAACTCGTAAAAAACACCAAGAAATAGGTGTATATAATGTACGCGTATAAATAGAACTCGATAGCAAATAATATTGTGAATGTTAAATTTCGTCTTCTCCGCCTTCTTCGTTGTAACACCCTTCGACCGAGTCTAAACCAACTTCCTCGTAGTCTTTTTCTAAAGCGGCTAGATCTTCTCTAGCTTCGGAAAACTCTCCTTCTTCCATTCCTTCGCCAACGTACCAGTGAACGAACGCTCTTTTAGCGTACATCAAATCAAACTTATGATCCAATCGTGCCCACGCTTCGGCAATGGCCGTAGTATTTGACAACATACAGACGGCACGTTGCACCTTGGCCAAATCGCCTTCTGGCACAACGGTCGGTGGCTGGTAATTAATGCCAACTTTAAATCCGGTCGGACACCAGTCCACGAATTGTATGGAACGTTTAGTTTTTATTGCGGCGATAGCGGCATTCACGTCTTTAGGTACGACGTCGCCTCTGTACAGCATACAACACGCCATGTATTTACCGTGTCTGGGGTCACACTTGACCATCTGATTGGCAGGTTCGAAACAAGCATTGGTGATTTCGCCGACAGACAACTGTTCGTGATACGCTTTCTCAGCCGATATCACCGGTGCATACGTGACCAATGGGAAATGTATTCGCGGATATGGCACTAAATTCGTTTGAAATTCGGTCAAGTCGACGTTTAAAGCCCCGTCGAATCGCAACGACGCGGTTATAGACGACACTATCTGTCCGATGAGACGGTTTAAATTGGTATAAGAAGGACGATCAATATCCAGGTTTCTACGGCAAATATCATATATCGCTTCGTTGTCCACCATGAAGGCGCAATCGGAATGTTCAAGAGTAGTATGGGTAGTTAGAATTGAATTATACGGTTCGACCACTGCTGTAGACACCTAAAAACAACAACATATCGCGTAAATAAATGTAACAGTAATGAATAAATGCAAAAAAAAAAAAAAAAACAACGCTTATTACTTGCGGTGCGGGATATATGGCGAATTCGAGTTTACTCTTTTTGCCGTAATCGATACTCAAACGTTCCATGAGCAACGACGCGAAACCAGAACCAGTCCCTCCGCCGAACGAATGAAATATTAAAAATCCTTGGAGACCCGTGCACTGATCGGAAAGCTTTCGAATGCGGTCCAGCACAATGTCAATGATTTCCTTGCCGATCGTGTAATGACCACGAGCGTAATTGTTGGCCGCGTCCTCTTTACCAGTTATCAATTGCTCGGGATGAAAAAGCTGTTTGTACTTGCCTATACGTACTTCGTCTATAAAAGCAAAAAGTAAAACGTAAAACACTAGCACGTCAAACGCGCGAATTATGACTTTTTTGATCTTACCCACGACAGTTGGTTCCAAGTCAACGAACACTGCTCTTGGAACGTGTTTGCCGGAACCGGTTTCACTGAAGAACGTATTGAAACTGTCATCGCCATTAGCCTTTTCTGATGGCATTTGACCATCGGGCTGAATGCCGTGTTCTAAGCAATACAGTTCCCAACAAGCGTTGCCGATTTGAACTCCTGCTTGGCCAACGTGCACGGATATACACTCGCGCTGAAATAATAATAATAATAATAATAATAATAAACAAATAAATAAACACGCATGTAAATCGATTACACTTTTATTTGCCATTATTAGAGGGGAGGTATTATGATCGAAATAAAAATCGCGCTCAGAACACGGAACACGACGAATTAACGGGATTTTAAATTCTAGGACAGTAATAATTACTCCGCGTACACTCGGGGCATATCGATTTCGTCTTTTTAAACATATTTTTAAACTCAAAATTATTTTATATAAGCGGATGAAATAAAACGGTGGTTTTTGAAGCATCCAAGTGTCTTTTAATATTATAAATTTTCAAAAACTTAAAGCTACAAAATCACACGTTTTATCGAAAAAACAAAAAAAAATGTTGATACGAAGAAGTATTAACGTGAATGAGTTTCCGTTAGGTTTTATTTAGCGAATATTTCAGTCAGTGGCGGCGGCGTACTTAAGACTTGAATTTTTTTTTTTTTTTTTGAGGAGGAGGATTTTGGAAATAAATTACGTAAAACAATATTATAAAGGTTAATTATTATATAACGCACGCCGTCTATTTTATATCACGGCGGGCAATTTGCTATGCCTATAAGCACAAAACGTTTAATTAGAATATTAAATATATATTTTAGTTCTCGGTTATTATTTACTAAAACTAATTAAATACATAACGCGTGATGTATAAATAACACGTAAACGGGAAAATATCGACAATAGTATTAACGAAAAACAATTTAATTAAATCCCATTATATTTATCCCGGGGGGTAGGGACTTACCACCAAACGGAATTACAGAAGAAAATACGGTATCGAAGACAATAATAATAATAATAATAATAATAATATATCGTTTTTGCCCATTGAATTACGCGCCGATTGCGTTATAATAATGTGATATTCACACGGGCGGAGAAAAAGAATAATACTGAAAAACGTTTACCGTTCGTTGCAACGGTTTTATTATCATAACATTTCTGTTTATTCGATTTGTGTTTTGACGGCAAAACCGCCATCGAATTCATCCGTTCGTCATCGACAAACGCTCGAATTTTATAATTGTCAAAATTATATAATATAACTACTATAAGGGGGAAGGTAGTTAAGACGTTTATGACTTTTTTCGTATTTTTTTTCTTTTACTCGTGCACGTTGCAAACGACACCGAGTCATAAATTCCGTTTCATACAATCGGGGGATAAATTAAATTTCATTTTTACATATATTTCCGTTATACTAGATTTATATATATAATATATAAATGCGCAGTTTTTGAAAAAAAAAAAAAAAAAAAATATAAAACGGATATTTGGATAAAAGAAGTTTATTATTTAAATGCCACTTGAAAGGACAAAATAAATATAATTTTGTAAATAATTTATTCGTATTGTTTTGAGTGAACAAAAAAAAAAAAAAAACAGAAATTGTACGTTAATTTAGAGTATATTTTTAGTTTATTAATATAATTTTCAAACGTCGATTTTGATTTTCTTTTTCTTTAAAAGCCGCGTTTTAATATTCATCGGGGGCGTATTCTTTAGCGCTCTTAAGGCCATATAAACATTTTAACCCGTTAAAAATCTACTGCATATAAGTTTGCGAACGAAAACGTTTTTGGAAAATTCGAACACTTTTGTTTCTTATTTTTACACCACGAATTTACTTTTCCACACTAGCGACGTGCGTGGGAGAGGATTTTTCTGTATTTTCCACCGTTCTCGGCTACTCTCGTTTACAATAGAGAATCGAAAAGGCGCCGCGTGTTCGTAACGAAAATTGTAAAGAAGCAAAAAAAAAAATGTTTTCTCGACGTTATCGAAATCACCGCGCGCGTACGGTATCATTAACGGGATTTTTTTTTTTTTGAAACCGCGCGGGTGTGTTAGAACAGAAACGGGACAAGGCCGATAAAACGACGACGAATCGTTCGTCGTTTGAGCGGCGCGCGATTTTTAAAAATCGCAATGTGTTTCGTTCGCGAAATCCGACGATAAAACGTGTAAAACAAACGGACGACGAGGAAAATTCTTACCATTTTCTTTTATTTCCGACGTAGTGGCGATTCGGAATCGGGAGAAAACGTGTTGTAAGTCCGGATTTTTCACGGTTTTCGTAATTGACGCGCGCACGGCGGACAGACGAAACAACGGCGCGGAATGAAATACTCGTGCGAAATTAAAGTGTCCGTCGACGGGTGCTGCTGGTGGTGCGGCGCGATGCTTTCACAGGTATATGCGTGCGCGCGGGCGACTTTTCGTTTGCCGGGGCTGTCCGGTCGAAAATAACGACATTCGTTTTAATCGTTCTCAGATTATATTTATTAATTATTTCCATTATCGTCGATCGAGAACGCCGAACGGCCGTGTGTGTACGTACAGGCCATACATATTGAGCGCCATCCGTAACGAACATATTATATTATATTTCGTACACATTATTTATTACGGAATGGAAATCACTCCTCCGGATTTGTATTTTTATATTTTTAATTGTATTTTTGTGGTGGTGGAAAAATAATTCGTTGCGAACGTATTTTATCGGAAACATAAGCAACAGAAGCGAATCCGGTGCGTCGAGTACGCCGTAACGCACTTGACAAAAAAAAAAAAAAAAAAAAACAACCACATTTTTCGCGTTTCGCTACAACTCCCTCCGCCCCGTGTTCCACGACACAGTTATACACTAGTGTTTTTTTTTTTTTATTATTATTATTATTCGCGTAATAACTCGCATCAAATTTTTTAGAATTAAATTCACTACAAATTCCGATTCCTAAAATTAATCCGTTTATTTATATGATTTTTACACGGTTATCGCCGTTCGAATCCAAATAAACGCGGTTTTTATATCAAAACGTTGTGCCTCGTCAGATATATATATATATATAAAACTAAGAGAGACACAGTTGTTTTATTAAATTTTTTAGACCAAATATCGTGTAAATTCACAAAATCTGTCAAAATAAATGGCTCCCAAGAAATTCGGTGGAAATAATAATATCATTAATAATCTAATATATAAATATCTTTTGTGACGGTGTTTGTGGTCTAAAATCACGATTGAAAAATGAGGGAATGGGTAGGAATAGGTGAGAAATACTCTACGACCTATTCTCATACTTATCGAAATACAAAAAAAATTTCATTAAAATCGGTTGAGCCGTTTCGGAGGAGTTCGACCTGATGGCGCGGATACGAAGGATTTGAACCAAATCTAAAAAAAAAAAAAAGAAGCTAGGGAAAAATATTATAAGTATTAAAGTATACATATTATATAATATTAATAATACTATACTTGACATTAAATTGATATTGGTTTTCGGTCAATTCTATTTATAGTTGTGTAATTTGTAATCGCGTCGGCCAGGTAAATTTCGTCTCAATCGTCATTATCCTGATTTCAAACAATTTTAACATTATACGCTTTGATCATTTCTATTGATATTATTATTTGATGCCCCCCCGTAAATCTATTCTGGATCCGCACCTGTCGACCACAAACACTGTGACGACGCGAGATTTTTTATATATTAGATATATTTATATAAAATTTTATTAAATAATAATCGGTATCAGTATAATACGTATTATAATATAGTATATCGGTTTCTTTTAAGTTTTTGCTGTTGTACGCATGTTATTGATTATAATTCATCGTCGTCCACTAGTCTCTTGGAACGTAAATGTTTAATGCGTATAGTTTTGTATGCACCTTCTACTAATTTTTTCTCTATTCAAGCATTCATTGATTGACACTACCGAGTAGGATAGGATATGTACAAGAATAAAATGGGCAATACATTTCAGTACGGTAAAAAAACTGGTATTTTTAGTATTTTAAAATAAAACGTTCGATTTCTGTTTTTAATATATAATATGGGTTATAATATTTTTAAGGATTTTGCAGGGTTACAGAACCAATTCTTTTCGGTTCGGTACCACCAGTCCCTGATAATTAATTGGTGTATTATACACATTACAAATTAAAAATGTCTTAATTATGCAACAAATGAACAAAACAACCAATTTACCCGCATTCATAATTTCCACGTATAATTTTTTTGTTTTAAGTGTTCAGTTTTCCAAAAACTACTGAAAAATAGATTTGAAAATGAATTATAGACAAGTGGAGTCATGCATGTGATCCGTCTCCAGTTTCTAATCGAAAAACGAGGCTACGGTGTTATACAAAACTATAATGGAGTTCTCATTGTCAGTGTCCTGTTTCCATTAGGTAATGTATAGTCCTTTAATTTGTTTTAACGCGTGTCAAAGAATTGACTAATCAAATGTTAATAGAAGTTCTTAACAAAACGGAGACGTATCTATAGATAAAATTGAATTTTTTTTTTGAAAATTAGCGATTTCCTTCGTTTTAAATTATTTTTTTCAAAAATGTATAAAACATTACACAACCATCGATATGTACACATATGGATAATTATGAAAATAGTAGCGCATAACCACAATATCTTCATTACTGCGCATTTCTGTTATTCATAATAATATTACCAGCCAATTAATTATTATTTTTCTACTTATACTTTAATTTTTGTTTCACAAACAGTGTGTAATTTGATGATTTTTAACTACACATTGTAAAACCACTACATAATTAAATTGGATGCACTTCAGAATAAGTAAACAGTTCACTGTTAAAAGTATAGTTTCATTGACTTGCCCTTTCAAGTTTGTCCTTTGAAATGACAAATAGTTTAAAATACTCTCCATAATAAATTATTTATTATTACTCTTTCGTTAAAAGCTTGCTAAATAAAGGAACTATCTTTTTAACACTTATTAAATAAACAATATTACATAAATTCAATAATAAATGAATATTTCCATCCATTACAATTACGTACGTTTTAAACTGTAATTCAATCTAAAATGCACTGTACGCTTTATATGAAATAATAGCTTTTAAAATGAATTTTGTGCAGAATAAAACATGGTATATAGGTACCTTTGACCATAATTTTATTAGTATCAACAATTCAATTATGACGTTTTTACTATAGTCATTATTTCAAACAATTATTTTACACAACAATATACATTTTTAATCTGTTTTGAGGAGAAAAAAAAACAAAATATGACTAAATTTATTCACTAGGTATTTGGAAAAAATATGGAAGAATGAGTATCGACGGCGGTGTATTATATTTCGTAATTTTCATCTGTATTTTTTTGTTCCATTTGACTGTCATACAGGGAATTCATAAGCTCTTCATTTTCTTTCATTCTAGTATTGACTTGCCACGGCTTGATTACATATCGCACAATCACTACTGACGTAAACCATCCCAAACCGACAACCGCTATAATTTTGTTGAAATTACTCCGAAGGCGACCACCGGGTTGCAAGGTTTGTGGGTTCTTATTCATTATGTCTGGAAAAATATACAAACTTATTTAAAGGTTGATATAATTATTAAAATAAAAAACTGTACATTATATACAAATTTTTAGCATTTCTATGAGTATGTCAATGAAATGTTTTAGTACCTGCTCATAAAAATAAAAAATAAATATAAAATATTGGTTTTAAAATAAAAAAAAAACAATAATATTATGCTGAATTTAGTATTACCAAGGAGCCTCGGGACTGTGTTGAATTTAATGATAAATAGACTCGAGACATTTCTACCACAGTATGTCCCAATATTGTTGTTTACAATTTCAATTCGGAAGAAAGTTAAAGAAATATTCCGTGATTTCTCTTATATCAGTGTTAAGCAATTTTTACCTTACAACATTCTCGATTACTTCAGTAAATTGTTTTTACCCCGAAACTATTAAAAACCGAGCGAAACGATTACAGACAGTGGTTATTTCGTCATTTTATCCAAAATTTAAAAATTGGACTAAACGAAGTTATATAGAATAAAGGGAATTTTTTACAAATTTTGCGCACACTTAAAACAGCAATCAATTGATTTCACGCGGAACTTTTTGCAGTTAATTCACGAGACCTCATAAAATTCAATAAAATACAGTAAGATGATAACTACTGAGTATCTAGCACTATTAATTGGCTGAATATTTCTTGTGTACAAGAAAAATAATATGTTTGTAAAAAAAATGATGAAAGTCATAATTACAGAAAACCAATTTTTTTGTAAAGTTAAGTATGTTATGTATTTATTTTTTATACACTAGTTTAAGTCGATTCATTGAAAAAATAATAATTATTTATTTGGGCAGTTGAGTCGGTCATTTTGTTAAAAATTTGTCAACGACTGATCAACCTAACAATTTACATTTTATTTTATTGAATAAATTTTACATTTAATACTTATGTATATACATATACAGTTAAATTATTGGAAATTGACAATAAATTATAAATTATTATTTATATATGTTTATGAACTGCTGTTTTTTTTTTATGAGCAAAAATGTACCAATTATTAATTAGCATTTAACATTACACACAATACGCACAAATTGTATTACTACAATAGTCAAACTCAAAAACCGTTAAAAAAAACTTTAAAATGATACTTGACATTATGAAAGCACGATTAGGGTGATTATAGAAACGGATATTTACCAGAATCTATTCTAAATGTATTTGCTGTCAGTGCAATACAATTTCATGATTGATACATTAAAAACAGAGTATTATTATACGCTGTGTGTCAAAAAGTAAAACAAAATATAAACAACTAAAATGCATTAAAGTGTAGTAACTAACGTAGTATTAATAGTTTATTTTTACTCGCTATGTCTCACGCACAGAGACAGAGCGGGCAGTCTAGAACTTCCAGGCGGCCTAAATCATTTTATATGGTTCGGACCTTATATATATTTTTATATAATAAGTAAATTCATCGACAGTTCGTTTACGTATTAAATGAATTTTCAACAGGTAAATTACTATATTTATGATGGATATTTTTTATCTAATATGCTGAATGATAATAATGTTCCTTTAATACCGTAATAAAATAACGATTCCGCAGATCTGGTGCATTATGAAAATAAAAAAACAAACGTAAAAACACAACAAAGCATTCTATTTTAAAAGAATACAAGTACAGCTACGTTTGAAATTAATTAAAGTCCTCGGTTCCACCCCCCCCCCCACTACCACCAAACCCAATTCGATCACCGATTCTACATTTTGTAGAATTTATTGTACATTTTGGATAGAAGTTTCTCGAATAATTTACGAGTTATTTGTGTACGCAACACGTATTTATGTTAAAAACGTTGTGTGTATTATTGGAAAAGATGGGTTTGGTGTGAATGAATTTTAATCTCGTCGTCTTGAATTTTAGTTACCGCTCCGTCGTCTCTGCACGAGCATGTGTTTACTACACCCGATTAATGGACCCCCGTCACATATGCACAAAACAAAAAACAAATCCGAAACATATTTTTCTTCTTCTCGTGGTTCTCAAGAGACACGGACGACTACAGTTTAGTGTGCTGTACGGGTGGGAAACGTCGCGCATAGTTTATCCGACAAACCTTGGTTTTCGTCGGACGTTCGCCGTCCAACGATTCGAAAAACGGTTTCCAGATGTACACGCCGCCCAGCACTCCTACCGCAGACGCGATGACGACTTTAGTCCAAGACACGCTCCGTTCCCGGGTCAAAAACTTGCGCATTTTCGGAAACCGATTGTTGACGAGTCTCGGTGTAACGACGATAACGCGACACACCGGGGACGGTCCGTTTGATAACGTCGTCGTCACCGGCTGACGTTGGTATCGCGTCGATAACTTCAACACCCCGCCAGCGACATAAACCGTGGTCACGGTCGTCAACAGCTGGTAATACGCCGTGGGGCCAACGAAAATTCGCGACCGATCCGGTTTGAAAAAAGAAAGAAATCCTCACCGTCTTCGAAACGAACGCGACCAAATTTTTTTTTGGTCGGACGATTGGATTGTGATGACCTTGATTCTTTTCTTCGTAATATTATTATTAAAGTGTGTGTGCAGCTGTTTAAATTTCAAATTCGTGTCCGAACGCCGTAATTATAATATTAAAATGTGCGTTATTTATTACTCGCGGTTAAACGAAGCGTGGCGTCCTCCGTTATATAAAAAGCGATATTCCCCGTAGTTGGAAAAAAAACAAAAAAAAAAATAAAAATAAAATAACAATTCGCTTAAGTGCGTATAATTTTCTTTTCGTTCGACGTAATGTCCGGCCGATCGATTAAAGAGAGAGAAAATATTATTGCGAGGTATAATAATAATAATTGCAGATGCTGTGAGTATCGCATGAAAAAAAAACCGCTTATTCCACCTTTATAATATTTCGTTTGAAATAATAAACGTAGTTGAAAGTCGTAAGGTTATTTTTCCAGGGTTGGCCAAAGGGAGGCCAACATGCAGAGGCCCGTATTTATGGACGAGACCGGGATGGGCGATTGCCCGTCCTGGTGGAACTTTGGAAAATTCGTGTGAGCTCCTTTTCGTGTTTAGGTGTAATATTTAAGCAAAACGTTTTTATTTCTTCGTGTATTCAATAATGTCGATTTTTGTGTGAAATTTAATAGAATAACAATATTATATATTAATATATATGTGAGACATTCTCTCGGTGGAAAGTCTATTTTTATACAAACACGGACTCTTCTGATAATAATAATAAATAAATAAAGTTTAATTAAGTATAGTCAAGTGTAATAAATAATATAGCAAATAACACATTTTTCTTTAATCGAGTAATATTATAATATATTTATTTAAATAATATATTTATTTCAAAATTGAATAATTGGAAAACGTATGTTAGTACATTAGCAAATCATAACTAATACGAGTAATTCGAATTCAGATTTTTGATTTAATTCAATATTTCAAAGCGGGCGCCGCCCACTGAGCGCACGTGTACGAAATTTCAACGCGTTTGGCCATTTCATTCTCGATTTATATTCAGCTGCATTGTTATATATACACAGGTATATACCACGTGTTCGCGTGGTATGTACCTAGTACGAGCTTGCAAAATGTAAGGGCTGCTTGAGAAATCTGTCGCCAGTAGACTTGGGGGTTAATTTGGTGTCTTTACGACGTATTCGAAAAGGGAAGGTTCCAGAAGGAGGCGCATGCAAAAAACATATAGACATCAAACTTTTATCGTTTAAAATAAAATATATTTCATAACCGATAGGATATTATATGAAAGAAATAAACAGTTTGAACTTTTTTTTTTTGTTTTCATTTATAATTTAAAACTCGTCGTGTTTTATTTTTAGACAAAAAAAAAAAAAATCGTAAAAGTCGAGAAAAATTGCAAATAAGTAGATTTCTTTAATACAATTATTATTTGTTTAAATGCAAAAGCGTAGTGATAAAATAATGTATATGTAAAACTTAAACAGTTTTAAAGGTTTTAATTATTTTATTATGTACCGCGGAATAAAGTCGGAAAATAATATTAACGTAACGCGTTATTAAAATGTCGTGTATACAATAATAATTCTATAAAAATTCCGCGTTCTTTTTTTTTTTTTGTCTCGATATCACAATTAATAATAATAATAATAATTTATTATTATTATTATTATTATTATTAGAAAAAAACTATAAATATGTATATATATATATATATATATACGCGTGGTCCGCGAAGTGGTAAGTGAAAACGTTTCTTTACCACGAGAGACGCGCGGTACAATCGTTTCAAGGTCGTAACCGCGCGCGCGCGTTATCACAATATTGTCCAGGGCGTTCGTTATTCCTTCTGCAGTACATGTTATATTATATAAACAATACGTTTGGGCCGTAGCCACGCATCGGCGAGCAAGAAGAAGAAGAAGAAGAAACAAATGTGAAAACAAAAAACGTTCGTCACAACCGCGCGCGCCGTTTTGGAGGAACTTCGGAAGTTTATATAACGCGCGCGCGTTGTTGACTGGAAGGAGGGGAGGAGCAATTTTACTTCTCCGTCCATCCAACACCGATTAAAATGTGGCCCACCGGTCCGCCGCCGCAGCCGGCGACTTTAAAACGTGTCGACCGTTCAAGGTCACCCGGAGCGGTGGTCGTCGAGCGTTTTTACACGGACGTGATGTCATAGTGACATCACTCGCAGCCGCGCGCCGTAACCAGTTGCGTTGTGTTTGTGCTGAACGCCGCGCATCGTGCGTACGCCGTCGCCGCCGTTCGATATCTGTTCGAACGTTAGACACAAACACACACACACACATACGCGCGCGCGCGAGTCCACGACGCGTTGTTCCGTTAAACCGTTTTTTCTTTTCTTTTTCATTTCTATTTCCCCACCGTTTTTCACGGAAACGAAAAATCTTTTTTCTGCCGACCGTCCGCCGAACCGGACTCGAGCGAGAATACCCGCGGAACGGCGCGACAACCGAACCGCGTTATCGCGGACTTATTTACTTACATTATACGGGAATAAGTATGGGTGGGTATTACTCGGCGAGCGTTCGTATTCATACGTGTTAGAGAATTTGTCGTCGGCCGTACCGGGGTCAGATACGCGTGCAACGAAAAGTGTACGGGAGAGAAGAAGTCGGACGAGAAGGGCCGCGTCGCACGCAACGTCGCACGCCGTTAAAGCGAGGAGAAGAAGAAGAAAAATAATTGTTATTGTTATTGTTGTTGTTCTTCGTTTCGTAGGTGCGTAAATCGAGTAAGTGTAATTATCATCGCGCTAGCGGGCGCGCGCACTGATAACAACGCGCGATTAGTGTTATCAGTAGCGGTTATTATTATTATTATTTTTTCCTTTTCGTTACTCGCGGCGATTGGTCCGTCGTCGCCCCGGTCACTGGCAACGGGCGATCCGTGCAACAGGTCGCCCGTCCGTCGTTGTTTTCAAACTCGTTGTCGTCGTGGCTGCGCGCCCGATTATTTTTCAACTTTTTTTGTTTCCACTCGTAATTCGCTTGACCAGTGGGCGGCGAGATTGGGGGGGGGGTGGTGGCGTAACTTTAAAAACATTTCGCCTCGGCAACGAGACTTTCAACGAAACAAAAACATTTATTATTATTATTATTATTATTATTATTATTATTATTATTATTATTATTATTATTATTATTATTATTATTATTATTATTATTATTATTATTATTATTATTTTTGTAGAGTTATCACGCGGTATTTTATACACGGACTTAAGAAGCAGTTTTAGTAGAATTTTCCGGCGTGTCTTCAACATTTGGTTTTGCGAAATCGCCGCGTCGTAATTTTCGCAAATTTTCCGTGTTCAATAATTTTTATGCGCCTTCCGCTCGTACTCGTTCATTCGTTTTAACGCACAACACAATTATTAACGATCGGGTGCATAAAATCAAAAGTGAAATTCAAATACGTCATTGAATTATTAAAAAAAAAAAAAAATAAAAAAATTTGAATAGTATATAATTATTAATGTACATTGTTTTATTTCGCACGGGCCCGGGCGCACCCTCTGACCCCTCTCAATTACGTCACTACGTTTGACCCGGAAAATCAAATTTTTTAAATTCAAACGTAATACATTACCGCGGCGATCAGCACAACTCCGATTGCGGACTGCGCGGTGTAGACTCGTCGTTTTGTTTTTCAAACCGTCTCCGTTCGATTTTCTCGTATCAACAACACGCAGGGCCGTGGAGAGAAATCAAGGGACAAACTAATCCCCGGGTCCCCCGTTCCAATGTCGAATGTTAAACATATACCACTGGCAATTGTTTTTCTAGCTCCGCAAAAGCGTTAATATAATACTATATCATAATTGTCTAGCAGGACGCAGCGAGTGTACCCAAACTTGATCTACTGTTTCTTCAATTCAATTGATCGCTGCTGTTTTTATGTAAAAATGAAAATCAGGTGAAACATCGGTGACCCGGTTGCTTCGGCCGGGGCTGTCCCGTTCCCTCTATCGTTGGGCCTGCGTCTACAACACGACGAAATCAATCGTATATTTTTCATATTTTTTTCAAATGATTTTCAAACGATTCGTTCGTCCGTTCTCGAGTGTGTTTTACACAACGATATCGTGCGGCCGACGAACATTTGATCGACACGTTGGCCGACGAGAAATCGCATACGCGTATGTGACTTAACTCTATTATCGAGAGGGGTGGAAGGGCGAACCGACAGGGGCCACTCAAAGGAGGGCGTTATAGGGCTCAGGTAACACTATCCCAGTGTTTTTCTTCTAAATAATATTTTTAAATTGTTAATTGTATTTCTTTAAACCTCCGCTTAAAAAAAAAAAAAAAGGCCTAGACGCGCCTTGGGAGTCGAAACAAAATACCATATTATGATATCTACCTCCTAACTAAATGTATAAGTAGGTTTTTTTTTAAATAAAAATAGAACAATTCATTCAATTGGTTCTTAAATTATTTACAAGGCGCGCGCGTTCAATGATCCACACTAGTAATTAAATGTCTCGATCGTTTTAAACTGAAAAAAAAAGATCAACGGTTTCTTTCTTCGTCGTTGCAACGAATTTGTCAATTATTTGATTTTACCGCAGAATGCGTATATACATATATCCATTTGTAGTGTTGTCTTAATAAATCGATAAGCAATACCCCCCCCCCCCCATGCAAAGAAACAAGTTGACGGAGGGAGAGGAGTGAGGGGCAATCGGCCCGTCTCGAATACTCCACCGGTATAAGTCCGAGACATTATAAATATCAAGAAAACGACTCCGTTGCCTCGTCCGTCGTCCGGCTTCGCTTATTTTGTTCTCGTGTGTGTTTTTTCTCGGTTAGAGATAGTTGTCGTCTCGTCTCAACTCGGAATCGACGCTACGTATCATTTATTTCCATTATAATGTATTCATACGGAATTCCTATAATAAAAATTATATTTTATAATAAACCGTATTTATCATAAATCGTAATATGCATATATACGTTATACACAATATATATATAGCAGTGTTGGTGTTTTATATAATACGAGTGTTGCGTAATACTGTAAATGGTATTTTATAGGCGCGCGCGCAGACTCCGGTTTCCGGGGGGGAAACACGAGATTAATCCGCCGGCCCATTTTCCAGTTTTTATCCGTTAAATCCCCCGGCCCACGATCTCATCTATAGGTAATTTATTTTATTACAATTGTAATCAAGAATGTCAGGGGAATTATAGTCGTTTAGACTTTTTCACAAGCCTATATTATAACACAAGAAGACGAACAATTGGAACTGAAACGAAAACATTATTTAACATTTGAACGCAATACGTATATATTTTATTTACTTTCGTAACATATACGAATTTAGACAAGCCGTGAACAGTTTATAATGTATATGTAATATAACATATATTATGTATTCAGTGTAATATATACTTGTATAATTAATCATGACCGTGTGAGATAGTATAGATATCCCTCTGAAGATCGAACGTGCAAAAGATCTGTTTCAGTACAAAATTGAAAATATTGAACACCTTTGAAACAAAAAAAAAAAAAAAAAACATTCTATTAAAGTAGGTAATAATAAAAACTTAACTTATTATAATGTTAATAATTTACGTTGCACAGATATTAAATTTATAAAATTCGTCAATTTTACACTGTCGATATATTTTATAGAAGAAGCCAATTCTTGCGTGACAAATAAAAATAATAAAAACATTCAATTTGTACTGGGCCATGGTACTCCTATGTTTGGTTTTTACACAGCGGTGAGTTTGGAATAAATTCTCTCACAACCACAACTTTTGACGGGAATTATACGTAACAAACGTTTTATTTAGACACAGAAAAAAAAATCTATTGATAATATTGAACGGATCGCAATTCGCTTCATCAATTTAAATGATCATTGATCATTTAAATGTTCGCAGAAGTACCAACAACAATGAATTATTTTTCCGGTGCGGACATTATCTGTCAACGGTATATTTTTAAAATCGATCTTAATCAAAATATTACACAAAATAATTCGTTTTTGTTTTTCTAGAATTATTAAAATTACAAATGAAATGATTTTATTCTCGCGGATAACGAAAATGTCTACTACTGGCTTTTGTATGTATAAATGCACATCGAAGTTGAATATTAACCGTTCCGCCATGATTATTCTAAAAGAAAAAAAATAGTAATAAATAAAAATGTTTATACAATACAATACAATACAACACAATACAATACAATACAATAATAATAATAATAATAATAATAATAATAATAATAATAATAATGAAAAGTTACATTTTATAACTATGTAATGATAATAATTGATCTATCAAAAACGTAATAGTTCCGATAAATTTTCAATAAACGTTTTATATGAACGGTTATCCTAATTTCTATTGTGTTCTCGTGAAAGAAAAATAAATTCTAATTTAAATAATAGCTCTTCTATTATTACGTTAAACACTACAATATATTATAAGGCAGTTCAAACGTTTATATGAAAATATTACAAATTTCTTATTGAATAATAAGAAATAATAATAACAATAACAATAATAATAATAATAATAATAATAATAATAATAATAATAATAATAATAATAATAATAATAATAATAATAATAATAATAATAATAATAATAATAATAATAATAATAATAATAATAATAATAATAATAATAATAATAAAACCGAAAAACAGAAAAACCACAAATATAATCGACATGATTGAAACGATTAAACGACATAGAATTTCGCGATTTTTTCATTTATGATCATTTTTTGAACACAATAATGTATAACGAATTGACGATAGCTGTAAAATAATAAATTATAGTGAATCTGTTTATATATTATGTATCCGAATTTTCGGTTATGCATGTAATAATGATATTATTTATTTTATAGTAAATTGACAAAAAAAAAAAATGTCGAACAATAAACATTAAAAATGATTTAAAAGATATTTTACGTCGTTAAATTGTATTACTATTATATTACCATATTCCTTTATTTTTATATTTGTTTATTTTATTTTTCCAAACGCGCGTACGTTTTAACTTTTAAATGATATATACAGAAATGTCATAATTATTATTGTTAAATACGCGCAATATAATATATATATATATACACGTAATGAAAATAAATACAAAATAATGACAACGCGTTGGGGGACGTTCTAGATCGTTTAGTTAAAAAAAAAAAACGTAAAAAATAAAGAACAAAACAATAACGTCTGCTACATTTGTGTTTAATATTTTAAAATTATTATCATCAGTAATTCTCGATTATCAATTGTAATCATTCACAAACAGTTATATAAATATGGTTGAAAAAATTCTGTTTAGGTATATTACAGGACTATATAGTTGCCTAATTGCTATATTACTTGTACAATATACATAGATAATAATATTCATTATATATGCAATAGTTAAACACGTTTAAATACAATATAATAACGTTTTCGACATTTCAACTAGACAAAGAAATATTTAACGAATAATTAACGCGATATAATTATTAAAAAGTAAAAAAAAAAATAAAAATAAATGTATATATATCCATATAATAATTTTTTTTTATACACATAAATATGTATTAATTAGAGCTAACGAATAATAAAAAAAAATGTTGCTTATTTAATACTTATTATATTAAATAAATAAATTACGAAATTAAACAAATAATAATTATAGTGATTTATATTCTCCTGGAATTTACAAACCTAAACGTAGTAATACATTATTTATATTGGTAAACCTGATATAATAGATGTAATAGGAACATCCGTGAAATAAAATTAAAAAAAAAAAAACTAATTCGAATTGAAATTTCGTTAAAATATATTTTAGAAAATAATCATATATTATTATTACTTCCAATGTAAATAATGATTTTGAAATTTTAAAAATACAGAATAATATTTACACAAAATTCAATTTTACATAAGAATTACATATTTATTTATAAAGAAGTTAAAAATAATATTTTTTTATTTCAATTATTTTATACACTATAAATATTGTTCATTTTAAATTCAATTCACATTACGCACACACATAATTTCTTTGCGTATATTTATTTATTATTATTTTGTCGTTCGACACTATATATTTTCATTGTAATAATTGTAATTTTCTCTATATAAGTAGGTATATCTTATACTCTATGTGTTCGTTTTCAAATTTTCACTTCAGTTGTTTTTGTTTTCTTTTTGACATTATCACCTGACGATGATTTTATGTATTCGAAACCGGTAGTAAATAAACGGATTTAATGCAACTTTATGTTTTTTTTATTATTATTATTTTTTTATAATACTTTTTGGTTTTAATTAATATATATATATATATATATATATATATATATATATATATATATATATACATATGTATATATACTTTTTAAAGATTATTATTAATTAGGTACGATTATTATTTTATGGTTTTTTTTTCTTATTTGTGTTTTTATTATTTTATATTGTATTTAATTGTATATATAACACATATACTATACAGTAGGCAGATACAATTAATACATAATGTATATTGCACACAGTGTTGAATTTAGATATTTAGGTTTGTGGGGGCTCATGGCCGCACAACTTGATGGGAGCTCTAAGTAAATGAGCAAGGCATATATTTATTATATTATCATACACGAAAATTTATTGTTGTCTTATTTTTAACAATTATTAAATTTAATTAACGAATTTATATAATGAAGTTTAAAATAAATTAAAATTTAATTTAAAAATAATGTAAAAAACGATAATTAAACTTATAAACCAGTCTGGTTTCGATAGCCACAGCGGTCGGTCGTGTTATTATCGTTATCGTTTCATAATATTATTCGTAGTGGTAACTTATTAATATTAGTTCTTTTTTTTTTTATATTCATTTCTTGGTCCGGTTTCGTCTGTTAACATATGAATGGGAGCAATAATCATGTCGACTTTCTCGGATAGAGCCAAAAAGTCTACAAAGACGAAATGTACTACGAGTAACTCAAAATTAAAGGTAACTGCACAGAAATCAGAATACTATTCCATGGTGACTAGTAGAAAATAAACGCAAAAGCAAACATCATTCAGTGGACGGACGGTCCAACGTTCTCCAATTCTTGTTCGCCTCTTCAGAAACGGCCGAAATTGGATCCTTGTCATAATGTTGAGTTCGATTCTAAGGCACATTTTTCACAAGGTAATATTTCGGATTCCGACTCGGCGTCTATTTTGCAATCGGAGGTGCAAAGTCCATTGAACTCATTTTGTGATGTATAGGTAATGTTATCGATTACTTATGAACAGTCTACTGATGAAGTTGTCCGGCTTACTGATACGATAAACGTGAACTTACAATCAATTTTTTTTTCAAAGTTCTGTCGCAGTAAAGAAAGATGTGCTCATTGTGGGGAGTCTGACCATTCTTATCAAGATTGCTCAAGGCGGAAACCTACAGATCCATTTTATTGTTTTTGTAAAAGCTCACATCTTTTCTTGAATGAAAGATATTTACTATATTTTTTGTTCAATTGGAAAATTGCGCATTCGATTTTCACAAAATAATATTTCGTGTTATATAATTCGAAAAATAATAAAATAAAATACACGCAATTTTTATTACTTATTTATTTTAATACATAAAATTGGAAATAATTCGATCGATTTTTGGCAAAAAATGTAGAATTTTAAAAATGTCGATGATTTTTGGTTTTTATTGTGTTTAAAAATAGATATAATTAGAAATGTTGAGACGGAATAATCGAACAATTTATACACGGGCGGTATATTGGAATTAACAAAACAATTGGAAATACGCGAGTCGTCTTTTTTTTTTTTTCCAGGTATTCAATACATCGCGCTTAGAATTTTATAGATTTTAGTTAAAATATTTCTAATTCATATATTATATTCTTTTACTCGTGTACTCAAGACTTTAGAGCGTGAGTTCTTAATCTTTTGTGGCTCGTGAATCCCTTTCAAGCATAAAATATAACCCCTTCAAAAAAGAAAAAAAATATATGAACACTACAATCTTTTTATCTTAGTATGACAATACTAAGACTTAGTTGTGAATAATCATGTTTATAATACGATCGAATTTTTCGGTTTTCAGTTTATTCAAGTTGTACGAGTGTGACATTTGCTGTTGTTTTGATGATTATTATTGTTATTGCCTGGAACTCCAGGATCGAATGGGCATAGCGTGTTATACTCGTATCGTTCGTTCGACGTGCAATCGGTTTCGCTATTTAATTCTGAATAAATACGCGTTCGATCGAATGCACAGTACAAATGTACGTTACAACACAGTTTCTATATTATATTGATTCGTCGAAAAATTACAATAATCGATTTTCTCACAGATTCGATTTTTGGGTTATTTAAAAGAAAAAAAAAACCTCACAGCCACTTCCTCCCGTCGACACTCGAGATGATAATCTACCCTAAGAGTCCATATGGACCACCGGTTAAGAACTCCCGCTTTAGACCATATCTGTACGTACATTTAAAATGTGTTTTTGTTTTTTTATACACATGTGTGTAATATGATAAACATTGATAATAATAATTTAATATTTATTATACGTATATATATATATAAACAGTATTTTAAAAGAATATGTTACGTAATACGTCGTAATGTGTATGGTTTTTTTTATAATTGCCGCGTTTTGTGTCCCTTTGTATATCTGTGTATATGTTCAGGTGTACGCGGACTACGAATGAGTGTTTTCAGTGATATAACGCGCGTTACGTGTAATTCAGTAAATATATAATAAATCGTTATTAATTCGATATGTGTAACGCGCGCGTTCAATTTAATTCTGTTTTGCGTACAATTGAATATTAGTAAGTGCGCGCGCTACTTGTTCACCTTATAGAAATCGGTTTAGAACTCGGAAATGCGAATAATATTTTTGTATAAAATTATACACGCAATGTAATGCGAAGAGAGAGAGAGAAAATGCGTTAAACGGAGTTACAACGCGGTGCTCATTATCATTAAGAGTACATAATATATGACGAGCGTATTTAATATCATTTCAAATATGAATACGAGAATCGTGTTTCGGAGCGAAGATTTAACGCGCGAAACGCTATCTCGTATATATATATATATAAATATGTTCTATGTTTATGTGTAGCACGCCGGGAGATTATTGGAAATTAATTAGGAATTTTAAAAACGAATGTAAGGCGAATGTAACGACGAATTATTATTATTATTATTATTATTGAAATAAGAAATTTCGCGCAGATGCGTACGACGTGGCTGACGGTTCTCGAAATCCGTGTAATTCCCTTTCGCCGGACGAATGATATTTCGATAGATTCGTGTGCATTCGATTTTCGTAAATCCATTTACGCGATCGCGATATTTTGTTTCCGTACAAAACGAATCGAATACATATCGCCATTTCCTACGGACGTCTCGTAAATGAGAACGTCTGAATTATTTGTTCGTTAATATATATATATTTTCTCTCAAATTAATTATTTATTCTCGCGGTATTGTGCGTTGACGAGAAGCAACTATGGAAACGCAGAGGCGTTTGTAACGCACGGAAAACAAGCATCGAGTTTGTTTCAATAAAAATCGTTACGTAATATTCGATAATACGTAGCTGTTATAGTTGCTGTGTGTGTTTCTTTTTGGTCACGAAAACGAAAATTTCGGAATATATATTTTAAATCAGCGGTTCCCAACCTTTTTAATCTCGCGGACCACTAATTTTGTAAAAAAAAAAAATATTTGAGGCATAGCATTTAAAATATATATATATAATGTTTGATATTAATACCTATGGCCCGCGGCCCATGGGTCGGGAACCGCTGTTCTAAATAATAGAAAATATTATTATTATTATTATTATTATTATTATTATTATTATTGTTATTTCATTTGTTCTCGCTCGCGGCGGAAGGCGGATGATTTTTTTTTTTTTAAAAATTTCAATTCTAAAGGACGAAAAAAAGAGTTTGGGAACCGTTGGTATATATCATCAATAACGTGTGCAGTATAATTATATTATACGTAACCTACGAAAAAACGTATGACCCGTACTCGGGAATCGGCTGCGCGCTCAGGTTTATCATAAAAATGTACATATTTCAATACGTTAATTATTCGATGATGGTTACGCGTTTTGTCCGTACGCAACCGTATATTGCGCCCCGGGGGATAGGGCAAAACTTAAAATCGCGCCTTTTTTTTTATAGAACTAAATGGATTGTTAATTTTATATATTTTTGTAATTCGAACATTATGTTATTGTTGGAAATAATCGAAAACGACAAAACGGCAAACTGAATAATACCGAATAGATTTTTGTTTAAGAAAATTAAACTCGGATACGTTGACATTGAACGTAACGCAGACATCACGCGTAATTAAATAAATACGTTGTGAAATACGCGAAACGTATTTTAAATCGAATCAATCGTTTGCCCAGCGAATTCATTTCCATGTTCGCATTAACTATATTTTTATATTAATTTTTCAATTTATTACATTTCGCTCCCTTGCTCCTACGGCTGCTCTGCGTACGACGCACGAACATTTTCATTTTTTGCTTTTACTACCCCGCGGGGCGGTGTTGCCATCAGTTTTTAAATTTTTTTCAGCGCACGACTAAAACCGTATGGTCCGGTGTACCGAAATCGGACGTTTTACATTTTTCTTCCGATCGATTTAGAAGAAAATTTATCAATATAATCGGCTCGGGATTTACGTGTTGTTCCGGCTGCGGTACTACACGACAGACCACTCTACCGGTGGACGGCTGTGCTGTAGTACGCATCGTATTTTTACAAAATTATGAAATGCGGAAATTTTTATGCGCGTATTTCGCGTCGCAAAAAAAAAAAAACCAGACGTATTTCTTAGTTTTTGAATTGTTCTGTGCGCGCGTATTAATTGCTTTTTTTTGTTTTTTGTTTTTTCAACGGGAGTTTTACACTTTTTCGCGCACGTTTTAATATCGTTTATAATTTCCGTGTTCCGCCAACAACGGTGTTCGTGAACTGGTCGTCTAACGTCCTTCACACCGATCTCATCATCCCTCTCGTCACACCGCGCGATTCAATTCAGAAGATTGCGAGGGGACAGTAGTGGGAAAAAGTCCCAGTATCTTATGGCCTATCTGTCTAATTAAATTATGAATTAAATGCATTAAAAATCCCTGCAAAACCGCGGTTGGCCGTCATTGTTATACACTACGGGGACGGGTCATAATTTACTATCGAAATCGTGCGTTTGAAGCGATTGAAAGTGGTTAGGTCATTTTCTCTCTTCGTCTCACACACACGAAACATGGCGAAATAGACGTTTCCTCTTACGCTGTAGCGTATCGAATCGATCTAGTGTGGTGCGGTAAGAAATTTACGGTTATAAGTAGTGAGAACGGATAGTTCTTTTTTTCTAATCTAACCTAATCGATCACTGTAATAGATCCCGTGGTCCTTGAAATGTACGATCAACACGCCGCTGGTTTTGAAAACGTGCCCTGCAGCAGCAAGGAATTGGATAAAATGTCAAACTTAGCGACTGAATTTCATGCAAGGAAGCGATTTTCGACAGTTGAACCTAACCTAATTTAAGTTGACACTCAGAAAACGAATTTAAGGTGTTAAATATTCATACCTTTTGAGTATCATTGATTAATATGGTGCATATAGCACAGTGTACGAGTGTAAGTAATTGCGCCAATAGACAGTTTTATAATATGTGTTTATTTCAATTTCCACGCACGCTGGGCGGCAGTGTACCCGGAACAAAACATTCGGAATATCGCAATAGCGATTTGGATACGTTTTAAAAGTTTATTTATTCTTTAAAAACAAAACGGTTTCTAATAAAATATGTTATAAAATGCACGTGTAAATTAATATTTTACCACATTTGATTATAGCGCGATAATTAGTCGATTTAAAATTACGCGTAATTATTTAAACATCGCAGACGAACGACTGACGTGAATAATACGTATTTGAGTTATTCGAATAATGGACAAGCGTGTTTGTCGGTCGTTGTGCAGTGATATTGAAAGTATTGTATTTACGAATTATACCATATTATCATAAATTATTTTCATACATACTACTCGTGTGTATACATATATATATATATATATAAAATATTAAAATAAATGTTTTGAGTATTATTTTTAGCATGTTTTAAAAATATTCATATAAAATGTTTGCAATCAACACGCCATCGCGGCTGGAACCATGAGACTATTTGACTTACGAATGTGTTTAATTTAAAATTTTTTTTTTTTTTTTTTTAGAAATTTCGTGCCAAATTCGATTTACGTGTAGGTTTGTTGAATTTTTTTTTTTATATTTTTCAACGGGGTTTTTTTTTCTCCTCTGACACACTTACATCGATCTCGCGAATATTTGGCAGTAGCGTTTCGTGCTCCAGGGTGTACGTATTAATAATAATAATAATAATAATAATAATAATAATAATCGCATATTAAATACTTCGGAGGCCCCATACACCGTGTGGTTCGTGCGAGAATCGAACCGGTCCATCCGGTCTCCTCCCGGCAGTGTGTACGCAAAATAACGAGACACTTGATTTTTAATTTAATTTTTTTTTTCTTCTTTTCCGGGAGACTTTAATAGCATCTCCACTGCCCAGACTCCGTCTCGGCCGACTTGTGTACGCGGCGCGGACCGTTAACCTTATAATAAAATAATCCCGTAAATTATTGTTGCGTTTGAATGTTCATATTGCGCGTTACCCGTGTAGAAATGACTATTATCAGATACGTTAAAAATTAAAAAAAAATATTCGTGTTTATGGCGGTTCGAATACGTATATATTTCATTCGATATTATTGACGATTTAAAATCAAATTTGTTTTATTAACATTTTTATAATTTTTTTTTTTTTTTGTTTACGTGCGCAAGAAGTTATGGAAGTTATTAGAGATTTCAAAGATTTCACTGTTCGATGCACATATTAATCAATAGTTAGAGACGGTGTTGAACTCAAGTTGAAAACCAGGGGATCAAGTTGCTTCCACTGAAATTCTGTTTCTTCCCACAAATATTAGTAATTGAATATAAATGTTGTAAAGTTGGCGAATTTTTATTATATGAATTCCACTTTTTATGTTATATTATTTTAGCAAAAAAAAAAGTCTGAATTTAACACTGTATTGTTGTTAGGTGTTATTTGCACTACCGACAGACGCCGCGATCGAATAATCGATAATATGTTTTTAAGTAATTTATTTTGTGAGATAAAATAGGTTCGTTTTATAATAAAATTAATTTTGTACATATTATACGGTTTATGCAACGGTTTTAATATAATAGGTATTAAAAAAAAAAAAAATTATTTTAAACGCGTGTTTCTCTCTCAAAACGATCTTGAAATTTTTTTTTAATAAATATCATAGAACGCTTAAATTACCTGTATTTACAAAAAAACAAAAAAAAAAAAAACGTAAATCTAAGTAATATATATATATATATATATACTGTTGTACCAATTGTGTGTAGTCGAGTGGGACGAAGTACAGAGCATATGTCTCCATATTACTCGTATTATACGAGGTAGAACGCGAATTTGTGTACAAGTATCAGTTACTTTTTAAAATTAACGAAAACAAACCAATTTCGAACGTATTGAAAACAAATGTATTTGCTTTTATAGTCTTGGCACATAATTTTATATTCTAATGATATTTGCGAATATTTCTATAATGTGCATTGCAGTTATACACTTATGTAAAGACCATGTAATTAGAAAACAAAAAAACTTAATGACAATTGTGAAAATTTGAATGATACTACGAGGATTATGATATTTTTAATGTTTTCTTTTCTACCATCATCTGATGGGAAAAGAAAAATATTTTTAAATAATTGTTTATAATTATTTAGTCATTTCTTAAAATCGCGATGTATACATCGAAACCTCTTTATATAACGGGGGGGTTTTTTTTTTTGTAGACATTGAAATTAAACATTTAAACATTGAAATTTTGTTTTGCCAACGTTTCTATTAATTTACCGAATTCGTTTTGTTACATTAGAACACGATATCTAAACTAAATACAACATTTCGGTAATCCAAAATACAGATACGATCGTGCACTGGCTCTCATCGAATTCTATTACCATTTTGTTATCGATTGATAGAGTTCGTTGCAAAATTTTCACAAATACATTTTTTCATCGAATTATAGTTAACCGAATTATATTGATTCGTTTCGGTTGATTCATTATAGCCTTGGTCTTGCCCAGACCGGTATCGTCGGCGTGTCGAAAAGTTTTAATTAAATAAAATAAATGTTTGATTCCGTATAATATGAATTTTTTTATATTTTAATCCACACAACGTAATATGTATTATTTTTATATTCGTATTAGCGAATTTTTAAATTCGTTAAACGTTACAGTATTAGTTAGATTATTTTATGACGATACACGACGAGTAATATTCAATTATTATATTTAAAAAAAAAAACCGAAATGAAACATTTAACAAAGTGTCGTTTAAAAATAAAAATATTTAAAGTCCAACACGCGTCAAGCAGTTAGAAATAATAATGTAAAAATCGGATAATCGTACGAATAATAATGTATATATATATATAGTCATTGAAAATGAAGGTCGTTATAATATTTTATAAATTTAACCGATATCGTTTTATCATTATTTATTCATTGTACCTATAAAGTGTGTTCCTACTAATCCAATTATTAATAAACCGTTTTAACGTGCGAACTAAAGCCGTCGCGCGCTCGTCACCTGCTGTGGCAGGTCAACTCAACCTGCCTCACTTTTATAATTTATTTAATTTTTAAGTAAAGAACGTTCTAGATGAAAAGAACTTACATTATTTAAATTATCAATGCGAATTTCCCTATGGGTTTATGTTTTCAATCTCGTTACGTGAAATGTTTTTGAATAATTCGCAGTACTCAAAGTCGGGCAATAATAGTGCGTAGTTAAATAGTTTTATTAAAATCAGCTTAGGTTATTATACCCCGCAATACTTATTTCGTTCAACAGAATAAAAATAAATTCTAAACGATTCATTGACATATAGGGTGTTCATGATTAAAAACGCGTATTGAATTCTATTCAAGTAAGATAAGGTATTTGGGCCATTTATGCGTGGATCGAGGTTATTCATGTTAGGAGTGCCTGCAGGCTTCTTCGTAAAACTATACTACCAACTCCAATTCCAACCACAACGTTACCACTAAATTGCCAATAAAATTTACAAAAATAAATAAATTCACGAAAGTTATCAACAATTTATGCGACAAATAATAATTTATTGTAAACGAATAAAAATATTTTGTTTTTTGATATATTATGTCCTTGGTCTACAGTTTGACCGTCAGCGTATATCCACGAAAACAAATCGGTTTATTCTTTAATAACAAGTAAGTTACTACTTATAATATAATATTACTTATTATTACTTTATATTATAATACTTAATATTACTTATTATTACTTTATATTATAATACTTAATATTACTTATTATTATTATTTTATATTATAATACTTAATATTATTTATTACTCATATTTATGTGTATAATACATATGACTGCGGCGAACTTGACATCGATGCATATAATTATGTTAATTGCATCGTTTATTCTCTTTAAGGTAAAATGATATTACCTTAAGATAATCCATAATTTACTCATAGATTAGTTTTAATTAATTTTAATTTCAATTTGTAATATCAATCATTCTTCCAGTTGAACCTAAAAACATAAATATATCATTACATCTTCATTTACCAATAAGAAAATAATATTTAATAGACTAATACAAAAAAATACATTAAATTTTCAGTTGGAAAGACAATATACAGCTATTTTAAATTAACATGTTAGTAAGTTTATTCAAACATTTTTAGTTTTCAAAAACATGAATTCCTCATTATTCGTTCGTTAAATATAAAACGTACGTACAAAAATCGCTTATGTATAATTCTCTCTTTTTAAATCGCTTTATTATAGAAATATTTATGTTGACATTCTAAATTATTTTTAATAGAATAAAGTGATCTGTATTATTTCATAACAATATACTAATTAAATAAATTATTAAATTTATTACCGATAAAAGCATCGTTTCTTTCTTTATTATTATTATTATTATTACTTAACTGTAATCTCGGATTGATTAATCAGTATTATACGTAATCTAAAAATAAAAATAATATCATTTACTTTTTACATACACAAATAAGACAATATTTATAATATTTATAATATTTGAAAAAGGGAAAATGTATTATTATTATTATTAAAAAAAAAAAACGTGATGAATTAGATTTGTTGGTGATACCATGTAGCAAAAGTTATTTTTTATCAATTCAAACACTTTTTTATTCAAATGAATTTAATGTACTTAGGAAAATTTATTAATTTAAATAGAAATTATAAAAATTAGTTAGGCACTTGTTACATAATTTATAAATACTGTTTAAATTAAATTGAATAATACATTTTTGTCATTATTTCATTTGTATATGTGCGATTTTGTATATGCGTGTTTTGGTCATTACACCTATACTTATATTTTTATAAAAATTTTTCAAAACACAATTATAGTTAAATGTAAATAATTAAATAATATCTGCGTGATGGTCAATTTCTTTCACAGTTTTGTTTCGCTTATATACTGACTGAGACATTGCTCGTTTTTGCTATTCTTTATTTTTTTTGCAATATTTTTCAAAAGATGTTATAACGGTAATTCAGTTTGCAGTTGTTTTTAGATTATTATTATTGTTATTATTATTATTATTATTGTCATTAAAATATTAAAGTGTAATCCGTTCGTAGGACACATAATGTTTTAGAGCTTACCTTGGATAAATTCAATTCAAAGCCACGGGAATTTGCTCATTTTAGACCGCGCTCTACTACGTTACCACGCGTATAATATAATATTAGTAAAGTAATTATATAGTATTATTGACAACATTGAATCGAATAGAATTACACTATTATATCGAAAAAAGAATTATAAATTGGAACACAATAATAATATTAATATCATCGTTATAACTTATTATTAGTCTGTAGTCGAACATTCAGACCTTTGCACGTAGTACTGTACAATATTGTTTAGTCATTAACGCCAGTTGTATTGACACTATTACAACCACCATCCATTTCATGGAATGTGCAGAGCGTCCCCGCAGGAAAGTGCGTTCGAATCGTCTCTGTGCCATTGATGGATATGAGATATTGGATTTAAGCGTATTCGAATTGTAACTACACTCCATAATTATTGTTTATGAACGAAACTTCTCTTCGGTTCCATCAATTTCGATAATCTCACAGGCTTATTTCTTCCTTCTCCCGTGTTCAAGAACGAGACATAATCTGCTCCCATCCCGTTTATACTATCCTATTATTAAACGATTCTCCGTACTGCGTCCGGCATCTTTTCCGTATTCCAAACTGGCATTATCTCTTAATCTTTTCTCATTTCCATTGCGTTCCACATTCTTTCAATATCTCATTAATGCATTTTTTTCTTCTCTGGAAACTTCAATGTTTTAACATAATTCAATTTTTTCATAAACGTTTAAATATTTTAATCACGTCGTAGATTTTTTTGTCTATCGACGTGTATATAAAATTTGTAACTAAATAATCTGTAGCGGTACGATTTTCGCTCTTTATATTTATTCGTTTTTAACGCTCCACGTCCGGAATTTAAGTAACGAAACGTATACATTTATACGTCGAATTATTATCAATATTACGCGTAGTCCAGGTAGTGTACTGGTATGTATATATCTTATAAAATATGTATTCAAACGTTTCGAATTGTTATACATTGGGTTCGTTAATCGCCGCGTATTGAATTTAAAACTTAATCTTTTCGATATTGTTTTCCGTGTGGTATTGTTTTAGCACGTATATGAACGAAATTCGTGTCATAATTATCAAACGAAAATTAAAATAATAATAATAAAAGAATTATCAAATTACTGTTATACGAGTGTCGTATAATTGTATAATGTATACGTCCAACGTTGTAAAAAAAAAAAAAAATGAAAATGAAAAAAAAATTGATAAAGTTTACGGTATAAAATAGTTTTTATTATTATTATTATTCACTTTTAATTATTAGGATATTTTGCATTGCACGAAAGATACAAGGAAAAAGCAGGACGACAAAACAGGAGTAGAGAGAGAGAGAGAGAGAGAGAGAGTAAATTATATTTATTTTATTTTACATGCGTACTGGTTTAATTGAAAATTTCCGATTAAAAGAATACCTCATAATACAGAAAAATCCTCCAGGGTTCTTTCTCCTTCCAATTTCCAGACCGACAGAGTCCCTTTAGATTTTCCAAAACGTTTAGGCGTCATATCGCGCGCTCCACTGTTTTCATCGTAATTTTTCGGACCGCGTTCGTTCAAGACTTTAAATCGTAACTGCTCTGCAATGCACTGAAATCGAAACGTCCGCGTTTTCACTTGTCACCTCTATACGTTACATCATGAAACGTATGCGTATTTAATTCATTGTTTACAGGCATATAAGCATTGTTAGGTATTACGGTTACGCGTCATTTTTTTTTTTTTTTTTGTACACCATACTTGTACACAAATTCCATAATTTCCCCTTAAATTTACCATCGATTTATTTGATTTAATAATAGTTTTTAAAAATGTATACGATTCATGTCATTGAAAATGTGACGAACAAGAAGGTGTAAAATGGCGCGTGTACGAGATACAATGTCGTCGTTGTAAGCGACCTTTGTGAAATATGCGCAGTTCTTGGTTAAAAAAAAAAACGTTTTGGAATCTCTACACACTCGTGTTTGTGTTATTTTTCATCATCACCGCGTGTTTATAAGTTTCGAGATTGGTTTAATCTCGAAAAAGAAGTGTATGTGATGCGCCTAACCGACGTTTGTTTCTCCAACATAATATTTTAATCCAATTAGAATTTAATTAATTTTGATCATTGGACCGAATCGTTATTAATTATCTACCGAATCGTAGAAGAGTTCTTCTCCCTACCGTGGGTCACGCCGTGATATTTATACGTGCACGGATTTTGCGTGCATTTCATACATGTTCACGTAATTTTATCAGCGGTCTATTAACGGAGATAAGAAATAATGTTTTTTTTCTAGTCTGTGTCCTACAGTAGTGATAGTAGTAATAGTAGTAAAACAGCGTAGTGAAAACCGAGACGTGGTACGAAGTACAAAAAATCGGTTATAATATTGACTTCCTTCTTTAATGTTTTCTGTTTTTTCGTTTTCTGTGCTTGCTAACATTTTTGTAATGTCTTTTTATTATTATTATTATTAAAAAAAATATGACCTGTTACAAGGATTATTGTCCGCCATATGTACCAATACACAACGACCGTCTTCAGCTACTCTTCAATACCGTATATAATTTCGATACATGTTGTATGTAATTTTTTCCCTTTAAAAACGTCGAAGAAGAATTCGTTTTGACACTTGAAAAACGTACGACGCGGAAAACGTCGATGTTTGAGTGGAAAAAAAAACGTGGTTTCTTTTTCTTATACGCCGAAGGAATAAAAAATGAACCGAGAAATTGAAATAATAAGGAAAAAACAAGTGCAAAATTTACAACAAGCACGCTTGTTCTGAACTAGAATAAAACAATACTACAGTAATTTTAGTATTTATTTGGAATGTAAAATCGGATAGAACAAAAAAACAAAAAAAAAAAAAACAATCGCGAAATAATATAGTTTGCTGCGAGCAAAGAGATTGTGATAAAAAACTATTGAGCGATAATGAGTTTTTTCTGAATCGGCTGATGTACACGCATACGTATGACATCAGTGTGGGCACGATTGTAAAATAGATTTCAAGATATATGTTCTTTGAAAATAGCCTAATAGTTGAACGCGTAATGCGTAATCCGATTTCATAATCGGCTGTAATTTTAGAAAACGATTATGTTATAATGGACATTTTTGAAATACGCGTAGGTTTTATAATAATAATTATTAATAAATTAGTTTTTTTTCTTTTTATGGATTAACGTAAAAAATGCGCGCGCGTGCTTTGTGCGCTTTCACAGGCTCGTGCGAAAGTTGAACGTTTTGAAATTGGTCGAATAAAAATCGAATATATGGCCTGGGGAACAGAATGCCACGCGTAGTTTTTGTCGTTTTTGTCCCATCAGAGACATCGGAAAGTCAGCAGTCGGCGGTGGTATTATTGAAATTTTTATTTTTCAAATCGAGTTCTTTTGCTCCACACATGTGTCTTTAAAACATTTCGATGGTATACGAATTATTATTAATGAAAAAAAAAAATACACACACACATATATTCGTATGTAAATTCATTTATTTATCATACACGAAGTAATTGTTGAACAGCGAAAACGAAAACGATAATTGAAATTAAACGTTTTTTTTCGGAATATCTCGAATGAAATTTAATCGTCATCGCAATATTAATTTCGTTTGTCATACGGCTCTCTTGACCGATTCACACGGCGTTCACACCGGGCGAGAACCGTCGCGCACGCGTCTGATACCTCTGGTATAACGGACAGATTTAACTGTCGTTTCCATCGGGAATCGTAACAAAAAAATAATTAATTCACGTTTCACGCGTAACGTTCCCGAGCAAAGGCTTGCGCGTAAAAAACTTCACAACTGTTTCAATCTGTATGAACACCAATGCATAACGTTTCGTCGCGCTAATCGCGTGGACGCGCGATTCATATCAACCGTGTTCATGAGTCGTTTCGTCCACAACCATCGTATAAACCTATATCCGAGTTCCATCGGCACGTTTATTATCGCGAATATTTCTGCAGTTGTGTCCGTTAATCGTGTGCGCGTTCATCCGTCTGCTTCAATCGATTTCACGTCTAAACACACACGACGTTCGTCTGTTTCTCACAGCTGATTTTTTGAAAATTCCAACGAATACACGCGTATCATTGTACTACTGTAGTACATTGACGAGAAAAAATGTTGTTTTCCACAAATTCGTTTTTAAACTGATGGGTAGCTACAGTTTAGCAAATCACACTGAGAGCGTGTTCGTTTGGGTTTGTCGAATACAAGAATTTACCGTTTTACCGGTTCGAATTCGTAGTCATAATAGAACTCGAAAGTCTATAATCTAAACACGCGATTCGCTTAAGCGACATCGCGCACGACGACCGCGGCACATTTTTAAAGTAGTAAACCGCTTTTTTTTTTTTTCGGATAATTTTTTCGTTTTCCAATTTATATTTTTAAAAAAAAAAAAAAAAAAAAAACATGTTTCCAATATGTACATCGGAATTGAAACCCTATAACTCTTTTTTTCGTTCTCCCGTTCATTTTTCGGGCTGCCGTTAAAACAATCGTTTTATTTTTTAAATTGTATAAGAAAAAAATATACACAGGTGATAGACAAATATATTAACGGCATTAAATACGAGATACATTAATAACAATAATGATATACTTTTTATATATATATATAAAAGTTGTTAATATAATTTAGAGGCTGTAAAGAAAAGGAATTTCAATATATATATATATATTATATCTTCTTATTCGAAATTCCTTCTCGTATTTAAAATGTACATTTTTTTGCTTATTACTGTTTAATACGTCACACGCATTGCGATTTACGTTTTTTTTTCTTTTTTTTTTTTGTAACAACGAGGAACGAGCGTGAAACGCTTTTGTCTCATCGACTACTACTACTGGCTGTTTATTTGGAGAAAATATTTTTTTTTCGTCGCGCGCGGTGCAAATACCTTTAAAAAAATGCAACTAAACGCGAATGGGTATTTCTCGAGGTATGCGAAAATATTATATAATATAGCACAAGTACATAATCGTTATCGGAATGTACGACTGTAATGTTTTTTTTTACAATTATTATTATTATTATTTTTATTATTAAGAACACATTTTTTTTTTTTTTTAGTTTATACGAGATACGGAATTAGACTGTGTGTAGTCAGCGGTTTTTCGAAACAATTTAATTATCATATCCGCCACAGTCCATTTAGACAATAATAATAATATAAAATAATAATAACAATAATAATAATAATAATAATAATAATAATACATACATACATGCATACACTGCGTGTGTAAATTGTGGAAATGATTGGTTATCAGTTTTTAGTAAAATCCTATAGGTACACCTATTTACTCGTTTTTCTCTCTTGTTATTGTTAAAATTCAGTCATTCGACTCGCTAGACGTTTTTATATGCACACATATTATATTTAATACTAAATTCGTTCACGATTTTATTCACGTAGCTCGCATAATATCGCGTTTGACGTCTATGTATAAGGTACGTTTTGTGTAAATCCCGATCGAAGACTAGTTTTGTTTTAATAAAATAGTAAAAACGAAAAAAAAATAAATAAATAAAAGAACAAAAATGATATACGAAAGAGATTGATGTAATAAAATCGAAAACTATAAGTTAATACTCGTAAATAATACATTTGTGTGTGTGTGTGTAAATATACAGTCATGGCAAAGAGTATTAAACAAAAAAAAAACAGTTGTGAGTCGCTGCAGGATTTGTGGATGTTACGTAAGCGAATTATTAGGTAAAGATTTCGCTATTAATTTCGCTATCATTTGTAATCAATGATAAATCGTTGCATTCGATAAAGCGATTCTGAGCGGAATTTCGGTGTAATATTATTCGTAATATTAATACATATTATATAGTATGAGTGTCAGGACCGTAGCAACTATGGATATTGCGAGCCCGGGGCAAAACTGAAAATTTCGCCTCTTTTGCACAGAACTAATAGTGTATTCATTTTGTAAAGTTTTTTTTTTTTTTTTAACTCGTTTAAATTGTCGTTGAAAACAATCAGAAATAATATTATTCTATTAATTTTTTAACTTCTTAAAATTTGCGCCCTCTAAAATTAACAGACACCATTCGCCCCCTCCTGCTCAGAGCTCACAACCTTAGGCTTTGGTGTGAATATATAAAATTTACACTTACGTTACATTTTCGTATACTAAAATGTCCTAAAAATACCATTTTTACGGAATAAATAATATTATCAAAATCAATAACTTCTTTAAATAGCTCGAAATTCTGTTAAAAACTATTTGAAACGGTTTTATCGCGTTAATACTACGGTAATAAAATTCCACACGTTCGATGAAAATTCGAGTTCTCTGAATAGAAATAAAATAAATAAATAAAAGTAGAAAAATGATTTATATCGATTGTGCGTGTCGATTTGATCGTCGTCATTTCCCATTAAAATAATATCATTTATCGAATAATTCTAAATGCTAATAAATGAAAATTTTGGTTTAGGATTGTCATGATTTTTCGAATAGATAGTTGAACTAATGTAAGACCTATGTTGTTGTATACAATTTTTATCGCTTTTATAACTAAAATTGCTCAACATTTTATAATTGATATAAATAAAATTGGTAGACATTGTTTTGAAATTTTTTTTTTTGTAAATGTATACTTGTGTGGTATAAAATTATATATTCGGTGTAAATTTTAATACTAATTATTTTGGTTCATTCTTGTGTCGCGTTTAAAAACATATTGAGAGAATCGAAAAATGACCTTCCTAGTAATAGTTTCAAACCATCAACATTTCGCTACCGGAAAATGAGTATTAACATAGTAATCGAAGCACTTGTACTAGTCGAAAAGTTATACACAGAAAAAAATAATAATAAACATCATTGTAAAACCAATAGCTTTCTCTCTCGAACTTAGAATCAAAAATGAAAAAAAAAAATTCTTTTCGAGTCCTCTTGTACGTGCATATAAATATATAAAACAACGATAATGGTATGAATATTATATATTTCTTAAAGCATGAATAATAAAAACTATTAAAAAAAAAAATCAATATTACGTACGGAATCACTACTAGGGAGACATTAATATATTACACGTGTGAAATTAGAACGTAATATTTGTAGGAGCTTTTATACGAAATACATTTTAATGCGTTGAATTAATTTTAAAATTAATTTTTTTAAATATTTTCAGAGGCAATCAATCATATTATATTTTAATATCATATATATATATATATAAAATTGTAATCGTGGTCGTATAAAACGTTTTTTTTTTTTCCTAGCTTTTGCGTGTTGAACAATTCGATTGTAACGTCGTAGTTCGAGCGAGGGACTCTAATATAAACATAACATTAAAAACACGAAAACCCAGATATTGTGTTTGTTTTATTAAAAATATGGAAGCCAGATAAGAAGTGCGCGATGTAAATGAGAACGGACTAATGAATTATAAAACATGTTTTAAAGATTAATCTTTGAAATGTCGACAAATTCGTTAAAGAATAAAAAAAATTATCATTGAATTTTGTGTTGAATTTTTTACACCAAAATATCGTGTATATAGTTACAACGCTTTTGATAAATGAATAATAGCCTAACGAGTAAATCAATTTAATAGACATTTTTTTTTTTTAAACGTTGAACGTACGTTTATTTAAATTTTAAGTTATAAACTTAGTTGTCTCGACACCATTTTATTTATAATTACTGTTTAAATCGAATTCTGATTTAATTTATTTGTAAACGTTTGCATTGTCGGCGAACAGTACAATTTTTGTATACGAAACGACTTTTGAAATGTCGTTGAAAAAAAAAAAAGACAGAATAATATCGGAGATAATAATAAGTGATCATCCCCGTGGCGAGACGTGGATTTGAGTTGGTTTTATTGTATAACGATTTGTATAATACGCGTGGAACGATTGAGACCGCGGAATAATTAAAAGCGTCTCTTATACGTATCAAGTGCATTGATTAACGACACGTTGTAATACATATATATATATATATTTTTTTTTATCAAAAAATTCCAAAAAAAAATACTTATAAACGTATAAAAATATATTTATATATATAAATTCCGGGGAAAAAATTGTATTAATGACGTCAATTATTATTAAACATTTAAAAGCGTGTTAAATGCTCCGTACGCGCAGCAATAAATAATATTGTGTTTGTACAGTTCTTTGGAGCAATATCCAAACGATTATATTGCACACTCGTGTACAGCGTCTTGTATATATTTATAATACACTCTATACAGGCATGCTTTATGATAGTATTAGGATTATTTTTAAGCTAATTTTATTAGTTTATTAACCTATATAGTAAGGTACTTTGCAGTGTATAGAAATATATGTATGGGTACACATAGGTACGGCGTACAATACGCGTATATATTATTCAGCCGTATGAACGGTAGTAAAAACACATTTTGTATTTATTTATTTATTTTTTCAATTTAAAATATTTTACGTCGAGTCTAATTTTTAATCTGTTATTTATATTTGTTATACTCGTACGCGTGCAAGTCGTATATTTTTGACAAAAAAAAAAAAAATAATAATAATAATAATAAAATTCCTATAACGTATAACACCGTCAAGAGACAAGAGACTATTGTGGTTACGTACGAGTATAGTTACATACATCCGACTATATACACGTATAATACGCTTTTTTTTATACGGAACACGAAAATATTTTTAATTTTATAATAAATATTAATCGCGCGAGTAGAACACGGAGAGTATTAAAGGGGGGCCCATAGCGTTGTCGGTTTAAAATTTCCAGTAGGTAGTTTAATCGTACTCTTTTTTTTTTATATATATATATAGCACGATTATATTACATTTTATACGAACGAAAAATCATATTTTCTCGTGGAAACGTATTTCATATTTATTTTTATACGATTAATATTTTTTATTTTTTTTTTTCGATTCCGTGTAACATTTTAGTAAGCATTTTATTTTAAATTTAACGCGAGCAATACCATTGATTAGATTTACATTAATTGTAATTGTTTTTTTCTCATTCACTAAGGCTCACAGTGTACCGAGTTTCTGGAGGTCTTTATCCGGATTTATCGGTATGGATCCATTATGTTTTGCCACATTATACTTGTAATAAACCTGATTGTAATAAATTATCTGATAGACGCTCGCGAAGGATATTTTCGAAACGTACGTACGTGTGGATATATGTTTAAGCACAAGCTCAGTAGTTCATTGGAGTGTGTACAATCTGTTCGCCCTCCTCCTTGGGCTGTGTTTTTTTTTTTTGTATTACTGCATTTTATTTTGTATAATATGTTTATTTTGTTTTAAATATTTCGCCAACGGTTAAACGGAAAGTATATTATAATATGTAAAGAAAATTAAAAAAAAATCATTGGAAAATCATCCGACGACACGTGTTTACATTGATTTGATGGCTTCTGATAGCGTAACAACCGCAATTTTGTGTTTTATATCTATTGTTTATATTTTTTCATCTTTAAGTATGAAGCGGTAGAATCTACGTACGGATTCAGTATTTTTTTAATCAATCCTCTCTCTTCTCGGATGACATCTAGATCAGCCATTACGACTCGGGATCCTTACGTTCCCTACAGTGGCGTGTTTACAGGGTAGGCCGACTATACCCGGGCCCGTCCTCCAATTTTTATTTGAAATTTTAATCGCGTGTAAAAATATAATTTAGTAAAATATATCAGATATGGTTTAGTCATAGATTAGGTCATAACATAATATTATATTATAATAATTTGGGCCTACCCAAAATATTTCGAGCTGGACACGCCACTGGTTTCCCTATTTTATTGTACACCGTTATCGTCAAAACGAACGTATTACGCGTATACGTCAGTTAATTTATCGTCACCACAAATTATTAATTTTGAGATTAATAATTTGTATGCGGTTTCCTCATAAAATTTTTACGACCAATTAATTTTTTTTTATTTAACAATTAATCCGTACGAGTACCACTATATTATAGTTAACAAAAAAAGAAAAGCAATGGCTGTTTCGTTTTGACTCGTATCGTGTATTCTCCGAATTATTCAATAATCGAATCGTCGATTTCATAGGTGTAGTTTTGCCGAGAACAATTAAAAGTAGTGACAAATATTATTAATTTTTTTTCGGAGGGAGGGGAGTTTTATAAAAATCATTATTATATAATTTTCAATTGAAATAATATATGCTATACACTTATATCATTAACCGTTGTTATACGTTAATTTGTTGTTTTTCAAACAATTTTTTTATCAATCGGTTCAGTGGCAGGCATGCAAATAATAATAATAATAATAATAATAATAATAATAATAATAATAATAATAATAATAATAATAATAATATATAACGTGTTCACATGAAATCAATTATTTTACCGGCCGTCAGTTATTAACTTTCCAAGTTGAACGACGACTATACGTTATGACAGTTGTAATAAGTTAAACGAGGGGGAAAAAAAAATTTTAAATGGTAAATAATATAATATGTATGTCGATTAATATTTTTAATTTCGGAAATTGATTTCGGACTGTTAATGAGTACGTAAATAAATAAATAAAATTGAAACCCGGCAAGTCCTATTCGAGAAACAAGTTGCGCTGCGTGGTGTACCGATTTTACCATCAATCCCGACAGTTTTTAAAATATAATCATAATTGAACGAGAGCGCTCCTCCTCAACGGACAAAATCTGCGATTATATCGTACGGAATTATTTTTATAATCGCATTCGTATTTTTACGAATAAGATAAGTTTTTTTTTTTTTTTTTTTAGCAATATGATGTTTAAAAAAGTGTGCGTACCCTTGAATTTATTTACCAATACGTTAAACTGCGGCGGCGTTGTAACTGTACACGGCGGTATCTGGCAGTCATACACGCGTGTTATTATCTACGCTCTAACAACAAGTGATAATTAATATTATAACACGGTACACTCAAGACGTGTTTTGGTATTAAATATTAATTTTAGTTGATAATAACAAAATATACGCAATAAACACTTGAATCGAGTATGTTAAATATTATAATATGAGATACGCGGAGATGTACAAAATTTATAATTTTTAATTTAATTACCTATTAAAAAAAAAAAAACACATTTTTTTGTTTTGATAATAACAACCGCAGTTATATGAAAAATTTATTATTAATATATATATAATAGCTAAGAAAATCATTATATATATATATATATTGTTTTTTTTTTTTTGGTTCAAAGTATGTGTTGTAATAATATAATATAGCTTTAATCGAGAATTATATATATATATATATATATATATATATATATATATATCATTGTTTACAACTATTTATTCGAAATAAATATAGTAAATTCGAAAAATTTGAATTTCCAAACTGTATGTAATATAACGCAATATTATTGACACAGTAAATTATCATCCGTGTACGATTCGAGAACATATAATAGTAATAGCGATTTTTACAATCGTAAAACGTTTTTACGCTTTTTTTTCTCTTCTTCTTTTCTTTTTTTTTAAACATATGTGTATAACCTTATAATAATTTTCAAGTGTTTTCACTAAGAGGTATATTACTACTATACACTGCGGTAGAATAACAATAATAACAATAATAATAACAATAATAATAATAATAATAATAATAATAATAATAATATATTTTGTTGTTCGCTTTTAGCCTCAGAAGTCAATTCCTGATAAACATTATGGCCGATGACGTATTTAAAATGTGTATTATAATATTTTATAACATCGTTAGTTCGAAACTACTTTCGTTCTATCCGTGACTGTATAGGTTAAAAAAATATGTATTTCTATCTTAAGGACAATTGTTGTATTCTCGTTATCATATGTCATACAAACGTTTTAACAGACGGGAGAGGTTTATTGCGCGTATGTCACTACGATACATGTACATGCGCATACTAAACCGCGGTACAATAAAATAATATAATCGTTTCAAATGTCACCAATAACATTTAATTATTTTAACGTTCAGAATGATCGCGGATTCGAATGCGCGTATTTTTGAAAAATATAAATGGTTATAGATTTTTTTTTTTTCGTTTTAAATCGAAATACGTCACAAATATCTCCCTCCCATTCGCCATTATCGCGCTTATTCATAGGCGTGTGTATGTGTATAAAAGAAAAATTACACGAACATTTCTTTAAAAAACACTTGTAAGATTGTTGGACGCTTTTGACTCTTTACAAAATCGCGCATATTTGCGTAATAATAATTTCAAAAAAAAAAAAAAAAACATTTTTACCAGTTATTTATCTCGATAATACACGTTAATGGAATAATAATTCGATCAATTTCGGGTTTAATGTATAGCGATTTTTTTTTTTTTTTAACAACAGTTCGTTATGCGATATTCGTAGAGTACACTTAAATAATTTTTGAAAAATTGTTGTGCTGAATTTTTTTCAGTGCGTTCATCTCAGAGTTCGTATATTCGAAAATTTACACGTAATAATTCTTTGCCTAATAAAATATTACCAACACGAATAGTTTTCATACTTAAAAATAGCGTACAAGATTTTCCAAAACATTATACAATCACGCGGTAAATGAGCAAAGGAGCTAGGGGCAATTTTTTTTTTTTTTACATTGATGCATTGTAATGCAAATTAATATTTAAGCGATATTTTATGAAATCAAATGTTGTATTTCAATAAACAATAAACGTATACCATACTCGTATAGAACTAATCAAACTCCCTGGAAGTACAATAATATTATAGTTTTGAGCGGATACTAAAATAATACTATTATAATAATAGCCGTTTTAAGTTTTTTCTTTTAATTATTAAGTCCAACGCAACTGTAACGGTAACATTAACGTGAACTCTCGATGAAAAGTTATAACATACCTAGTAATTAAAATAACGACGTATCTATGAAAAAAAAAATATATATAAGAAAAAGCGAGTGTAGCACGTATTCATAGATAGACATAGAATTGTTGAAGGGTTTTTGGAGAGACGATATAAAATCGTATTTTCGTCATAAGTTTTACAATATTTTTCTGATATAAATGAAATTAATTTGTTATTAACGACAAATGTTCGTATATCCACACTATTATTCGAATAAATTATGTTTCGTAAGTGGAAAAAATATAACAGAGGTCCCTAATTATTAATAAATATTATACGTTTTAATTTTAAACTAGTTTTATAAGTAAAATTAATTTAAAAAAAAAAAAATCAATTTGTCAGTTAATTACAACTGCACAGATATGCACGCAATTGGTAAAGTACGAACGATTGTTGTATTCATTGCGTTGTAATGGATAACCATAAAAATAACTATGTAATATGTACCATACGTTTTTTAAATATATATATATAAAACAGGCCTTTTTTATGATCCAATTTTGTAATGACGTTATTTAATTTTTTTCCAATTTTTTTTCACAGAGTTGTTTCAAACAACCTCTTGAGCGTCATCACGTCCCGATTTTTCAATTTTTTTGTCTGAGGGGACAGATTGTATTTAAAGATCACGGGTTTTTAGTGTGTCATTTAAATAATTTAACGTTTTTTTTTTTTCACAAGTTTGTATCAAATACTCCTACGAGTGATCTATTATTATTTACGATTTCATTTTATATTTGTCATTTCAGTTATAATCGTTTAACAACCACTCTGTCGTAAATAAACACTGGCCGAAATTATAAACTACAAATTAATATAATAGTTTTATTATTTAAAAAACAACCATTTATTTGTTTATGGACCACAAAATAAAACTCTGAATGTGGTATACCAAGACGTTTCGATGTAATTCGTTTCAGAACTGAGTAACTCACTATGGAATCATTTGTAAATATTCATAAATAAAATAAAATTATACAAATTATAGAATCATTTTTAATAATAATATGTGTATAGAATCATTAGAATCATTTTGTAAATACATATTATTATTTTTTATTTGTAATTCAACTACTACTGTTATTGAACACTTGATTAAATTAAGTAAAATATATATTTTTCTTCTTTAAAACACAACAATGTGTGTTGATTTAAGAATTTCATTTAGAGAAAGCAAAAATTACACTCGGGCGAAACCGGGTAATTCAACTAGTCACAATACAGAACGAGTCAAGGAAAATGTACAAAAATATTCGGAAAAAAATATTGTGAATAAAATTTAACTTTTTTAATTATTAAATTCCGTAATTTTGAATAATAATAATAATAATAACAATAATAATAATAATAATATTTGTCAACTTCCATGTTACGTCGCGAAGTGAAAATTAACTCGTTTGAGTTAAAAACTAAAAAAAAAGCAGTTATGAAAAACAACGGCTTTTTTTAAACTATTCAATTCGTTAACGCATTGCAACCTTCTGTATATATATATATATATATTATAATTATCTATCATTATATTATATATTATATATGGATGCCTATTGAGTGTATATTAAAATTTATAAGAACATTGGCAATTTCGAAATAAACTCTAAACCTTTTAATAGTTTTTAACATACGCGATTACATAATAATATGTGTATAATATACGCATATATATATATTTAATAGAGACATAACGTATCATGTTGATTCGTAAACATTTTTTATATTCAACAACAACACCGCGTATTCTGATAGTGTGTATATTTTACTATATTTTTGTTCTAATGGTACATTTTTTTACGAGAACAACAATTAGGATAATAAATAATAATAATAATAATAATAATAATAATAATAATAATAATCAATATTTTATATTTAAATTGACCTATTTTTTTTTTTTTTTGGAAAGCTTAGTTAATAATAATTTTTTTTTTTAATATTCAGAAATTACATATATACGTTTCACTTTATACAGGTAACCAATTTTAACGATGAAAAACAAATAATTATTTTAGGCCTGTAACCTAATTGTTACAGACATTATTATTTGTAATTTGTATCGAATACGTAATAAATGAATACATAAGAAAATATGAGGAAAACAGACCGAACGCAGCAGAAATGTAGATGTGGAGGAAAGTGGCAAAAACATTTTGAACAGAAAGAAAATCAAATGAGAGAATTTTAGAAGAAATCGGAGAAGAAAGAAATTTAATGAATTAGAAAAAGGAAGAACAGATTGATTGGGCATATTATCAGTTATAATAATTTCATTAGAATCATCTTTGAAGGGAAAGTGTTAGGAAGACGACCTAGAGGAAGACCAGGACAGTCATTGTTTCAAGACACTTTATATACGCTGAACCTCAACGACTACAGCCATTTGAAGGAAGCTGCTCTAAACAGAGGATGATGGTCAAAGGCGACAAGGCACAACCTTTAGACACTGACTGATCGAATACGTGTACCATATTCATTGCTATATGTAGTTGGCTTCTTAATAATAATAGTATACTGCTTGCGACTTATATAGAAAATAATTCAACTAAAAAACAACGAAAACGTAATAATTTGCATTTGGGGTTTATGAATAGTTTTGTTCGAGAGCCATAATAAAATAATTAATATCTGGTAGCGGACTAAAAGTGTAGAAACACATACATTTATAAAAAAATACAATAAATTCAAAAATTAAAAATTATATATTTTTTTACGGATAATATGAATTATTTTTTTTAATAAAGGGTTTAGGAATTTATGATTTTCTGCTAATATTTTAATCGAATCGTGTGGTTTAGGTATTATACTGATTCCAGTTTTCAACACCTATTCCAAATGTTTGTCCGAAATTTTTTGTTACTTAATAATATTGTATTTCCGAAATGAAATCGGGCCGTAGTCTGAAGATCACTGTTGTACTTGTCGCCTCATTTATTTTATTAAGTATTTTTTTGTTAATTCAATAAAATTCACACGTTTTTTATAAAGTCGCATAAGCGTTAAGAAAATTGTAATAAGCCGGTAAAGTCGTGTGTGGACACATCCGATTTTTTTTAATGTTAATTCTAAAACTACTGATACCAAATACGTGCTATATTTTTACTAGTTACATTTTTAATAATATAACTATGCCTACATCAAAGGTATTTATATTATTTTGAGTTAAATGTAGCATTTTGAAAACGATTTTTTCGTTTAATTTAGTTAAGTACTAGGACTGGATATCTAATAAAATAAAGTTTATCGTATACTTTTTTTAAACAGTTTTCAAAAGTTCGTTTATGGCATTTATTTTTGATGCATTTAAAGTTATTCTGATGGAATTGAAATACAAGATATGTATGTATATATACATATAAAAATTTTTTTTTTTACTTAAATTTATTCATTTTCATTACAAGAGGAATTTTTGATATTTAAGAGCTTAATATTTAATACAAGATTAATCATATATTTTTTTGCGTATGAATTCCAATAATTCATCGAATTCGAATATACTCGGAAAAGTAATTTTTACAAATGTATAAATTTCGCGTTAAATGCATTATTCTCGTATTTTTGTGTATTATTATTATTATTATTATTATTATTATTATTATTATTATTATTAAATCAACTTTATAATAAAATGTATCTCTTATTTATTCGAAAATTGTATAATATTAAATTATATAATAATAATAAATTGTATATATCCAAGATTTATACGGTATATATATATCGTATTTCGTTATTTAAATCTCTGATATGCTTATTGAAGAAATATTATTCTTATCGTATTTGTTAATCGCAAAATAAACTCTGTTCAAGTGTCTGCGTGTATCGCTAATAATCGTGTTTCGAACAAAATGATTTAGCGTTGCTTTCAAATTCAAAATAATCGTATACAGCTTTAGAACTTTTGTCTGATTAACCCACTTGAACCGTCGTCATCCCACAGTACTCGTGGCATTTTTACGTTCGTTTTGTAATAGTGTGTGTGTTTTGTATAGAAATACAAAAGTTTCAATACGAACGCAATATCAGCTATATTTATAACGCGTTGAATTAAAATAACGGTACTTCAGTAGTCAAAAAATATATTTCTATATAGAATTTTTCTTCGCCTCACACTCCGTACTGCGATACACGAGGTCTTACGCCTACACAGAGCACGATCTCGTACACTAACACCGACTATTTTCGTATCTGCATCCTCAATTCCATCAATCCGCTATTCCGCTACTCCGGTCAACATTCATTTTCCACAACACCTCTTACAGCCTCTGAATCGTCTTAAACGTCCGAACCTGCGACTCGACCTTTTCTCCGCCGTTCTTACACAACCCCATCATAAGCATTCATTTCTTATTTTGTCCTTTTTATCCGTTATTCCATACGTCCGTTTCAGCGTTCTCCGTTACACTCATCGCGCTCTGATCCGTTTTCCCGTCCACTATTGCTCAGTGTTGTGATGAACCCCGTACAATGTTGATTTTATAAAATCTACCTTTCGCCCGTATTCGGCAAATCCTCATGATGTCGCACACTAAACACCAGACGCTTCACTTTGTCCGCATTCAGATCATATTTAATTTGATTAGATAAATTTACACGCGTACGTCAAAATTTCGACGTTGTGTATTGTCTACATGTATAGGCGATTATCGTATTAGTTTTTTTTTTTAAAGGCGCGTTGTTTAATTCGTAATTTTTAATGATTTTTTTTGTAAACTGATTTTTTCTTTTTGTTTTTAGGTATTAAAACAGAAATAGAGTTACGAGCCACGAAGTGTTGTAACATGGTGTAGGTGAGTAAGTTATTTTATTCGTAAAAAATAAAAAAAATTAATTAATCATTCGTTAATACTATTTACAAAAGTAACAATAAAAGAAATATATATATATGCATATACGCGTTAACGTTATTCGCATACAAAATGTTATCGATAAGAATACCATTCGCGCGTTAATACAGTTTATTATATTGTGTGTGTGTGCCGCCGATTTTTTTTACTATATTATTATTTTTACACCAATAAATACGCGTAGGTATGATATAATTTTTATTGAATTGTTCGCCGTTTGTTTTTTCCCTTTCATACTCGTTTAGTAATTTAAAATAATCGTACGTTATAATAATATTGTTTGCGAATCTTTAGGCATCGTCAAAACCGACAATTAAAGATGTCTATATACGTTAATATACGTGTAATTAGAACAGAAAATTATTGGTTATAATTGATCAATTAGTAATATATATATATAAAATTGTACGACTTATTCAAAGACGATTTACTTATTATTATTATTATTATTGCGTAATTAAACGCGTGTAGGCAAATTATAATAAAATTAAATTCCCGTCTTTTGGCTCCGATATACACACGTATGGATAGTTTCATTCGCACCGAGTATACCTAAATCTGATGACGATATAGTCGCCTTGAACGTATTTACACGATAATTGTACATAATGACCATTGTATCATCTAATATGTTCTGGATGTATACATTTAATATAATATTTAACCGATTGGTTCTCGCGGTGACAGTAGGTTCAAGGATTTATTATTATTATTATATACGCATAACAGTTTGTCGATTACGCGGATTGTTGGTGAATGTATGTTAAAAGTATATAGTTTTATTAGTGTTATTAATAGTCGTGTACTTGTGTATTCGTCCCGTCGAATTAAATGGTTTAATGAGAAATAATTTTGAAAAATAAATAATAATAATAATAATAACAGAATGCGCGCGATAAATTATTGGTAAATAATTTATTAAAATTATTGATAAATTATAATAATACGAATAACGATATGTTATTCGTAACATTATATACATCAATAGGGGGGGGGGTTTGCTTAGATTAATATTTAATTAAAACAAATATTGATGTTTTCTCTGTAAATTTTAAGTAGGGCATATTCAATAGTTTTGCCCTATAGTTTTTTTTTTTACAATGCTTTTTATTATATTATTTTTATTATATATATATATGTACATTTTAATGAACACTATAGTCGGGCTCACGAAAAGTGAGCGCTGGCGGCCGATGGGTGGAGCTCAAATATTGTCGGGACCAGGGGTTCTCAGATTTTCGAGTATTTTTATAACAATTATATGATGTTTAATATTAGATATAATTTTGTAAGATATATATTTAAAATAGTAAGTGTAATTTATTTTTCTTAATCATAACATTTGTAAAAATATAACAAATTTTAATATGTATGTTGAATGATGATATAATAAAATATGTATATCAAAGATTTAAAAAAACACGCCAAATTGTTTTGGTTATCACTGATGTAAAACGGCCGTTGGGGTTCGCTGTAGTCAGCGCTCACTTTTCGTGAGCCCGACTATAGTGTGTTATAGCGTTTAATATTATATTATATTTAGATATTAGAGATATATATATATATACAGTCAATGTATTAAAATATTAATTATTTTTGGTGCATGTAATACGTATTTTATTTATATCAAATACTTGAGTGCTTATATTAGGTAAACGTATTAAGAACGATACGAGGGGAGAGCGATGGGTTCAAACGTTTAGCTCCAAGTCCTTGTCTCGGGACATTGTTCTGGCTGTCCGTGTAAGAGTTGCTGTACTGACTATTTAGTTGTAAGTCTATATCATATACTATGAATATATGATTTACTTATAAACAGCGTGACGTTTAATATTCCAAGTAATATTGATTTTGTAAAATTAGCGTGTAAATTAATATAAGCGTATTTGGTATTTTTACCGTTATACACAATAATTGATAAAAAAACTTTACGAACTTGCACAGTGTTTATATTAATAGCACCACACGAAAAAGCGAATCGTACACAATGATTGTCGTTTATCCGTATTATTATTATTTTTAAAGTTTCGCATATACACTTAGATTCTCTTGTTTAAGGTAAATTTATGTACCTATTGTCAAATTCCTGCTGTTCTCCGTGACGACGACGATATGTATATTCAAATAGTTCTATACGTCTTTACGAATAATGAACAATATGCTAAAGCCACGTGCTTTATTATTGCAATCCGTCGGCACGTGTTGATGAATGTGGCGGTACATAATATGCCAGATATTCCGAAGGGAATATAGAAAAAGGATTGAATTTGAATTGTATATACTCGTGTGTATACAATTCTCGACTATATATATATGTATTTGCTGAATTTGAAGACGATTTCACGGGGTGTCCTACGAAGACACCTGATCAATGAAACAAAACTCGTTTTATTCAATATGTTTTTGTTCTCTTTATGTCCGTAATGCCACAATTTGATTAATTCACGCAGATTTCGAGCCCTGAAAATCTTTACCGTTGTGAAAACTGAAAATTATAATGCATAAGTTTTTTCACGATTTCAGAAAAATTTATAATAGACATTACATGGATGTGCATTTTAGTTTTGTAGAATGCGATCCATGCGTCGTCACGTTATCACAGACGGGTATAATAAATTATATTTTAAGAATTCGCGTCTATTTTTTCTGTTTTTAGGTATTCATTTTTAAATGATTTATGTTATATTGGCGTATGCAAAATAGCAATAAACCATTGGCTTATCGTAATATTAATATATTTAATTGTACGTGGTAACAGAGTGTGAAGTATTCCATGGAGTATTTTTAAATTAAAAAAAAAAGTAATAACAAGGATTTTTGTTGAGTAATCGAAAACAAACCGTTTTAAAACGAAATCAAATAACATGCGTTCGTATATTAGTGACTTGAAGTGTTTACATCGATATTACAACGATTTAGTACATATATTATCGCATGGATATATTCGATGTGCTCGTATAAGATTGGTCGTGCAATTAACTTCAATTGTGCACTGTGTGTGTACATTTGTATACAAATAAAAACAATATTTAAATCGCTAAAATTTACATAAATCACACTGAAATCAATAACGTCACAATAACGATTCCCCGTGTTCGCAGTGTGTTTTAATGCGGTTTAACATTTATACGGATATACAAAAAAAAGTTATATATTTAACCGGTGCGGCGGCGGAGGGAGGGGAATCATTTGTTTGCGCAATTATAATATTTCAAGTGACATTCATCCGTACTTTGTTCGAGGTTATTTGAAAGTAAATTAAAAATTAAGTAATATTTTCAAACGAAACCACGTGTATTTATATACGGTGTATAATCGACCCAAAGAGTATTGTGAAAAACAAAACAAAAAAGTATATATTTATACGTATATCATTCGCGTTGTATCGAATATTTTGTTTATTTTTTACTATTCGTCTGCGGATAATATTAACGAAGAAAAAGAAAATAATATAACGTACGACAACGAAATGAAAATATAATAATAATTTCGATTCTGTTTTTTTTTTTTTTTTAGTTTTACTATTCCGTATGATCCGGAAAGTATGATGACGTACCGTGTACATATTTATTTATTTATTTTGTCTCTTTATTGTGTAATATTCTTAATGCGTAATATCGAATACGCGTTCTACTTATAATTTCGTAAAGTAAATGTTATCGTACGGCCTTTTGGAGTAAGAAATATTTTACAGTTCTCGTAAGTCCGTGTGCGCTGATACGCGTACGCGTGCGCATATTATACAAATTCCGTATTGATAGAAAAAAAAAAAAACAGACGAGCTTTCATCCGTCGTACACGTCTAACGTTGAAATGTTAATCCTGTACGCGCGTTACTCGTCTCGTCATGTTATTGCGCGTATATTGTCTATGGTTTATTAATTGTAACGGCGCGGAAATATTGTGAATAACGTATTGGAATAATTTTGTTCGATACCGAATTTTTTTTTTTTCGACGATCTACAATCGACCGATCTATGTGGAGATATCGGTACCGGCATAACGACGACGTCGTTGAAATATTTTACTGTTCCCCGTTGCAGTAATTGATTTCATCGCTTTTGTCGTTTTATACGTTTTTTCATATATATTGTCGTGGCTGATTAACCGAATCATTTTTTGCGTTTCGATCGGATGGTTTCCAAACGCAGTTTAAACTCTAAGTAAAAAAAGCGTTTTTTTTTTTTTTTTTGATGCTCACCACTACAGTGTTTTAGGACGACAATGGAACGAAGAGTTAAAGAGATAATTGAAATAAAAATAAAAAATACAAAACAAAAAATTACCATTTCGCACGGCGATCATTAACAATTAATTACCCGTTTTTATTATATATATATATATATATATGCGCGCGCACACGATTCTGCAAAAAAAAAAAAAAAAAATAATAATAAATTATGCGACGTGTCCGCGGTGAATTCGTTTTGGTACTTTTTACTACGCATCGTCGTTGTCATATACACGCACGCGAGCAAAAAAAAAAAGAAAACGTCCTACATACGCGTATATGTGCCACAAATTTCGTATGTACAATAATAATAATAATAATAATACGAAAATATAAGCTCAGAACGTTTTGCGTGTACACGTTATTATATTTATAGCTAATATATGGAAAACATTTTCGAAATTTGTATAAAAAAAAAAAGAAAAGAAAACGTAAAACATTGGCGCGAACAAATAGCTATTATGGTCTATTGTGCGGTGGTTACAGACTCACGGCTATAGACTGTATAATGTAAAGTATACGTGTGTGTGTGATAATACCCGTTGATCGAACTCCTCATATAATGCCGTGGAAAACGAGTAAAATAGTAGTCCGTAAAAAAAAGAAAAAAGAATTCCCACTTTATATTTGTATTACTCTTCCGATAAAATATGTCAGTTTCTACTTTTCGTCTTAATACCGTTTCGGAACGGTTTTCCAATCGAATATAGGATAGATAGCGCGCCGTCGTAATTTTATTTTTACTCGTATATTAACAGGTTGGCATTTATGAGAAATTAGTGTTAAAAAATTTTCCACCGCAGCATTTCATAACACCTACCGTCCGATATCATACCAATAATAATAAAGGCTTTTTTCTTCCCCATAATTCTTCTTCTTCTTCATCGACTTAATAGTTTCATTCATCCGCTGCCTGTGTCATTTTCGAACATTTGTTCTGAACGCATATTGTTCGAGTACTCCTTCTGTACTCCGCCCGTCTCATAATTTGCAGGCATCCACATTTTACCGATTCTCCGATCGTTTGTTCTTTTGCCCGTCATACGTACACGCAGGCGTCCTGCCCGAAAAATCTTCTGATTTTCATCATATTTCCATTGTATCCCCGTCTCGCTTTCTCGCGGACAAATCTCTAATTTAGAACGTTGTTTGGAACGCGATTCGGCGGGTACCGTACCAATAAAATATATCTTTGCATCTTTTTATGTCGATCGTTCGGAAAAAAATTAGAACAAAATAAATAAATAGCTGGTTTATAGTTTATAAGAAAACGTATTTAATGGCTCACGTGAAAACGATTACATTAAATAAAATTTCGTTTTGCATATTTTCAGGTTTATTCGTTTTTTTTTTTTTTTTTTTTTTTATGGACATTTTAGATTTAGTGCTAAAAATTATTTTAACCTCCGGGCGAAGAAAAATAGTTTCGTGATTCGCACAATTGGTCACGATTTATAAATTATTATCGTTGTAAGACTCGTGTATTTTCTTTCTTTTTTTTTTTTTTAATAAAAATCAATAATTTCCGTTTGATAATCCGATCGAAAACGATTATTGTACGCACTATCGCTGCTGCTTTTCGTCATAGCAGATCAAAGAAATATTTGTCGGACAATATTTTGGTGTTATTTTCGTTTTACAGATCGCAATTAATTGAATATTTTCTCCGCGTACGTACATGTAAAGTACCGATAAGACTCTGGTTTTATAATAAATATTATATATTTTTTTTTTATAAAGACGTAGTGCTTATGGCGTATAATTCTCTGTTTCAAGAGGACGTCTCGTCAAAGACTTTTTAGTAGTAAAAACGTGTTCCCGCATTCCCCCAAAAAAAAAAAGAAGAATTGCTCTTCAAAGTAATACGTTTTAAAGATTAATCACCTATTATAAAAAAAAAAAAAAGATAAAGGGCGATGTGTTTCAAAGGGAACGGCGAATGCTCTTTTCCAAAAACGTCAATCAAAAACATAGTTACAAGTTATAGTTTGAAGAAGGTAAAAAAAAAAAAAAAAAAAAATTATTTTTGCAAATTCCAACAATATTAAATTGTGTGTAAAGTCCGGATTCAAAGACATTTTAAATTGTAAAATATGCACGGAAACGTGCACTTGAAAAACACGAAATAATATCAAAATATTTCGCAATTCGATTTTTGTCGTATTACGTATAGTATACGCCTATTAATTAATTATTTATCACGTACAATTATTAAAAAAACAAAAAAAAAAACGTAATTCGCGATAAAAACGAAAAAAAAAAAATAGATATATATTTTACCTATATTACACAGCAATTTATTAATTGTTACGTTGTGGTAATAGCAAAACATTAGCAGCGATGAAAATAATGTATACAAAAACGATGTTGCATAAAACGGACACGTTCATAGGATATATACAGGGCTCGTATGTTCATGCAGTTGCATGTTTTTTTTGCTACATAGGAAAACATGCTAAGTAAAGTACAAATCCGTTTCGTAACAATAGTAATAGAAGTATAAATTTTAATAGTGCATATTTTTGCATATTTTGGGTGTATGGGCATATTTGGCATATAGTCGATTTTTTGGAGTTATTAGTGCATATTATTTTCCATAAATTTTGAAAATCGTTTTTCAGTGTGGATAAAAAAAATTAGACAAATAAATTCTTTCGTATTTACTTTGCCGAACACGTTTACGAAATCGTAATTTTTCGGGTTTGTTTTTATTCATGTGACACTACGGGTTTCCCGCATTACCATGGAACTAATAATGCAGTGTAATCTTTAAGGTAAAAATAAGTTTTATAAATACTATATACTCAAATATTTCAAAATTAAATAATTTATTTGAAAAATTTTTTTTCATTCTAGGCACAAAAATCAGACAAAATCATATTTATAAAGATTGATAAAAATTACAAAGTTTTGAACTATAAAATGTTTTAATTTTTACTTGAAATGTTATAAAATGAATAAAATTGAAAAAATAAAGTATAACTTTTATAAATATTGAATGAATATTTCTCGTTAAAAATTGTTTTATTTGTTTTTTATCTACTGTACATGTTTTAAGTGTATAGTTTTAGATTTTTAGTGCATATAAATGCATATTTCTGAAATGTAAGCGCATATTTTAATGCATATTTTGCCAGATTTTAGTGCATTATTGTATGCTTATTTTTGCCTTTTTTAGTGCATGAACTTACGAGCCCTGGATATATATATATATATATATTGCCGAATATAGCGATAATTGCGAACTACGGCCGACATCGTCAGTCTGTCAGCAGTAGTCTGTGTTTCGTCGTGTTGACGGTAACGTTACGTAAAACGGAGTTAACAAAATAGATAAGATAAACAAAAAAATGTACGATAAGAAAACCCACGGCGTGTCATGAATTAGTAAGGTATCTGCCAATTTTAATAATAACGATCCATGGAAAACGTAATATTACATTGCGTTTAAAAATATGTTCAATTCTTGTGTTATGCAATAAATTTATCCGGGGGGGGGGGAGGGGAAAAAGAGAGTCGTATGTAAAATCACGAAACAGAATTAAAACGTTTAAATACATTTAGGTAATCGATGTGGAAAAACGTGCGGTGGTTTTTTTCTCTTTTTTTTTTTTATGTAGAATATGTATGCTCAAACCGAAAATAAGTAGAATGTAAAATCTACGATATTTTCTTCGTGTAACCGGCGATCGATTGAAATCCATTTGTTACGTGTAATCGCACATTATGAAAATATGAACATGCGTTATTGTATCGCGCGAAACGTTCGACAGTACCGTCCCCGGTCTGTCTGTCTCGGCTGCTCCCGATCGGGGCCGGGGGGGAAGAAATTCAGTCACTGCTCCGGGCGAGTATAGCGATGATGAACCAACGAGAATTTCGTTATATTAACAATACAGTTACGGCATTTTTTTTTAAAAAAAAAATTCAGTAAGATTGAAAACGATAAATTGATTTTCGGACGATCGGCCAGTATCGGTAACAATTTCACGAGTATTTTTTATAACGATTGATCTCTTCGCGGGCAATCTGATATTGACAGGCGACTACCGTTCTTCGATGCGCACGGTTGTACGTAGGGCGGTCCCGATTACGGACAATCGTTAATCCATTGTCGGACAACGCAAAATCCATATAATCCGAACCGTAATAAGGGGGGGGGCGGGGGCGCGAGATTTTTGAAAATTTACAACGGGGGCGTGGAATAAAAGAGTTCGGGAACCATTGCCCTATCTGTTGTTGTTTCGTTATAAGCGCGAGGATATTGGATCATCACTTTTTCGTTCAGTCGTTTTTTTCTTTTCTGTTCTTGCGAAAACTCCTTTTATGTCGTTTGACAATCTATTTATTTGTCGTTGTTGTGTTTTTTCTTTCCATTTCGATCACGCGTATTTACACTGTTTATTGTGTTTTTTAAAATATCGCTAGATTTATGTTTTTTCCAAAAATTCCCGAATAATATGTTGCCGCCGCCTCGTCGACGATGAACGACGGTGTACAACGGCCGTTGTTTGCAGGCGCAACATTAACGGAATTGGCGAGGCGTACTCCGAACACGCGGCGGAACGTAATCGTAACGCGTCACGGAAAATCGTTAAAAAAAAAAAAAACGTTGTGAATGGCGCGGCGGCGCGGCGGTGTTTCGATCGGCGCTGGTTCGGGCGCGGGACCCCACTTTGGGCCGGCGCGCGCGCAATCGTGTATAGCAATAATAATAATAATAATAATAATCAAACACTTGTATGAAACGAAAACACAAAACCGATATAAAATAAAAGACGGAAATGATATTCGTGCGAAAGAAACGGAAATAAAAATATAATATTAACGTAGGGCTATTGTATAAGAGACGCGAACGATTACTAGGACTTGTCATAGAAAGTACAGTCGGGGCCGGATTAAGGTTTTTGCCGCCCATAGGCTGAAATAAATTTTATATTTAAAAATAATATCTCAACGTAGTTTTTGGGTGACACCAAAAAAAAAATTTGCCGCCCTTCAAAATTTGCCGCCCTATAGGCTTTAGCCTACACAGCTTAAGCGGTAATACGGCCCTGAGTACAGCAGGGGCGTATACAAGGGGGGGGGGCGATGGGGCGATCGCCCCCCCCCTAGATACTTGTGTATGTACCTATATCTACTGACAACTAAAATTAATCGAACTAAAACTAAAATGTCATAAAATATTTTTTTATTTAAAACTTATTATTTTTATATAATTTTTCGATAATTCTAAGTTGGCAACAGATTCGACGGGCCCTTTTTTCTATTCGCCCCCCCCCTAAGGGATGAAGTAAATACGCCCCTGGAGTACAGTTGATTGAAAACGCCACAGAGTGGCGTGACCGCGGTTACAAAATGCCCCGTTGTTCAAGACACCGCCGAGTTCGTATCGAGAATTGAAGAGGAGGGCCGGAGAAACAGAGAAGCGTGGAAAAATCGTTTCAAACCAATAATACCACAGGAGGAGAAAACAATTAATGAATTCGTATTAATAATCGAACGTAATACGTTTAAATGTATAATAACTCCCCAAATAGTCGTTTTTTTTTTTTTTTGTTTTAAACTCTATGTCCTTTTAATATTCTTTATTTTCTCCGCGTGATTCGTTTGCGTTTTTTATTCTCTCGTTGCGTAATTTTTCTTTTTCGCTTAACACCTGCGGGGACTTTTTGTCGAAACAGCGGTAGTAAAACAGATATATTCAATTGTCTATTTTTCATAATAGTCTTCGGACATTTTTTCATTTTTTTTTCTCTCGTCATTTTCTAGAAATAATAATAATAAAGAAATTCTCCTAAACGAAATTTAAATATAAGTACAATAATATTCTTTAATTTTCTACCATTTTTTTTTTCTGAGCACAGGGGGGTTTTTTTTTAGACATTATTCAACTTCGTATTCGTCGAAAACTGTATTTCGAGCGCGTTTTCCGGATTTTTTTTCGTCATACGTCGTCGTTAATGCGTTTTGTGATTTTTTTTGTTTTCAGACGTTAGATCGTCAATGATTATTGTTACTATGTACGAATTAATTATTACGATTATCGCGCCGCGTACCAGCATCATTTTGTCTAATGTACATACTATACGCCGTTTTAGGAAATTTAAAAAAATAAATCGGTTTTTAAAACGCGTGACGACAAGTCCGTTGAATGCGCTTTATCGAATCGGTTTTTCTGTTCGTTGAACAACACGTGCAAAACTGTAATAATCTTATACGCTCGTACAGTTTTCGCGTTCTGTTCGCGCGTTCGAAATTAGATTGGTCGTTGTCACATATTGTCTTAAATATGCTACTGCCTGTGTTTTTGCTGCTCATCCCATTAGTTTGCGAGCGTTTCGCGCTAAAATTCTCGCAAAAATTTGTCGTCCATTAAAAAAATATCGGGAAATACGACGAATGTGGTAAAAAAAATTCGTGTATGCACTTGCGGAGGAGACGGAGGGAGGCGGCACGTTTTAATAGTTTTTCGTATTCGAATGGCCATTCGGATTTTTTTTAGTAATCTCGGTGCGGAAATCGCTAAAACGCGCGGACGAATGTTGAGTGTTGTTTCGAATTGTGTAAGACTGCAACAATATTCTTTTATGATTTTTAGTTTTAAAAAATTAAACGTGCGGATAGTATTGTTAATTTTTATTTTAAAAAAGAAAAAAAGTGCTCGTCGCACTTCGTTTTTGGCATTCGCAAACGTTTATAAAGACAATTATTATAATAATCCGTGACGAATTGTGGGGAATATTATTTTGATACTTCGGAGGAGTATACACTCGTCGTTGTTGTTGTTGTTCAACGAATAGACAAGGAAAAAAAAATTGTGTTCGGAATCGAATCCGCAATACTCGGTGAATATAATATGTAAACTGCTTTCAAAGCGTTTTATCATTGAAAAACTAACGATTTATTTCAATTTCCGTCGTTTGTATAACGTTGAAAAAATAAATATATAAATAATTTCGAAAATTAAACGACGAGCTAATTTGACGCTGTGTAATTCGTATTTGTAACAATAATAATTTGTTTTGTTTTCGCTAATATTCCGGCAAATCGTTGAGATATTTAAACGCCTATTATAACTTCTAAACAGAGTGCGAGATTTTTTTTTTTTTGCGCATTCGTTATCGGAATTGAAAAAAAAATATTATCGATTAAAAAAAAGAAAAAAGACAGTCCGATAGATTCGTATTGAACGAAATCCTATTTGAAAAGGAAGTAAAAAGACGTAGCGAAAATGAATTCGAAAGCGATTATGAATCATCGCATGCAATAAAACGATTCTGTACATTTTGTCGGAAAAATTTGAAGTGATAAAAAAAAAAAATTGTCACTCCTATAGGATTTTTCCAATTTTAACGCGTATAAGACCTATGCGGCATAAAATGTTTAGCTCTCAAAACCAAAAATCTATCCTCTATCGTGACTGAAATAGCTCTACGATTGCTATACAAACAGCCGAAAATCGGAAGAAATTTTTTACGTAAATTTTGATTACAATATAGTATTGTTTGAGAATAGTTTTTCTTCGGAATTTTCGTATTGTTTTGGAACAACGCGCGTATAAGGCAAATATATCGAGATGATCGAAAAACCACGAGCACTTCGCTATTCTGGTCGCGAGAATCCGGACGCAGAAAAAATAAACGTCACTGTAAATCCAACTATAGGTTCGTTCGGAAATTAAAATGGAAATAAAAAACGAAATTTAGCGAGCCGCCGACGTGATGTCCAACAAGTGCAAATTCATTTGGATTTCAGAGTTTTGTACATTATTATTAGAGTAGGACTGTGAATTTGTCGGAAAGTGCATTTTTCTTTTTAGCTCATTGCGAAACGGCTTTCTAAGCACACGATTTGAATCGCGTAACAACAAAGTCATTTACGGAATTTTCATTTCGCATTTTTTGGCGTTATTAATTTTTTGGGTCACGTTTTTTGTTTTGCCCTTTTAGGTCGTATTTTATTCTTTTAACGCATTTTACGGTATTTTTTTTCATTAAATTCCGTCGTTTTCAACACACACACACACACACACACACACATTTTTCATTTTGCACATGGCGTGGGTACGAAAAATTTATATTTTGTAAAATAATATTTTACACGAGTGTGTAATTACAGCGTTTGATTTGGTCAGGGTTTGATGAGACAACCAGTAGAGTCGGACCGAGTACTGTAACGGACGAGAGAATCAATTAACTTCCGAATTCGAACTCGAATCAAATGAAAAAATAAAATTTTGCGCTTGTAATACAAATATGAATATAAAATACAAATTTTCAGCACATTCAAAAACAATTTTAATTGCATTTTTTGGCATTTAAAGTACATTTTTTTATTGGCATTTTAAATGCATATTTTTTAAGGTTTTTTTTTTTTGGTACCGCGTTAGATTCACAGCGCTAATCATTAGAAATTTGGACTGGTTAAACAATTCGAATCGATTATGATAAAACGATTGTGAGGCGGTTTATCATTAATAAATGCGAAATAACGCGGTTTTCCGAACACAGTGGAATTGACGTATATACACGGGGATGTGTCGTGTTAAAGCTTTGAAAAAAAAAAAAAATTACATCTCTTAACGATTTGAACGCTTCAGAGTCTTTAAAATAATAATAATAATAATAATAATAATTGAGAGTAAATTGTTGAACACTTCCGTGAGTTTCTACGAGTGATAACCACAATTGAATAGTTTTTCGACACACAAAGCGCAAACGAATAGAAAAACCGGGGGGATAGGTATAATATCGATGAACGGCGCGCGTGACTTTTCGACAGTTTCAACGGCGAATCGTCGAGAAACGAACGGCTCTATTGAACGGACCACCGGTTGTTACACTTCGTTCAGTTTGTATACGATTCCGCCCCGTAGTAAAAACCTAACCGCAAAGGCGTTTTTCGATTGAATTGTTTCGGACGTTAAAAAGAACAAACTGTCGTTGTTGCGCAGAGATCCCCGTAAACGATTCGCACACGCGTATATTGTCGCGATTTCAATAATTCACACCCGGTGGAAAATCGTCGGCGAAATATAACGCGCGCAATTCCCGCCGCCGACCGTGACGCGCGTAGTTTGCGGTCCGCGGCGAGAAGTTTCGCCCGCTTCGACGAAAGGACTTTTCCCGCGGCGACGAAGTGTGCGTGCGCGCAACGAAGGTCGGACGCCGCGGATCGCTGTTGCACACGCGCACGGTCGAGCGGCGCGCGGCGGCGTACGGCGGTTTGGCTTGGCAGAGTCCCGTCGGCGGCGTCCCGAGCCCCCCAACAGGTGCTGTCGTTGGGCACGCGCACGTTCGTCCATGTGTTTTTCCTCCCGCCGAGACCGTCGCGTCCCACGCGCTCCTTCACCGTATGCATACACCGTGCGGGTGTACGCCGCCGCCGTGCAGTGTGGTGTGCGGTGTGTGTGTGTGTGCAGTGCAGCACAGCGCACACGTGTGTCCGCGCCACCGCGTCGTTTTCGCCGCCGACACGTGCCCCCGTGCAGACGACATCTGCAGCGTTCGTCGTACACACACACACACACACACGTTGTAGTCAGCGACGAACGACGCGGAGAGGCGAAATGAAATGAAAAAAAAAAAAAAACCGTTCCGCGCAATGTCCATCGAAAAATAATAAGAGTATCGCGCGACGACGATATAAACCGTACGACGTTATATTATTTGTTATTAAAAGAGAAAAAAGCGCTATACGGAGGAGACTAGCGAGCGAGCGACGTACCAAAAAAAAAAAAAATACGTATATTTTTGTGTACATTTATAATAGACGCGGACGGAAATAAAACCGCGCGCCGCCGACCACGGGTTATATTCGTGCAGTCCACTTATATATTAATCCTCTTGTGTACCCCATTTGCTGCGCGATGCGGCCGGGCGGGCCGTGCTGCGGCACGCGCGCACGAGCGTGGTGTATACGCGGCGCTATACTTAACTTTCTTCTTATATAAATAAATTGGTTAGGTCTTGAAATAAACCCCCGCGGGCCGACGCGCGTGCCGCGTATAGTGTCCGACCGTGTGTGTGTGTGTGTCTGTTGTTATCGCGGCCGCCGACGGGTCCCCCAGTTCTTCGCGAACAGCCCGGCCGCGCTGGCTTGGACGATGGAACGAGCACAAATGCGCCGTTTAACAACCGTGAACGACGACGTCGGTGGTTCTGTTTTTTTTTTCTTTTTCTTTTCGCCTTTTTTTTTCACTTCCCTCCTGCCGCCGCCCCTAACGGCTTAGTCAGCGCGCCCGAATCCCCGTGTGCCCGCCTCGCCCGCAAGCCGTTCTACCGCCTCGCGGGTCCGCCGATGATGTGACAGCTCCGGCGGTGGTGGTGCTCTGCAGAACAGCTGGCGCCCGGTGTCTCTCTCTCTCTCTCTCTCTCTGCTGTACGTATTGGCTGCACCGGTGACCGCGCGCGCGATGACGCCATTGCCCGTACGACGACGACGACGACGACGCCGTCCTTCGCATGTGTAAGAAACGCGTCGCCGCGGATTCGAGGAATCGCCCCGCGGTCCGCAACGATGCGAGAACGGAGCGCTGCAGGTGTGTGTGTGTGTGTGGTTTGGACGAAAACGTGACGACGTGCGATTTTTATAACAACTGTCGTTTTAGATAATATATCGTAAGTTTTGTGTTATAATCGGGGGGGGGGGAAACCGACTGTACCCCCCGGTATCGTAAAATAGTTTTTCGGGGTAAAATAGTATTTAGTATATTGAATGTTTTTTAATGGCGCTTTATGAAAATTTACTCGGGCGCGCTATAATACTTCGGGCCGGCCCTGCCCTCCCCCCTCCGTTCAATGCGCGGTCGTACGAAACTCGTATGGTCATATGATTATACGCTGCGGCGTGCGCAGGGGAGACGGGGGAAATGCCGATTGAGGAAAACGTTTTTTTCATGAATTCTGCGGAGTGACGGCTATGGAAACGTATTGGATTATTATATCTAGAAATACGGTTCGTATAATTTAAAGTCGATCAGATGTATTTAACGCGGGTCGCGCAAAATTGTATGAAATAGTCTGAAAACTCGTCGCTTCGACGTATGCTCGATTTGATTTCAGAATTACGAAAATAGCATGTAAAACCATTATTTTGTAATACTTTTGTAATATTTTCTTAAAAAAAAAAAATGTCCATTTAAAATTTTTTTGTTTTCCGTCTACACGAGTAGAATATCGTAAATAGAAAAATGTTAGAACTGGAAAATCAGTAACGGACGCGAATTGAATGCGCAAGTGGAACGATGGAATTAAAAACGCATTGATTTTATTGCGCGGTGCAGGTGGTGATCGTGGTTTGGTGAACTTATAGGTAGAATCCTATACGGCGGATTTTTAAATTTTCATTCGAGTCGGTTTTCCGAATAATTTACATCGCCATACATACGAACGATACACGTACGCAGCATTGAAACTGTGAAAATACAATAGAATTACGATAATGGCCGAACACGGATATTACGCATATTCGTACGTATTATTTTTTTGATTCCGTCCGTATCGCGCGAACGAATAAGAAAATTCATTATGGCCCTTATAAATCATCGAGGCGCTTGAACCGTAGCCAATTCCTCCGTCTCTTTGTTCTTCGGTCGTAATATCGCGTTATTATTTCTCTAAATAACGATTGGTGTCTTTCGTTTCGTGAAAATTAAACGGAGTTTTTTTTCGTTCGAAAACTTGTAAAAAAAAAAAATATAATATCTTCCAGTAAAATTAATCCGTAAGACGGTCGTGAGTAAACGAGACAAAACGTAAAACAACATTTCGTATTACGCTAATACAGCGGGCGATTGTTATTAGAAACGCCGTATGTTCCAATTGTGTAAAACAGATTTGCAATAACACAATGAGTTCTACATATTATATATATATATAAATAAAATTATAAAACATATTATGTGTGAATAGATATATAAATATATATAGGCAACGGTTTCGTAAACAAGTCTTCAATTAAAAAGATGATAGAATTGGATTGTATATCGGACGACGAACTGTTTAGATAATAATAAATTTAAAAATAGTACCGCGCTTGATTACGATAAATATATATTTATATATATTTAACGTACCAGCAGCGGAGAAAAATTTTTTTACCACGTTTAAAAGTAATTGCGAAATAAATGTGATTACATATTATATATGTATAGGTGATTATGAAGAATGTGTGTGTATAGTATATTATAGCGTTCTAAATAATAATAATAATAATACTCTGATATTATAATACTTTTAGTCAATAAAGTCGTTTTTCTAATATTTCAACGCGAAACAATTCCATCGTCGTTCCGTAATATTATTATACGGTTGGATACAAGGGCGTATTTACTTCATCCCCTATGGGGGGCGATTTAAATTACTGTAAATTTTCGCGATTCCTGAACATTATTTATGCATTATACAAATATAATACAATTAAATAAATGAATTATTATTATTATTATTATTATTGTTATTGATTTTACAAGTTGGAAATTTTACGATTCATAAAACGCACGACTTAAAAAATAAAAATACACTTGCTTTAACAATACCTGCGTTCTTGTTCGTTCAATCTGTGAGTGATTATTATTTTGTTTTGTTATCGAACGTCTATAAACCGAATCACAAACAAGTTTTTAAATACATTTTATACGTTCCGTCGTGCAATTGGAATCGGCTCATTTAGAGTATTTTTATATCATCGAACCGTGATATTTTGCGTGACTTGACCGATTCTTCAACCGATCTGTTGTCCTTATTTTCCATTCGTTTGCATCTTCCTTTTCAATTCCACACATCATTTAGTTTTCAGAATTACATATTTCGTAACACTATAATTATTATACGGTAACGCTTTCCCCAATAGATCGCGCTACGCGCACAATATATTTAATTTCTAACGTTGATATTCATTTCGTCCCATTTTACCATTTCATTTTAGATAAATTATTTTATTTCGCTCTTTCGCTATACATTAACTTCTGTACCGTCGTCGGACGTTGACATTATAAATAATAAAAAAAATAATGCGTTCGTTATTGAGCTGAGGGCTCAGAATTTTTATCGCCATTGACAGAAAACGCGTTCCAAATAATTTCGTCCTTAATGAAACATCCGCGAGTTCCGCGATAATAACCGAAAATTCGAAATTGTATTCGACCATTAAGACGGTAAGGATCACCGATCAATCATGTGAGGATGATGAATTCCAAATGTTATAGACACAAAAATTGTAATTGATCTGTATTTATGTCGTATTATTATGACAATTACACACACACACACAATAGATACACAGAGCGAAACGAGGAAGCTATCGCACGTTTTACAATGATGTTTATTATTATAAATTTTTTTCTGTGTACAACTTTTCCGAGTTGAAAAGAAGAGATGATCGAATCATTAGAGACTCGTGCCCATTTTCCAGTCGAGCGAATTTCGTTATATTTTAAAGAGGTTGTTTTTTCGATTTTTGCCCAATAGTCTTTAAACGCAACTCAAAAAATCTACCGAAAAATCGTATTGAAACCGGCGAATTTTTTCATTTTACGTTAATTTTCAATTATCAATCAACAATGATAAATAATAATAAAAAAAAAAATTGCTTATTGCAGATATAGGTTTATTGTATACATTTTTATTGATTATTCGTCTTCGTTGTCGTCTTCTTCGGAAACAATTGCGCGGGATACGAAGCGTACATTCGGAGCGCTTCAAATTTAAAATGTACGACGACGGTTATGTCCCCAAAATTGATTTGTAGCGGCTGAACGAGCGTTCAACGTCACCTGAGGATAACGGGCAGAATACTAATAAAGCTGAATAATAGTTGGTTTGTTGTTTTTTTTTATTTCTGTCCGAACGCGCTAATCATCTCAGTATAACCGTCGTCAGTCGGATTCGAAGAATTCTTTTCGCATTTGACAGTGGAATTCTCGAGGAGAAGGTCACGCCGCGACATTTGTAAGCCGAGCAAAAAAAAAAAAACGAGTCGGCGGAAAAAGACGCAAAGGGGGGAAAACGAAGTGATAGAGCCCGCGGGCGGTCGATGCGACACGGTGGGTCCGGCCGACAGCGTAACGTCCAAAGTAACGGCGAAATGAGTTTTGAAAAACGATGACGTTTTATTCGTCGTGTGTTATTGAGTCGACGTGTCACATTGGCTGAGTTAGAAACGTTTTTTTTTTTTTTTTTTGTTTTTCTTTTCATAGGCATTTTTTTTTTTTTTTCAAATAAACGGACAAAAATGCGCGTTCAACGCGGATGTAAGTGCGATTGCAATACGTGAAACGTGGGTAATTATTGTAACAAAGCGTTACATTTTTTAAATCTCTTCTTTCTTATTTATCGAGAGTATCGAATGTTCTTACGCCTGGTATCGAATAACGGATACCCCCGGGGCCTATAAAAAAAAACCAATCGATTTTCGACGAATTCTCCCGGAGAAATAACACGGCGACGGCCGCACGCGTATACGCGGGAGAGGGACTATTTTTTTTTATTTTTTTTCGGAATAAAATACAGTCCGACGGGTGTCATCGACGCGAGGTCTTCTCCCCTGCGAGGTTACGTTTATGAAATCGATTTAATTTTCACCAGCTTTTGCCGAAGGTCGTCGTTCACGATTGCCGCCGCGTCCGCGTCTGTTGCGCGAATGTTACCGTGGTAACCGTGACGTCACGGTATTCGTCGTTATATACGTCAACTCGCCGTGAGTACCCGCACACCTCTGTATGTGTGTGTGTGTGTGTGTGTAACGTATTGCCAATACGCCGCGTTTTGATTCTCGACGTGCGAAAATACGCGTGACCAAAACGCGTTTGTTTGTAACGCGACAGAATATTATACGATAAATATGATGTGTAATTAAAGGGAAACGTGACGGATTTAATGGTCTATCGTCGACACGGCTCAAACCTCCGCGAACGGGATCGGGCTGAAATTTGGCGTCCGCTAAGAAAGGATTTTCGAAAACCATCGCCACTGACGCAGGCGATTGAAACCCGACGGTTAATGGTACCGGCAGTGAGCCACGAAATCAGACATATAGATTCACGGCGAATTTTCCGAAAATTAAAACAGAGCAATATAACGCGGGGGGAAACTTCGGTCAACACGATATTGTATTTGATTATATTACGTGCGTTGCACTAAAGCCTTGGTTTCCTACAACCACGCATCCGTGATTGCGTGGTGCGCGATGCGTGATGGAGGTGTTTCGCTACAATATGCGTGATTATGAGTGCGTGGTTTGGACTTAGAAAATGTTCATCAGTTGGTGTTTAGTAACACGCCAGAATGGACGTGTTAACGCTGTATGATATGTGAGAAGACGAAGCCGATGAAGAACTGTTGCTACTTGCGAGTTACTTCAGGGATGAAGATGACGAAATGTTTAGTGAACGGAGCAGAGAAGGATGTTTCAATACTTTAGTTCAAAGACGCCTTATGAATAATGAAACTAGATTTAGAGCATATTTTAGGGTATCGTTTGAGTTGTTTAACTGTATTTTAAATCATATTAAAGAAGATAGAAAAAGGCATCCGCAAGTAATAGAGTTAAGAAACCAATATCACCAGAAGAAAAACTAAGTCTCACTCTAAGGTGATCTCTATAATTTTTGTCTTTCAATGTGTACAAAACAGGATAATTTCGAACACATTCAATAAGTTTTTCGTCGTCTATGGCAGTAAACGACTTCGCGACTCCGTAGTTTTCCGAAAACTAATTTAAGATTTTGTTGAATCTGTCAATGATTTACAATAAATAAGCATGTTTGTAAAATAAAATATATGAAATTGATACTTGCCTTCTACTGTGATTGATTTGTGTTTATAATTAACTATATTAACTACTATAATATATAACACTGCAACGAATTAAAAATATTTAATACTATAAATATTAATTAGTTTATTCCCAAACAATGGAATAGGGACTAATAAAATAGTAATAAAATTTAATAAACAAAATTAAATAAATTTGAATAAAAATTAAAAATTTATTTTATGACAGTATAGTCTTTCACACGGCGTGAAACGCAAATGTCGACACTGTGGCGACCACAGCGCGATTCACGCGCGTGAAATGACAATCGCGCGCATGTCTAAACACGCGCGTGAATTATTTGTAAACAACCAACTGATTTTCGGTACTTCAACTTTTACGTGATCACGCATCGCGCATCAAGCCCTGGTTTCCTACAACCACGCATGCGTGATTGCGTGATGCGTGATGCGTGATCACGCAAAAGTTGAAATACCGAAAATCAGTTGGTTGTTTACTAATAATTCACGCGCGTGTTTAGACATGTGCGCGATTGTCATTTCACGCGCGTGAATTATTAGTAAACAACCAACTGATTTTCGGTATTTCAACTTTTGCGTGATCACGCATCACGCATCACGCAATCACGCATGCGTGGTTGTAGGAAACCAGGGCTTAATTGTAGGAAACCGAGGCTTAATACCGGGCAAAACTGTCCACGACGGGCTCATCTCGGCTAGTATGTTATAATGTATTATACGGTGTTGAAGAGCACAGTGGAATCTCGATAGGTCCCGATGTCCCGCGGTTGCCGCGACTACAGAGTCATTCGGCGGCGGGCCTGGGACAGAGGAAATCTTTAATTTTTATTCGTATCTCACTTTATTGCATTGCGTTTCGGTGCTAATTTACGAGCGATTTGTTTTTTTTTTTTTTTTTTTTCATTTCATACCACCACAATAGTAGTTAAATGGAAGAACGATAATACCGCGTAATTAAAAGAAATAAATATTAGGAAATTATTCGTCTCTGAAGCGGGAGGAGCTGCTTATCGGTTCGTTACGGACCTGAGCTGCTGGCACTGTGATTTTTGATCAGAAAAATTCGACTAATCCCATATTCGCGTGTTTGCGGCGTATATAATACGTGTAGGAGGAAATCGACGTGATTGAACACGGAATCGCGTTTAAAGTTTAATGTTTCAAGCTCAAACGTCCCCGTCGCTAGGTGTTTTATCGTCGCTGATAAATATATTGTTTTTCGTAACCGTTAACTTTCGTGAAGGTTGTACGCGCACGTACGTGTATATATCGTAACTCAATTAGAACACGAATTATTATTTAAACGATAAGTGTTTTTTTTTTCTCTCGTTGTTTTCAACTCGTTAATAATCCGCATTTCAACAATATCACGCGTGTACGTATACTTACGAGAAAAAATGTACACAACAAAACAATCCTAGAGTGATCGACTAATCATAATAAATATGTTATTTATAAAATAATATGGTTATAACGTTTGAATTACTAATATACGAATGCATCTGCACGATTACGATGGACGTGAAATAAGAACAAAAAAATACAGACGTTTGTTTACACGAAAAATGTTTACACTTTTAAACGAAAAACAAAAACACAATACCTGAATATTTATTTTTAATGATCTAATAATATTAATACAATTTATGTTAACGAAACGATCGTCGATTGTGTGTCGTCTAATTCGCGACCAAGTTTGTGCGTTAAAAAAAAAAAATAATAACATTAATAATAAAATATGCGCGTACGTATGCATAAAATAAAAAGAAGCTTAAATATTCAATTATTTTTTTTTATGTTTATACATTATAATACACGGAAATGAACATTAAACCGTATAATTATAATTATTTAAAAAAAAAAATTATAATAATAACGCGCAAAAAGTGTGCATTATTTTTATTTATATAATTATATTTAATTATTTATATATTAATAGGAGTTTAATGGTACGTAATAAGTAATAATAATTAATTAATTAATAACGAATTTCGTATAGTTTACGTTTCCACTCGAATCACAACGTAATCCGTCGAGTCTTACGAATATTATGAAGAAAAAAAAAGTGAAACGATGGCTGACTCTTGTCACGAGAACAAAATAAGATATTAATTTTTTACTTCGAAAATGTTTTTTCGTTTTCATTTATTCGCCAATATACCATCGAATTATACGATCGAATTTATACGTGTACAAAACACTTATTTTAATGTGAAAAATCAAATTTGATCAAATGTGTGGTACATATTCGGGTTATGAAATCGATTTGCGTGTCCAATAAGATTTTTAATGTATAATATTTTCTTGTATAGTATTTTCTGAACAAATGCGAGAAGTTCCCCTGTTCATATCACTGTTTTATATAATATAATTTCTAAAATATTTTTATAAAACTCACAAACGCGTTGTATTTTTCTTTATTTTTTTTTTTTTGAATAATTTGTAATTCAAATATTTTTCGACGTTTAACACATATTTATATAGTATACAACGAAAGCGGAGTAGTATACCTCCTATATATATATACGTATATTACATAAGTCATTAAAAATCAATACCTGTAAACTGAACAGTTTTTTTTACGTTATTTCTATATAATATGTTATATTTCGTACAATAAGATATATGTATTTAAAAAAAAAAATAGTCCGATTATTATTATCATTTTTTAAAACTGATTAATACAAATGTGTTTTTATTATTACAATATATGTATCATGGTCCGATTATTTCATTTCGATCGGTTCCTCGCGTCATTTAGATTCCATTATATTTAATATTTATTAAATTGTAAATCCGTTATTATTATTATTATTATTTTTATTTAAAATCTTTTCAAACCTTGTCGATTAACAGTCATTACATTATTATGTATATAAATTTACGGATTATTATGGATTCAAGTGCACGTTCGTACAGAATTCGTGTTCAATTTATTTTCTATTCGTATTCGTCGTAGGGAAACTAAAAACGAAACAAAGTACACAAACATAAAATGTTTGAACGTCAAATAATAAAATTGTCGGTATTGTTAACGGCGCGAACGTAATAATATAATGTATGTAAGAGACGTTATTGTGACCCGCGCGCGCAGCTTATGAACGCGGGATATTTCAACATTTTTTTTTCCACACACAATTTACGATATCAATGAAAACTAATATTTTTAAAATAAATCTCGTAACGAATAGCGGTAAAAGCGAAATTTTTAGGATTGAGGAAGCAAGAGAAGAAAAAAAAGTCAACGAGCCGTGGAGTGTTTGTGTGCATGACGCAAGAGTGAATTACTTTTGATAAAGATTTTAGAGTGTTGTCTCGTTATTATTAAAATCGTTGAATTCGATAAAACTATTCTGAGCATTTTGACGCTTATGCGCTATTTAATACATTTTGGCGAAAAATTTGTAATTGTTATACAAAGAAATTGCGACTTAAACGGTTTTTAGTGATATTTTTTTTTTCTTTTTGGCGAAAATTTCGGCTTTTCACGACTATCGGTTCGAATGTTACGAAAGAATAACGTTAATCGATTTCGACGAAATTGACTTTTTACACGGGGGGGTTTTTTTTTAACGTAATATTTTTCGTGACGCTTATTTAAAGTATCGAGAAAATCGAAAACCGATCTTTCCAAAATACCGGACTTAATGTTGTAATTTTCAATCGGAAAACAGTGTTTTATACGTAAAGATCCGACGACGTGCTTTTTCTTGTGGAATTTTCGGGTAAAGACGTGAAGGAAAAAAAAAACACACGCCATTGTAAAACTTCGTTGTTTCGCTCAGAATCTGAAAAAGAGACGAAAGGACACGTCACAAATGTATGGTTTTATTGAGGGGGAAATGGACAATATTTTAACGAAACGTCATCACACTCTACATGTGGTATTATACGTAAATACCTAATTAAAAGTGTCAATAATAATAATTAAATATTATTTAATTATATTATTAACCTATATTAGATAATCGTAATTAAAACGATTGACGGAATAGCGTGCGTGTTTAATGGTAAATTTTATTAAAACGCTCTTTATACATAAATAACGAAATTCTATATCGCCGATACAGAATTTCCCGTATATAATTTATAAATGTAAACAGTTTTCCGACGACGAACAGTAATTATTGTATAAATATTCGTTTTTAAGACAACGCGGAATTGATTTCCATAATAATCACTCTAATAATTATTTTTTATACTGGTTTTAATATTACGTCCGAATCACTTGGTAGTTACGCGCGGCTCAACCGTCAATCGTATTATTATTATTATTATTATTATTATTATTATATTATTTAAAATATGTACTCGGCGCGGCGCATAAGCGTTAGATAGACTTTTAAATTTTCGCCTCTTCTCCGTGTGAAGAACATACCGGTTGAATCACGCGGCTTCGTAATTTCGAAAACTCGCGTAAATTGTATTCGTATTTAAATGTTCAAATATGATTCCACCCTACACGCGTATTATGACACAAACATGAACAGAATTTATACGAATTTTTTTTTTTTCGTTTAATATTCGAAAAACTCCCGCGCGTTTTATTTATTTTTTTTCTTTTGGACGAATTCGTGGATTTTTTTTTTTTTTTTTTACAATTATTTCAACGTGCGCTCTTTATTGTAATTACTGTTCAAAGTCTCACTAACAATTTGTAGAAGTAATTTAGAAAATTCTCCTGCGTGTCTCCCGTTCATAGGACTCGCATATTTATTAGTAAATAAATATTCGTCTCCCGTGCTCGGGAAATCGACGCGTACGTTTAAATTGTACAACGCAATAAACGAATTCGGTAAATTTACACCGACGCGAATGAGCGAATTCAATTAAATTTCATAAAGGCGACGACGTATAATATTATGTATATATTATACAATATCGTGTAATATATCGCGGCATGAAACAAGGGGGAAAATTCAATTATAATCGAGGATTTTCTTTGAACGATAATAATTATTAATACGAGAATTTCATTAGGCATGTGGCGTGTGTTCTTTTTTACACACACGTTTTGAAATAAGAATTTGACTTTATTCACTCGTGACTATTATCAACTCGTGTATATAAATTTATAAATAATACGCGCGCCGCACGTATTTAATAAATACAACAAAATGATGAATAAAAATGAGGGGTAAAATCGGGGCGCACACGTGCACATGGCACGCGTGTAAAACGTTACCGCATGTACGTGATTTTATTTGAAATTTTGGCTTGTGGTGGTTAGTGACGAAAATTGGCGTTTTAAACTTTTCCATACGCAAACACAACAACGCGGTGTTTTTATTCATCCCGAATATTATTATAACAACGTTTTCCGTAGTTTTTTGATTGTTTTATTGTAATTACGTCGAGTGACACAGTGTACGATCGTCGTAATATAAAATTTCGATTTATTTGCACACACGCTTTAAACTACGAGTATATATATATATATATATTATAATAGACTTATTAAATTATATTTTACGAGTATATAATATTTTATTTTCGGACGTGTATATATTATATAGTTAGCATACGTTATGTTTCGAATTTATTTATCGTTTTTTTTTTTTTTATTCCACTGATTAAATATATATATATATTGTATAAATAAGTGTGGCGCTGTGCTTTGACACTTAAAATGATTTTTGGCCGTATCCGCGCACATAAAACGTACAAGATTAAATATTATTAATGTATGTGTTCGCATACGGATATTATTATTATTATTATTATTATTATTATTATTATTATTATTATTATTATTATTATTATTTTATAATATGTCTATTATATCCTTCGATAATCGAGACAATACCATTGACGACCGTGACACTGTAATTCAGGTTCTACTATTCGTTAGAATATAGGTTTCCAAAACTTTGTATATGTACGATCATCAGATGTTGAAAATGTTTTTCAATTTAGCGGACCACCCACCCGGAATCGGTATTATTTTTTTCTTTGGTGCGATATATGGATAAATGAAATATTGACCGAAATATTGCGTTTTAATAAAAATAAATATTGGAATTGTTATTATTTATTAGACGAATAAGAATAGTGCGCATATTGATTTTAGATTACGTTGGATAACTGCGTCGATGTCGGTTAATTAGAAGACGCGAGGAATTTCAGACAGTTGAAATTTAGTTTTATTATTATTAATCCTAAATAAACCGTGGCCGAAGATCCAACTTCACGCGGTGGTCATTGTGATGAATCGAGTGCGGCCTTAGCGGAACGTGTGTTAGGTTATGATGATAACCGGTGATCGGTTAAACGTTTACGCGGTTAAAAATAATTTTTTTTTTTTTTGTTGTCTTCGAATAGATCAATAATAATTCTGATAATTATTTTACACTTTCTGTGCGCGATATATATATTTTTATTTTATTAATTATTGCGTAAAGAACGTATTTTATATCGTATCAAAGTGTGTGTGTGTGTGTGTGTGTACTCAATATTTGTACTCGTTATATATATATATAAATATATACTGCAGTACTTACAGTCGTCGTACGATTGGAAAACGTAGCGTTTTGTTTTACTACATTGATAATTTGATTTTTATAGAAACGTCGTGTTATTATGAAACGAAAAACAATAATGATTTGTCTCTCATTAGTACATGTAACATGTTCGACGGCGGTTACGTAACGTTTCGCTATTCGTATAGTTCACAATATATTAACAAGCGTCGGGGGAGTTTTTTTTTTTTAATCCATTATTATTTTAATTTGTCTACAACGCAGTCTGCTAATTATAGTGAATAGCAGTTGTAAATTGTTTATCGACACACTTGATATATATATATATATAAACATTATATAGTACACGAGTTTCGTGAGAATCGAATTGAAATGAAAATGAGTAATTGAAAACATCACGGCCAAGTGAAAAGAAAAAATTAACAAATGATAATTAGTGCTCGGAAATCGCGTTAATTTTTTGTACGAAACGTCTAAGCCGACGCTTTCCTAACTAGATTACGTGTTTCACCAGCGTACGCTAATGTAAGCGATTTTTTTTTTCCTTTTTAAGTCATTTTTTTTTTTTTTTTTTTTGTAAAACTATTTAGATAATTTTTGGTGAATTTTTGTCGTTGTCGCCACCCATTTGTCTATACTTATACTATTACTTTTATTGAAAACTAGAAATTTGAATAATTCAATTTAAATAATACAAGCAAAAAATGTCTTACACAACAAATTTTCGTACCATACGTTTTTTACTGTATTCGCACTTGTATAATATGTATTATATACGTTACTTATTTATGTATATTATTGTACACGACCAGAGGTTTTAAAATTGCCAGTTTCAGATTTCGGATTTAAATGTAACGGTATTCGAAAAAAAGAAGAATATAGATTCTGAGTGAATTCTGGTGTGATGTTTTCAAAGATAAAAAAAAGCAATTTTCAACGTTGAAAAAATTAAGTCTATATTTAACTCAACTAGTTTGAAAAAATTCGAATCGATTTCATCTCTGTACGTGTATTGTATTATATATATAGTGTAAAATTTTTTAAGTCTTTATAGAATTTAGTACTATTCGATGTGTCCATAATTTTACCGGTTTATATTGACAGAGAATAATAAACCGAAAAATTCGACAAAAAATGTGTGCGCAGTTACATGATAAAATCTGTGCACTTTTTGCTATACGAAAACGTGTTCAAATACGTAAAGAATAAATTGTTTGAAAAAAAAATCGCGTAACGCATCATTTTTTTTTTAAATCCATAGATCTAAGAATGAGATATAATAAAAATAACGATATTACGACAACTATTCGATTTTTGGGTTCGGTATGAAAATCGAACTCATAATATTGGAAATGTTCGGATCGAATTGGTTTTTTTTTTTTTTTTGTCTTGTTCGTGTCGAATATCGAAACTCGAAAAACGAAATTAGAATTGAAGTTTTTTGCAAATAAATATTCAATTATGATTTAAATAAATAAAATATTGGTTTTTTTTTTTTTTTTTTGAACAGAAAGAAATTTTCCTCCAATCTGTAGTAATGAAACTAGTTTAAAAAAATTAAACGTATTGTCGATTAGCCCGACTGTTTTCGATAAACGAATAAGATACAATATTCTGTCGTATATAATATAATAGTTTATTCTATTTTACGAATTAATTGGTAATTAATTCAAATTATTATTAAGTTATTATTATTATTATTTAAATGTTAACTGTTAAATGTTGAATAACATTCAAATATTCGATCGTCGTTTATGGTATACGATAAACGTTAACTAAGGAATTTAGTCGAGATGATAATTAACATCGAGAGAGCAATGCAGTGTAACAATATTGTTTAAGAATATTTATAAACAAAACAAATCGAATTCTTCTTGTTTCTTTTAATCGGAGCTCGCACTAACGGATAGTTCTAACTAATTCTTAATTAAAATTGGCAGTTGTAAATGAACAGAAAGTAAAAAGGGTACATGTAATTGTGAAGAGAACGAATGACAAACAAACGGATTATTCCAATGGTGTTTTCTTCGAAGCTTCGGATACAAATAGAATAATTGAAAGTAAAGATAGCGGCGAAGATGCCTCAGAAAAGAAGAAAAACAAAAAGCATTTAAACATCTGTGATAAATAATTCGTACTTTATAAAAGTAGAAAAACGAATAATAAACACTGTATGCAAATTACTAATTAATAATCATGTTGTATTTGTGTCATCAATTGTCGGTTTCTTAAATACAAGTTGTTATGCACGTTTTTTTTTTATCCGCTCTCACATAAATATTTCGGGTAGTTCTGAAAATTCCTTAGCACAAGCCCTGTCTCTAAAGTTTACGAATTCATAAAAAGTAATATAAGTAATAATAATAATAATAATAATAATTATAAAATGAATGTTGATTTAGTGAAGTAATAGTATAAAATATATATTACGTTGTACGCTTATATATTGATTATTATGTACGTTCGGTGAGGTTTTCAAGTGCAATATATAATGTGTTTATAATATTTGGTGTATTTTACAAGAAAAGAAACCCCGTCACGGAGTGTTCACATCTACTGAATAATAACGGAGTAGCATTTTACATTGAATAAAACGCTTCTGAACGGAGTTTCGACGTATAATAATACATTATTTGTTTAATTAATATACAAAAATGAATTTCGACAAAACCGTGTTTAAAAACTATTGAGTAAATCGAAAAATCATCTCCTTAATGTGTACGCTGTCACCTCGGCGAAATTCGCTACCGGGAAATTAAAAACTAAACACCATTATCAAATAATCAATATGGCTTACTGACTTCGTTCAAAAACTAAAAAATAGTGTATTCCATGTTCTTTAATAGGCGACCGAACGGCTGTACTAATATTGAAATCACGTCATAGGCTATAACCTATAACGTCGGTACCCAATTTTTTCTCGGCTTATGATTTGATCGCGTGAAAGAGCTTTGTAGTTGTGATTTTGTGTCAATTATATATTAAAAAAGAAAAAAAAATAGGGAAACATTTACTGTCGAGGAGGAATAAGAGATCGAAGACGTGCAACGAGCAAAAGCCCACGACGTATCTTTTGAAACGGAAAAAGTGACGGTCGTCATCTGTTAATATATAATACGCGTGCGCGTGTTATATTCTTCAAATGACTCTCTAAAACCGCGAGTTTTAGACATTCGCATTTCACAAATTTTATGAATAAATATAAATGTCGCGACAATACGCGCGGTTATTATTAGGGCTATGGACTTATAGGAGTTTGCGTGTGTTTTTAATAATCATTCAAAACATAGCTTATAGCTTAGCGATATAGAAATTTGTTTCATAATACTATAAGCTCATAGATATATTTCCTTTTTTTTTTGTGTTTTGCATATTTAACTCTTTCACGCGATAGTGCCGCACATTTTTATTATATTTGAATTTCACTAAATTAAATACTAATTTATAAAGAATTATTATTATTATTATTATTTAATTAATCTTTAAAATTTATATAAAAGAAAAAAATATCTATGAAATGAATGGTGTGTTCGACAAATCGTATTAGAAATTATGAACTGAATTCGCCAAAATGTAATGCCGTTATTTTGAGTGTTCGCAATCACAAAAAAAAAAAAAAAAAAAATAACACTCACGCTATAGTTAAAAGAATAATATAGGAATTGATTAGGCACAAGAATTTCTTACCGAACGCATTCCTGTGCATAATTAAACAGAAAAAAAAAATTTTTTTTTTTCTATATCTATTTAATTCGAATACTTTTTTTTTATTATTATTAATCGTTCAAAAATATGTGTGTTAAAAAGCATTTTAATTTCAAATATATATATTGTTAAACAATTTTCTCTAATAAGATAAAATACACGCGTTTATCTACTATAGTATAGTTGAATATTACTTTATTACTTATCTGAGCGTGTGTTCGGTAGGAAAATATATTATAAATTTTATAATATTATAACATTATACGCTACGACGACATCGTGGACCAATTTTAATTCGCAACGTTCTATTTAATTACGATGCGCGACAAAAACTGTATTAACAAATTGTGTCAAACTGTATCAATGAAATTCTACAATATAATGTTTCGTCATATTGTATTCCTTGCCGATTATAACGCCATCACAAAAATCACAAACAAAATAATTCGACGACATTGCGTAACATATTTTAAAAACTATATTTTAATATCGTATAAACGTACGCATTTTCTTTATTTATTGTTTCTTTTTTCGCCATATACGTTCGGTCGAAATTTTTACGAAAACCCCGTTTTCGATTTACACTTAAGAACAAGAAAAATATTCGTATACGTAACGGATGAAAACCGAAATGTGTTAGTATTCCTATGACACGAGAACTTTATTCATATTTGCCATTGTGGTGCGTTTACTTACTTTTTTTCTTACACTTTAAATATATTTTATAGTCTATTGCCAACGAAGCTCGAACATTTCGCTGCACATAATCGTGCCACAGACGAAATGATATTAGGAATTACACTCTGTTAATTATAATATAATACACTTTTGTGTTTTCCTACTCGTGTTTTTTTCTTTTTTTTTTTGTGGCCCGTTTAGGTCCCTTTACAGTATTAAGTTAGAATTACTGGCTGAAAATCACGCTATGAATTATTCAGCGAGTTATTCGTAATTTTCTACTGCCAATACCGTTTTTGCCACTTTACGTTGTTATTACAATAGAAAAACGATTTGTGATCGCAGAAAACATACGTGCTACAAACGCTTTTCTATGTGCCGACTATTTGACGACGCCAATGAACTCTTTTACAGAGTTGTTTCAAAAATTTCTCCGAGTGTTTTTCCCACGTTGATCATTTTTTTTTTGTCTGAGGAGGAGAGGGGAGATGATGCGTCGTATTTAAATGTTACGGTTTTTAATAATTTTACGTTTTTCTTTTTTTTTTTTTTTCATAAATAATTACATTTTTGTTCGAAACTGCTCATATTATGATGTATAAGTATACTCCTGATTATTGTTCAACAACTGCGATATATAGTTATATATTTATTTATAAAATTTTCAAGTACATTTTTTTTTAAAATATATATATAATTAAAATTGTTTACCACAGATTTGATCGTTTGATAGCCGCGCGACAGTAAATTAAAAAAAAATAAAAAAATATTAATTGGAACGTCATAATACGTTCGGTATTGTCGGCGTCTTTGTATTCGTTTTGCTATTTCGATAGCTCAATCCTTGAATAAAAGTCAACGTCGTGTAGGCTTCACGCAGGGTCTGATTAAGGAGTTTGTAGGCTAGGGACAATTTGGCGCCCCTACGATGTATTCGAAGTGGGAAGGTCCGTAAAAAGACATATAGGCATTAAACTTTTAGTGTTTTTAAAATGAAATGTATTTCATATAACTGATAGAACATTATGTAAAAGAAATAAACATAGAATTCACGATTCGTCGAATATATATATATATATAAAATTATCTCGATTTACAATGAATATTTTTCAAACAATTCGCGTCGAATATTAATTCGAACCGTTTATGATGAAAAGCACTTTATTCTCGATTTCGAGGACGCGAAAGATCCCCCAGCGTTTTGTCGAAAGAAATATTTTCCACGCGCTCCACTCGAAAACAAAACAAAATTGTCTACACGTTTTGTACTGGCGTGAAGCGGATCTTAAAAAAAAAGTTCCTGGTTCGCGCAACAGCGGAAAATCGCGGTTTCTATACGTTCATAAGGAAATCGTTTTGTGCCGCCACGCAAAATAAGTTTAACATTAACCGACTATGGGCACCGTAGGGGCTATAGCCCGTTGTTCAGCTTATCGGTCAATCCGTTGGCTTCACCACACTCAGAAGCCGTTTCTTAGCAACATTTGTTGAATCACACATAAGAGTTGGCATTTTTTTTTTTTTTTTTTTTTTGAACGGGCAGTACACAAGTATACAAAGTACACAAGGGGGACTTATTATTATTATTATTGTTATTATTATTATTGTTATTATTATTGTTATTATTGTTGTTATTATTATTATTATTGTTGTTATTATTATTATTATTGTTGTTATTATATTTAAAAACTTCCGGGACTCCCGGCGACAGTGTATTATAATACGCGTTTAATTTTACGATGCCGTGCACATCGCGTGGTAGTGACTTTTACGCATCTGTATTTAATCTCCGTGTGGCAACTTACACGTGCACGTCACGGCCGTGTATTTTCGTCGCTTAGCGTGCGCGTTTGATGAAACAACGCGATATCCTTACTGTAGTTTACTACTGTACTGCCATGCGACGCGGCGGTTTCTCGCGTGGAAACAGTAAACCGCCGTGGGAAGGGCGGGGAGGTTAGAAGCACATACGACATACGTAGTTGATGTATTTCCAACTAGATACCGTAGTAAGACGAATAGGACGGACGACGGCGTTATCCCGCTGAAGACGAAACGGCGTCTTTTTTTCTTTCCAAGTACGTCGCGTAACAGTAGAACAAACGTTTATCGATAAAAAAAAACAAAAAAAAATTTCCAGTTGTCAATAATGTTTTAAAAAATAAATAAAATTACACGAAACGTAATTCGTAAATTGAATTTTCGTGTAAGACACACGAACGTTCGTATTTTTTTATATCGTCTCCAACGATATATAATTTAATGCGTTGTCGATATTATGTTTATTCGTTGAAATCGATTTTCCAGATGTGATTCGTATATATTATTTATTTTTCACTCATACTGGAACGAAATCTGAATCACAGGAAACTTTAGTAAACTACAAAAAAAAAAAAAAAACAACAACTCGTTCGCAACGGTGTCGATAAATCGAGATCGATACGAGTTACTTAATCGACTGCAGGCGACGGTGTTGTATCGATTAGCAATCGTATCGGAAAGACTTCGGATTATGAAGATATTTTTTAAGTCAACGGTCTTGTAACAAAAAATTTAAATCGATTATCGTTTGAACAATAACAACATTAAAACGATTAAATTTTTTACGTTTATAATATTTTATAATGACGCGCTTAATTTTTTATCGTTATTTTCTTTATATATTTATATTTCTCATTGTATTCCGATTCATTTATTTTTTTATTTTATCATTCCGAATCCATAACGCGCATATAGCGTACAATAACGTATTTAAAAAATAAATAAATAAATTGTCCCGAAATACTTTTTCGTAAAAAAAAAATTCACAAGTGCTCGGATTTTCACACGGCATAGCAAATTTGAACTGATCAATATATTTTATTATTTTATTTAATATGTTTTCTTGGTTTACTCAAAAGTTTTCTCATTCGTCTAAATTGATCTACCCGAATCTAAAAACAAAAAAAAAAAAGTTTTTATTAATCGAATCCATATTGATATATAATTTATATATGCGAATGTAAGTGTGTAATTCAAATAAAAACAATGCGAAACATTTAAATATGTTATCAATTTTTTTTTTTAATGTTATACATATATAACACAAATTTTGAAACAATTTCGTTGCATTTAAAAAAATGTCGACAATTTTTCGCTTTTTATGTTTAAAAATTAATTCAATTTGAGTACGAGTTTATGTTTTTATATATAAAAAAAAAAATGCTAAAAGAGTTTCAAAAAGGAATAGTATATTTAATTTTTTTTAAAGTGTTTAAAGTTCAAATGTCGGCTGTGAAATGGAAAATTTTTTACGTGAGTTGATGATTTTATTTGTTTTTTTTTTAAATTCATAACACGACCACTTTTGGAATTCAAAAACTGAAAATTTAAAACAAGCCTAGACATATTTTATAGTGTCCGAAAATTTTCAAAAATTCAAAAATTTCATATATGTATATAAATATTTTTTAATGAATTTAAATACAACATTTTTTGTAATAAATTATAATATATTATAATAAAATTCTAAAATCCTTGTCGAAGCAATGACTCAATTATTTATTTATGCATATGATACTCGGCATGAAATATTATTTAATTCTAAATTTAACAACATTAATTTGTAAGTATATAAGATAAAATATAACAAAACAAAATAAACTAAAATATTGATAGGATATGTTCAAACATAGTTGTTACAGTCGAACATCGAGTTCCTCTAGCTATTTGATCGCCGTTATTGGTCCACAGTCATGCAGTATTGCTACCCCTTCTTCAAATCTTGTACTTTGGCATTCCTAAACGATATGGCTGGTTTGTAGTCTGTATTAAACCTGTAATGACTCAGTAGAACTGATGTCAGTACCATTTAATTTAATATATTTAATTGTTGAGGTTCTTAATCGAATTAAAACGCGTAAACTACAATATTATTTTTATTTTTTTTCCCCGTGATATGTAAATAAAAAAATCTACATTAATCATATTTGACGAGAAAGGGACTTTGTTTTTATTAACCATTTTGTAAGTGCCTAATATGAAATGTATAATTAAAGCTCAGAAATTGTAGAATTTGCGTGGTTTTGTTTTCTATGTCGCCAATTTGTATAGCAGACCAATTTACAAATTCATTTAAATTTCAGTTGATTTAAGTCTTTCAGAAGCCTTAGTAAGCCATTATTAACTGGCTACACATTCCATTTCTTTAACACTGATATGGCGTTGATTGTTCATGCATGTTTTGCGTCTAGAATTAAAAAAATATATATATTTAATTACTACATAATAAACACATTAATACGTTATATTATTACAATTTCTGATATAATCGTATATAAGGTATTAGGGTTTTATTTGATTAATGCCCAATAATGAAATAAATAATAATTATAACATTTAGAAATAAAAACAATTGTAATTAAATGTTAGACTTACAAAACATTAACGACCAACATATTTTCGATTAATCGTGATTAGTTTTGTTTACTGTATATAATAAAATGAAATATGTATAATTACACACAATGTTCACATACTTTATTTCAAAGGCGAAAATAAATTTCATTATTATTAATAATAAAACATGTCTATTAATCTATATATAAAAACAAATCAAACGTATTCTTACCAAATTTAATTAATTTCACATATTCATTAGATTTGTATTATTATTATTATTATTATTAATACGTCTTTCTTTATAATTGTCAACATCATAACGAACGTTGAACAGTTCTAATAATTCGTTACAACCTGTGGCGGTTATAAGATGGGAGGACGACGGGTAGATTGCTCCCCCCCCCTTGGAATTTGATATTTTTAAATTTAGTATATTTCGCTGACCCAACAGCACTGACTTGTAAGTTGGTCCCCGATTATGTTATGGTTATGCTCCATTTTCATCAGCGCTGCTCATCGGTCGTGATCTAGCGTTCAGTGTTTAGCTGACAACAAACTCGGTCGGTCGAGTAAACGTGATTAAACTAGTAAACGTTAAACAAATAATAAACGTGCATGCAACTTCATTGAAATAGGCGAAATATTATTATTAATAATAATTAAATAATAAATATAACTTACACGCGTACGATTGCTCGTTAGGCCAGCGTTAAACCAAATACACGCGTATACCGACATAGCGCGTCACTCGAACGCGATAGAACGGGAAAAAGAAATTAACCGCTAGATAGCGCCATGATACAGCAAGGAGGAGGTGGCCACGCAGAAAAACTAATATAAATAGCAATCCGAAACCGACGGACCGCTCAGTGTAGCCACGGCGGTCAAACGCGAATAAATTTAAAATGATCCACTGGCTTCGATTCGCTATTTATACGCGACTACTTTTTTTCATCTCGGAAAAAGTGGATCTTTCTTTTCAGTCATTATTCTTCGATGTGGATATTTCATTGACAGAGGAGGTTAACTCCATTTTCGCCCACGTCCCTTGAACACCATTTATAACCGCCACTGGTTACAACAAATATGCAGTATTAGTTTCAATTGTAACATTACATTTGTTTTTGTACACTAGTTAAGTTGATTTTCAGGTACTGTGTACTGTTTGTACGCAGCAAATAATGTGGCGATTTCCAAAGATTGTCGTGCAATTGTGTATTTTATATAAAAATTGAATAGTATTATTTAAAAATTTTAATAAACGATTCGTTCAAAGAGTTCAACGATTCGTTCTTAGAATATTGACACTTCAGAATGTGATTCAGACGACAATTGCGTGTTATATTGGTAGATAATGCATATTTTGATTATAAACACATCCGCGCTTTGGATAGGTGTGTACGTTTTTATGACATAAAATTAATATTGACGGCTAACTATATACAGCTGGCTGCTAATGGACGGGACAAGTATTTTAATGAGTTTTCAAATTCCAATTTCAATATTAATGATTTAATTGATAATGGAAATGTTTGATCGATCAATACTAATCGTAATATTAAAATGCATCGGTAAGATACGCAGACGTAGTTAAATTGAATTGTTATCACCATCGATACTACTCAACCGTTTACAATATTGAACTCGTCGCAAGTGCCGTCATTTTGGTTGTGATTTTATTAATAGAATTCGTTTGTGGTAAGTATAATTGAAATGATTGAAAATTGTATAACTGAAAAATAAAAATAACTCTATGGTAAAATATAGCGTTGTACTATTGCGGATAAAACGGGTAATGAATTGCAGAGCCCGCGACGAAAACGGCGATTTCATAAGTTAAAATTTAGTTCGTTTAAAAATTACTTTTGAAAAGTGTTATTTTCTCACATCCGCGAATTTAGTTTATTATTGAAAAATCAAAATTAATTCGAGAGTTTAACGGTTAGGTGATGTTGCGCAGTCATTGAGTACCGAATTCTATCCTACAACCTAAACACATCATTATAATATTACGTGTGCGATTTTTATCGCCATAATAGAACGATAGCGGAAAATGCGATGTATCGAATAAAATATGGTGACTTTACTTACGCTGTGTATCGTCTAAAACAATAAAAAAAAAAACCAATGGTTTACATGAAATCTTAACTTTTTAATTCGTGATCTTTTTGAAAAAAGAATCATTGCGGCCTATATAGTAGCGTTTTTAGGATTTTCTTAACAAGGGTGGGGGGGAGGTGATGTGGGAATGAATTTTTAGAGAAATCGGTGTTTTCGTTAAAAAAAAAAAGCGCTTTATACGTATAAGCGTTGATTATTATTGTATTTTTGATAAATAAATTGTTGAAACGTCGGTTATTGTAAAAAAAAAAAAAATCTTATAAAATCACTTTAGTCTGAAAACGCAGTTTTCGCGTGGCCCGCGGACTGATCGATACGCGCGTCGTTTGACAGAGAAAAACCACGGGGCTCATAATGTGTAACCGTTAGAACGGAAGGGGGGACACCTTACGGGTGATAAGAGTACTCTTGAAGGGCTACGGGGAAGAACGATAATAGTCCCTAAAATATGCAGTATTGCAGTTTTAAAGTTTTAGAACTGAGTTTCGACATTTCCGTCGCAAAAAAGAAACCCCCCCCCCTTATTTTGAGACCATTTATATATATATATATATATATTATGTTATTGGCGATTGGAAAAGTATTACAGATACTATTTTCCGCGGTGACGCTGAAGACGCGGGGTCACCCGATTCCGAGAGGTCGACGAAAAAATATTATTTGATATTTTTACTGAACAAATGGAATCCGAGAACAGTTGTCGTCGTCGTCGTCGTTCCTATTCCGATATTTCGTGTTAAAACAATATTATTCGACATTTTCACCACGCGAGCGTTCCGTCGATTTCAACGTGGCGGCGACGGGAATGAAAAAGTCAACGTCGGTTTTATCCCTTACGCGCGTGCCGCCCCCGCCCAACCCTCCCGGTCATACATAAATATGGCCCTTGAATCGTGTCGAATCCTCGTCTTCTCACAAACAAACGGATAGTCGGCCACATATGCCGCGACCACGTGCGCGCCGTGCGGTGTACAGTCGATGTAAATCGTCTTTCTTTCTCCGCGAGGCACTGTGTAAAAACAAAAACGAAAAAAAAATAATAATAATAATAATAATGTGCGTGCGCGCGTACAGAGTTTTTGGCTCGCGCGCTTTCCGAGGGGCCCCTCCTTTATATCGGCAGCTGTATACCGGCGGCGACGGTTAAGGAGAATACGACGCGCGTTTATTACATTTGGCCGCCGCCGCTGGTGGTGCCCTGGCCGTGTCGTACACGGGGAATAGTAGTCGCGCGTATCGTCGTCATCAGCGGCGGCGGCAGATTTACGCGGTGTTTAAAAATAAACGCGCTGGCGTGTTTTGTAAGGAACGCCGCCCGCCGCGCGTCGTCAACAACGTCGGCGGCGACGGCTTTCCGACAACAGCTGCGGCGGCGCGCGCGCGCTCCCCAAGGCCTCTTCTTCTTCGCACGTACCCGCGCCCGCCGACACGGTTTTAGGACTCTGGCGACGGCCCCGTCGTGTTCATCTGAGACCGCGGCCGGCCGGCCGGTCGTATGACGATGACGGGGAAAAACGTTATTTTCCCTACTCGGTTTTGTCGCGCGAAACCCATCGGAAATTCATCGCGCCGGCGATGGGAAACGAACGAGATGAGAGTTTCTCTCGATTTATATCGTTATTATTGTTAATATTTATCGATTTTTTTTTTTCTATAATGCGCGTATGATAATAACCAATAATATTACTAGCGTACGAACTTTTTTTTAATAATAATAATAATAAAACCGAAAACAAAGATTGGAATTTTAAAACGACTTTGTTTTCTTAACGTTTAAATTGTATACGATTTTATCAAATGTTTGCGATTAATTTATCGCCCGGTGTTAAATAATAATAATAATAATAAAAAATGTTTTTATTATTATTTTAACATTCCACGACGGATACAGTTTATATACACTGTGGATGGGATTTCGTTTGAAAAAAAAATTTATTTCTGTAAACTTTTTATAATACAAGGTAAATGAAGGAAATAAATGAAATCTATATAATATATTATTATATTGTGTATTTAAATACGTTATTACGTCGGGTTTCGATTGTTGAATCGAGAATTGAATAAAGACACAATGGCCCGTATCGAATTTTACACGTACACCGATCGGCGGTGTTTTAATGTACGGGACGAAAGTGACGTATTTGTCGGGACACCGGGACGTTTTATTAGAATACGACGGGACGTTTTGGTATCATCCCTCTTAAAAAGTATACGAATGATATTTTGAATGATCTCCTGACACTATTTGACACTATAGGGCGGGGGGAGGGAGGAGGGCTCACAATTTTTATCCGGAAATTTAATTTATCTAAACCTCAATTTTAATATATTATATATATTAATTTTTTTTTTTTTTTTTTGCACTCGTCATTTCGATAATTTCATTTTTCCAACGTTCCGACGTTATTCGAACCGCCGCGCACTGTTTTACGTGTTCAATTCGGTTCGAATGTTTCCGAGATACGAGTCCGATTTTCGAACCGAAGACTACAAACCGAATTCGTTGGATTAAAAAAAAAAAAAAAAAAAAATCAATCTCAATGTACTTACATGTATACGAATTACAAATAGAGCGTGTGTTCGAAACGAGTTCACAAAACGATTTACTACTACGCGTTATTATCGATTAGCCGTCAGCTCCTGAATATTTAAAACGCACTCCGTGTACGTTGTTGACGTAGGAATAATTTTAGGATCAAAAATAGAAAAGAAAAAAAGGGATTGTTATTATATTGTTTCGTTATTATATTTATTTTTTTTTTTTTTTTTAATATCCAGTGGGAAATTAGTTGCAACGAATTCGTAAAAATTAATGTAATTTATACCAATATAACATTCATTTTACTAACGAATTCGTCGAGTTATTCGATTTGCTTTCGATTCCGTCGAGTAGTTCAATCGGAGTTTCAAATATTATCAAAGTCATATCGTTTAAACATTTTTTTATTTTATTATTATTATTATTTTCGACAAAACGGCGAGAAATCAATTTTTCAAACTCAAAGTTTTTAACTTTTAAAGTCCGTGAAATTTTTCTTTTTAAATTGTTTCGACAGCATCGCGAACACTTTGTTACGTGTATATGTAGAAAAAAACCCATGAAAATTCGGTGTCGAACAACGTTATTACAATACGATGCCGATGACTGTTTCTCGTTTCACTTTCCGCACACGTCCGGACTTAAAATATAATAAAACGTACAACATTTTCCCGTATGTAGCACGCGTTTTTTTTTCTCTTTATTTTTTAAACGACGAGCACGAGCGAATTTCTATTTTTTTTATTATTATTATTCTTCACTTTTTCGACGGCGACATCAAGAACTCGACTAGTGAACACGCTCAATAAACGCCCGCGTATAATATCGATTTTAGAAAATGACGTATATCACAGTTTTTTTTTTCTCGGGATCTTAGTTTTCAACACTGTAATAGTTACAAATCGTTGTGTTGTTAACAAAAAAAAAAAAAATACATCCTCATTTACACATAAATCTTTGCGTAGAAAACATCTTAACTCTTATCATTTTTTTTTTTTTTTTTTTTTTTAATAGAAAAATATCGATTAAATTGCAAACGCATAAAAACCGGGGGAGATATTTATCCACGTTTTTTTCTTTTCAATATCTAGATAAAAAAAATATATCGAATCGAATGGAAAATCGAAGCGACACTTCGCGTGATTTATTTAAAACGTTTTGATGATTTTGGAAACGCAGGCGGATCCCCGCCGAGACAATTACAACATTTCTACGCAGCTATTTTGAAGAATTATAAACATTTTACGATTAGCAAAGACAAAACATATCGCTCGAAATCAACAATTCCGCACTCAATTAAATAATTTTGTTAAAACATTAATTCGTTTTTTTTTTTTTATTGACTTAGACTGTAACAACGCAATTATAATAAACTCAAAACTAAGGTGACGACGATTGAAATGACGCGGTTTTTAAACATATCATTATTTTTCGATTGATTTAATTTTACGAAATACACGAAACAAACGAAATTAATCCATTTTTTCCCCCGTTTTCTTTTGATAAATAATTATGATAAAATGTATTTATAGCGTAATCTTATAAAAAAATCGGGTATAAAATAAATTCAACACTTTAATGTTAAAATGCTCCGTTTTCATATAGGCCTACGTGATCGTCGTTCTAAACGATTTTTCTAAACTATATTTGCAAACGTTTTGCAGTTAATTTCATAAAATATAATACGCGCAGCGCGTACTAGTACGAGTAATATAGACAGAGTTAAAGCGTTGCTAAAACTTCCGAAAAAAACCAAATTTGTAAAAGTATTTAAATCGTCTTTTTTAATCTTCTATTGTATTCGAATATTATTTAGAAAATATTTTTCAAATAAATATTCGAATACGTATTGTGTAATACGTTTATCGGTGTATATTAGCATTCTCGATAATTTTCTTTTTTTTTTTTTCCGAATAAAACCGATCGATTCGTGTGGAGAACAAAAAAACAATACGTTTTAAGTGTGATTCGATAAACGCACGAGACATTTCTCGATTTTTGTACACTTACGAACAATTTAAGCGATTTAAAATTCAGATAGACGAAAAACCACTGAATAAACAGTGTATAATGGTACGCGCGACTGTCGTCAAATAAACTCAAAAAAAAAAAAAAATAAATAAATAAATAAATATTTTTCTTTCTGAATCGTTCGGATATAAAATGTTCTCGGATATATTATTTTTCCCTCCCGGACAATAATCGAACGCCAAACGTTTATTCTCTCCAACGAGTATTCCGAATGAGAAATAATAATGAAGAGTCCGGCGAAGACGACGCGTGTATTATACGGGCCTGTGTATAATCGGGACGAAAAGAAGTGTTTTTTTTTTATAATTCCTGCGAAAATCTTACGACTCGCTGTTATTTCGCGAGTTATCAGCAAAGGAGCATCGGAGATATTTAATTTTTTTGTTTTTTCCCGTCCGCGTATGGATCACATGTGGACGCGCGCGACGGTAACGGGCCCCGTCGCACGGTCGTCGGGACGCCGCCCATATAAGGAAAGCGTCCGCGGGACGCCGGCCGTCTCCCCCCTCCCCCCCCAAAGACGACGACGCCCCTCTCCCCCCCCCCGCCGCACGCTCGCTCGCTCGCATCCGACGGATCTTAGGCGCGCTGCTATTAAGAACGTGACGCCGGCCGCGATTGGACGAGTGGGATCCGTGCGAACGGACGCATAGAAGAGGAGAGGAGGGGACAGAATGACGGTGTGTGTGGCGGGGGGGGGGGCAGAACGATCGTGAAAAATAAAACGGTGGGGGGAAAGGCAGCGTGCGCGTGAGCCGCGTCGACGGTCCGGCGGAATACTATCTCAAGGAGGACGCTCGCGGCTTAATCCCTTTCTCTTCCACTCACCACCAATCACCGTCGTATACCGCAGGGTCGGCGGGGGGTACTAACCTCGCGAATTCTCACACACACACACACACACATACGGTGATGCGGTGAAATATTTATTTATTTCCCCCCCCCCCCTCGTCGTTTTTCTCACTTTATCGCAATTTTCTTCTTTTTTTTTTTTCCGTCGTGTCCGTTTTTTTATTTTTTCAATCGTCGCGTTTAGCACACCACATTTATTCCCCCGTACTACGAATATATTTTAACGCGTGTTTTTTTTCTTCGATTCTGAACGGAACGAGATTTGACGACGATGCGTTTTTTTCTTTTCCGTAATCGGACGATATCAAATACGCAATAAAAGCGGTCGAGAAAAAAACAACCGCTTCCGAACTGAAGAATTGACTTTTTTTTCAAATTGTTATTTATTTCTACAATTATTGTTGTGCGTACGTCGTGTATAGCGCACGTTTCTTTCGTTTGTGAGAATTTCATTTTTTATTTGATTTTCGGGGGCTCGAATTCTCGTGTTACGCCCGTGGTTTCAATTCCGCGGAGAGGAGAGAGGAGAATTAAGAGAATTAGAGGCACACGAAAAATGAGTTCAGAAGTAATCGGACAAAACGGACACGTTGAAATCATCCATGCCCTGTCATCGAGCACATATTATTACCCCATTAATCGATTTCAACCGGACTGTATATATACTCGTATGTTGCGAGAGTTAAATAAAGCGTTTTGTTTTGAATTGAAATTTATTTATTATCATTACATAGTTTTGAAATTTGCGATGTGCGCTATTTCAATTTTTCGACAGTTAAACTCGATGTAATTTTTAATTTGGTGTTATTTGTTTTATATATGTAGTATATATAAGAATTAATATTAAAGACTAAAAAAAAAAAAAAAATATCGACGAGTTCGCACTATAATTTGGTGTTTTAAAACGGCGGGGGGTTTTTTTTTTTTCTTTTAATGGAAAATCACGTGTTTGTTTGATTGGTTGGCCCGTTTTCACCGCATGTCCCACGGTTCAGATATTCTTTAAATCCGGCCTCGACGATTCATTGTAATAATGCTCGTAATGTGTACGTAAACGGATTGAAATTTATCTGGGAATATTGAAAAAATATTTTCGCGCATACATAAACGGCGAAATTATTATCAAATGTTATGACTATAACAAAAAAAAAAAAAAAAAAGAAAAAATTACGGAAGATAACGTAATAATAATAATAATAATAAAATAAAAAACCGACGGCCACGACGACGCATATTTGACCGATTAAAAACCGACACCGCGCGATTACGACACGTTTTTTTTAATCATATGACGTTATTGTGTTTGTATTGCTGCGCGGTCTGTCCCCGACCGAATTTCCCGTCAGCTGTTGGCGTTCGGATTGTTTAAGATATTTTTCATTTATTATTATTATTATTATTATTATTATTATTATTATTATTATTATCGATACTCGTATAATTTTTCTTTTTACTATATATATATATACACACACGCATTTAATTGCTTTCGTGGCCTGCAGACAGGCGGTTTGAACGTATTTTACTTTTTATCAGCGACGAAAGGAGAAGTGGATTTAATGAAAACCAGCGATTTTTTTCACCGTTTTTTTTTTTTTGCGAATTCGTAACAATTAACTAGAACTTTTCGTCGGTGAAACTTTCTGTTGGATATTATGCTTCTTTTTTCATTTCAATACAAACGTCAGTTCGAATGTTTTTTCCAAAAACATATATTTGAAAATTGAAAAAAATATTTTTTGGAGGGGGGGGGGAGCAACAGAATAAAACCCAATTCGGAGATATAATATATTATATTCGCCGGAACCCGAACTCGGGCAAAATATCAGCCGTAATCAACGATTAAGAGTAATAAATCATTACGTTCTAATGGACTTTGTTGTATAAATTATAAATTTAAAAATATAAACTCACCGTTCGGTTACTATAATATATATATATATAAAATCGTTTAATCAGCCAGAGAGTTTGTTACTTATACGTATAAAACGTAAAATAATACGCTATATGGCATTATTAAAAGACAATTAATTGTTTTTAAAACTTTTCTATGCTCTTTTGAAAATTACACAATTTATAGTATGATATACGTATATATATATGTTTTTTTCTCCTCTACGTACACGCCACGGCCCAACACACACACACACACACACACTTTTAATAGAAAATTATTGAACGTTTAGAATTTCTAGGATTTCCTATACTATACTCCAAATATCCCGGCAGTATCCGTTACAAGAGAAAATTAAATAACGTATTTCGTATTTGTCGCAAATACCGCGTACGAAATGTTTTAATTTCAGTTATCTTATTTGAATAATAATAAAAAAACGTCTCATCCGATTCTCGCACAAAAGTCGTTATCGGATTATCGGACGAGTTTTCCGAAATGGAAAAATTTCTTTCTTTCGAACAACCTCAAAAATACAATAAAAATAAAATATTCTCTGTAGTCAATAGTTTGTTACAGTAATAATATCCACCGAGCGTGTATTATATTATGAATTACTCTTAAATTAAACGTATTGTAAAGTGTATTTTCAATAATTGACATACGATGGTTTTGTGTATATATATATATATTTATATGTATACAATTAAATCGATATTTGAATTTACATCGTCTGCTGTTGTAGGCACAATTTATTTTATTTTTTTATTATTATTTCAACACGTTTTTTATTTGATATAATAGCCCGTAACAAATTCTTAATATTGTCGTATAACGTGTTTGACTAGTTGATGATCGTACATGCAATATTTTATACCCTGCAAAGTTTTAAAATTCGTCAGACATTTGCATTGTACGAGGGAGTTACGAGTACCGCGGAAACGGTTGATTTTTACGCTACGTAATTTCGCTCGTGACATTTATTATTGCGTTTTTCGGGGGTGAGGATTTTCTCGCTGGATTTATTATAACATCAGATGTACGGGGGGATTTCTTGTCGAGAAAAGTGCGTGTTTCTGTAGCGTTTCGACAGCACGGGCTATTTAAAATTAAAAACTCAAAACCGTCCAAAAAGTAAAAACGTCGTTGTAATAATAATAATAATAATTATACGCAATTTTGTGCGTACGTACACCTGACCTTTTCCTTGCTCGTGCGTATTCGTTTAAAACAAATATTTATTTATTAAGTCACGTTTGTAACTTATATTATTGTGGATGTGGGGAGTGGCAGTAAGAGCAATATTTTGATGTCTCGACACGTGTGTACCTACGTTGTATTATATCATTGTTTCACGAATAAACAAAAAAAAAAGAAATATATCCAACGAATAACTAATACACACGGTGTACTTGCACAGTGTATATAAATAAAAATCGCGTTAAAACATAACATGATACCGCCGAGGACCGAGCGAAGGAAACTCGCGATTAAACGCTTTTATCGTTACACAATAATATATTTGTCGTTATAATATATTGTTACGTTGTGAGAATTCATTTATCTGTTTCTTTTTCTTTTTTTTTCCTCTTTCTTAAAATAATCTCGTTTCTCTCCAATCCCGGGGATTCTTCCGTTAAATTTTTCTTTCTTACTCCGTTTACATAACAGACGTACTCCAACATTGCAATCATTATTTTATTATTGAATGTCTTTATTTTTCACTTTTTTCTGTTTACATAATCTATTTTGTAATCGTTGAGCCGTCATAAAATGGATTATTTCGAGCTAATAAAAATTCATTTTTCATTCACATGTATATATATATATATTTTTTTTTTTTTAACTATTTTTTTCTATAATGAATCATATTTTAGATTTATAATATACTTATTAGACTATAATAATAATATATACGGATCGGATTTCGAAGCATTTTGAGTATTATTTTTTTTTTCTGAAATGCTTGACACGACGTTTTTTCAAATTGCAAACATGTTTTTAATACAACAAATGTTTAAATAAAGATTCGCCGGAGACCGGAGTAAAAAAAAAGAAATTTCACCGTAAAATTTCGTATCGAAAATCAGTAACCCGTATTTGAATAAAATACGATTCATCACACTCGATTTCACGTTGTTTTGGGCGTGTGAGTCGATTGCGGTAAAAATAATACGCGGTTATTTTAAAGCGAATATTTATTTTCTTTTGGTGAAATTTACAGTTCGTAAATGTATTTTTCGACGTTTCCAAAGCGTTATAACCCGAGGTACACGTAACAATTAAAATATTATCTCCAACTATTTTTAACGAATACGGAAAAAAAATAATATTTTGCTACACTCGATTCACTGTACAATTAATTACTCGCGCATTATACGTAAACTTGTGTGTGTGTGTGTGTATAAATATACTAACGCCATAATATTATATCGCTTCAAATAGTCACGATAACAGCAATTAGTATTATCGAAATCATTATTAACGATTAATAATAATAACCTCACGAGGAGGTCAAAGGAATAAACCGAATCATAATTAAATAACGTTAGTGAAATCGTTTATAGTAGGTTAGAGAAGAGAAAATATTAGGTACGACGCGCATATAAATCCAATTTAATTCTCAATTGCTCGTAAACGCGAAAAAAAAAATACGATCGTGTATTATTATTATTATTATTCGTGTAAAGAGGAGCAAATTGTATGGCTTTTGAACTTTTCGAAACGATTTTTTTTTCTACTCTGATATCGCGTATTGACCTCGGCGTCGTGTGAACATACGAACGTTGTCTATCGTGTCCGTTATCCGAATATTCGTAATGCAATTTAATCGATACGATTTTTTTTTTTTCGACCAGACAAAAAATTCATCGAACGGCGGCCAACGCACACAAACGTGCGAACAAGCGTTTAAAATAATCATTAGATGTATTATATAATATTCAGACGATTAACAGTATTATGAGCGGTCGGTCGATTTTATAATAATTATATACGATGTGAAAAGTCAAACGACGGCGCGCGTTACGAGTTGTTTAACGAATCGAATCGTATTTTTTTTTTTTTGCTTTTTTGCACAGGTTGATTGATTCACGGTCACTACCTTGGTTTAAGGAATAATAACACAACGTGTGTTGACAATAACAATTCACTTTATTTTTCTGTGTATAGGGATACGTTTAAAGTCTTATTTAATTAGGTTTCAAAAACGACATCTCGAAAATGGCGCCACCGTCATCGTCAATGCACTGAGATAACCGAAATCTGAAATCATTCTCCACTTTTTCCGGCACATCTTTCGTCTAATATCGGTAACAGCAGCACGAATGTTGTTTTTTAAGTGATGAGAAGTGTCTTTGGACGATCCGCTTAAGCTATAGATTCGAGGTAGCCCCACAGAAAAATGTCACATGGGTCTATGAAGTCAGGCGAACGCGCGCTGGCCACTGAAAATCGCCTCTAAGAGAAATGAACCGTTCGGGAAAGTGTTCTCGCGAGATATTCATTGTCGTTCTTGCCGTGTTCTTCTTGCACCATTGCCAATTTGTATAGATGAAAATTGAGTTCTTCACGGAGAATTCGTCTCACCGTGCAGTTAGAAATTCCTAAAGCAGCCGAATGTTGTTTGCGTACGAATCGCCTAGGAGATTTCAATAGCCTAGGAAATTCAAAGTTTGAATTTCGAAAAACCATGTGAGAATCCTCCGTAATGTTAAACAAAATCATTCGTTTAGAATCGTTTTTTTTTTTTCCTTTCCGAAAACCGTAATGAGTTATCGTTGTTTTTAAAACTCAAAACAAAAACCCGATCGATGTAGTGATCATGATATGTTCAGCATTCTCTCTACTCTTCGCTCGCTACCTTTTTAAAACATTTGAAGTAACATTTTTTTTTTTTACTAAATTATTGTACGATTTAAAATAAAAAAAAAAAAAAAAATAACGAATTATCCTGCAATTCTAAACCTGAACCGAGTGTTCGTCATCCAATTCATGCATCTACAAGAACAATTGTATAAATAATCGAGACCGAATTTAATATTTGCGCGGCAGTTTAGATCTTTGCGCCAACGGTTGAATTTTGATATTTTACAAATACACACGGATTACAATACGTTTTAGCTGCATACAGCCGATTGTTAACGAACGACAAAAAACGAGTACGCGTATAACACGTATAATAATACGAAAGAAGTGCGTTTATACGAGTCCCAAGACTCATCGGTGATGAGTGGGTCCTGGATTTAAATGCCGTAAAAATGATCAAAATATGCTCGGTAAAAAAAATCTACAAATACCTTCTTACGGCAAAACGGCATTAAAAAATCCCTAAAACCTTTTTTTTTTTTAAAAAATATATTATAATATAACAAACAAAAAATAATCAGTTTATCGTATATATGTCGTTGATATTTACGATAGTCTAATTGTGACGAAAAGTGTTTTGACCGTTAAACAACATCACCTGCCCAGCATCTTTCGTCTCTCTCGCGATTGTACTCTATTCGTTTTAAACACAACAGAGTTACAGGGTTAGTGTATAATTGTCTACATTTCACTATTTTATTATGAGCGTTGTATATATTGTTCAACGTGTTCAAACACCAATGGTCTTCTGTTATCCGAGAGAATATATTTTTGCACATAGAAAAACTCTTTTCTTCAACGTCAACGTATGTAATTGAAGCGTATTTGAAATAAATAATATTTTGAATCATCTTATTCGCCATTGAGAGCTCGTATTATTTATAATAATATTCACCAAAAATTATCGAAATAATCTAAAAATGATAAAAAAAAAAAAATTGTTTTTTTTTTTTTTATACGTTTTCGGCGGCTTTTCCCGTCTTTCTCGTTAATTATATTCTCCTGTACTTGTAAAACTCGTATAAAATTATTTTACCAACACACTGCGGCACTAGTATTTTTATATGCCGAATTCGCGCTCCGGGACAATTAAAACAAAACGTGATGATATCGAGAATTAAAACGTAGCCAAATTTGGTTTGATTTTGCTCCAAATTGAGCCACTGTTTTTTTTTTTCTGCATAAACACGCGTTGAAAATTTGGAACGGTGCCGCAAAACGCTATGAGTTTACATCCCGTCACAAATAATCCTTTTCAAGGACCACTCGCACTGATGAGGTACGTTGGATTTGTCCACGACTGCTCAAAATATAACTTAATTAGTATAACGGATGAATTGGTTTTTATTAATAATGTGTCGTTTATTTTTTCTCCCCCCCCCCCCGTTTGTCGATATACGTATGTACACGGGTGATAGAAAGCGTGTTGTAGGATGATCAGTTTTATGTGTTGTGAAATTTAAATTCATTAGGAAAAATTGCAAAATATCGCGGCACAATGGTTGTGACGTATCTAGATTTTTACTATTTGTTTTTATTTTGTAATTCAATGTTTTGTAACGATAATAATAATCATCCAAAACGTTTAAAAAATACTTGTTAAATTTATATATATATATACGATATATATTAATAACAATAATATCATCGATTTGTATATTTCTCGAGCCAAACATATTTATTTTTTTTTTATGATTTATAGTTTCGTAAAATTTTCAATTTTAAAAATGTGAAATTCGTTTAAAATCTACTAAAATTTGTAATATATTATATATTACTATTTAAACAATTGTGAAAATTGGGACACGAAAAACGCGCGGATAATATTCGTATAATTTGAAATAAAAAACCGTCGAAAAAATAAACTGTTATTAAAATTATTTATTGTTTATGCAAATATTGAAAATAAAATATCACGCATTATATTGTATAAATTTTGTATTTTTTTTTTTTCGTTTTAACTCTTAAACACTTTTTCGTACATTTTCACAAATGTTTCAATTTTTTACACGCTTACCTGCGCACATACTATTTGAATAACAAATCTTGTACGCAGGTGCACGTAACCTTACATTACATATTCGATACGGTTTTTACTACGATTTTCTCACTAGTTTTCCTAGTGTATACACAAGGAAAAACTAATCGAAAAATTGTAGAAAAAAAATGTATGTATAAATCTTAAAATTTCAAAATTTGTTTTTCAAAAGTTCGTAATAATATTATCGTATTTGTTTAAATTTCATCGAAAGGGTCGGAAAATATTGACGCTCCTCGAGAAATCTCCTGATAATCCCGACCAACCCATTACAAGGACCCTTAAAAGACGGGCAGCGAAAGAAATTTAAGTCAGATCGAAATAAAACGTTTAACATGATTTTATTAAATATAGAAAATAAACACCACGTGTTTAAATTGTGGTGAGTTCAAAAAAATTAACCAGCGGACAATAACTAAAAGTATACAACTAGAAATTAATTTGGAATATTCAATGAACTCGATTCGATGCGCGTTGAATATTCTGATGAGAGATTTCTGTGTTAAAACCCAATTCGTACGAAACGGAAATAAGCGAAAATGAATAATTATAACTTTTATACGAATTTTTCGTTCACGTTTATACGCGTATGGGGCACGAGACCGTCGCACGTCAGTATCGGTCTCTTCTTCTTGTCATCAGTCTTTCGATTCGTTAGCCGCAACGTTCCTCTTCTCAACGTAACTCAATTCCTTTAATTCTCAGTGTTCATTTTTGTTCGCATCTTACCCGACCTGTGACCTAACCACCTCGGTGTGATAGATCCACCACAACCTCGGAGTAAACCCCCCGCGATTGGAAAACTTCATCGGACGGAATACGGATAGTGCGCCGGTGGATGCGCGCCGGTGGAAAACCAAAGGAGCAAATAATTGCACAGATTGTAGTTTTACAATTCCTCCCCGGAGACAATTTTTTCGGTGTAATGTTCCGATTTTTACACGTGTGCCCGTTTTCCGGCAATGATGAAATGCGTTCCACGGATACTCGCGACACGCAACAACGTCGTGAAAACTTCACGCACAACGTTTAGCAGTTGACTAACAGTAAACGGGGGCGAAATCGGAAATTTTTTTAGTATTTTTCTCGCCAATATCAATGGAGAAGAGAGACTCGGTTTTTTCTTGTCTCGTTTTTTACCCGTCCGATTGAAATCTACCAATAGCGACCGCTTTTTTAAAAACGCGGTTCACTGAGTGCGCGCGTATGTGGAACGCGTGTTGGAAAGTGTCCAACGGGCGACGCAACAACGAAACAACAAAAACGACGACTACACGCGCGCGCGCGCGCGCGAGCGTCGTCCGGGCGAAACGGGGAACGAATTTCTTCGTAACTGTTGCCGGGGCGGAGACGTCGGCGCGCGGGTTACGGCGAGCGATCGCTCCGACGACAATTCGTGCGCGGCGACGACGCAAAGTCGATGTGTTTCAATCCGTGCGGAGGAGACGACGTGCTCGGTCCCGTCGTCGTCCTACGTCGTTACCGTATTTTCTGCGTTCTGTACGCGTGTGTTTACCCTACCGACGTCTATAAATAGCGTCGCGTCGGCTCCGTCGTCCCGGCGTTATACCCGCGTGGGACGGGCGGGGGGGGAGATTGCCCGGTGGCAAACGTCGACGGGCGGCGGCACGTGCTGCTGCTGCTGCTGCTGCTGTTGGTTGTTGCTGCAACAGTGCGGCGGCGGGCTTGCCTCTTGTCCGACCGGCTGCGCGCGACCCCCCGACCACCGCCGAGTGGTGGGTGCCGCGGCGAGAGGAGAGGCCTTTTTAGAGGTGTTACGGCGCGCGCGCGCGCGACAACAATTATACACGAGTCATACGCGTTTTTCTTACGCCTTTCTCTCTCTCTCTCTGTCTCTCTTTTACTTTCTCTCTCTTTCTTCGATATTTCTTTTAACGCGCGCGTCACCGCACTACATACAAGGGGTAACGTCGTTCCATTAACGCGTCCCAGCTGCCGCGGATACGCACCCGTTATTATATACGTGTGATTATTATTATTATTTTCCCTATACGCCACTGCCTCCTATCCCTCCGTCACCTCCACCTCCACTCACCTCCTTTACTTGGACACGCGTCCACACACACACACATTGCACACGAGTGAAACGGAGCACTGCACTCGCGTGCGCCGCGATAATTGCGTACACCTGGACAGACAGCTGCCCGCCCGCGCGTTCGTTGCCGTCGTCGTCGTCGTCTCGAGATTTTTATGCTTTTTCTTGGCGGAGAGGAACGTGAAAAATCGTCGGGTCCCGGGTGACGGTAAACGGGTGGATTAGAGGTGGGGGGGGGGGCGAGGAGAGAAACGTTTTTCAGTTTTGTTTTGTTTTTTTTTTTTTTCTACGCTATTTTTCATTTTTTTGTTATCCGGAGGGAAGGCAGAGGACGTTTGTTTTGTGCACACGTCGGTGTTAATACGTATATCAGGTTTTTTTTTTTACGACTAAAACGCTTTTCCAATCGATATTAAAAATTTTTTAAAGTTTTTTTTTCTTCTCTTTTTTGTAACGTCAAAATTTTTCAAATGTCGTCAAACGAGGAGTTAAGAAGCATTATAATTACGATGACCAGATATACAAAAAAAAAAAAAAATAAAAAAAAAAAAAATACATTTTAGCTCTTCTATCTGTTATGAAAAAAAATCCCCTCCCTCGAGAGACGTTGTATACGGCCCCATTTCGTCAGTATATAATTTTTTCTCACACACCGGGGCCTCGTGCGATTCGGACCGATTCGTCGGCGAATCGCATAAAAACGCAAAATTTGGCGGGGTTAGACCACTAATGCAGTGTCGTACGATGATTCGCTCCGAACAGTTTGCGTCCCGTGTTGGGAAGAAGCTAGGCGATGATGACCCTGAAATGATCGCGTCCTCGTAAAAGTTCTCCGTCCCGTCACGCTCGTCGTCTCGTTACCTCGGTTACGTATCGATGGGGGCTGCATTTAAATATAAATTAAATGTATTTGATGTAGCTATATATTTTCAAAAACAAACATTGTATGGTTTTTTGACGTTCGCATCAAGAGAATATTGGTCCGATGAGAGTTGTTATTTTTGTTTTTTTTATTTAACGATTGTAAAAAGCGTCCAAAGCTACTACTATATTTACCCGTCGGCCCGTAAGACTACGCCGCTGTGGGGCGTTATCGGTTTTTTTTTTGTTTTAAGAAATCGCTCTGAAAGTCTACACCGAATACACAATCGAACGGTAACATTCGTATCCCATAATTTGTCTTTGTCCTAGGCCTCCGAAAACCGCAGTCGCAAAGAGGGCGAGAGAATATCAACCGAGACTTCTTCCATTCCCTCGTTTGTCGCACGTCGTTTGCCATTTGAGTATCGCACGCTCGGAATCGATGATACGGGACTTAAAAAAAAATTTGCGGTTCTTATTTAATTCGTAAATATGTTGGGATTTAGCAGTTTTAACGGCGATTGCCCCGAACGGACTGCTATATATGTGGATAAATATATTTTTAACACAGTGTAAAAGTGTCGATCCTGCACAGCTATTACATGGAGTGTACGAGTACACAAACATAATAATAATTATATTTACAGTTGTAAATTCAAATTCCTGCGAGTACGCCGCCCGCGTATTATATATTTGTACAGCGGCGTCCTGAAAACGCTTGTCGCAAAGCGACATGTCACAAGTCTCTATATTGAAACGTTTTAATTTTTTCTTTTTTTGAATATGCGTTTTACAATATTTCGAAAACAAGCGTATTAACAGTAATAAGGGGGAGAAAGAGTATGAAATTTTCTACGGAACGAACGTTACACAATACACGAATGTCGCGCCAGTAGTATTGTGTTCGATATTTCTGATATCAATAATAATAATAACATTTTGAGTATAAAATGATTTTATGAAATTCTTGTGCTAAACCACACGCGGTATGAAACGGATTTCTATTCGCCGCATTTACAAGCTGCAGTTAAAAGTCGAACTCGTCGAGCAAACCACCGTTTGGTAAAATATAGCAAAAAAAAATAAATAAATAAATAAATACGGTAAGACGCCGCCTTGATTCGTATTTTAACTGTTCGTACTGTACAGTTTGAGTTTTCGTCATAAAATCGTCGTGGGCTTTGAACACACTAATTATTGTACATTTGTACATACGACTAAAATCGTACTATTATAATTATAATTGTTTAAATAATTTCAATAATATATTAGCGAGACATTCGAGAATGACATTTATTCGTTTATTTTGGTAATTCGTCGTCAAATATTTACAGCGCCCACGATTTGATAACGAAAATAAATTTGTCAAACTGGTACGCGGTAATCTGAAATACGCGAAATTCATTTTATAACACTTTTATTTATCTCTTTTGAGAGCAGGTTATTTTATTTTTATTTATTAGATGGTGTTTTCAGGTCGGTTGACACAGTGCACTATGACTTTGACTTCTATAGCTTTTAGTATGATATTGAATGGTGTTAAATAATCATATAGGTACCGTTTAGCGAACGGTTTTCTTATTTCACACGAATTTCATTAAAATAAAATCGATTTTTAAAAAATATTTTTAACGATTATTACAAATTATACTACGTATACATATCGTATTTGCGCATCGTGTTTGCATCTATAATATACCAAATTTTTTTTCGATTTCGATCGGATGTTCGGAAATCAGTTGCAATTCGATTGCAATAGATTTGATTGCGTCAAACGTTCGTTTACGTTTTGATAATTTTCAGCGCGCGAGTTTCGTGTGAACGTACATTTTTTCTAAACTGTAGATATAAAAAAAACCCCCCAAATTTGGATCCCTGATTAATCGAATACTACATCGAGTCTGTTTGTTTTAAGATTTCATTCGTTTAATCGATATAACAATTGACAAGAGTGCGTCTTCGATTCGAAAATTGAAAAAAAAAAACACTACTGTTCCGATACAAAAATATATTCTAACAAATGTTTTAAAATGCTTCGATTTATTAAAAGTATGTTACGAGTTGTATTAGCATTTTATTACGTCTTATAGAAATTGAAACGATTTTTTTTTTAATGTAATTTGACTATTATATAAAGGTTAGGTAAATAAATTTCCTAAATATGTTAAGAGGTCATTTTTTTCTCTATCTGTCTAATAATCTTCTGTGTATACAACCAATTTATAAAAAAAAAAAAAAAAAAATGTTACACGTTGTTAAAAATTATGCACACACAAACTACCGAGTGGCAGCGAGTATAAAAAATTATTTCTTTAACAAAATATATTAAATACGGGACATTATTACAGTTGTATGGAAATTTGTTTATTTACTAACGGTTTCGGCAAAAAGTCGTATCGTTTGCAGATATTACGCGATAAAGGCAAATACGACGACAGAATAATAAAAAAAATAAATAAATTTGAACAAGACTGTATATACATAGAGAAAATTACGAGCATTATACAACATAAAGACACAGATTTAATACAAATAAATAATAATAAAACGGCAAAGAAATTGAGAGCGCATAGTGGAATAATATAATTGTTTCAAAAATACCAATGGCCTGTTAATAATATTATATGCACACACGTAATTCTTCCGGAATTGAATTTACAATATAAATATTATGTTGTGAAAATATTAAAATTTATTATTCGTTATTTATATACATATATGTATTCGAATTAATGCGTATAGTAACGATTATTTTCAAAAAATTCGAATTCGTATTAAATTTTATTTCCCGGAGAAATATTTGTTTTGAAATTTCTATTCGTTTTACCGCGGTATGAAATGTTCATTACTATTGAGTTTGTAAATCCCTGCAGGATAATTGGATTTTCTTTTGAAAAAAAAAACAATTATTATTATTATTATTATTATAAAAAATGTTTTATTCGTAAAATTATTAAATAAATTTTATTGAAATATTAGTAATTGATTTTTGTTTCACTATTATAATGTGTATTGTATTCTAATGACTTGCACACGCGCGCAAATAATTTGAGTTTAAAGACGTTTCGTTTGGTGACGGACGAAAAGCAACGAGCACCGCAGCGCCATTCAATTCGATTCAATTCAAACGAGTCGTTTTCATCGAACTCCGATTGTTATTATTCGGTTTTTTTATTATTATTATTATTATTACTACGTATTTGTACTGTAACAATCATAGTTTTCTCTGTACAAACGTATTCTTGTTGGTTTTCATTTTTTTTTCTCTTTTACTTTGGTGGTTAAAATTTCGTTTTCCACATCATAGCCGATTTTTACGCGAAAACGCGATAGTAAATAAACAAATTTATTATTCAACTCATATATATATTTTTTTTTTTTTTTTTTTTTTTTATAACTGTTTATTATAATAGGACAATTTTTTTTTTTTTTTTTGAAAAAAATTTAGAGACGACTAAAATTATAACGAACAAAAAACAATTTAAACGAGACCGATTGTAAGTTATTAGGACTACTGATTTCGTTATCGTGCTTTTGACAATTTCGTCAAAAATAAAATCTTTGCTTTTATCATTCTGTGGCATCAGTCTATCATTACTTTTCTGCCACATTTCCTTATGTATATATATATATGTAATATACGAGTATAAAACATATCCTTATATAAACAGATCTTTTATATGTATAAAATTTCTGACGGCATTGTATTGAATTTTTTTTCACAGAGTTTTTACAAATATTTCTCCGAATGTTCCCCACGTCGTCTATGTTTTCATTTTTTGCCTATGGAGAGGACGGTACGACAAATTATACTTAAACGTCGCGGGTTAATAATATATAAATATGCGAGTCATATGAATAGGAGATACATAACACGCGGGAGAATTTTCTAAATTATTCCTACACAGTGGTCAGTGGAACTCCAAATAATAAAAAGAATGGATACATCATAATAATTGTAAAAAAAAAAATAAATTAGAGCAGTATCAACAATCCGTATCCGAAACCGTGCGTGAGAATATCAAGATAAAAATTCGTAAATACTGTAAATATTTATGTCGTAATTAAATCGTAATACGCGTATAGAATCGTATTTATTTACTTAAAAGTATATAAATATGATTTAATTTCCTGTAAAAATCGTGCGTGGGCGTTTTGCCGGTATACACGCGTATATCATAGGTTTGATTTTTTTTTTCTTCGCCTTATACGTATCAATTTTAAATTCTATATTATATTTTATAAATATTTCGACATCGAACGATATTATTAATTACGCATGTTTGCACATAAAATCGCGTCACTCGCGTACCCATACCCGCGAATTCAAATCGGTTTTCCTTTATTATCAAATATGCAATGTATCCGAAAACTGGAAGGAAAAAAAACTGCTCTTTTTTTTAAAATTCTATCTGGAAAATAATATTATACAATATGATGTTAACGCGTAGAGTTATATTACACGCGCGTATAATATGTTAAATGTGTGTATAATGTTGTGTGTATTTGTTTTATAAACAAATAGTATCGTATATAAAAAAAAAAACAGCTGTACGTGACTGTGTGATTCGTGTGTACGCGCGCACGAGATCTTAGAGCTGCTTCTAACCGCATAATGCGTGTTTTATGGTTTTTTTAGATGGCACGAACATTATACATATATTATAGCGCGTATTGCGTATGACTTGCACAGTATAGTGACTGACGTCGTGTGTGTGTGTTTGTGAACGTAAATATCTAAACTTAGAAACAGGAGGAACCACCCTATATATTGAATGTATATCTATGTAGGATCCTCGATGAATCGTCGGCTACGACTTCGCATCATATAATATCACGTCTCGAGAATAATGCGGTAACTGCAGCAGGAGCGTGTTTAGATTTTTTTATTGTTCCGAGAGGAGGATATTGGATTACATTATCGTTGTGTAATTTCTAATCAAAAAGTGAACGTTAAAATTAGAAGAAAAAAAATAATAATTCTCAACCAGTTAAAAACGACTTAATAGGAGGAGGTTTAGAGTAGGCACATACATATATATATAAATTCCGTCGGTAATTTTTTTTTACGCGTCGTCGATGAAAACGCGTTGTTGTAATAATTTTTACGACAACAACACAACACCGTATAATACGGGCACACGGGGGACGCTATATGAAAACATTTCGCGTGAAATTTCCAGAGGGAGGGAGCTGGAGTCCCACCAATACTTCAATAAATACGTTCCTGCCGGTAACGGATATTGTCTTTCAGTTTTTTACCGTAATCATACCAATCGCTACGTATCGTATTGAATCTAGTTTAAAATATTCTTTGTTGGAGAATTATGCTTTGATCATATGCGTTGTCTCGCAAACGTCCCAGCAACACTGTTTCATCATCGCCGTTTTCGACTCATCGTTTTTCAGCTCATCGGGGATTCAACGCTTTTGCGGCTTTTGAAGCGGACACATTTGGACGGGGCATTCTATTGGAAAAATATTTCTTTCGCGATGGCCCGCGTTCGGATTAACGACATCCGACTATAATTAACAACGAATTCAAAAAAATAATTTCAATATTATGACTATTATAATATATGTATCAATTCGAAGACCGAATTTCGAAAATCAAACGAAAGAAAAGAGACGGATTTCCAAGACTAAAAAACTCGTGTGCATAAAATAACAGTCGATAGTACTTAATGCGTGTTTAAATAATATATTGGACGCGGTTTTTTTTTTCATTCCGTATAAATACAATGTGTTCGGGACCAATATACCCCCTTTGCGCAGATATCTGATGCGAACGAAATGCTCGAATGGAAAAATCAATAAGTAATTAATAGAAATCGTCATTTTCGTAAAAACCGATTCGTGTCGACGTGAAGTTAAAGTTGTATTTCGTTAACTATTTATGCGTATTGTGTCGTTTACATACGGCCGCGGACGGAGATATTGTAATCGTAACGAAAATTATCAAGTCATAATATTATATATCCAGGGATGGCCAAATTGCGGCTCTCGTCATAGTCGTACGCGGCTCGCGATCTTATTTACAAAAACCAAAATATTTTAATTATTTTGTATACATTTATAAAAAAAAAAAAAAAACCGTTTTATTGTATAGATATAAGGCTATATAGTGTACAGATTAATAAACGAAAAAAAAATTAATTAATATGAATAATAAATTAAAAAATTAAACATTAAGTTAAATTTGTTCGCGTGGTATTTTTTTCGTGTCTACTTTTTTAATAAGCTTCTTAAGATCCGGTTGAATTGATGTAAGAGCAGTTCTTAGTAATTCTGTGAGATGATCATCAGTCAAATTTAACAACGCGATATAATTTCATATTCGTAAATTGATATGTTTTATCGGCTGTTAGCTATCTTTATTACTTTTGTGGTATAAAAGTACAGATTAGATAATTTGGCTCTTGATATAATCTTATTGATACATGTGGCTCAGTCGTGTTGGCCACCCCTATGATATATTTTACGTACTGCGGGACTGACAAATGATTTGATTTATATATTTTTACGCTATATACACATATATATATATATATATTTCAAGTAATAATTATCATAATGTGTTTGAAAATATGACGTTAAATCGTCGGTTTTCGTTGTTTAACATAAATATAAAAAAAATTTTACCGTACCGCCGCGATAGTTTTTTCTTACGGTCAAAGCTGACGATAACCTTCGGCTAAACGCGTATCCGTGTGTATATCATAATCGCGGATTATTACAATACGCCATATTAGAATACGATTTAAAGCGTTTCTTTTTTTTTTTCTCCACCCATTCAAACATATTTCAATCGTAGTATAATTGCAGTAGTGTCGTCAATACATAATTATACCGAATACGTGACATATATACCATATAGTAATGATATTTATAATATATATATGATATGTTAGTTTTTTTTTCTTTCAATCCTTCGATCGGTGGTTAAACGACGTCGATCGGCAAAAATTTAAAAATTGTCTGTACGTGGTTTTTCTCGTGTCTTCAATATGATCACAGCTCTTTCGAAGACGGAATTTTTTTGTAGGTGTTCAGACGGCTTCCAGCTTTTCCCACTGTCTTTCCTCCTACGATAACGCCGTTATCGATTCCATTATTTCATATGCATTTTTTCCCTCCTTTCCACCCAACAGTTTACCACATTTTTTCCCGTTCGTTCGTTCTTGAATAATACTTTTTCGTTTTCGACTTTTTTTGTCCGAGGAATTTTCAATGTTCTTCTCCGACATCATGTTTCGAATGCTTCAATCCTATTCGCGCCTCTCCGCTTTGAGTATCGTCCATGTTTCTGCTCCGTACAGCGCAGTGCTCTGTTCGTATACTCCATATAAAACTCTTTTATAAAGAGTTATTTTTCTGCTCTTTACACTAATAATGTGTTTGACGAGAATAGGGCGTTCTTCTTGCAGCGGAATGCTCGTTTTTGGCTTGTGCTATTCTGCTCTTTATATGTCGGTCTCGTGTTTTCCGTCGTATGTTTTTTTCTTCTTTACTTTCCGAATACGTATAAAAATGAACAGTCTTTTAACTTCTCGTTTTTAATTATCGTGTTCGTATTCAATGCCTGTTTGCTGCATGTTATTACGGTTGGCAACAACAACAATAATTCGTTTAATAACTTCAACGGTGTCCGTGTATAAAATTATCGAACTCGTTAACAATTTGTAGAGGTTTTCAATTTTCACTATTATAACGGTAACACGATAGTCTAGAATTTTTTTTTTTTTTTTTTTTACGAAGGGCAAAATTGTAAGCGCGATATTTTTTTTTTTACGATTTTGAGCCTTCGAATAAAATGTCACTCGAATTTTGTGGAATATATTGTATTTTTTCGACAACTCATAGTCAGACCGATATTGTTTACAACTATGACTTCCGACGACGTCGTTTATATCCTATAACTGCAGTATGTGAGCGGTTATTTTATCTGGGACTAATTCATTATTGGGAAAGATGGTGTTATTTTCGGTATATTAAAAAAAAAAAAAACCGGAGTTTTTATTGAAATATAGTAGGAATTTAATGAAATAATCCATCCTCTCCGATGATCCTACGCCGCCATCGTTTGCGATGCGAACGGTGATATTTAACAGTCAGAAGAAACGTGTGTCTCCTCGCGCGACGCGTTTGAAATTTATTTCGCGCACTGCGAGCGGTGTCGCTCTTGAAATCCTCGTGCAAAGAGTAAAGAATGCGTGCGTGCGGGCGGCGTTGTTATTTGGTGAACTGATTATATGTGTGTGTGTGTGTTTGTACTGTTGAACTGACGTAATTCATTTAAATAAATAAATATATATATATATATATAACAGGCGCCATTAATGAACTACGCGTTTAAACACATTGAAACCGGCAGCGAGTGTACCTATTTCGTGTGTTTATAATATGCAATTTACACGTAAAAAAAAAAAAATATATATATATAAATTAAAATATTACATAACGAAAAATAATTATCGACTGTTATAGGATAAATATATTCTATCGTATTGACTTATAGCTATATATATATATACACACACACACATACGTATAACGGTATAAATTTCAACGAACTTTTATACTCGGTATATATATATATATAAATAATAATACAATACGTGTGCGGCGTGTTACTTGCCCGTTACGGTTGCGTAACGATTTTGAAACAAAATTAATAAAAAAAAATTTCAATTCCGATATATTTTTAACAATTTATTATTATTATTATTATTAATTGGTATAAATACTGAAAAGTATTTGTGTGTGTGTGTGTGTGTTGGTTGTAGAATGTAATGTACACGTGAAATTATGTATAACAATCGTGTTAATGACTAATGAAAACTCTAACGTACATAATGTAGAATTGAACTACAACCGTGTAATGGCTAGTAAAATATTATTAGTTTTGTTTATATTTCTAGGAGGACGTCTGCCACACGTCGATATTATAATATTGTTATACGTTTATTAATAGATACACACCGTACACTCATTTGAAAACGTCAAAACTATGCGTTTGGAATACGTGTAATTTGTAGGTTACCTAAATGTATAACTAAAAAAATTAATTTCTTTTTTAAAGTGCAGTTCTCGAACTTTTGAGGTTCATGCCTGATTTTATACTCTAGCGCGTTGGGTCACGTCCCTTTTCCAATGCATATATTTAATTTGACTGATGATAAAGCGTACAAACTTCAAAGGCGTTGTTGTACGCCCCAAATGCCACGAAAAAGTTACTTTCGACTATATGGTCTAATTCACGAGTATAAGGTAGGAGTTTCAATTTAATTTTTCCTATTTAATCGGTCATAATATCTCATGGACTATTTGTGCGTACAGCTAATTCGAAAATTCCACAAAAAAGGTTGTGAGATTCTCGTCGTCGAGAAAACGCATTAAACACGGCTCCTGTATCATTTTCGCAAACGTCGCAAGCATAATCTTAAAGTTTGAAAATCCTAAAATGTCTAAATTTAAAAAAAAATTAACGATGATTTCATTTTTGCCGCTCGCAGGTGTGCGAATTTCACAAAAACTTCATTTTTTTTTTAAAACTTTCACGTTTCCCTCGTAATTCCGAAACGCCTCCCTACGAGGGGGCGGGGGGAGACGTGCCCACCTCGAATTTGAAAATCCTTGGCGTAGCGTATGTACACTGAACCAGTTAATATTTTCGATTTGAATTGGTATTCTGGAAAACGTTTTTTTCTTTCTTTATCAATCCATTTATTGGCAATAGAAAATATCGCGTCCGTTATGGGAACATCCGATAATGCCTTGTCTCCGAATTCGTGAAACCGTTGAAGACGTGTTTATAGTATGCCTCTCGCGCGGTCGCGTTGATTGGACAAAAAAAAAGAAAAAAAGCCGCAGACATCAGTTCATAGTTCTGGATATTTAAAGGAAACGTACTTTGAGAGGGGGAAAAAAAAAGAAAAGAAATGTCCCAGCAGCTTCCGTAGAACGGATAAAAATTTCGGCAATCAAACCGTATAGCCTGCAGTTACCACCACCGATCCATTTATCGTCCGTTCTTAATCTATAGTCGAAACGGCCTGATTCTGTAAATATTTTCTCGCGCCGTACGAGTCAGTATTAAAACGTATCAATCGTTGTTAATCGATCCGATTCGTTTCCGAACCTATCAGACGCTATTAATCGTTTTAATATCATTCCAAATCGTTTCGAAAAAATTATTCGTTTTTTTTGTCCTATCGAAATACGCGCGCGCGCGCGCGTTCGACGTCGAAAACTTTCGCGTCCGCATCACCGTCACTAAAATCGTTACGCCGATATTATTATTGATATTGCAAGAAAAAAAAAATACGAATCGTTTTCGATATTTGGTTTCGATATACTTTTATTATTATTATTATATCGATGGAAAAATCCTCACGGTCCCCGGGGACGTTATTTTTTTTTTCGTTGTTCGCCCGCCCGGCCGCCGTCACCGGACGGACGAGCGCCGTGCGCGACACGACGAAACGTCCCTTGACACGGATATTAACGAGAGGCTGCTGCTGAGGCGGTGGCGGGGCAACCGTGTGTGTCCTCAACGACGGAGGCGTCTCGAGACCGCGGGCGCGTTCGCTCGCTCGCGCGCTGGACGTCGGCCAAAAAAAGCCGGACGGCAGCGGCGCATAAAAAAAAAAAAAAAAAACCTTGGGCTCGAGCCAAACGCGGACGGCATCTACGCGCGCGCGGCGGGGCGGATCCGTGTGCGGTGGCCGTTCGCAGCTGCAGGCACGCCACCCCGCCTGTGGTCATAGCGGGACGCGGCTTTTACACAGGCGCGCGAAATCGACGAGAGTGAGAGAGAGAGAGTGAGTGAGAAAAGACCCGGCCGACACTGCTTACCGTCGCTGTTGCGCGCACTTCAAATCCGAAACGATTACAAATACGCGTAACAACGCCCGTTTGAGACGGTTTTCTCCACCAAATCGCCGTGTGGTTTCATCGGCGCGCGCGGGGGGAAGCTGCAGCAGACGTCGGCATTGATTCTCCCCCCCCCGTATTACGTGCGTAACACGTGCGACGGTACTAAAATAAGAATGCGGCGGCGCGCGTATGATACGCGACAAGAGAGAGATTCGGCGGTATGTAAAAGTCCCCCCCGCCCCGTGTCCTCCGTCGCTGTATTATAATGGACCGCATGTACGCGCCGGGTAATAACGGTCGTGTGTGTATATTCCTCCTTGAAACTGTATATTGCCCCGTATAAGGCGGATATGCGTGTCCAGCTTAAAATATTTCGATAGGCCCGTCGTGTTCCGTACAGAGTATTAGAGATTTGGATAGGAGGAGCGAATTTTCGTATGTACTCTCGTACTTTCTGCGAACATAATATACATGTATATTTTTTTTATTACTCATAAAAACACCGGTCGCGCATGAACGGCCTTTCAAACACGAATTCCATCAAAACATAATAGTAATAACAATAACAATAATAATTAAAGTTAGTTGCGATTAAAAGTTATTTTAGAAAACGGCTCCTTTACTTTGTTACATTTTTCATTCAAAACTGAGTATTAACGTAAAAATAAAAACTATAAATTAATAAAATACTATTTAATTTCGATTAGGTAATAGATATTCGCCCGTCTTCTTTTTTTTTTTTATTCGTTTTTGCAAACTCGTCAATCACACTATCACGATCGTCTATCAATTAAACCAATCAATATTCTCTTTCAGTTGATAACGTTGCTGAATTATGAAGCCGCTCAATTCAAGAGTCATTGTCGATCTCAATTATGGTTTTGATTCTCCTCGTAGCTGAAAAACTCATTTCGACTGCTGAACTCGATACCGGGGAATAACTAGAACTCCAATTAATATAATTAATGTTGTTATTATTTATTGCGTTAAACGCTGGCGGCTCTAAACTCGCGAGTCGTTTGTGGACATCAGAAACGTCTACTGCTTTGTTCAACGTAGTTTATACAAATTTCGACTGTGATATAATTTATTCTATTGAATCAGAGTCTTCTTTATACGATATTCTCTTGGGTACCGCATATTCGTCACATCGTTGATGTTATTTGATTTGGCATCATGCGCGTTAATAATATCCGCGAGTAAATCATTATCCCCCCCCCGCCCAAATCTGTTGGCCAACTCACTAAAGAATTGTGTCGATAATTTCGAAGCATTTCTCGACCAATGTCGGATCGTAATGAAAAGGCGAAGGCGGGTGTTTATCTCCGCGAGCGTATTTTAACTTGGAGCGATTTCGCTCAAAATAAAAAAATTACACAATAATTGTATAGTTGATTATTGTTATAATTCCCGTGTTACATAATAATCATATGGAATTCTATGTCATCAATTAAATACAGTTTGGTTGAAATCTGCAATCAACAGTATTCGATGCTCCGTGGATATTGTAAATGATTTTAAGGAGCCTATATTGCGTTCGGCTTGTTTTAAGCTAATATTTGCGTGTTCATTTTATATTGCGTTGGTGCCGGGGACGCGCTCCCCGCGGCTCTCCCCTTTGTTCGGGCCTGACCGAGGCGTTATTAAAAAAAAAATAAAAAAAATGTATTTAGCGACGTGTCGCCGCGCGGATGTTACGAACGATCGAAATCCGAGAACACGTGCGACGCAACCACACGTCTGCGGCTCAAACGTATAGGGTGTACTACTTCCTCTCAGAAGTTGTGTGCTGAAATTTAAAATCGCGTAAATCATATGAATACCGGATGCGAACACCCCTGAAATGAATTTTTTTTTCCTCACACTCGTTCCAGAGCCAATATGCGCAATTAATTTTTTTTATGAATAAAAAACAAAAAAAAACATTTTTAACGTTTACGACAAAATTTTTTTTCGCGTCTCAAAAAACATTGAAGACTGAAGTGTAAACTCGTTAACACATCCGTTCGTTCCCATCACCCCGTCCCCATACAATGACGCGGCGAATCGTGTTTTTTAGCAGCGCACTCATTACTTCTGGATTTTATAGTTGTATGGAGGATGCTGGGGTAGGATAAGGTTGTGTATAAATAGAATCGAGTCTCTGTTATCCACGAAAAACATATCGCAGCCAAACGAATTTTCCGAATTTGATTTCGAATTCAATTTATTTGCGATTTCTATCGACGTATTGGAAGGCGAAAGAAAAATTGAAATCCGCCGGTTTAAACCCCGGTTACAAAATATATTATGTTAAAATATTGTTGCGTATACAATAATATAGAGTATTAACTCAGTACGCGGGGTCGTATCGACATATTATAGAGTGGATAACGAGTAAATAGCATTCGGGAAAATAATGCATATCAATATAACATCTGCGGATGAAATTATTTTGATGTTGGATTTCTCCTCGGATCCATCAACACGGCTCAGTTCGTTTGATGGATATAGACATGGGGATTAATATATTATAGTACGAAACAATACCCAAACAATGATTTTATTATGGAAATGGTGTATTGTTGTTTTTTTTTTTATATAAAAAACGAATATTTTGACATTTATTTATATAATTTTACCGTTGAAAATGTTCAACGGTATAAAATAGTGGTGTATACCAACGTGGTGCCTCTTCCCCGTTTATGTGTGTGTGTGTGTGTGTGGACAGAATAAGAGACGTTCGGAATCGGAAACGTGCCAGATTGAAAAATTAATATGACGTAATGAACAAACTGCGCGAATGACTGTATAAAACGCAATATTATATTATAGAAATTTTAATATAAAACGAAAAAAAGAAATGATTCATTTGTTTTTATTAATTTTTTTTTTTTTTTTTTTGTACGATATTAAAACCCGACGAACACGACAAACGCGTGTGTTCGCACATTCTATTTAGTAGGTCTAAAGGTACTAAATAACCAAACGATTTTCATCGAAATAATTGATTCACGCGAAAAACAGCTCCGAAGTCGTACTTTAAACACACACAAAAAAAAAGATTACAAATATTACACATATATACGACAACATAGCAGTTTTTTTTTTTTTATATCTCTGATTCTTAAAAAGTTTGTGCAAATACAATTATTGCCGTTTTCTTTTCTTTTTGAATCTCATAACTCCTTGAGAATTAAAGACATTTAAAAACACAGCCAGAGGCGTATTTAGAAATATAGGAAGGGGGGGGGAGAACACATAAGATCAAAATTTAATTTAATAATATATTATTTAACCTTCAAAATTATTTTATGTACTGTATTCTTATTGATTTTTTAATAATAATTTGTAATAATCACAGTCTGTAGTTAATCGGTATTACGGGTAAATGTGTAAACATTTATTTCGAATTCTTAATAAATATAAATCATTATTTAATATATGAATAGAGCAAATGGGAGGGACACGAGCCCGTGTGCTTCCCTTTAAAAACGCCACTAGAAACAACCCTGTTATTATGTATAAATAATATTGTAATTTATTTTGCGTGCAAATTCGCTTTCTTAAGTACGACTGTGGTCTTCAGGGCCCTTTCTAACCTAACCTTATTGATATAGACGCGGTAAAACAAAGCTTAAATTGAAATTGTAAACGTTTTAATTCAAACGTAAAGGTATTCTTGGCGGATAAATGATTTTATAAACAGAATCCGTTAGAATTGTGGCTTTGATGATATACGTAACCTTAATATAGTAACCTTTCTGCACTCTTCCATCGCCGCCCGACACCGGCTGGAAGTTTCGCGGAGCACCAGAATTTTTATTTTGTGAAGTCAAAAAGAAAGAAGAAAAAATAATGTTCAAATACAATAATTTTCATTTATTGTTTGATGTTGGCTATTTGTGCATTGCGACTCGTGAATTCGTCGTCCAAAGAGTGTAACACGTATTTTTCATTGCCATCAGAATTATCATACGGCCAATTATAAACCGTTTATAGGTGCATGGTGTTTTATTAAGTATATAAACATCCACGTTAGAGTAAGCAGACAAGAAGAGGCGGGAAACTATGGAAATGTGGACGCGAAAAAGACTATTGAAAAACAGCTGGACAGAAAGGAAAAGCAACATTAACGTATTAATAATCAAATAGGGGAGAAAAGGCATCCGCTAAGTATAATAAAAGAATGATGTGGAAAAATGTCTGGTCACCTACTGAGGCATAATGCGTTTGTGACAAAAATATTTGAAGGACGAATGAACGGACACAGTGGTAGAGGAAGACATACGTAGAAGCAATGATAAAACATTTTGATTGTAGCAGATATGTGGACATGGAAAGATTGGCTTTTAGCAGAGAGGAGTGGAGAACCGGAATCGCAACGAAAAGGCGAGGCCTTTAGTAGAGAAGAAGAAGATTAGAGTAAGACAGACAATTGAGATTTCCATTTTCAAATAATAATCAGTTCCGTTATAACTTACAATTACTAATTAGTAATTACTGTTATTATTAGTGTTGAACGGTAATTTTAAATAAAATATTGTGTTATCGACGAATCGTATAATGTCTATTTAAAATACTGTTATAGTCAAACAACCAACGCAAATGAATCAATTTGTTTATTTGTAAATTTTTCTCCAAAAACTCGATAAGACGAGAACCAAGCAAGAAAAATTAGACACACTTTTTTATCGGGGTCTTAATACATAATTTTTAAACCACGAGGCTACTACCCCTGTTTTCTCCCATTCCCCACTCGCGCCGTCGCAGACAATCATTCAAACCATGCGCCCATAATAATATAACCTTGTGCGCGATGGATTACAAATCGAATAACAAACGATCGAATACGAGTACAAACACGTGACGGAGATTCTCTTTTCCGTTGCACGTTTGTATCGTGCGCGTAATATGTGTGAAAAAAAAATTCGGGTGTTTTGCTACAAAATAATAATAACAATAATAAAAAAACTCCTCCTGGCACATTTCTTTTGATTACACGCACGCTTTATTATAGTGTGTGGAAAAAAAAATTTTTTTTTTATTATTACTCACGTGCCGAAAAACACGTGTATCCGAATTTATTATAAAATACATATATATATATCGGTTAACATCGTTAACAATCGTCGATTGTTGTTATTTCTAATTTGTCGAAAATTACGTAATATACCGCCATCCTTTTGTCCTGCAGCGTTACAGATGAGTTATAAAACGCAGTTAACGATACAATATTATAATATAATTATTGTGTACCAACGAAATTTATTCACACGTTTTATACAATTTTTGTTTTTTGTTTTTTTTTTTTTTTAAGAAAATTGTAAATATCGTTTCTTATGCAATTTTTTTTTTTTTTTTTTTTGTTTATTCGATTACGCTGTCATTTTCTTATAACGCGCGTATTGAGGAAGAATAAAAGAAAGAAAACTTTATTACCATACGTTTGAAACGTGTATATATATATATATATAATTTTATATAACAGTGTAAACATGCGCATTGATCAAATGCGTATTGTTTGTACACGACGATGATATTTTCCGCTTGTACATTCGAGAAATTAAATAAACCGTTGTATATACGTAGATGTTTGTGAATTTCATACATTAATCGCATTGCGAAATAACTTTTGAAATCAAAATTAATCGGTTGAAGAGACTATTTAGAGACAATAGTGTTTACTACGCGTAGTATTTTCACCGCGGAATTCGTTGCGCCGTTTTAACGAGAGTCGGTACGGTTTATCTTATAACGTCTTCTCATCCGTCTTCCCGCGCAAAACAAATGGGCTAAACGTATATTATTATTATTATTATTATTATTATTATTATTATTATTATTATTATTATTATTATTATTATTATTATTATTATTATTAATTATTATTACTATCGTGGATTGTAACGAAATACCACGATCGCTGTTCGCTCATATACTGTACAAATATTAAAGGATTTACAAAAAAAAAAAAAAATTTATTATACCTACGCGTGTACTGAAACCGAATGTTTGTTATAATACTGATTTCCAGTCGGAGAAAATACAATTTTTTTATTATTATTATTATTATTATTATTATTTGATCTATGTCGATTATCGACAAAATATACGCTGTATGACACCTGCAGTTATTGCATAATGATGAATGATCGCACGCCGCGTTAGTTAAACGAATACGGGACATAAAGAGCGGTGCAGAAAATACTATCATAACAAATTCCACCTGTAATGTCATAATAAATATAGTATTGTTTTTAATCGTTTTATTGATTTTATATATTGATTTTCAGAGTGAAACGTTCGAGCGAAAAAACGTGTTTTGAAAATTCGTGCCGCCGTATACGCGTCATCGGGCCAGTAGTGAACAACATTTCCACTGTGAAACACGTAAATAAAATACACTTTAATAGAATTTTTAACACGAATATTTCCAATTGATTTCTCTCGCTCCGTGTGCCCAACTCGAAACGCATTGTCCTCGGTATATGTTTGTGAAAATATGCTTATAATAATATAGCGGTATACATATATATAATATATATATATATATATATATGTGTACTTATATATATTATACTATAAATTACGTTCACGTTTCCCATACTAGAAGAAAAACTGAGTTCTTTCTCGTTCAAGGCTTGAAAAAAAGAACTATAGTTCCTTTTCCCGTTCCTAAGAAAAAGAACATTTTTCGTTCTTCAAAATATTTAAAAATTTTTAAAAATATTCAAAGATAAAATAAAAAAAAAAGTAATAGAAATCAAACACACGCTTTTATGTACACGCCGTATTTTTGTGTCATTTATTTAATCTTTTAAATATTCCAAATACTAAATACGTTTTTTTATGTATGTAGCAGTTCCTTTAAACCATTTATTAGGTTAGAACAGACAATAAATCTGAAAGACATTTCAAAAAAAAAAAATTTTTTTTTTCACTTGCAAATTTCATATTTATTTATTTATTTATTATTATTATTATTATTATTATAATCATCATTATTATCATTATCATTATTATTATTATTATTATCGTTATTATTATTATCGTTATTATTGTTATTATTAGTGGCTATAACAGTGTAGAACGTTAAATACATAATATTTTTTTTGCATAATCATAAAACACGAGCGTAACAATATAATTTAATAACATTTGAACAGAAATATCAATGATAAAAATTTGTCTAAAGTTAATTTTATACATAATAATTGAAATTTCGTTGCAAACTTATCGTTTTGTTTACAACACGCGCACTGCGTTATAAGAAAATCGGTATTGGAATAGCTCATATCATTCGTTATTCAACGAATATGTTTAACGTTAAGGTTATATTATATACGTATATGAATTACTTATAAAAAAAATTACGTCTTCTGCGCCCTACGTGTGAAATCGAATTATTTTTTACCGACAGTGTTAAACGTCGAGAAATTTAAACGCGACATTTGAAACTCTTGCGTATATATATATATATTTGTTAGTATCATTTTAAAAATATAAAAATTGTATAGTAAATAATTGAAAGATTGGGTAAAATGACGTGATGATATTTTTTTCTGGAATATTTAATTTCGACCAAAATAATAATTTGTTACAAAAGAACTGCGAATCGAATCGGAGGGGGGGGGAAACGTGCGTTTAAAATAATTGGTATGATAAAAAAAAAAAATTCGAATAAAAATGTGTACTACAGAATTTTTCATGACACGAATAGAATTCGCGTCGACCACTGCTCACTCGCTGATATGATATCACGAGAAAACCTTAAAAATGTACAATTTAATAATTATTATTATTATGGTAGGAGGAGGAAATTAATCGTTTAAAACGTTTTTTAGAGCAAACAAAATATAATTTTGTTACTAGCAAGCCTATACATTACAAACGAATATTTTGTTTCGAGCATTCGGGGGGGGGGGGCAAAAGTTTATATTAAACGCTCGTGTACGTTCCAACACATCACTGTTCTTCGAATTCAAATATTATAATATTCAACGTTTTCGGTAAAATATTTAAATGTAAAAAAAAAAATAATAATGAAAATATTCGTCTCGGTGTTTTGAAAACAGCTGTATCGCAAACGAAATCATTTTGTAGTTTTGTAACAATGTATTGATTTCCGATATCGAATAATAAATTTCGTTTTAATTTTAATTTTTTTTTTTTTTGTATTACGATATCGATATAAATCACCTACACATAATATAATATGCGGCAATAAAGAGGATAAATTATACGTCGTATGAATTTTGTATTATTTTCGTTAATTTCAATACGAACGCAATTTTTTTTTCTTTAGTGTAATAAAAAGCGATTTCTATTAGTTATAATTTCCATCGTTTTTTTATTTATTTTTTTTTCTGAAACACTTGACACGATTCTTTCCAAGTTATAAATGTCGTTTCAGTAGTACACACAATTGTATAAACGGAATCTTTTTTCTGTTTTTCGAAGTCTTTGACGTTTTAGAGCATTTTATTTTATTTTATTTTTTTTTTTTTTTTTTACGTTCTTTGGGCATTTTTTTTTTTTTTACGTCGTTTTCAGCCAGCTGTATTCCTAGTAATAATATTTCGAAATAACAGTGAAAATTGACTCTCGAGATCGAAATATAAACACATTGTTCTCCTCTACTAATACAACGTATATAAGTCAAACAGCTGGTTTTTTTTTTTTTTTTTTTAAACAAAATGGTTCTCAAACTTATCTCAATATCAATGCACCTGTTGCCGGATTAGCCGATTTCATACAACTTTCATCAGTTATATTGTTTTCTTATCGTACGACAACATTGTTTCGCGATAGTCAGTGCGCGTGTCCGTGCCATTTGTTCCCGTAGCTGGCAATAAAAAAATTTAATATTATTTTAAAGCCAATATTTTTTTATACAATTTTTGTTTCCTTACCCGTAGTCACGCAATTGTAATTCCAAAGGATTTCCGATTGTCCTCTACGACTCGAGTCCGACTTATAAACGGGCGCCTCCTATCCTGAGCGTTTTAATACGTTTGCGGTGTTCAAGTGAGCGCGTATAACGCCGTGTGCAATGTGAATTCCGTTTAATATTTTTTTTTTAAAAATTCATATATTATACACTCAATGTATATTTATAACAAATACACGTAAATCCGGCATTAAACGCGTCAACTGCCGGTATACAGTTGTCGTCATACGTCTTACAGTTTTGTCTTTAGCACACGTATTATTCGAGAACATAATATCACATTTACACACCGCGAACGTGTCGCCATTATAATATATATATATATATGTTCGTATTACGTACGCGGTCGAATAAAAATTATACTTTTCATTTTCTTTTTATCACCGCGGTTTTTAATTAATCGTTCCCATCAGTCAAATTATTTGGAATATTTCTTTAAATAATATTATAACTGTTGGTTGCGTTACTTGGCCGGTTTTTTTTTTTTTTTTAAATAATAGTTCCCGATAATAATTTACCTATAAAAGAACGGAGTTATCTATAAATAAACCTAACACGACTAATTATACGATAAATAATTACATTAATAGCTCCTAATTTTAATAATTGCCGTGGTTTCGACGTTTGCGTACGTTATATTAATGCGATATTACTACGCGGGTACACAGTTTGAAAACGCTAAATATATATATATATATAAAATACTTATTTGATATTTTGTGAGAATATAGTTGCGTACAATTGTTCGTTTTATTTTTAAAAGAATTGTGGACGAGTAATTTTAAAAATTATTATTTTGAATTAATTAAAAAGAATAAAAAAATAAAGCACTTAATATATAATATACATTATAAAGCTTTGAATATTCAACAGTTGGTACAATCGTTTATACATACGCGTATATTTTTGTTTCGTACTACAATTTTAGTAAAATAATATATAAAATATCACTGACTCTTTTTATATATATATATATTAAAAAGTTGTTACACGAAAAATATCGAATAATTAGAAAAACGTCCTCGTTAACATATGTGTGTGTATATATATTACGTAATGTTAATTAGCTAAAACCAAATATATACTATTTATGGGTATAAAAATTAATCAATATAAATAATATATTACTGAAATATTTTTTTTAGCATTTTCGAGTACCAATTAAATAATTATTAAATATGCGTAGTTATTATAATATCAAAAACATCAGTATTATAATATTTATTATTATTATTATTATTGCAATCGTATTTAGTTTAATGTTTGTGGAAATTGTGTGTATTGTACCTATAGTTTCTTATATGTACTAATTTGTATTTATATAATGTCGGTATTTGCATAATACATTATATATTATACATGTATTTTTTGAAAACCAGTCGGATTTCAAAACATATTGAAAAATATTTTCGTCATTTCGTTACAAAAATAATCTTAACGATTATTATTAATTTTTTTCGAAAAAGAAAAAAAAAGTTACAAAGTGCCTATATATATATATACGGCATGCGGCTGCTGTACACCCAGTAAAATAGTATTTAATATAAATTGTTTCCGACTTTCAGTGACTGTAAATATTTTCTTTCTAAACATTTAAAAATATATATAAAAAAAAAAGAAACATTAAAACAAAAAATAATTACAGTATACAGTTTAAATTTAAATCGGTATATATAAGTTATATATATATATATAGTATAAAAATATCCCACTTTTTAATTTTCGGAAAATAATGTTTATCTTCGTTAAATCTTCGTTTTTTTTTCATTCAATCTTTTTTACTCTTTTTACATGAAATTGTTTTGCAAGTATAATAATATACACGTATACGTATATAGGTTCTCGGAAGTCGGCTATATTTCCCACTCCCCAATAAATAGTTTAAACATTTTTTTTTTTTTTTTTTGGTCAGTCTTTATTTTTCAGTATATTATTATATCGACAGCTCAACAAAAACGGGTTTAAGTCCAAAAAAGATTTCGGTCGCTATATTTTTTATTCGTTATTTGGATAACGCTCATTTGGATGTACTTATTTTCATTGAATAATATCGGTTATTTGTGGCTGAGTCGGTGTGTGGTGGTTTCATAAGGGACTTGACGATTGTGATTATTAACTAACTATCGTACAATATAGTTATTATTATCAAACGTGAATAAAATTAAAAAAAAAAAAAAAAAAACGAAAATAAAATAATTGAATAAAAAATATCGTTTATCGCACACAAGTAGTTCTTATAGTTAACATGTAACAATCTGTATTTCACATTAAAATTCATCGTTCACACATGGATATTTATGTTGTTTTTTTTCGTTTAACTACTATTTTTTTCTCATTATTATTATTCGTATTATTATTATCTATGCTATTTGGCCAAATCATTTTTAAATAAATTCAATGCACGGGCAAATACACATTTTTATACGCTTTTAAATGTCTATTTCTAATCGATACGTTTTCCTGTCCTCTTCGTTAATAATTTTCATAGGACTATGAAACGAGTATAAGCGTGTAAAACAGCGATTTGTTTTTTATTTAGGTCCGTAGAATATATATATATATATATATAGTAAATTATAAAACAATCATAATAATAATACTAGAACACCAAATTGTAAAAAAAAAAAACGCCGTACGAAATTAGTTATAATATTGTCCAAATCGTATTCAAACGAAATGGCGAAATGTAAAATACGATTTGTGCAGTGCGCGGCGTATTAGTTATACGAAATGAATTAGAGATAGCTGCCCGCTGCGGAGATTTTCTCGGGATCCTGAAGATTCTGGAAACGATACCCCATCGTTTCATCTGAATGTATGGAAATTAGTTCGCGTTTACGTTATCCGTTAGTTATCTAGGTTTTCCTTGTGTATTCGTACAATGCACATGTATTATATTTAACGTTTCAATTGAAAATAAAGTCGTTGATTTTTCCCGGTCAGCAGTGGTATATCATGCAATTTTGGTTTGCCACTCGCTGCCATCGAATAATCGAACGATTCCACTGCGCGCACGTCATACAAAAATAACGGCTTTTTTTTTTTTAAAATATCACTTATATGTACGAATAAAAGTTTGATATAATATTTATCGAGAAAGAGAAACAACAATTTTGATTTTAATTTTACGCGTAAGTTGTACTAGTATTTATTCTGGATAACTCGAATTCATTTACCCCTTTTCACACCGAGACAACCGAGTCCGACGGTTTGTGCGAAATGTATTTACAGCGACGGATCTATGGGAAATGACTTATACGACAATCGTTACAAGGAATCCAATTAATAGTAATTATTTTATAGGGAAATATTAAAAAAAAAAAATCCATAAACTACTAAGACCGGATAAATATTTTAAATCCATTTCGTAACAATTACTTCTCGTATACGTGTAAATTTTAGTTTTTTTCTTTTTTGTTTTTTTCATCCACCCGTAAGTCGGTCCATACATACACCTCCAATTCTCTATTCCAGTCGATTCTCTCGCATTTTCTTTAATTCCCGTCATAACTCCTGCGCGCCGTGACGTCGTCCTGTTGTTCCCTTTCCTTCAATCGCCCCTTCTACAATTACTACACAAGTCCTTTGTCGTCCTTTGTCTGTTCACGATTTTCTCAGTAAACACCGAGCGGATTTTGTTCCGGAACGATGGTGACCATTATTCTATGACAATTATCGTCCGTCTTAATGAACACATTATCCTTTAATATTACGTAAACGCACGGAAATCGCGTCTTCAAAACACGGTTGAAAATGTTTGAATTTTGTGAGCACTACTCCGTTGAAATTCTAAAACTCACCGCGGCGAATAAACGAAGTGATTGTTTTACGAAATGATGACTTGTTGTGAGTAATATACCGAAAATAGATTTAACATAAATATAATACATTTTGTCCGCTGTGGAGACGCGTGATGGTGGATGGTGAATAGTGATTAGTGGCGGCGAATGGTATTATGACAATTTGGCTCGCTTCAACTACAAAACGCTGAAAACAATTCTCAATTTCCCATTTCTGATAAGACAATCTATGTAACAGCACAGCATAAAAAAGGGGATTGAAAGCGCGCATTTTCACTCTTCGTCTGACACACACGAAACATAGTAGAAAAAAAAAAAAAAACGTTTCCTACTTCCGACGTACCGAGCGATGCGATATGAAATTCGAAAACAGATTTGAATTCGTCGTGAACTCTACTATATTTTACGACTTTTCCATTTTTGTTAATTTTTTGTCGCGCGAGACCTTCGAGATGTTTGATTATCGGTCAATTTTTTTTTAATTTTAAAATTGTTCAAATAATTTTTAAGGATTTATGAGAAAAAATTAAAAATACGGGAAAATCGATCTCAATAGTAGACTTCACGACGAATTCAAATCTTTTTTTTCGAATTTCTTACCGCACCGCACTAGGTCGATCGGCACGTTCGGAAGTATAGAAAACGTCTATTCTGTTACGTTTGTGTGTGTGTGTGTGTGTGTAAGACGGAGAGAGAAAATGCCCGCTTTCAATCCCCTTGTTATTCGTCGAAATGAAATCTTACACCAGATGTGATATATATAGTGAACTTAAAAAAAAAACCAGGAGATTAAAGATTCGAAGTAGTTATATTTTAAAATTTTAATCTCTTGATTTTTTTTTTTTACATTATTTATTAATTAAACAACGAGTTCTTTGTGAAATCTAATTACCGAACAAAAAATCGATTTCGAATATTAAAAATAAAATACTTACACGTGTGTATAGTTAAACCCTTCTACATATAACTATTAGTGTTATTTGAATCGGTGATCCGTCGGTTATGAATTGAACTATAATTATACAATTAGAGAAGGGATAAAATAACAAAACATTTTTATTGACATTTCCGCGCCCGTGAAGAATCGCAGGGATACGCCCTCGTTGTTATGCGAGCAAAAACAAACGGTACAATGTTTTCGCCGTGCGTACACCGCCGGGGCGACGCGATAAACATTCGTGGTGTAAAACACAGTTTATTTAACTGCGCGCGTTATGTCCGAGTTCAAATCGTTTCGAACGGCAAATGTATTTTGTTCGTAAAAAAAAAAAAAAGAAGAAAAATCGTATAATTAACAAAAATTGTTTATTCGCTATATATAATAATAATAATTATTATTATTATTATTTCGGTCGCAAGCCTATTGTCATAAAATACTCGTGTGCGTAGCCCCCGGCGATAAAACGAGAACGCGGAGACGGCGGCGGCGGCGGCGGCCGTGACGGGATATTTATTATACTCGCGCCGCGGCGTACACGTTGTTGTGTAATATACGCGTTTCGTTCCGTCGCGGCACGGAGTCCGGGTGTCCCGTGCAAAGGGGTTGCCGGTACGACAACAGCAGCAGCAGCAGCAGCAACAGTAACACATCTGGACCGAATACGTTATACGCAGAACGGAAATCCGGAATCTCGGGGACGGGAGGAATAATCGGCGCGTGTATTACGTTGCGCGCATCTTGACTTTATCTGTCAGAAACCCGTCTCTGCTCTCGTCGTCCCTTTCCTTTCGCCTCCTCGTCTTTTACCGGGAACACTGCACGCTCCGCAACACCACGACTCCCTATCCCACCGAAACGTTGGTGCGATAGGAGACGACGAGTGTTCGTGTACACGCACGCACGCCAGACTCGTCATACGTTATTTAGTACGGTGTTACGAAGTGCGATGATCTCCGGCAACGGCGACGTGTAATCCGTCCGCCGCCGCCGTGGCAGGGCCGACGACCAGACGCGTGGCGCGAAGGGATCTCATTTAGTGCGCGCCGGGCCGAGATCGTTGAACTCGCGGTGTGTGGTGGTTGTGTACGCGGTGTTATTGTGACGCGCGCGCGCGCGAGCACCACGTGAACCCTTCCCGCGGGCAACGATACCCGGGAACGCACGTTGTACAACGACGAACTCGACACCAGGTGTGTGTAAGACGACGTGCGCGTGTTTGCGCGCAAAGACGCGCCGCCGCCGACGTACGGAAAATAATAATAAAACAATTTATACGACGACCTTATTTAATATTTAATACTATTTGGCTTTTATATTGTATATTTAAGTATACATTTTGATATATATATAATATATATATATATTTATGTATTTTATATATATTTATTTATTATCACGAGTATTAACTCGTCATTTTCTATTTCTATCTTTTTAATTATTTATTTTCACATATCCTTTTGATTTTCGATTTAAATTTCTTTTCGTTTTTCACTAATTTGTTAAACAATAATTATTAAAATAACGCGTTGTGCGATTGTGTGTGTGTGTGTGTGTGTGTGTGTGCAACAGTAGAGGAACGAGGGTATAAATCGCCGTTTTCGTTTACGTTTTTGCACCGTTTTGAGAACGCGGCAAGGAATCCGTTCGGTTTTACGAAACTGCGCGTGGTGCGCGTTTTTTTTCTCTTTTTAACGTCGAGAAATTTTATCGGAACGAGCGTTCCCCGCCCGTTACAGTCGCATTTAGGTTTCCGGTAGCGAATCGCGTGTAGTCGGACAGATCGTTTTTACCAAAACCGTCTGAAAATATAACCGATAAAAGTGTCGAAAAATCACGTGTGAAAACGGTTGAAAGAAAATTCGCTATTTCGTCGAATGTGTTGTTGTTTATCCGTGATTTCGATTTGAAACATTATCGAAGAAAACGAATTTTCGAAAACTTTTTTATTTAAATTCGGACTATTCGTAGTAATTATAAGTTTTGAGAAATTCAATTCGTTAACAAAAAAAAAAAAAAAGGTTAGTTTTCGTTACTGTGTACCAGAAAATTGTACACCGAAACTCCGCTTTATCGAACGCAATTATTTATCGAATCGCTTTCGAATTTCTATAGTGATACACTCGTAAAATCTTTACGCGAGTAATTCCACTCGCGTAAAGACAAATACCCTCGTTCGTCCAGTTTTGAACAAACGTAATTTTCTACGATTTATTTAAAAAACAATTAATGCACTTCGTCGAAAAACTCGAAATGTTCATAAAGGAAAATTTTGGCTAACGATTTTTTTTTTTTTTTAATTTATTTCGAGTAACGCGTACGACTGACATTGCGTATTAAATGTTTAAGGCTTAAAACGAAAAATTACATCTTTTTTGCGAATTAATTATCTTTAAATGTATTATCGCCACGAACAATCGAAAACCGAAAGAAATCGATTTTTTCCCCTGATATAACATAAATAGTTGCATACATAACTCGGCGTGGAATATTTCGAGTTTCTACACTATCATTAATTTCGAAGCAACGAAGAAATAACGACCAAATCGCGTGTTTTTATCGGTTTTTTTTTTTAAATTATATATTTTTAGGCGCTTTTGAAGAAAATCGAAAACTAACCCTCTCTAAAAAAGTACTCTAAACTAGATGCAATTTTCTACCGTATGAGTGTAAAGATAGGAGTCACTCTTTCTGGTAGAATTTCTAGGCACAGAGATTAAAAAAAAAAAACATTGTATGAAATCAAAACTCGCTCCGCTCAGGATTTAAAATGATAAAAAAAACCTAAAAATGTTTGAAACTTTTCAAAACTTAAAAAAAAAACACGGCTGTGTTATTGTAGTATATACACTGGTAATATTGTAATTTATTTCGCGTATAGAAATCTTACAGTGTTTAAAACGTATGACCGTTGTGGCCTTTAGAGTTCTTTTTCCCGCGCGAAGCAATTATTTCGATGGAAATCATAAGAGTTCAGTACACAATAACGTGTTTTTAACGAAAAAAAGAAAATCGACAAGAATGAAATGTACAAATGAACAAAAAAAATCGCGTGTATCAGATGTGCTCGGAATTATACGGGAAAAAAAAAATCCCGCGACACGTTTTCGTCGCGTTCGACGATTTAACGTAGACCGTAGACGCAAACAGACCGATTCGGTTCTCTCAACAGTTCTTTCAAACGTTTCCGCACGCGATACAAGACAGCGGAAAAATAATAATTTAAAAAAACGCTTTTTCGCGCCAGTCTATAGCGTAATTGGTGCTAACACGCGCGGAGCTCGTGTGATGTGACAATCAAATATTGTTATACGCAGTTTGTTTTCATCACTTTTACGATGGCGCGTTTGTAAAATCGCTTTTGACGATCCTATCCGAACAGAAATCGTAAAATTTGCGCCGTCGCTGCGGGTTAGGAAAAACTAATTGTTTTTTTTTCTTCCGTTTTTTTTCTCTCTACAAATAATAATAAATCGTCGTTAAATTAATCCGCGACTGTATCGATGAGAAATAGTAAACGGAGGGACACATAGTCACCGGGTCCACGCCATTTGCCGTGTCGCTGCCGCAGTAACTCCAATTAAATACGATTAAACGTATCATTATAATAAGAGACGTTTATTATTGTTATTAAAATATAATTCAATACATTTTGTTAATTTCCATTTCTTCGATTTTCAAAAAAAAAAAATCCTAACCCGTTTTCGCTCATTAGATACGTTCGATTGAATTTGCTGTTTCTTGTATACATACGACCTGATCACACGATTGAGGAGCGAGGAGATATGGTACAACTCGCTCGGAAACAGAAATCGTTCGGTGAGAAAACCGCGCGATCACCTGCTGTCTTCATGAACTGTCCTCGAGCTTTACAAATACACTATAAATATATGCATTGATCATTGTACCGTAAACTCGGGATCGTTTTAGTCTACGGGTGGTGAAAAAAGTCATTGTAATAATTATTATACTTTAACAGTTACGTTTTTGAAGTTTATAAACATTAAAAATATAAGAATAAGAGCCCGAGGGGATCTATGAAATTTAGATTCTCGCAGCTCTTATAAAATTGTATAGTGTTTGGTCAAGTGTAGAAAACGTTGCTATTTCGTTGCTATGAAATCGCGTTTGCTCACCTTCAGACGGTGTCATTTTCGTATACGGATATACAGCGTGGTTGAATTTTAAAATGTATAAGAGAGAGAGATGCCGACTCCGTTATAGAAATTCGATATGTTTCATAGTGATGTTCTGCTGTGAGTCATGCTGTGCATCAATAAATGTGTACTGATATTATGATTATACTATGTATACATATAGAAAAAGAATAGAAATTTTGCGGAATAGCCGTAAAATCCGCGCGATAATAATCGTCGAGTGAAGAAATACAGGTAATAATAATAATAATTATAATAATGTACAAAAAGGATTTTATGAATTCACAAAGGAATTTTGGAAACAATAACTCGGACGATTGTATTTGAATAAATTTTGTTTTGTAACTTTAAGGATCGATCGATATTTCAATTAAATATATATTATACAATTTTGAATATACAACGATGAAACAATATAGTCCGTCAAAGGGTTTCGTATTATAATAATAATAATAATAATAATTATAATTATAATAATAATATACACACGGAAAACTTTCCTGCCGAGTAACTTATTGGCGATCGCAAATATATTACTATATGACGTATTACGTAAAATATGTCAGTTTCATGCACAATGATGGTTTTGATCGGTCGATGATGGTTACGTGTATACATGCACAGTCTACTCGCAGGAGTTACGTAACAAGACCTGCGACTACAGGGTCTGACCTAAATGTGATCGATTTGTACTAGTGATTATTATGACAATTTATAGCAGCCATTAGCGGAAATCGGGTTGAATTATTGGTGAGCGGGAATGGGGGGGTGACTAAGTCGCAAAGACAATATACACTACATTATCATTGCAAACAATTTTTGCTCGATATTTACGTTTCCCAGCATCTATGCGTATACGCGTTCTAATAGTACAATACACCTTAATATTACATATCACCATTAACGACAGACTCGCAGAGGCGTCTTAAGATCAGTTTTATGAAGGATGATGGTGAATTTTCTGATGGAAGTCAATACGTCAGAATTTGAGGCTTGTCGCACGATACTCACAAAATTGTTTATTTTCGGTATTACTTGTATTGGATACAATAATAATAATTATTTAAAAGTGATTCTTTATTCGAGTGTAACAAAGCATAAGTATATGTTATTAAAAAACAATATAACAATATATAAAAAAATTGAATTCCAGATTGAACATTTATACGATAAGATTATGATGTTATAAAATTGTGAACCACGTGTCGTTTTCAATATTATATGAGTGTTAGAAAAGTTTAGTAAATTTTAACAGTATTTATTTTTATTTTTCATAGTTGTTGGTGAGCTCATGAAAAGAGGTGATCGCCCTTCCCATTTCCGCCAATGGCAAATTTTAACGCACACTCGCGTTGTTCAATATCACAATGAAATCCCGCGACAGGGCTTAAATACGCACTTTACTTAATCGCACCAATAGGAGGCAACCGACTGAATCAATTTCAATCCAATCTATGTCTAAAATACGTTTTCCCAGCATATGAAGATCGATGAATATGGCACGTGCAAGTATTCCTGCACAAAACCGATTTACGATTAATCTGATTAGTCTCTCCGATCAGTTTTTGATCAGACCTCCTCCGTATATCCGCGTAATTTATTGTTCGTGTACACGATCGTACTTTGAAACGAGCTAACCGCGTATACGCATATTAATATAGTCTGTACAAAATTGTCAAAAACAAATTTCCTCGTTGTTAATTACCTCGTATTTCAGGGACGCTTTCCTCGTCATATTTCTCTTGCCCTCATCTGAATCGATTGTTTGGAATAAACTGAATTAACGTTTACGGATTACTATTCCGACTCGAAACGCATTATAATCACCGGTCTTGTATTATATCAAAAATTGATAAATTTTAAAAAAAATTACGCGTTTTAATTTCGACATTGGCAGTGGTTCGTATAGTATACGTTGCGTGAGAAAAACGCCCATATATATATATATAAAAGAAAATCTATTCCTCTGGGAATCTTCTCGACGAGAAAAATATTCACATTTTTTTCTTTTCTTCGAATATACCGTCTCACCGTGTTTTATTCGTTTGTGAATACGACAATACTAAACGCATTGTATATTATATATATGTACAATCTCATTTGTTACCACACAGTCTATTAATTAGAAACACGTTAATACACTATGTAATAATTATGTATTTTAATTATAATAGAAAACGTATTACTATATACAGCACAATTCACCTTCGGTTAAACGATTGTTAATTATTATTATATAGGGATTCGGAATACAATAACATCATATATATATTACGATTGGAATCGATTTATATAATAATAATAATTTTAATGAATTTCCATTACGAAAATTCGACAGAATAATACGTGTATTACGTCTCTACGTTTCAATTGCGATCAACTGTTTTCCATGCGCGAGTGAGTGTGAAATATTACGTGTCGTTAAGTACGCTGAAATTATTCTCTCGATTGTTATACGCGTATTGAAATATATCGTTTTTTAAACAATCTGCAATAACGTAAAAGGAACCCCGTACCGCTGTATAATTTTTTTGTTGACTATTACGAATTTTCAATCCAGTCGCGATTTCCAAAAAAAAAAAAAAAAAAATTGTAAAGTTGATTTCTCGCAGTTGCCCGTTGTAACGAAGGTTTTTTTTTAAATATATTTTTATAACTTGTTGAGCAGTAGCGAATTTCACAATTCAGGAACGGAAAAAAGTAACCGAAAATCTGCGCACGCGCGAATACGGAGAGATGTGTAGGAGTTACCGACACATTATACAAGTGAAAAATAATGCGATCGTCACGTCGTTATTCAGGAAATATAATAGATTTTATAAATTCAAAAAGAGGAACAATGCTATAAACATAAAATACAAATAGTCCAAAATATGATGACAATTGCGATTAATCTAATCAACATTTTATATATTGGATAAGACCCACAAATATATCATGAATATCATATTCATATCACGAATGATATTATACATTTTATCACGTTAGCCGTGTACATACTAATTTTATCTTATACAATTATTGTACAACGATATGTAAGTATATTCTCATATATCAATTTAATATTTCTGTTGGTTTCAACTCGATAGATCACCAAATTTTCATACACAAAACACGGATCAAAGGATGTTGTGTTCCGAGTACGATTATTAGTATTGATTATTGTAACCAAACCCGTATATTGATTTTTGCCGAAAATATAATAAAACGAGAAAAAATAATGTTTTAAATAAGACTATTTAATTATTATTATTATTATTACGTGATATGAGAATTACAACAATAATATTATAAATATACAAATAGAGTAAATATTTTAAGTATAGAATCGCCCGATTGCATAGTTATAAAATGTTCAAATTGCGCAATTTCAATTTTAAAACAATTATAAACGGAATACACTACATATAATGTAAATTTTAAATTTTCTCATTTTTATAAGAATTGATTAAATATTGGAAATATTGGAGGAGTTGGCAGTATATAGTTTTGTATTTTAAAACTTTTTTTTTATATATATAAAAAATTATATAATATTATATCCGATTGACCCGTTTTCACTGCGCTGCCTTTCACAATATTCTATAAATCCCCGTCCCTGTACGCAGTGTGAGACATCGGACGATTTAATAGAATATATAAAACAATTTAATGGAGACGTCACCACTACAAAATATTACAATACACTCGTTCTCGGACTTGTATTATTCTCCTCGCGCATATTATATTATGACTTAAACACGCACGCGCCGTTTTCACGGAATAAACAAAAATATTTTCAAAGCATTATATTATATACGACTCGTATGCGTATATAATCGCTGTGTATAATAGGTACACACAGTACAATAATAATAATAATAATAATAATAATAATATACGAGCGAGTTCAAGGTGGAAAAGAATATTATGTCGTTCGCGCTTTTAAAACCCCTTTTATTATAATTATTTTATTTATTTATTTTTTTATCATTATAATATTCGTATTAATAATGCACGACGACGCGCGCGAACACTGTATGCAGGACGAAAAAATAAAAAAAAATTCATTTTTTTCCGACTAAAAACTACGTGTCGAATACGTTTTGTATTGCTCGCGGGTTATCGGTGTTATTTTCCTATATATAATATAGTCAGAAACCCCATTTAGTTATTATTGCGTGTATATATATATGTAGTGTTATATGAGAGAGTAAACAATGTTGACGATTCTTTCCTAACACGCAGTCGAGTATTTGTATATAGGAAAAAGAAATTTTTTTTTGAAAACATTTTGGATAATTATAAATAAATTGCGAGGAAAAAAAAATTAATAATTTTTCATTATTAATAGATAATACGCGATGGAAAGAAATTGATATTTTTCGAATCATTTATCAATCAATCATTGTATTTCTTTTCTTCATATATGTATGATTTTGAAGAGAAAAAAAACGCGCAACAATTTATCGCGCGATTATTATTTAATGTAGTAAAATTAAAAAATTTGCAAAAATACATGTAAATACATATACATCTCATTGTAATTGAAATATACCAATAATCGTATTTTTATATGTATATAATACGCGTATTACTTTGGTATTTTATATTCCTATAGTGTTATTAATTCAGTCGTTACGCGTTATTCAAGCCATATGTATGCCTCACTTAAATAATTATTTATAAAGGATATGTAAAAAATAAAAAATAAATTAAAATCATACGTTATAAAGCAACATACATCGCTCACTGCTTTCAACAACGTCATATCTCAAAAATCGGCTATTTTTAGCTATGCCGGTTTTCAGAACGCCCTGAAAGAGGCGTAGTATATCCCTGCAGGATATCGTCTCATACCGACCGTTCAATATTTAGCTGCTAAAAGGCAAAAGTATCGTTTTTGCATTATGAATATTATTTCGGAAGTGTTCTTTTCAAGAGTGTCACATGTTAGGTTGTCACTGCACTGCTGTTCTTCTAAATCTAAATCTGTATCGTTTAGTGCAACAGTGTATTATTATTATTATTATTATTATTATTATCATCATTCCTTTAGAAGGCAGTATTGCGCACACGGTAAGAGCATTTTTTTTTTTAAATTTAGTGTTGTATCAAGAACGTACTATTTAGTTTTGTGTCAGTGTTGTAAGGAAAACGAAATGTTATAATGTGAAAATAACGACGACGTGTTTTGACATAATTCGAAAATAATCATATAGAAATTTTTTTGAACAAAAACGTCATAAATCGATAGGAACTGTTTGAAATCTCAATACTTATTCTTTTTCAAATGGAGAGAAAAATCTCAAGACATGTACACGTGTGTATCGAAAAAAGGTCTGTTGCGTTGTAAAGTCAGTTTAAACGGTAACTTAATATTTATTAACAAAGTAGTAAAAACAAAGGGGAATTTAGAAAATTAAAAATAAAAATCAAAAGGATTTGTAAAAATAAATAATCAAAAAGATAGAAATAAAAAATTATAAGTTAATACTCGTGATAATAAATAAAAAATATATACAAAATAAATAGGTATACAATAAAAGCCAAAGAGTATATTAAATAAAATAAAATAAAAGAAGGTTGTTGTAAAAATTATTTTATTACCAACGGTTTCGACAAAAAGTCATCATCGGGTAAAATTAAAAAAAAAAAAAAAAAAAAAATACAACAATATTGTATAGTTAATTATACATTTTAATATATATATATTTTTTTTTTTATTAAAATATTTTATTGTACGCTGTGCCGAAAAATCGCGCGGTCTTTGAGTAGACGCGACGTTGTTGATACGAATGTGGAGACATCGCGAGATAATCGATAATTTTTGCGCGATTTTTTTCCCGGAGAACGTTATAGAGAGAATATTTTTGTAAGGGGAAGCGAGCGGGGGTTTACTAAAGAATATTGACGTCGTGTTTTATGCGTTTCAACAGAGAGGAGAACACAAGTGCGGACTACAATATAATAGCGTTATTATAATGTCCGCGAGTTACATGACGGCGACGTTTTTTGTGTGCAAGCGACGACGACGACGACACACTATAGCGTTATTATACGTGCATATTATACGATCTAACACCGCGCGTGACACCGCCCCCGCGGCGGTGTAATACCCCGCGCTATTTCGCCTTAGTACAAATGGATATAATGTACGCGCACACGAAATAATTGTGTTGCATCGTGTAAGTTTTTTTTTTTTTCTTCCTTTTTTTTTTTCGTTTTCTCCTCGTTTCGGGGGAGAATAATTTATAAGAACATTCGTAGCGCTGTAGTTGTTACATTGAGAACACGGGCGCGTGACGACGATCGATTTCTCGCCGATAAGTAATGATGGCGCGGTGCCGCCGCCGCCGCGGCGATGACGTTCAATGCAAATCGCTTCGGTATATTCGTGCGTCTGAAATGCGTTTCGTAAAACGATTTGCATAGCAATGCCCCGGCTCCCCGGGGTCAGTGTCCTTGGGAGAAACGTCTACAATATCCGCGCGGTTATCAGATTTTTCTGCGTTTCTCGGCGTAACCGCGTATAATAATGTATAACGCGTCGTATATCATGAATACACGCGCGCGCGTGCGGCGTAGGCCCACGAATCAAATTGAAAACGGTACGCGCGTAGGGCGCGCGCTGACGTTTCAAACGCAATGACGAACCGCGCGACACCACTCTTCAATAACGGATAGCGGAATTACTGTTACTGAACGCGCGGTCCGTTTTACCGGAACACGCGCCCCCCCTCTCCCCGCGCCTTATTTAGACGCGCGGCGCGACGTTAGAGGACTCCGCGAAAGGAGGTACGACGGCGATCAGATGGATCGCACGGAAGGAGACGATATGATGGATCAATACGAGAACATTTGACGTTTTGAACGTTTGAAAACGCGATCAAACCGTTTGGGGACGTCTTATTTTTTTTTTGCTATTCACAACGCGCGAGGTTAGCGTTCATCTCAGGATTTTTTATACATAAATGTTATCCAGTCCATAACGCTTGCCGTACCGTACCGCACGACAAATAATATTAACGCTAATCACACACTACGACGCTCACAATCTGTTGTGTTCGAACTGCTTTCCCCGTCTCCGCTTCTCACACAAACGCTTGTTGTTGCATATACCTACTCTACGGCGTATCGCTGTCCAAATCGTCGAATGTAATCTTTCGGTTCGTCAGTTTCTCCAGCAAATGTTTTCTGCGGCACGCGTCGTCGTCGTCTGCAGTCCTGCACGCAGGCACTACTTACGCGCAATCAAATAAGCAAACATCGAACGTACAAAAATTGAGGATTTTCTAGATTTTTTTTTTTTTTTTTTTTTTAATATAGTCGAAACGTGTTGTTTAAAGATGTTCAACAATTTTTTTTTTACGATTTCAAGGACTCGACGTCTAATAATTATTATAAATAGCTGAAAATATCGAATGAATTGTTTTTTTCCGAGTCACGTTTGTAAAAACTATTATGAGACAAGTCGAAAAATTTACTTCGTTAAAGTACCAGTCCAGGAAAATATGCTACCACAAAATGGGTATTATAATAATATACGAACGTATTATTATAATAATAATAATAATAATAATCGAAGCGCCTTCTATACATTCGAGTCGAAAAGTTGGACACAGAATAAGAACAATAAACATCACTGTGAAACCACAATAATACTTTCTCGCTGATCGCGCCGAGTACAAAATTCTAAAACACTAATATCGACTACAATAAAAAGTTTTTTACGTTTTAAAAACGAATTATTTCGATTTTAATATGAAAATCGTACAAAAACATCCCGCAATACGTATTATTACAATGATCCTTTCCTTGACGCGCGTGACCTTTATTTATGGATTTTTTTTACATATATATTTTTTTTTCAACTAAAACGATATATTTAATCGTGTTCGTATTGTATAACGAGACGAACAGACGATTGTCGTATATTACATTATATATTGTCATTACAGGAACTGCATATTGTATAACGACGCGATCGGAGGAGAAAAAAAAAAGAGGCTATTTATCCCCCAGACGTCACTTATCTCATAGGCGCGATCGTTTTCACGTTTATTTATAGGCATAATGTACTAAATGAATATTTCACGCGAAATGGTATGGATCATTATATGGATCGATGCGATTTGTAACGCGGATAACGAAAATGACTGAACGCTCCTGCGCTTTTTTTAACATTTTTTTAATAATAATAAAAAAACTTATTATTCTAAATTAGACACTATGCAATTTAAAACCACCTCGAAAATGAAATCCTCGGCACATCACTAAATACTCATTTTTTAAAAGTATCTTTTGCCCATCCTTGTAACAGTAATATATGTATATATATATACGCGTAATTCGCACTCATCGTGATAAATGAAAACATTTTTATTTCGAAAAATAACCGTGTAACATTTAGTGTTTTTTACACTATATTATGTATAATTATTGTGTATACGATACAGAGAGACAAAAAAAATAAAATTAATATATCCGAACACTGAGAATAAGAGTGTTTGTTGTACACATTATATATATCTGCGGTTAGGTTACAACGACGGTGTCGATTTCGTTGCAGTATATCATAGAACCTCCTTAACGTTTTCGCGTCGCGGGGAGGATGGTATAACGACAACACGCGCGACGTTAATAATAATAATAATAATAATAATGAATAATGTGATTATTATATTGCCGCGTCGTATTGTGACTGAGCCGTCCCCAACATCGTCGCAAACACCATGATATATATATATATAATTTATAATTTGTATGAAAATAAAAAAAAATTTATAATGTTGTATTAATAAAATAGTAAAAACAAATAAATAAAAAGAAATAGTGAAAACAACACGAAAAAACTATAAATATAAAAATTAATACTCATAGATTTAATGAATGTGTCAATATATTATATTATACCCAAACAATATGCAAGGAAATTCGGTTTTTTTTTTTTTTTTGCTCTTTCACTCGAATGCTCGACGAATGACTCTTTTTGTCGAAACCTGCAGTACAATTTTAATAAACTATAATATACGTTTCTTTAAAGTAATATTTCTAACTATATGTCTTTATTTTTCGTAATACTCTTTGACTTTATAAATATATTTATAATTTTTTTTTTTTTTTTTAATTACGTATGTACAAATGTATTGGTTATTAATATTTAATTAAATCCTTCGTGTTCGTTAGTACATAGCAGTTGGTTTTGACGAATGTAGAAAGTCTTATAAACTTGCGACGTGAAGTCGAAAGACGCGCGTGTATATAAATAATGTAAAAAAAAAAATCGTTTTAAAAGTATTTATTAATTAAAATTCGTTATGAAAATGGTGCGTTTTTTGTTTTGTTTTTTTTTTGTTTTGCCAAATAAACAATGTTATAGCTACAGTCATTCTTAACGTGGGCGATACCGCCCCTTTATGGGCTTTTTTAATTTTGGCGGAGGCACCAAGGGAGAAGGGATTCTACCGTAATGACTTTCGTATTTAGCAGATATACGAAATATATGTCTAACCGTCCATTCAAGGAGAATTACTCGAAAAAGCCAAAATCGATTTTAAACGTGATGAATACGAATTATTTTGACTCGGACAAAAAAACAAACAAAATAACTACACACCCTCGACTTTAGTTGAAAAAAGCGTTAGCACGGTTTAATAACTTCTGATAAAAATCAAAAACATCGGTTAGGAATATCGCTGAAAAAGGAAATTTAAGACTGACGCCGACGACAACACCATTCGAGCCAGACGTCAATTAAAATTAGCTGGAAATCGTCGTCTTCAAAGCAATCACGGTGCATGGTCACAAGTATTTCTCTGTAATTATTTTTCACGAAATTTGAAATCGTAATATTTGTATAATTTATATTTTTAACGGACGTGAGAATTTAGTTTATCAAAACAAAAATCGTTTATAGGGTCTTCTAAATTAATTTCGCGAGAAGAGGACGTTGTGATATTTTTGAAAATCCAAAAGAGACGTTGAGTGAATAGAAACGGTTGGGAAACACTGCTGTATAGTAGGCATAGTATAGCTATTGTAGAAGCTAAGTATGGTGTAAAGAATCGAAAAAAAGATTTGATACAATTTGTTAAAAAATTGACGTCGATCATCTTAACTCCTATTACGTAAAAAGATTAATTTTCAACGTATTTATTGTAAAATTTTTTTGTGAAAAAAAAAACAACGATAATTATACGAATATAATATAATTATTAGCGATGGAGGATTCAAGAGAGGGGCCCGCCCTCCCTTGACAGTTATATTTTCTAAGCATTTTTTTTTTTAGAAATCAAATATATTTTTCACGATACAAAAATTTGAGTAACACTTTATTTTGAAGGCCTTACATCAAATCTTACTTATAATGACAATTTTCGGGTTCGTTCCCGAAAAAAAATTTCCCAGATCCGCGCCCCGCTGATTACTAGATTTTGCGCGCGGCGAGGAATGCGTTCTTTCGTTCTTTTTTTTCTACGTCCGTATTCAAAAATTCCACGAGAAATAGCGCACGATCATCTTTACGCAGTCAAACGTCGTTTCCAGTCCGCGTAAATGCTACGTCTAGCTAGCTGGTACTATCGAACGTGTCGTTTTTCGATTTTCTCAACACTTTTTTTGTAAACGTCGGGAAAAAACACTGCCGAAGAATTAACGTAAAAACGGAATTTCTTAAAAAACCGATTGTTGTTGGTTTCTACGGACACACGTAAAACCAATAGCTACGCTCGGCGGAATCATCTCAAAGAATACGTCCTTCTTGGACCCCTTCCGAATGTGACCGGTTTAGAGGAGGAATTCACGACGTTTTAAGCGCGAAAAGTTCCACTAAACCGCCGAGGAAAAACGAAAAAAAAAAAAACTCGTCGCGCGCCGTTTCAAAAACCGAACAGGTAACAGACCCCTCGCCCCCTCTACCAGTCCGTCGGGCGACTTTTGGGCGCCACCTCATACCGTCGCCGTCGCGTCCGACGACGACGACGTCATCGTAGACGGGACGCGTCCCAGTGCGTGCGTGTACGATACGCCGTTTAACGTGCCGCGTGCGTGTGCAAGTCGTCGTCAGCGGCGGCGGCGGCGGCGCGCGCGCGTTTACAGGCGGCGGCGCGCGTGTTTCGGTCGTGTTGGCAACACTTGTACTTGTGTCCCCCGGGTGGCGCACATAGTGGTTCTTCCTCGCGCTCGGGGGCATTTTTCCGCACAGTCTTTTCGTCTGGCGCGCTGTTTGCACACGCCGGCGCTCCGCGACGCTTTCGGTTTCTTATTATTATTATTATTATTATTTTTTTCTCTTTCTTACTCTTATTTCTTTTTTTTTTTTTTATACATACCGCTTTTTTTTTTATATTATTATTAAAATCATAAATTCTACCGTCGTCGCTCTCACTTTCCCGCGCGGTTCATTTTCCCGGTTTTTTTTCCCCTCGCCGGGCGAAATTTTATTTCAGTTTTTTCGCGAGCGGCGGCGCGCGCCTCGTGTTTTTTTTTTTTTTTTTTCACTTCTTCCGTAACACGTCGCCGTTCACCACCACCGCGCGTACCATCGGCCGGCTCCTGCCCTCAGTCGTCGTCGTACTCTCCATCCCGCCCGCCCCCGTGTATTATAAAAACGACTGTGAAAAAATATTTTTAAAGTGTCGTCGTTCGTTGTCGCGGTGCGTGTGTGTGTGTGTGTAACACGTGAAACAGCCTCCGTTTAACACAACTGGCCGAGTAGAGAGAAATTGAAAATCCACCTGCGCGCGGGAGAAATTCATTCGGCGGCCCTACTCGCCGGTCGTTTTTTTTTTTCTTCTCGATTTTCATGTCGACCGATTGCCGCCGCCGCCGCCGCCGGTCGCGTCCAACAGTCGCCGCGATACCGCCGTCGAACGACGTCGTCGTTGCTCGCCCGGCGCTCGGAAATGTGATGATTGTTTGAAAACGGGAATTCGTTCTTCTCCTTTCCTTTTTTTTTTTTTTTGTTTCGTTTTCAAAACACCGTTTTCCCGCCAGTCGAACGCGACGACAACGCCGCCGAATTCGGTAAGTTTTTAAAAAAAAAAAAATTTTTATTTTAATTTTTTTAAACCCGCGCGCGCTCTAATTTCGTGAGATTTCTTTTTCTTTTTTTTTTCTGTTCTCGTGTAAATTTATTAGAAGAATAAGTTATATCGTTTCCGTAATAACGCGCGTTGTTGTACTTACGGTCGGATGTTTTTCTCTTTTTCTCTCTCGAAATTTTATCGTTTTCGGTATTTACGCAGCTGACGAACACGAACGCGCGTTTCTCTAGAGTGTGTGTGTGTGTGTGTGTGTGTGAGAGAAGAAAATTAGAATAATCCGCGTAATAACGAAATAAATAGGTTTCAACTATTTCTGATTTCGTTCGCCGCGCGGTATCCTAACAAAATCGCGTATATAAAAAAAAAAACACTCGAGTCTTGCGCGTTTTTTTTATTATTTTGTGCTCGAAAACGAAAGCCTCGCGGCGTATTTTTCACGCGAGAACAACAACGTACGAAACGTGTTTAATTTATATTATTTTTTTTTTCACCCCCGTTTCTCTCGATGATTATATGTATTTTTTTTATTATTATAATATTTTTTCAACATCACGCGTTACCCCCGCGGTCGACGCCGCGGATTTTTCGTTTTAATAATAGAGAAATATTTTTTTTATATATTTACACGTCGTTTCACGAGGAGTCCTCCTCGTCCCCCCTTCGACGTGTATACCACACGTATTTGTGCCTAAAATGTCTAAATCGTACTCGCCGATTATATTATTCCGTTTATATAAAAATACGTTGTTTTTAGTATATTTTTTTTTGTCGCCGACCCGCACGTTTCATTACACGAGTGCGCGAGAATACGCTCTACAACGGTGGCCGGGGCGAGAAAATTGTCGACGGTCTGCAAAAAAAAAAAAATTCGCGAATTATCGCGTGTGGGTGGAGGTAGTTATATAAATAATACTAAAAAAAGCGTACCAAAACTTTAATTGCTATTAAAAAAAATAAATAAATAATTGTTTTCATACGTATTTAGCGATTTGTATTCGTAAAGTTCTTTTGTAAATGATTTTTTAAACCGATACGGGGAACACTGGTTTACACGTTCGAATTGGGATCGACGCGCGAACCCCGGAGCCGTATTTAAGAATTTTTCGCCACGTGGCAAACCTCCCCCCCCCCCGAACTAAATATATTATATAAAACGAATTCGATCGCAGTATAAAAAAGAAAAAAAAAACTCCCAACAATATTGAAATTCTTAATTTACAATTTTCTTTTTCGCGGATTCTTGAATTATCATCATAACTGATGTCGGTGGGAATCATTGTTCACTTTCAACGTTCATAATGCGGAGCGATTAAATTAATGAAATTAATACGCGTAGGTACCGCGTGAAAAAAAATTTGCTCCGACTGGAGGAGTGTGGGGGGGGGGGGAACGTTCTCTCTCGGGAATACGGCCCTGGACGCGAAACAGTGGCGCACCCAAGGGGATGGACTCCGGACCCCCCCCCTTGACTAGTGCAATAGTATTACATTTATAGATGAAAATCCAAAAATTCTGATACAACTTTCATATTTTTCTGTTAAAATTTCGCATACGATATAGATAACACCAGGTGTTAACAATTTATTGATTATATTATATTATTATAATATAAATAATCTATTTTTATTATCTATTAAAAGTTTTGTTTTTCATAATGTAGTTTTTTAGACCCCCCCCCTTGAAAAAATCCTGGGTGCGTTACCGACGCGAAATCGTGTTCACTACGTATGTATTTTCCATCGAAAACGTGTGTTCGACGATTTTTATTTTTCCCCGCTGATATTGTTATTTTATCGTTTTTTTTTTTTGTTTATATCGTCCTCCCCGTCTCCTACGCCGCCGCCGCCGCCGCGGTCGTCATCGACACCACCGTTCGTTCCACTCCATCTGAAAATCGTTCATGTGGTAAATGACGGAATTCACGTCACGTCACGGGGGGAGGGGGGGGAAGACCGTAAAAAAAAAAAAACCACCGTGCGCGCATTTATATTTATTATTGTACTCTACGCGGTTTTTCACGCGTATCTCCTCGTCTTATCGACGACAATATTCGCCTTTGGATTCACAAAGTAAACGCGACATAACGCACGCGCGCACTATTTGTGCGAAAATAACGTTGGTGGTTGGTGCAAAACGCGTGCGCTGCTACGATATTTTTCGACGATTTTTTTTATTTGCCGCCGTCGCGCGTTATTAATTCCGCGGTGAGAGAGATTTTTGCGCTTTTCTCCTCGTGTTTCCGGCGAATTTCGTCCGTGGCGGCGACGTTTTTCTCTAATCGGCCTAATATAATATGTTGTTAACAGTGCAATTCTCGTACACTTCTTCTTATAAAAATCGTGATTCTCCCCACACCCCGCCGAGTCGTGTATTCGTCGTGGTGGTGTGTGCGTTTTTCTCCGTGAGACGGTCAAACGATTTTCTCGTGCGTGGATTCTTCGACGTGAATTCTTGATCGCGTTGTTTAAGCATCATAATTTGAGAGGACGTGTTTTATGTTGTGTTTTCAATAAAATAACAAACGGTGTATTGTCAAAAATAATAACGAAAAGTAGTCACGAGGGGGGGGGGGGGATGTGTACGGCTGGTTTTTATATTATTACATTTTGTCCGAGTCGCGGCAAAAATGTGAAACGCCGCAAGTCGACGCGCGCCCAACATAGAAGAGGGAGGGAGGGGTACGCGAAGAAAAATTGGGTAATGGCGGGAAAATATGCAGTATATGTTATTAAAAATGAAAAAAATAAGCATAGAAATAAACTTAAAGCAGCTCCAGATTTCAAGATTTATAATCTTGCGTCATTTAAGCTCGATTAAAAAAAAAAAACACTGTGTTAATTCGAAACACGGTCAAGGATCTCAATTTTTTTTTTTTTTTTTTTTATTCGTTATACGAACAGATAAAAAATAATTCGTTTCTCTTTTCGTGCGTCTAATTACGAAATGTAAAAAAAAATACCGTATAAATTATTGTTATTTTTATTTCAATATCTTAAGAGTGTGTATAGTCGAGTAGACGACTCCTACAGTAATGAAAACGTAATACCGAAGTCCGTTGGATTTATTCCGGAATATTTTCATTGAAGACGTGGATATTTATCTGAAGACATTCTGAATAAGAGACGATAACTCTACGGTAGTCGTCCCGAGATGTGTTCCGACCGGCAAAACGACTGTAGATGATGATATAATATTGTTGATGGTGGTGCGGTTGCAAAATGGATAAACGGTAAAATGGATTGTTTAGAAGAAGAAAGATGTACTGTAACGCGATTATTATTATTATTATTATTATTATTATTTTAATTATTTGGATTTGAAATAATAAGCAGAAAACAGAAAAACGTCCGCGTGGTATATGATAAATATAATACAGAAAATTGAGCCCGAAATTTCTATAAACGGAAGAAAACGAATCGTTTTTTTCTTTCGCCTCGGCTCGAGAACACGTGTACAGGATGCTGTACTTGATTTTAAACATAATGCGATGACAAATAGTATGGAATAATCTGATCGAAATACCGGCAAACGTCGTTACGTCAGAATAATAAATTATTATTTTACTGTATCTATCTCCCTTAACCTTTTCAAACGACATATTCTTTTATTATTAAAAGCATTTTGGGGGAAATCTTGAAAAAAATCTCTTACGTGGGGGGGGGGGGAGAGGCGTCAAAAATGACCAGAATCGTCTTTTACGTAGTGCACGACCACCCCCCCCCCATATACGAATCGAATTCGTTATTCAATTCTCAATGTATTTTGATGTTCGAAACTTAAAAAAAGATTTAAGTTTAACGCTTTGATTTTTATTATATTTCCAACACAACAATTACTCGTATTAATATTTTGCGCGTTCAACTCCCGTGTCAAGTTTTTTTTATTCGTCAAAAAAAAAAAAAATAATATAATAACAATAACTGTTCACTTTTATAATATAATCATCAAACAAACATAAAATATAACATTTTTTTTTTTTTTTTTAAATATTTGCGTTAATTTATTTATCATCACGACTATTATTATTTAACCGATTTAACGTTTCTAATCCACTTTTAACTTGAACGCATTCGTTTCATATTTTTAATTCCCGATTTCTTTTTTTTTTAACTCGGCTACGGTGACACGTCGAACATATTGACTGATGATGAATAAGTGAACTTCGCCGACTATTTTAAACTTGTCTCGTCGTTCTCACTGACATTGTCGCACTATATTACTTTGTTTTCGCTTAGCGTTCTTTCTGGCTCTTATTATTTTTCGCTTTTTTCTCGGCTCCTAAAACGGTCCGTCGTAGCGTGATAATATAATAACGTCTATAGCCTTCCTTCAGAATTGGGCTTATCAAATGCAAAAATAATTTCTCAAATCCGACCGGTGTATACTTCCAGAGATTAACGCGTTCAAACCAGCAAAACTCTTCACCTTTAGTATAACAGTATGGATAGATAGATAGGACAGGTAATATTATACACTGTTCTACCGCGTTTACTCATTCAGTTAATACATATAAAAAAAATATGGACGCGTTATTACATTAGCAGATTCAACGCGCGATTTTTTTCGGTAAAATGTATTATCGTAATGGGTATCCAAAACTATATTATTATGTATTATTATTATCCATCAACTCGAGAATTGGAATTTTATGCTAAAAATATATTAATTTTTAGCATACAAAATCCAATATATCTAATATCTAATATACCTAATATATCGATACTATATTAGGTATCGTCGCGTTTTCTCCTAGTATACAATATAATATATAATCGGAAATCAATAAATCCGTAAAGTCAGTCAGTACAATCAGTAAAGTCCACAAAGTACTATACCCTTAAACTATTCATTACCGATTTTTTCTCATTTTAAAAATAAGTGTCTGTTATTACGGGATTATTTTCATTAAACCCGAAATTATTACTATTTTAAAACGTAAAAAATAAAAATACAATATTTTATACGTCGATTTTCTGTTATTTTTTTTTTTTTTTTTTTTGGAACTCCTTGATACGAATAATAATAAAATTCGTATTTTTAAATAGACGTCGAACGTAAAATATTATAAAAATTTGTTTTGAGAAAAACGCTCCTTTGCTCCTTATTTCAAGCCCTGGTTCTACTACTTAGACTCCGTGCTTATTCCGCCGTCCCTGAGGGGGGTGGCCAAAAACGGCAATTGCGTTGTTTTATATTTGTTTTTTGTTCGTGTGTGCGTGTGTGTGTTTTCCGTTGATAATAATTCGGTTTTCAAATAGTTAAACACATACCGTGTTTTTATGTAAACGGTTAACCAGCAACACTAACAGTTCCCCCTGTTATGGATTCGCGTTAACCCCTAACCACTATATATACTTAACTACTGCTGGTGTTTTCCGACACGAATTACATATATTATTATTATTATTAAGAAATCGGTAAACGTTTCGATTTTATTAATTGAATAATTACCGTTGGTAATTGTTGCGGTCCCGTTGTCGTATATTATTGTGTAGTAATCGACACGACGTGTACAGTACAATCAAAATCGAGAAAGTATACTACACACACACAAATCGTCATCATACATAGCAGTTGTCGCGCGCGCGGTTTCCATTGTTAAATTACCGCCGTGTCACACGTGCGACGGCGACAGATAATTGTGTGTAGGAAACAAAAAAATATAAATAAATAAAAAAAAATCGTCGACTTATACTACGCGTGTTTTATGTATCATATTATTATATAGCGATTTTTTTTTTCACTCTTCTTCGTTCAATTCCTTCGTATCTATCGATTTTCACGTGGGCGCGAGTGTATAGTATCATTTAATACGACATTGCGTCGTCGTTATATTATTATAGCTGCTGGGTTTATTATATTTTACGCGAATATTATTTTCCGCCACGACAACGACGCGACGATTGTAATCTTGATATTATACACACATATATATATATATTTATTTATAACGCGTGTTTATTATATTATTATAAAATGTCGAATTTTAACGAGGACGCCATGTGTAAGAGTTATTATTCCGTGTATATACGAGGTATTAGTATAGGTTACAGTAACAAACAAAAATTGTTTTTTTGACCCGTTTTCATTCGCATCGATGATGATAAATATTTCAATGTTTATTAGCAATTTAAAAGTTCGATAATAATATTTCTGCGTGTGTTTATTTAAGTACGAATGTGTTTGTGTGTTTTGGTGTACTGTATATAATTCAATATTGTCGCAATGCCAAACCCGTTGCGGTTTTGTTGTAATTCGTGTCAAAAAAAAAAAAAAATATTACGATTCCCGATGATATTATAAATATATATATATATATTATAGAGAGAGAGAGAGAGAGAGAGAGAAAGAGAGAGGAAGGAAGGTGATACACCCAACGATTTCGTATATGTGTTTTTTCATATTATTATGGTTTATGTAAATTTTTTATTTTCTTACGTAATAAATAATAGTTTTTGTTTCCATTCGATTTATTTATTTTCTGATCACGGTTTATTAAAAACGAATAATAATCGACATTGAAATGTCGTCGTGTATTTTACACACGAATTCCGTATGAAACGATTTGTAAACCGACTATTTCTCTCTGCGTGTACAGGAGAGAGATGATCGGTCAGATTTTTTTTCCTTCTTATTTTTTACGCGCGCTAAGGCGAATACGTTTTTAGTTAAACCCCCCGCGATCGGTTTTTGGACGTATAATAGTAGTAATAGTAGTTTTATTACGAGGGAAATGATATTTTATTAAAATGTCTGCGTCCGTCCGGATGAGGTATATATTATTTTTCATGAAAAACACGTTTTTCATTGTCTATCATCGTGTGTCTCCTTCTGTTGTTATTCGAACGATATAAAAATAAAAATATTTAACACATAACGTCGTCGTTAGGTGTGTGTGTGTAAAAAGTTACAATATTTTAAATAATTTTTATGTGAATTTCGTGCGAAGTCGTCGTCGTCTCGTATACGCTTAATAAACGCACACCAATGGAAAATAACATAAAATATCGCGCCACCACCTGCTGCTGCTGCTGCTGCAATGCAACGCGCGCGCAATCCGCGTTTTCTACTTCTCGTTTGAGGGGTTTATCGTATCTCGAAAAGTACTTGCGCGCGAGTATTGAGAAACAGTTACGGAAACGGCGTTTATTATTTATTATTTTATCGTCGTTGTCGCCGATGATTTCTCCCATCAAAATACGAACACGTTTATTTTGTGTAATATTTCGACGAGAAAAAAAAAATCCGTCGTTATAAGTGTGTAATAATGTGTAGTGTGTAGTATAGTTAGTGTGTAAATATTGTGAAACCGTTTGGGATGTTCGTCGCGGTTACCGACTTAATGGTTTCGACGAAGAGTGAAAAAGAAGAATCCGGGCCGTGATGCGTGGGGAGAAAAGGGATCGCGGAAAATGCCAGTGCACTCCTCCGTGTAATAGTAGTCGCCCCCGCGCACGCCTTTTCGCCGCGCGTAGGGTTCGTTTTGATTTTGCGGCGGCGGCGGTGGAAGGACCGCGAGAGGGGAACACCGATTTTACTGACGTCATATTTTGCGAATTCAAGGTGAAAAACAAAACTTGCTTTTTCTTTCTCGATTTCGCACGAAACTTGTGAACACAACACTACGCCGCACGGCCGCGATTTTTTTTTTTTTTTGTTTTCTATATGTCGTCGTCGATTGTGTAAAAATATACCGAATTCACCGTTAAGAGGGATTTGTTTTCTCGTCTACTGGCCTAGTATTACTCCCATATGCCTAACCTAGGAGGGAGGCGGTTGTTGTGTACTTCAGTGACGACGAAACGTGTTGTGTAATTCCTGCGACGGGGGAGGAGCTGTTGTGGTCTCTACGACGAAATACCGCGCGTAACAACCCGACCGCGAGCAGTCAGACGATATAATATAGTGGAGGGGGGTATAACGTGTGTCGTTATACCCTACTACCGCCCACTCGTCAAAATATTAAGAAGTGCGTAAAAAGTGTTGAAAAATTCTACACGATTCGATGTACTATCGCGTACTTTTTTTGTGATCGTTTACGAGATTGTCTAGACACACACACACACGTTGATGAAATCGCGAGGAGAAAATAAACCGTTGTTTATTATATTTTCCCATATGCGCAGCGCACATGATGTATTCGAGAAATCGAAAAATAAGATTTTTAAAAACGTCTTCAAGTATTTTTTTTTTAAACATGCGCGCTTGATGATTGATAATAATAATAATACGTTTTATGATATTGGTGGAGGGGGGTGTTTGTGATGTACCTTATATTATGTTTTTTTAGGATGATTACGCGTCACTGCGGACGAGTATAGTTTAATCGTCTGCGGTGTAGTTACGGCGTGGCCAATCAGTATTGCTGCTGCAATAGTCGACGCCACCCGGGGTGGGTTGTTTCGTGATGTGGGTGTGCGGCGCGCGCGTTTGTGCCGAGGGCCGCGAAGACCCGCGGCGGGTGAAGAGAGGAGGGTGGTACGCGTGCGTCTTATTAATGAATGAACGCCGCCAACGCCAAAGAACAGCGGAGTGGTGGTGGTGGTGGTGGTGGTGCGACGCACGGGGAGGGCGACTGGAGAAAAACGGACGGCCGTGTGAGGTGGTTCGTGCGAGAAGGTGTGTGGTAGGGATAAGAGATAATAATAATAATAATAATAAATTTTCCGTATACAAGGTGTTTTTTTTTTTTTTGTTTACGTAACAACACACCGTGTCCGCAATTTATTATTATTATTATTATATAAATCGCATGGAGATTGAGAGTGGTGGTGAATGTTTTATTTGTTGTTGTTCGATGGTAGTAGTATAGTAGTAATTGGTGAATCGCGCGAGAGTCCACCGGGGGTGAAGGGGGAGGAGGGGTTGGTTTTTGACCGGCTCGTTGAAAGTGGCGAATTTTTTTTTTTTTTTAACACATTATCGCGGTGCCGCTCTTGAACGACGAATCTGGTGAAAATCGTTTATTAAGAAAAAAAAAAAAAAATCACGCAATAATAATAATGTCGTCGTAGTACAGTGTCAGCGGCGGCGGTGGTGGAAAAGGCTCTGCGGTCGAGATGTATTGAGAGTTGTTTTATATATATATATATATATATGCCGGGAATCTTTTTTTCTTTTTTATACGTTTACCCACCACGTGGTCAAGGCCACCATCGCGTTCTCTCCTTTAACGTCATCGGCGACGGCGGCGGTCGGATCGATGCCCGGTAACCGAGAACCACCCTCCTCCTCCCCCCCCCCCCACGCCACGACGATTTGCGTCACAGACGCGTGGCGGCTGCTGACTTACGCCCACGACGACCTGCCCCAAAATAAAACGTTAGTCGGGTTAATATATATATTATAACGACCCATCCCCTCCACAGACCGCGCAGAGTCGTCTCTGCGCCTCGGTTCCACTGTCCACAGTTACGCACCTGCACGACACGCCGTCCTTTCAAACGCACACAAACCTTTTCCGCGGCGCGTTCGTACGAAATAATAATTATTATATTTACATATAAATCGTCTACGGAGGCCGCGCCCCTCCCACCCACGCGCGCTTATTATTGTTACTATATACTGTGCAGTGAGCTGATGATGCCCCCCCGTGTTGTGTATAGTGTTCGTTATTACAGTCGCCGCCCGCGACGTTTGTTGACCCCCGTGTCCAGCCCTTACCACCACCACCACCACCACCCCTGCCCTTGCGTGCGCGCGGAAAATCGAAAGTGCTCCGTTCGATGAATAATTGAAACGTTCGCCCGTGTCTCAAGGGCGGTGGGGTTACGTACACCGCCGTTACCACCGAGAGACTTTTTTTTTTTTTTTTTTTACTTGAATATGTAATTTACAAAAAAAAATCGAAAATTAATTTTTTTTTTTTATTAATACGCGCGTTTCTGCGATATGTGAATTGCACAAAAATTGAAGAAGAAAAATAGCGTCCTAAACCACCTTTACAAAAAAAAATGATTTTTTTTTTTTCTAATCTTCATTCGCCTGCCGCCGCCGCCCCCGCTTCTTCGAATAAACTTCAAATGTGTGTTGCGTGTTCACATTTCGAATGACCAACGACCGGGGGATCGAACGCGTGACCTTGCAAGACACTTGCAGGCGCAATTACCGGTTTGGCCGTGGAATATCCGAAACGAATTTATTTCGTAGCATTCGTGAAATCTTTACATGTGCTCGGGGGCGGATGGATGTTAAAACCGCTTGTGGTGTAGGTTTTTTTTTGTGAAAATATACGTTTCGGGCAGAGTGGCGCGCGGATTTTGAATTAACATTTGTCCGTTGTACATTCTTTTCCTCAAAGTCTCTTCGTTCGGTATTTATTATTATTATTCGCCGCGGCGGTAAATTCGTTCGTTGGAAAATTATAGAAATAATATTATATACATATATAATGCGTTATTAAAATCTTAAAAAAAAAAAAAACACGATATTTTTATATGCCCTACGCGTTGTTGTATATCGAATTCATCAAAATAATAATAATAATAATAATATCTTTTATATATTGTATAAACGTTGTTTTTTTCGAAACACGGTGTTTCTTTCGTATAAACGTACTGAGTACCGAAAAACAAATGTGCTTAACAATTTGTTAAAAAGATACAAGTTGAATCAATCCTAGTGTTTAAGAAAATTACCCATACAGCTATATTAATTAATCTATTATTAGCAGCGGTGTAAACGTATGTTAGGCGTACTCAAAAAAAAAACAAAAATAATAAATTATATTTTATACAAAAATATAATAATAATAAAAAAAATTATTACATTTTACATTTACCGAATATATTTCACTAAAATAATATCGACGATATTGCGTTCGAGTTCACCCGACCTCCTCTTATATTTATGTGACGCGTCCGTCGGGGGAGGCAGCAGCAGCAGTAACTGCCGACGACGGAAAGGTCACCAATATTCTCTTTCCATTTTTCGTATAAACCATTGCATTTTCTTGTGAAATGTTCAAATAAAACACGTAAAACGTAGTATTCATAAAACATATAATCATTTTGCAGCACGAAATATTCTCCGACATTGCAGTAATAATACGTTTTTTATGCGTTAAAACCGATCCGCGTCGTTTTACGTATCAGTTGGTGGGAAAACCAACAAGCTACTCTCGGTTAAAAAAATATGTAAAACACAAAAAAAAAAAATCTGGTCTCACCACTAAATTTATTGAAACTTACCATTTTACGACTATTATTATTATTATTAAATATTAATATTTATTTACGTTTCGTATTTTTTCTTCTTTTTTCGAATTATACATCCGAGCAACTCGAAACTGTGCAAAACGACACTGTACACTATTTATGTGAATGAAATGCAAAAAGCAACGGAACCCCGCGCGTGGGGCAAGAGAAGAGAGGCGAAAGGTGCCTGCGCACCGGCCCCGCCGCGACGTTATTTTACGAAGGGCCTAAAATTCAAGAAATTATATAATGATAATTATTAATTCGGATACAAAAAAAAAAAAAAAAAATTATTTATAAAATTAATACTTTATTGGCGGCGGCGGGGCTCTGTGTTGAAACCAAAAGAGGGAGCGCAGTTTTAAGTTTTTTTTGGCCCCCGGGCGCGCAATATTCAATTGCTCGTACTACCACCAACGGGACCGGCAAGAAGAACGGCGCACAAATCATAATTTCTAAGGAGAGAGAAAAAAACTGTGGAATAACTCTGGGGAAAAAAAAATTGAAACAATGCGCCACACGTACGGGGAAACGACAATGATGTGTAAACGTGTTAATTTTACATGAATGACGATTATAAAATTACACGTCGTACAATGTCTAATAAAAATCCCTTGGTGGACACGGCATGATGATATGTCCTCCTTTTTGCACAAAAATAGCAATTTGTAGAAAGTCAATATAGTGGGAAAAACGATACTCTCCCTAATGATTATAACCCCCGGGATTTATATGTTCCTACGTGCGTTGCTGCTGCTGCTGCGTGTACACCGGTGTTAAGAGAGAGTAAAAAATGTGAACGATTCGTCATTCAACACGCGGAATTCGCGGAAGGAAAACAATTTTTTAATTCATATATAATATTCGAGAATATTACACACGGATTAGGGAATATTTAACTTGAGTTATTTTGTAAATCGCGAGAAAGAAAAATACCAATTTATTTCAATTTTAAAATTATTATTATTAAATATTTAAGATACTTAAAAAGAAAACCCCCCCGCGCACAACGATTGTACCACACAAAATAAATCATTGCAATATTATTAAGGGTATGATAAAAATTTACGAGAGTAATATGATGCCCCCCACCTCACTATAATATTAATAATGTTTTAATATAATATGTTGTTATTTTATATTTTTTTTTTACATTGTACGGTAAGAAGCAATGCTGCAATTATTACGTTATGCGAGTGCAAATAATTTGTACAAAGAAAATGTGTTAGAGAAAAAAAAAAAAGAATAGTAACAGAAATCACAGCATGTTGAGGAGAGATGTTCGTTGATAATTTTCGCATATTTTTCACGTTTTTCGTAGGTTTTTTTTTCTTTTTAGAGAGAGAATATTAACGTCATATTTTACGCGTTTTAAATGAATGTAAATCCGGGAGGATTTATTATATAATAAAATGTGTTGAAAGATAATCGTTTTAATTGCTCTTTAATATATTATTATTATTATAACAATAAAGTAAATAACTAAAAGCGCTATTAAATGAGTAGTGTAACCCTAGAAAATAAGGGTGCGTCGAATAATCTTGGCAAAAAGGGCCTGGGGACATTTCTGTATGCGATGTAATGATGATCATTGATCATTTTTTTATATTGACACATTACCCCCCCCCTGAAAAATAGTTTTATGCCCCCCCCATCAGCCTCTCATTTAAGTCAACAAAATAATTCAATCGAAATTAAATTATTTTTCGTGTGTGTTTTAGTAGTGAAATACATTAAATGAAATACATTTTTCGAACGAATTAACAAAACTTTTGTGGAAAAAAAAAATATTAAAATATAAAATATGTGTTAAATATTATTTGGCGGAAAAACTGAGGGGGGGGAGGCGCGTTTCTTTTGTTGTTTCAGTGAATCCAATTTCATCACTTCTCTCGTAAGAGTTCCTTCCCCATTCGTTGTTGTTTAGTGCGTTGAATGTAATTTATGACAATACACGTCCGAGTTCTCGAGCCGTTATCCCTTTCCATTTTAAATTTAAATCTTTCTTTAATGATTTTCGAAATCGAGGATTTCTCCTCCGTTTTGATGATTCCTCTTTTCAATAGCGGGGTATCAAGGTAGAATTTTCTACACGTGATGAGCAATGATTACGAGAGAGAGAGAGAGAGCGAGTAATTAGACTTCGAAGTGTTGTGTGACAGCAGAAAACGTATTTATTTTTTTATATATATAAATATAATTATGGACACGCGCCTCCTTCTTCTTGCGTTTAATAAGACTGTATTTCTCATATGGAAATAAAATTATATTATTCACAGCGTAAATGAATTGTAATTATTTTATTATTTGGCTTTGTGAATATCGTTATCGACGATAATATTTTATATAATGTGTGTGTAGGTGAGTAGTAGTAGTCTCTCTCTTTATCCTCGCTCGATAACAGTCGCCGAGTTTGTTCGATAATAGTCTATTTTTATTATAGATTTATACTCGTTTTCGTTTTATATTATACGCGAGTATTTTTCATTAAAATGATGATAATCGTTTTAATTATTTTCACCGTTGTTCGAAACCGTTTTCGTCGTAACCCAATTATTACTCGTATTATTACTTGATTTTGTGTGTGTGTGTGAAAGGCCAGAAAAACGACCAATTATTATTATTATTATTATTATTATTATTATAGGAAAGACACACACCGATCGTCGTCGTGTATTCTCCCCGTCTATTTTTAACGTTTTATCTGTTATTTCCATCGTTTGTGGACAGCACACGTGGAATTTTCGTGCTCGAACCACGGCGATAAAAATATTATTGTTTAGCGCGCTTGTCGTCCACTTCTAATGGGAAACGATTTTAAATTATTATAATAATTATTATTATTATTATTATTTATTTCCGTGTGTGTAATTTTTCACTGTTCGGAATAATAATAATTATTATTATTTAATATTCCCCCGAGACACACTTTATCGTCCGTCGAAAATATGTGTTGAATTCGCGCGCAATCGCGATATTCGAAAATTATATTAGTAGACGACGACGGTTGAGCGTGATTTTTTTTTCTCTACGTTACTTTTTTAATCTGTACAGAAAAAAATTTTTTAAGAAAAATGTTTAACGCAATAGACAAGAAAAAAAATAGTATTTTTTTTTTCTACAATACTTTGTGCGTACCACCACCACCAACCATTGTATTATACGTATTATATTCGGTAAAAATACCGCACGTCATGACGTGTGAATTTTTTTTTTCGGCGGTCTCTCGTCGTTACTACACACATGTGACGCACGCAAAGAATTTTTTTCGTTTGTTTTTTGCTTACCCGAAATGTGGAAATTTTCGATTTATAACGCGAGATAAAATTCCGCCACTCGGGTGGAGAGAGCAGCGTATTTATTATATATTATATTATCCTGTAGCATTCTGGGATCCGTTTTGAGGAGGAGAGCAGCACCGTGCGTTATTTCAAATTAATTACGCTCTCGGATCGGAATTATTATTACTTTTTTCTCCCCCTCCGATAAAAGTTAAAACGCGAAATTCAACACATACGAAACAGATTTTCGAACGTTCATTGTTAAATACCGATTTATTATTATTATTATTCATATAACCCCTATAACAGTTTTATTATTCATTCGTCCGGTTTCAAAACGTTTTCCAATAATTTTTAAATAGTTTTAAAAAAAAAAAAAGAAAAATTGTTAAAACATCGTTTTCGCGTTCGATTCGAACGATTTAACTAACTCTGTATACATAATATATTACATATTATTAATTAATTAATAATACGTAATCATATAAAACTATTTGTCGTTATTTGTCCGTCCGAAGAAAAATCATATAAATAAATATTTCAATCGTTATGTATTTGTGTAACGCGTTGTTTGTTTATTCGTGATTGTGCGAAGAATGCACCACGGGGGGGGGGTACACGATTTAAATTTTATCGGGGGAATTTAAAATCCGCTGCCAATGTGGTGCGGCGGAGAGAGTAATAGAGCTTAATAATTATTGAATACGAGAACGGATTTCAGAACGTTTTACGTGCGCTCCCGCCGCCACGGGGGCATAAGCGAACAAACGTCGTGATATTATTCACAACCGGGCGTTGTTGTTGTTGTTGTTGTTGTGATAAGTAAAGTCGTTATGAGAAATATATTTATTTTTTTAATATACGTATATTTCCGCCGCCACTACGTCGTCGCCGCCGCCGCCGTCTGTTCGATTCGTCGTGATCTCGAACGCCGTATCTAAATCGGTATTGATAAAATCCGGATTTACCGGATTCGATCAACGACGGAGGGCCGCCGTCGCGTGTGTGAGGGGATTTTTAATAATAAACCGGATTGTTGTTTGTGCGTTCGTCGTCTCGTCCCGCGCACGGTTTTATCGTCGTCGTCGTCGTCGTCGAATTTAAACATAGAATATTATTATAATATTTGACCGATTTCCAGAAGAGTGTGCTCGTATAAAAATAAATTCTCTTCTTTTTTTTTTTTACTCGAATTATAAACCTCCGCCCCTCCCCCCCCGTATTTGTTGTAGTATGTGTGTATCGGCTACAGTTGTGTTGTGGTAGGCGCGCGCGCGTCGCATCTTATCGGTTCTCTCCAGTCGTTGTTGTCATTACACGGGCCACCGTGTTTGTTATTACAACATTAGTTAGAAAAAAACTTAACCAATTTCTCGTATTGTGTGTGTGTGTGACGGTGGTGGTAACGTTTTTTTCCCCCTTCTTCCGCCGTTCCGTCCGTATGCGGCTTAAAAGAATGCGGGTGGGGGGGGAGACCGTACACTTTTATTTATAATAATATTTCACATACAAATCCGACTCGGGGATTATTATTTTCACAACGTTATCATCCCTCGGTAAGCAGAGATATCCCGTCGTCGTTAATAACACTCGCTTGCCGGTCGTCACGCGACGCGGCGGGTGTATTATAGTTCGGACAAATACGCGTGGTTTTCAACGCTTTAAAAACGAAATTTCTTTGTTTTTCGTCATTTCGGACACGCGTCGTATACGGTGGTAGTAGCGCGCGCAGTAGTGTGGCGGCGATGATAACGAGAAACGCTCTAAAATATATTCCGTTTCTCTTTATTTTTATTGACGGGGAATGTCTCGAGGTCGTCAAATAGGATACGAAAAACAAAAAAAAAAAAAAAATTTCTTTTTTTTCGCCCTACGAGAGACAGAGAGAGAGTGTTAATATCTCTACCGACAGTAGTGGTGTTCTCTTTTGAGAACTAGAAAACCACTTTTCTTCACTCGTGTTTTTTGGTGCAAACAATGATGAATTGCGCGCATATTAAATATTATTAATTTTACATCGGTACTTTGCTGAAAAATAGTTTTCTTCTTCATTAGTTGTAGTAGTAGTATCGACAGAAAAGAAATATATTTGTTTGAAAAAAATTCACGTTGCGTATTGTGTGAAGGTCCGAACTTCTCCGCTATTCGGATATTTGTGATTGTCAATAATAGTCGAGTATAAATATAATTTAAAACACGAGCGTACTTTTTTTCGAATTTTTTTTCAACGTTGTTTTTTTTTTGGTTTATTGAGCTCTTTTTTTTTGTATTCCGCATGGTATGGTATAATAAAAAAATATAATATTTTGGAAATGGAAATATTTTCGAGTTAAATGTTATTCAGGAAGGAGGTTTTTTTATTTCTCCGCAAAGTCCGTTGGCGAGCGGCGACCGACTTTTATGAACGCGCGTCGAGAAACGTATTACGCGCGACGACCTTGGTGGCTTCGACCGCGCCGTGTGTGACCTTCTCTCTTTCTCTTCCACTTGCCGCCGCTGTAACCAAATACCACCCTTTCGACGAGAGGAGGGGAAAGTACCACCGCGTGTCGATCGTCCGGATGCGTGCGTGGACGATGACGCGGTGGGTTCCTCCCTCCCCTCCCATCATTCACCTACCGGGCGGGCGGGATCGTTGCCGTAAAACGGCTGCGATGGCGCAGATAACCTCATCGCCGCGGTAAATGGGGTAGAGGGGAAATATCCTCTATGCGCGCGAGGAGAGAGTGCTTCTGTCATCGGCAGCCACCAGGTGGTAGGTAGAGACGTATTAAGGGGAGGGAAGTAGTGGCCGCGTTGGGCGGGTGGTTTTTTTTTTTTGATCTCGTTCTGCGCGACGACGAAAGACATCAACGGCGGCGGTGGCGCACTAATAATAATTATATACAGAAAAAAATAAATAAATACGTTTTACTACTTTGTGGCTCACAATAAATTACTACGGAGGAGGAGGAGGTGATGAGAGAAGAAGAAGCGTCGTGTAGGGGACGACGCGCATTATTATTGTCTCGTTCGGTTTACATCAAAATAATATTGCTCCACGGGAGGAAAGAAATCCCGAAAGAGTCGCGCTGTTGTTGTAATTTCACCATTTTTTTTTTTTTTTTAATATCTAAAAAAATTAAACGGCTTCACGTTATAATGTGCGCACACACGTTAAAACGCGTCGAATATAACTGCAGAGTAATGGCCAAAAATTCGTCCGGGAGGATATTTTAATCGCAAGTGAAAAACCGTCATTTTCTATCGTCGTATAGTAAACGTTTTTCGATTTTTCAACGTTCTCTGTATTTTCGCGGCGCACGTCGGTCGCGCTGCTCGGTTACGGCGGTTCCGTTTTCTCGAGTAGTGTCCGTCCGCGCAGGGATTGCCGAATAAACGACACGCAATAAAAATAATTAGAAAAATCACAAAATCCATCTAATCCGTGAACGGTAGTACTTTTTCTCGATACTCGCGTATACAATAATAATAATAAATACACGTTTGCGCGCGATTTTCAATGTCCAAATTTCAAACGGATTTGTTTTTAAATAATATTATCGATTTTTGTTTTCCGTAAAACGATGGTTTATAGTAGTTATAATATGGGCGGCGGCGGCGTGTACGACGTTGAGTGGACGGGGTTAGTGGTAGCAGCGAGTGTGTAGTTAAAAAAACTGCGGTTTCTGTCGATATGGTGAAAATTGTTTTGCGACCTGTTGCTGCTGCGAGCAGCGCTGTCACTCGAATAATAATAATAATAATGTGTCGATATCGCGTTTTTCGTTTTTATTTGGAATTTTTTTTTCCTGTGGAAGGGAAGTAGTGCCACGTGAAATTTTAATTTTCTCCTCTACTCTACACGCGGCGGCAAACACCACGGGTATTTATTATTTTTTCTTTTTGTTCGCACGACTTTTCGTCGTCCAATTTATAATATTATAGTCCGTCTGCGGCGGCGACGTAATAATCACTAACTAACGCGACACGTCGTCACCGCGTGTATTTAAAGAAAAAAAAAATGTTCTTTTCCTATTCGTCGTATTTCCTGATTTTTGTCGTCTGCGTGTGCGGGGCGTGTTAGCGTCGTCATCGTCAATTTATAAAGACAGACGACGACGACGGCGCAGAGACTTCCTCGATTCAGCGGCGGCGTTTATTCTTCTCCGAGCGGATGTCCGCGCGCCGAAAGTGAAAGAAAAAAAAATCTTACTTATATATATATATAACTCGGGGGCAAGATAAACTAAAAAAACCATTCGGATTTAGAATAATATTGTGAGGACGAGAGTGGTTAGTTGTTGCGGTTTTTATATTAAACGGAATTTGTATACGCGCGCACGACACTGGATGGGATGGACAGCAGCAGCAGATGAAATAATCCGTCGGATGATCGCGGGAGCACGTCGCGTGTACAAATTCGAAACGATATAATACCGACGTGGGTGTGTGTGTGTGTGCTCGGACCTGGTTTTAATTTTATGCGCGGGAAAAATTTTAATCGTTTCATCGATTCACGCACAGACGTAGAGTCATTATTATTATTATTATTATTATTATTATTATTATAAGATACACGTGATTCTGTAGTTTATTATCAGTCGTCGTCTCCGGAACACTACTGGAATGGTGAGATCGTGCGTAGTATCAGGCAAAAAAAAAAAAATGTATTTCGCGAATTTTTCAAGACCAAATCTGTCTCCTCCAAGACCACCCCACCGCCGCGGCGACGGCGGTTGGGTTGTTGTCAAATCGTTCTGTTGCGATTACGCCCAACGCTCAGTAGTAGTTAGTTAATGTGTTTCGTATATAAAGTTCGTATATGGGGAAAATGGTGGTAATCGCTTGCAGCAAGTCGTGGTGTAGTTAGTATATATGTCTATAAGAGAAATGATAATCCGCTTTCGACAAAAAAAAAAAAATTAAACAAAACGAATTTTTGAAGGGAAGGGGGAAAAGAGCAGCGTTTAGCTCACAGGCGCTAAATATCACTTTCGTATACGAATAAATAATAAATCGGGGAAAATTGTCGTCGTCGTAATTCGGACGTGGGTCACACTGTTGTGTATGTACGATACGTATTGGGACACGAAAACTATTTTCTTTTTTTTTTTTTCCGCAAAAACTTCCACGATACGCGCGCTGTGTCGCCTCCTCGCCGTGTACATTTCCTATCATCATCGCGTGTAATTTAAAACCGCCTCGTTCGTCGTCGCACACACATTATAAGACATTATTATAAGACCACGGGCACACCGGGCCTCTTCTCAGGTTATTTATTTTTATTGATTATCGTGTTTCGTTCGTTCGTTTTATACAATCGCGGAATATTGTAATAATAATAATAATAATATTCGTGTGGTGCGCGAGCGCGCGCTTTATCGGTTACACCACTACCGCGTGATCGCGACGCCTTCTCCGATACAACACACACACACACACACACACCGGTCGTTAAAAACCTCGCCCCCTCCCGGTAAACTTTCCTCTACGGAAATAGCCTGTTGTGTGGTTTTTGTTGTTGTAACAACAAACACCGGCGACGACGACGACGACGACGGAGGAACGCGTTTCGTCCGCCGCGTCGTTGTTGCGTCGCCGCCGAGTTTCTCGCGTTTTCTGCCGCTGTTGGCTGGCTGCTGTTCAAAACCCATTGTACCGTCGTTGCGTCCGGTCCGGTTCCGGCGGCCGACACCAGTGTGTGTGTGTGTGTGCGCGCGCGTGATAACATGAAAAATAAAATTCAATAACGTTTACGCGGGTGTTGTGAATGAGTAGTAGTAGTAGTGTAAACGGTACTGGTTTCGAATTACATCGTATAAATAGAGAGAGAGAAAAAAGCGTATTTTTCTATACTTCTGAATAATACATATATATCCGTTGAAATGTATAAAAAACTAGTCGCGTACGGCTATTATTTATTTATTATATAATATTATATATTATCGCTCGACTTAACGTAACCGCCGCCGCCGCCGCCGATAATAATAATTAAACTCTTTTAACGTGTTTTTTTTTTTTTATATGTGTGTGTGTGTGACGTGGTCGGTGTGGTTTAATTTTCACAGATCCGGGAACGTCGCGCAAGAAGAAGAACAGCAGCCCCGCTCAAAACGTACTCCGCACACCGTCCGGACGACGACGACGACGAGGAGAGCAGTGTAGTAGTGTACACGCGCGAGAAGGGAAATCCGTGTTTTTATTTATTATTATTATTGTAACGCGCGGTGGTCGACGAGACCGACAGGATTCCAAGGAGCAGTAAACGGCGCCGTTCAGCGGATTCGAACGCCGCCACCGCCGCCGTAGCCATGGGTCGCAAAAAAATACAAATATCTCGAATCACGGACGAACGAAATCGCCAGGTATATAATTTTTTTTCTTTCCTACTTGACCTCCGGTTTTCTCTGTGAAAATAAATAGCGGAATTTGCGCCTATGTGTAAAATGTATTATTCTCAATTCTCCCGGCAGGCACTCCTCTCTTGTCAGTTTCGACCGTTTAAATCATCTACGCGTGCTTTTTTTTTTTTAAACCGTGTTTTTCTTTTTTTCAATTCTCTTCCCCTCCAAATTCTTCGTTTTCCATCGATTACGCGTACGGGGATTGACTTTTAACGCTCGTGTTCTCTCTGTGTAGATTTTTCTTTCCTCCTCCTCCTAACCCGTAACAACGCGTAATTTTATCCGCCGTGTTTATTTTATAAATTTTTAATCGTTTTTTTTTATTGAGAAAAACACGAGTGTCGTCGTGTGTGTGTGTGTGGATGGAGCGGTCCAGCAATTGGAGGATATATTTTAATGTTTTATTATACGTTTAAAAGAAAAATTTTTTTTTTTTGTCGTCATAAATTTTATACCGGACGCGCGACGATCTTCTTATTTATTAATTTTCCTCCGGAAAAGTGGATTGGGGGGGGGAATACTGGAAATAAATTAATGCCGTCGTAATGTCGTACTTTACGCGCGGTAAAGAAGAAAATGAAGAAGAAAAAAATAACCAAAATTTTCATACAAATTATATATACGATAACGGAATTGTATTTATAATTTTTTTTTCACTCCCCCCCCCCCCAGATAAAAATCGCGTTCGTCTCGACACATTAGGGGTGAGGGAAGGAAATTCTGGTTTTTGCGTTCGTTGCGTAGTCCGGTTTATGTAAAACATGTTAATAAGCGTATCCCGAAGTTTTTTTTTTTTACACTTAATGTAATCGAAAAAATTGTTATTTTTTTTTTTTTGTCTATTCGTGATAAAATTTGTCACTCGATTGTCAAAAAATTCTGGTGTACAATTTTTTTCTTTCTTTTTTTTTTTTTTATCAAAAATGTGTTCGGTATTTTCGTGTATCGGTGTAATGATTTCCCCGTGTTATATACACACACACACACGTTTTTTTTTTTTTCGTTTACATTTTTCGCGGTCTTTTTAGAAATATTCTTTTATTCAAAGTCTTATTATTTGTTGTTGCGCCGTGTGTGTATGAGTCAAATTTAAAGACGAATAATTCATATTGCTGCTGTGTGTTGTTGTTTTTAGGTGACCTTTAATAAGAGAAAATTCGGTGTAATGAAAAAAGCATACGAACTGAGTGTGTTGTGCGATTGTGAAATCGCCCTAATCATATTCAGCAGCTCTAATAAATTGTATCAATATGCCAGCACCGATATGGACAAAGTGTTGCTGAAATATACAGAGTACAACGAACCGCACGAATCGCTCACCAACAAGAATATTATCGAAGTAATATTATTACCTAATAAAAATTCGCATTGTTCTTAATGTCCGTCCTGTGTGTGTGTTAATACGTTTGCGTAAGCCAGATTTATCTAAACTGTGAAATTTTTCTCTTTTTCTTCGCAGCAACTGAACAAGAAAGAACTTAAAGGTGGCGCTTTGAGCCCTGAGAGCCCAGATGAAAGTTGTGATGGTACACAAGGACCATACCAACTTACACCCAGAACTGAAGCTAAATATAGTAAAATCGATGAAGAGTTCCAGTTATTAATGCAACACCAACGGATGGCCAGAGTAATTTAAGATCTCTTTCTTTTTATACCTCTCTTTGAAAATACATAATATGTGTTTGTATGCATGTTTGTTTGGAAATTTACTTATTTAATTTTTTTTCTTTTTAGAATGTCGGTGCCAATTATTCGCTTCCTACTACTATGCCTGTAAACAACATGTACAATGAGTCTGGCAATTTACAAATGCAACACAACGCTAGCCCCAGACCTCCGTCTTCGTCTGACGCCGATTCCGGTTAGTAGTATCTGTCGGTTGTAATATGGCATTGCTGATCGTTATTTGTCTGTGTAGTTTATCCTGCTGGTAGCATGTTGGAAATGAGTAATGGATATCAAGCTTCTTCTTCGCCGGCACTAGTCAATTCGCCTACATCTCCAGGACAACTAGTCATGTCGCCATCGCCTACGCCCAAAGCTTTGAATACCTCTAACAGAGCGACTCCACCGCCAAGACATCATTCGCCTAGACCTAACTTACGTATAGTCATGCCCAACGCTCCTAGTCACCACGAAGACAATAATGTAGTGTTTGTTTTTCTAAGTAATATAAAACCTGATCCAATTATTACGTATAATATTACAAATTGCAGGCAAACTCCATTAACACGCCAACAGTCTCTCTAAACACGCCAGTAGTAGCGCTTCATACGCCAGGTTTGGGTGGCTCTTATCACGGGATATTCACTGATCTTACATCGAATGACATGGGACTTTCATCGGCATTAAATTGGTCTAATCAAATGGCACACAACAGGTATGTGAATGTTATTGTTATACCCATATATATATATATATATATATATATATATATATATATATTAAGACGACTTCTAATGACAATCCAATTGTTTTCTTTTTCTTCCACGTTATAGTGGAATGTCTCATTTAGGAGTACCAAATTCATCACCGCCTTCTTCACCATCACCAAATTCTGTCCACATCAAAAGCGAGCCAAACTCGCCGCCACATTTACATCACCATACATCTTCAGCGACTTCTGGAACAGCACCCAATACAGTTGTTTCGCATTCGATTAGTCATCTGTCTTTACCACACGCTCACACATCGATACCATCTCATCACTTATCAGTCACAGGTAAATATTATATAAATATTTATATTCATAGAATAATGTGTGAGAAATCCTTATTTATTAAATTTTTAATCTCGTATATGTATATGTAAAATCAGAACGTTTTATACTCGGCGGACAATTGCCCAACAACCAAAGCTTGGTGGATTCAAGGCACGATTTTGAAGGCGGACCACCGCCCAAGAGATTGCGTGATACCTGGCCAACATGACTAAATTGTTAAGTATGGCCGATATCACCAATACTGCTGCTGCTTACATTATCCAAAAGTTTCATCTTTGGAACATTATTTATATATAATATATATATATTTTTTATTATTTTTATTAATGAACTGCATGACTACTATTAAATAAAGGACAGTTTCTCTAACTTACATTAAATATCTCTCTCTCTCTCTATTGTTTAATTAAAAAGAAATTCTCATGTATTTGTTTTTTTTCTGCCTTTTTTTTTATCTGATTTTCAATTTATTGACATATCTATCTACTTCCTTAATTGTTTGTAAATAATAAATTTATCAGTGATTATGGTCATATACACATAGTGCAAAAAAAAAATTAATGTGTCTAGTCTTGTTACAATAGAATATACGTTACAATTACTAGTCAATAAAAGAATAAGACGAAAATTGATTGTATCATCCAAATTTCAATATTGTAGACTAAGTAAAATATATATTTTATTGTTGTTAAATTAAACTAACATTATTTTTAATTAGATGTTTTTTTTCTTTTTCTTTTTTTTTCTTTTTTTTTGTTGAGTAACATATTTTAATAGTAAATTTATATTTAAAATACACAAATCGTATGTATATTGTTGTCTTCGCGTGATCGTATTAAGTAGATTATTACATTTAAGCAAAAGCTATATAATATATATATATTTAAAAATTGTGTGTAATACGAAGATATATATATATATAAAACATTAGGAGTTTTTTTTTTGTATAAGATTTTGATACCTAATAATTGTGTATGATAATATGTATGTTATAGTTATATATATATATATATATATATATATATATATATATATGTAAGTGCAATTTTCATGGCCATTATTTTCAATCAAAATTTATTAATGCGTATATATATGTATGCCCATTGAAAAAGTTGGATTGATATTTTTGTAAAAAAAAAAATATATATATATATAATAAGAATAAAAATGAAAAAAAAATAATGTCAAAAAGTAATAAGAAATTTTATTATTACATTTAGCGTTTAAGCGGTGCTATGTGTAAACTTTTTGGTGCCATTATTTAAAATATTTTTAGTCAGCACTGTGTTTTTACCTGATCTTAGTTTAATTGTTCTGTTACAAATTTTTTTTTTTAGTTAATAGTAGAGATGATACAAAAACTGTTCTCGAGAGACATTATGTATGTTATATATTATAATATACATGTTAGGGGGCTCAATTTTTCTAAATGTATAAACGTAAAACCAATGACGATGACCACAGGGGAAGACATATTTTCGTTAAAATTATATTATTAATTGAGAGCTTACGTATATAATATTTTATATATTTTGACCATTGTAACAAAATACAGGGTTCGTTTATGAGAAGTTTACAAACAAAACAATAAAACATTAAAAAAAAAAAAGGGTTTTTAAATCGAATATTATTTTATTCTGTCTAAATTTTCCAACACGCATTATTATTATATTATTTTTTCGTTTTATATACATATACATATATATATATATAAATATTATTAACACATGTTGTATATTTATAATAATAATAATAATAATAATAAAATAATGTGTACTGATTGTAAATTAAAAATATATTTTAAAGCGTGTTTGTTAAGGTATATACATATATATACAAATTTAAATTACTCGTTTTGTTGTTATATAATAGTTTTTTTTTTCATTTTTTAAATACAAATTGAACAGAGCACAATGATTTTTTTTCTTTTTTTTTTTTTGTTTATCCAAAAATTTATGTATCTATTTTAAAATACCGTTTATTTTTCCACTCCCCCGTCCCTTTTTAACATGATAATAATGATATTTTGTATGTACGACAAGTCCATCGTCGTCGTTGTAAGCGCAATAAAAAATTCAAGTCTCGAAAAACAAATATCGCATTTGCAAACATTTTTTTTTTTTTTTCAAACTTGAAAATTTTATTATTTTAATTTAGACTTACTTTTTTTTCTCCCTTATCGTATTTTATATATATATATATTGATTTGCCAAAAAGAAAAAATTATATATATATTGGTTATATATAAAATGTCGTCGTGTCTAGACTAGTTTTGTTTTAATTTTTCTCCGTCTCGTTGTCACACTCACCGGTCACCGTTTGTGGACGAGTGCGTGAGATTTGTTACGATACATATTTATATATATATGTATGTTTTTTAATCTCGTTAAGTAAAAGGGTGCGTGTCGTGTGTAGAGTTAATAAAAAAAAAAAAAAAGAGAGAAAATGACACAAATTCGGATTGTGCGGGTCACCACCACGCCCATAAAAATCGAAAATTACATAATTGCCCCACCGCCCTCGGATCGCGTCGACGTGTGTGTGTTGGGCGGGTAAAACTGGGCCGATTTTTCGCGTGACGAGAACGAATGCGCAATTCTCTCTACGCTGTGTTTAGTAGTACGGTACGGTTGTCGCGCGAAAGAGGAGGCCCCGGCCACCATCAGCCACCGCGCACGACATGGGCAACAAAGCGATGACGTTCACGGAGTCGCAACTCGAAGATTATCAGGTGACCGCGGCGCGTTGGTTTTCGTTTGTCTCTTCCTTTTTTCTCTACTCTTCTCGTCGTGCGGCCGTCCGTCGCACAGTAGAAGAAACAAACAAACTTTGCTACCAGACACCACGCCGAAGTTCGGTGCAATTACTATTTTTGTCGAGGTCGTCGTCACGTTTTGCAAAAGCAGAACGACGGAAATGCTCTTATTCTCGATTGAAGTAAAAAAAAAAAAAAATGTAGAAAACCAGCTTATATATGTGTGTGACTGAGTATAAAAGCTTCGGGGACGGACGCGCCTTGGGTTCGGTGAATGTTTATAAAACCTGTTGTTCGTATTATTATTATTATTATAAATTAGTAACTCTGCCGAATTCTTGGCTATTCTCTGATATCTTTGCGTAATCGACGCGCTTCCATAATGTGTACCGCTTATAAGAGATTCGGTTTTAATTTTCAGACACGTAATCTTTAGAATTTGATTAAATTTGTAAACGATTTTCTTTTCTCACACACCGACTCGCTCGCTATTTATTTAAATCGTACGTGTCCCTGCAGGGGGCCCCCATACCCTTCCATATCTTTGACACTAATTGTATTAAATTTAAACCAAATTTGAACTTTATTTAATTTTTTCTCTTTGAATTTGAGCGCCCTAAGCGCTAACGAAGTACTTGGTAATTGCATACGGCCGATTTGGAATAAAAGAAAAAATAAAAGAAAAATTATTTTGTTAAAACAAAAAAAAGATTGTAAAAATATCAATAGGATTCGAACAGAATTTTATTTTCGTGAGTTTTTTAGCATGTTTCGGAATGTTTTTCGATAAATAAACGAAAAATGTGTGTGTTTTTTCCGAAAGTAAAATAATGTCTGACGGTCCGCGACCGGGGGAGCACACAATAAGTCACAGCCCGACGTGAACCGGTTCGAGCGCATCGCGTAGCGCAGTGCTTCTCAATCTTTTTTTGTCATGGCCACCTCCATCCCTCCTAAATTTAATGTGTAACTATCAAGGCCCCCTTAATCGAAATCATTAATTTTATATACTAAAATTACAGTTTCAATGGCTTTAATATTATGTGATAAACTCGTCTCATCATTATTATTAAATAACAGTTATCGAACTTATTAGACTCTATCGACAATGATTAATAATATGGTCGATTATTATTTAACAATTAAATAACCGAACATATTTTAAACAAAACAAATATTTCGTGACCTGCCGCCAGTCATAAAGCCACGGCCCCCGGTTTGAGAAGCACTGGCATCATAGCGTACAGTTCGAACAAGAAATCCGTTATAAGTCATCGGATTAGTACTTTTTTTTTTTCTGAGATTTGGCTCGGAAATTATTTGCGCAGCGATTTCAATACGAAGTACTCTCTTTGAGGCAGAACAATATATTTTCATCCCCTCGGAGCCACTTTTTTTTTTTTTTTTTTTATATAAACGGCGGTTTCTCCCCACGAGAAATATTTAACGTCAAGTTCTATTTGCCCGTGTTCTGCGCGAAACGCGTTACACGCACAATTTTATACGGAATGCGGTTTTAATAAGTAAAAATCATAATAAAATCGAATACCAAAAAGTACTTCAGATAAATGTTATGCTTTGCGAATAAAATACCTATTAAAATAAGTACTTTTACCAGTCAAAAGACTAACGCTATGTTATCCATTCACTTCTCTTGGATAGCGTATTCAATCCGCCCCCTCCCCTTATTTCATTCATAATTATTTGAATTTTTAAAAATCTACTTTTTTTTTTTTAATTGTTATGTGTCGTCATGTTGTACAAGTAAAAATGAAAGCAGTTCCTAGTTGTACAAGTAAAAACAAAAAAAAAAAAATTAGTAATTGCTTCCATCTAGTGACGTTATTCGATGGGGGGGAGGACAGCTGTGGGTATTCGCTCTCCTTGTTGGTGTTAGAGCTTTTGTTAAAGAAAAAAAAAAAGTCTTTTTTTTTTACTTATTTTGCACCAATATGGACAGTTGAAAATTTTGCCCACGGGTGCGGTATACATTGCCACTTCACATTTCAAAACGCATAAACTTTTCTACATTTCTGTTTATTATTTATTTCTACGTAATATGTAAATAAAATTTAAAAATACGTATATATATATATTTTTTTTTTTTTTCATAAATAATTTGGGGCTAATTCAATTCAATTAATAATTTTCGCACGACGACGAATGTGCAATAGCAATAAAAGAAAATAATTTGTTATTCGAAGACAATATTATTGTTGCAATTAAAAACGAATTTCGATCGTAAAATATTTAATGGAGTTCTGGTTGTCAGCACAATATACCTATTTAACACGTTCTGCGAAAGCTCTAAAGACACATCTCATTCGATTGTTCGTCGATTATTATTGTGAAGTTGGATTTTCAGTCACTGTTTCGATGATGAACTAAATTTTAAAATAAATGTCAACTGTAAAACTCCTTATTTCGTCTCGAATCAACGCACAATAACGATGCGCACATTTGCGAACAATTGTGATAAACGATTTTCAAGATTTTTTCGAGTATATATAGCTCAATAGTAACGTGTACGTCTGACATTGTATTAAATTTTTAAGCCTCGAAATCAAAAAAATTACCTTTTTTTTATGAATTAAAAACCGCAAAAAAAAAAATTAAATATCCCAAAATTGCGAGTAATTTTTTGAAACATTTTTTCCCCCCTATAGTTACGTATATTTGATAAATATTTCGAGTTGCTCTACATAACCGTTAGTTTCGGAATTTATGAAGTAACAACGCGGATAATCCATTTCCACGAAATCGCGTTTTTTTTTTTTTAATTTAATTCCTCCGGTAGTTTTTGAGTTTTTCTTTTTTTGAGAATGTTTGTATACGGACGCATCATTGTTTAAAAACAATACACATAATATACAATGTATTATACCTTGTACTGCAGCTCAAAATCTAAAAATCGTAACGACTTCAAATTAATTTTGCGCCCGTTGAGCCGTTGATTTTGACGGAAATGGTGTGTGTGTGTGTGTTGGATCTCTTGACTCTGAACAGATATCCGAACAATGCATTATTGTTATTTTTTTTTGTTATTATTATTGTTATTATTATTATTATTTTTGTTATTATTATTATTATTATCGTTATTATTATGAACACACACACGCATATTTTATGTGTATAAAACGAGTATTCGGAAAAGAGAGAGAGAGAGAGAGTAACTCGGCTGCGGTAATTATCACTAGTTTTTTTTTTCTTTTTTATTATCCTCGTCGAAAAGTCCCACACGTCGTCGTCGTAGTGGAAGCAATTTATTCGTTTGTGTCGCGGGGCGAAGAACGCGTGTCGGCTTGGCGGTGGTGAAGGGAGAGGGGAGAAGGAAGAAGAAACGCGTTGCACGCAACACAATTATTCTAATGATGAAACGGAGGGGTTATATTGAGATTAAAATCGAACGTCCGTCGGATATATTAAACGGCGGCGGCGGCTTTCTGCAGTTATTTTTAGATACGTTTTTACTGGGCACACACACCGTTCCGGGAACCACTAAAATTATTTCTAACGTTTAAAAAAAAAAAAATAATAATAATAATAAGGTACGTACGCGGGCGCGTAGAAAGTGACAAAACCGTGTGTTTATATACGACGACGACGCGGTGTGTGTGTGTGTGTGCAACGCACACGGTTGTTGTTTTGATGTTTTCTCTCTCACTCTCTCTCTCTCTCTCTCTTCTTTCCACCAACAACATCCGAGTCCGACGAACCCGACGCATTTCTGGAGGGACACGACCGGCTACACGACTTGTGTAACGGGTTTTCGTCGTCTTCGCCGTGTTCTTCTCCGTATTTCTCGATTCCGGAATAATAATAATAATAATAATAATATTTTTTATTACGAATATATTATTTCAAAAACCATAATATCCGTGAAATTTCGTTAGTACGTTTGATCGAAAATCGTTTTGTGTTTTTCAAACGCTGCAGAGCCGGGGGTTAGCGAGGAATTCATCGGTTTCACAAAGTCGTGTGTGTGTGTTTTTTTTTTATCTCTGTACTCGAAAATTCTATACCAGATCTTTCCGGATATTTAATACAGTTATCGTATTGCGTATTATCTATAATTGGTACTTTTAAAGGGGCCGTTTTTTTTTCAATTTTCCCAATACTCTTTTTAAACGTCAGAAAAAACTACGGGGAAAAAAAAGAAGGGTAAACACGAGATTTCTTCAAAACCGTTTAACGTCATAGTTTTCAACGACCAATTAATTCGGTCACGGAAACGTGACATTTTCACCAAATATGTAACTCCGCGGTCTGTATGAACGAGACGAAATTTTCATAAAAATTTCTTTTGATTTTGAGCTATTTATAGCGATAATTGTTAATTCTGAGGTGTTTATAATTCGTAAAGGTACTTATTATTGATTTTAACGCTTGAAAAATTCAAAACATTGTCAGACGTTCGTTGCTGCTTCTTAAGAAAAACCTCTAATTCACAATTTCTTTTTGTAATTGCAATTTCAAATTTGTCGACAAATTGTATTACACACCGCCCGGAATCGTTTTATCGGACGCAATGATTACAAAATTATAATGACAACAATGCACTCATAAAGTATTTATCCGATAAGTGAATTCACTTGAGCGATATTCACAACACCCGGCCGCGGCCGCGGATACCCCTTTGAATTTAGCGGTTCACGGCAGGGGCGTATACAAGGGGGGGGCGATAGGGGCGATCGCCCACCCCCCTAGATACTTGTGTATGTACCTATATCTACTGACAATTAAAATTAATCGAACTAAAACTAAAATGTAATAAAACATTTTTTTTTATTTAAAACTTATTATTTTCATATAATTTTTCGATAATTCTAAGTTGGCAACAGATTCGACGGGCCGTTTTTCTATTCGCCTCCTACTAAGGGATGAAGTAAATACGCCCCTGGTTCACGGTCGGACGAAATATCGAATGTACGAACCAGTGCCTTTTCCTTTATTTTTTCAAACGTTTCTTTGGACACTCGATCAGCGGCGACGCGGTTAGCAAACCAATTTTTTTCGTATTGTTCTTGCAGCGTATATTTGCACGGTTGTTGACGTCTCCCGAACAAATCGGAAGAAACGAAAAAAAAAATTGTTCGTGGCGTCACTATATGGAATTTTTTTTGTTCACAACGTTTTTCTTCCAAATACTTTCTCGAGCGTCACTACATTTTTTTTTACGTTTTCCGCCAAGGGCCGCGAATAGTAGACAATTTTGATTCCTTGTTTTTTTTCTCTCTCTCTCTCATTTAAATAAATGTGAATGACACGTGCAGAAGGGGCAGGGAAACGATTGTATCGCACACTTACGGTTCTATCTGGCGAACGTTTTTGTCCAAAAACTAACAATTAGTAGAGTATTTCATTTTATACCGAGACCAAGTGCACTTGGCCGTGAAACTCGTTTCGGTACGCGCGGCCGAGAATCTGTGTACTGACCTATAGTAAGCGTGTACGTGTCTTGAGCGAATCAACAATTCTATTCTCCAGCAGCCTATTCTTCGGCGAGAAATAGAATTGTCGAAGAATATGTGTTTAGTACCGAAAAAGAAGGAAAAGACAATACAATGGATATCTGAATGTGCGTGTAAAATGGAAATTGGAATAAAAAACAAAAAAAAAACATTACAACCACCAACACTATACTAACGACTCGACGCTCGGCTCTATAGTTGTTTTAGTGTAACTCCTAATGGTGTGGTCTACCTACGTTTGTGTTTTGCAGCAATTATTTTAAGGATATTTCTCGATAATAGTTTGAAATAGACAAAACATCGTGTTAAAATTCAATACACAAATATTCGTATTTTCGTTTTTCACTCGCTGAACTTTGACGATTTCGCCGATTTTAAGACTGCTTACTGATTAAACGTGTCAGCACCGTGGACCGTTTCGAAGACATATAATACGAAAAAGTAAATTTAAAAAATGTTTTTTTTTTTTTTTAGGAAAAAATACCAAGTATTATCTTTTGCGTTATGCGTGTAATCAATATTATTTTCTAACGATGCGTTTGAAATTATGGCGCGAAAGCGAACGAGTATACGAGAATATATATTTGCTTTCGAAGGAATTCAAATGCTGTGGCAGAACCGTTCACGAATTGTTCGTATTCGGATTTATTCGACGATATTTTTACGCCAGTTAACTGTCAGTTTATGCGGACCGATAAAATCTCGCAAAGAAAAAAAAAATCATTCAATGACGTGTAAGCGAATTTTCGAAAAAGAAAAAAATAATGCGAATTTCGTGTTACGATAATAATCAATATTATCAATAATCTAAAATGTTTCCACTGATTTACAATTCCGGATCCCTCGTGTTTCTTTCACAGTACAGTACAGTAGCGATAAACAGTATAACGCGTTACTTATTATTATTATTTTTTGTAATATTTGCAAATACTTTTTTTATAATGTCATCTAATTCATATCATTAAAAAAATTTAATGTAAACATTCTTAATTACGGGTAAAAAATTAATTATTTCGATATTTTCTACGTTCAAAATACATTTCAACTTATTCGATTCTCCGTGTTCTATGACACGCGTGATACACGAATACTTTTTAATAATTATCCCGGAATTTACCTACTCAAATGTAGTTGTAATAAATTGTATTGCATTTAATTGGCAAAACGAATAGGAATATATCTAATACAAGAAATAAAAAACACCACGCTAAAATGAAATTTCAAACAAACAAAAAACGCCAATTGAAATTTGGCTAAACACATGTTTTAGAAAACGATCGCATATTACTATTATACATTTACTATGGATAGAATTATTATTTAGAAATATTTATAAAAATTCAGTTTTAGAATAATGACATATATATATATAGAATATTAAAAATATTAATAACACGTCATAGTTGGTTTTTTTTAAAAAAAAATTTAATTCACTATACATACACGATTTTTTTTGATGTGTTTTTTCTAAACTTTGTTTTGTCTTTTTTTTTTTTGGAGTAATATTCATAATTTTCTATTGTTCATTTTTATCTCGTCGTATTTGAATTTTTCGGCTAACGGACGAGTGTTAATTGAAACCCCACGAGTATAGTCAATATAAAAATAAACAAATCTAATACGATTTTTACATACGAATTGTTTTTTTTTTCTTATATAATTTTTATTACGCGCGCAGATATTTAATTTAATTTTTTTATTCGTTGTAAAACTGAAAAATTCTAGCACGCGGGGGAACGCGTTTGATTTGGATCCACCCCAAGATTCGCACACATATTTTCATACTCGGTGGAGGAAACCACGGACGAATAAATATGTGTATGTGTGTATAGTGTTTTTTAATAATTTTTTTTTTCAACTTTCTCGTTTACAGGACTGCACTTTTTTTACCAGGAAGGAAATACTTAGGTGAGTATAGTAGTAATAATAATAATAAGTTTATTAAAAATTGTGCATCGAATATACGTATTATAGACACTGTTGTAGTCCATGTGTGCAAACAGGCGCGTATTTGCGTTTTAATATATTACTACATTGTTTTTTTTCTCTCTGTCATACACACACACACACACTCTTTCTGATGGTTACGTTATTATATAATATATACCAACCTACATAACCAGCGCCGCACACGTGTTTCTTCTTCAAAGCCGAATAAGGGGATTGAAAAAAAAAACACTTGTGACACGTATTTTTTCTTATTGAAATTTTACCGACGTCGCGTAATACGTAAAAGTAATATTTTTAACAACGAAACACGTGTACACGACGCGTAATTCGATTCCGTATAAAATTAATCAAATAAATACGATGAAACGTAGGTGATGTTTTTTTTTTTTTTTTTTAAACAAAATCGCTATTATTTTTTTCTACAAACCATTATCAATTTGACCCATTAGCGCCGAAGTTTTTTTTTCTTCAGATTTTTAATAAATTCTTATTTAAAATTTTTATACTAGACTTACACGAATGTAAAAAAGAAAGAAAAAATTGTCAGATTCCGAGATTTTTTCTGTTGCCATATAGGCAACACTAGGCGCTTGTTGTATCTATTTCATAGAAACCATTGTGTAATATTTTACATGAGTTATATCGATTTTTTGTCACAATATTGGTATATTGCGTTTGAAAACAAATATTTTTTATTGTTTAATAATATTGCACGTCGAAATTAAACGAATACTTATAATCAGAGATACTCATAATGAATGGAAATGAATAAAACATATTTATTTTTTACTGCAATATAACATTATTGTGTTCTCTATACATAATATTACACGTCAAATGAAATTTTATATAATACTTATAATCAGTGGTACTTATTAAGAGTGAAAAGGAATAAAACAATCAGCACATAATCCGACATTGCATTTGACGCACATTGTTCTCATAATGGATTTACAATCTGATACGTTTTGATGGTAAATTATTGTAGCCACTTAGACATAAAGTAGCTAAAAAAAACAACGAATTTCATCAGATGTATTATTGGGATCTGGACAGTTTAAAAATAAAGCATATTTTCTTGTTTCCACTACTAAATGTTCAATTATTTCGTCATCAATAAACTTTTCGAAAATTTCAATTATGGACATATTTTGGTAACTCGAAAAATCTGGTTCAAGAAATGTGCATGCATTTTCTACGTCAAAATCAGCTCCTTCTATCCAACGTGGTTTAGATTTTGATTTCATTCTAGTGCCCATCCACTTTTCATATTTATCAGGTAGTTGAATTGGTCTTATATCGGAAGAAGAGTCACATAAAATAGGACCTAGAGAAATATTTCGATGGTCCAAGTGTAATACGTCATAATCAATGCATATTCTATCATTATTTGGGAGTATACGTATTTCGGCATTGGATAATAATTGTCGGGAATTTAGATTGTCCCCCAAACTACAAATAGAAATTATTTGATGAATAAAATGTTTTATAAGAAGAAAATAAAATAAATACGAGACTCGCCCACTGCCCATATCCTCATCTCGAGAATCTGCATCTGTATCAACATGAGGATCTGAGGGTTCAGTAGAAACTTCTCCATCCATATCATCATTCAAAAGAATGTCTAAAGCTTCAGAGAGTGATAAACTATTTTTAATACAAAATCAAGAAATATCCAATAAAAATCCCATGAACGCCTAGCGTTGCTATATGGCATCGTCGAACTTCTGATTACCATAAAAGTTTCTGTATTTATAATTTTTTATTTATTTATTAATTTTTTGGTAAAACATAATACACGGGATTTTCCGAATGTAATTTTCCAAAAAAATATAGAAAGAAAAATTATTAAACTTTTAACAAAATGTACTTACTCGAAATAAATATCCATGATTTTGAAAACGACGTGAACGTAGAATGTGCCTATTGGGAAAATGAAGCATAACAGTGTATATATATATATATATAATCAATGGTTGTCATCAATATCTTATTTACACGTAATAGCCTATAAAATATCGTGGTTACGAGCGCTCTAAGTGTCGTTCCCAACGCTAATGGATTAAATTAAATCAATAACTTGACGCTTTCAATCGATGGGATTGTGTAGAAAATCTATTCTTATATTTGACGTTATTAATACAATTGAACGCATGGTCGATATAATATGTACTATATATATATATGCAATGGCGTATTTACGATTTTTTTTTTGATAGGGGGAAAATGACTAAAAAAGTTTTACTCGATATATATACGAGTATATATCATGTATTAGCTGGTACTATCAGTTTTTAATAATTATAATGCAATGTAAATAAACTTTAAATTTCCATACACTTATTTAGAATGAATTTATATCGTTTGCGAAACAGACTCCGAGTCTGCTGGGTTTTTGTCAATTATTTCCTCGACATCTATTTCAATGTCGTTTTGGATGGATAGCATCGCAAGCTCGCATTAAAACCGCTTTAAAATGTAAATCAATTTTTTTCGTTTAAAACTGTGCACGGGGGCAAATCCGGATAATTGGCTTATTGTTTTGATTTGTTTGACTTGAACATCGAATTATAGAAATGTAAACAAAACATATTTCGATTTATTGCGATTTGAAATTTAAATCGTATTTCCAGTAGTTTTCACAAATTCACAAAAACAAAAAAAAAAAAACGTATTGAAATTCGAACAGGGAAACGTCTGTCGGCACAGCTAATATATTAATATTATACATTATAATGAAATTAGTTATTTTATATATATATCTAGAAAACTATGTAGAAATGAAGAGCGTAAAACCCATCGCGGTACGCATTTTATTTCTATGTGATATTTTATAAAGACGAAATGTATTTCTTACAAATACGAATATATATTATTACCGTAGGTTATAATAGATTTGAAACCAGATGATTTTTTTTTTTTTAATGGTTTCGTTCTTTTATTATTTTGATTTCCCTCCTCCTTCTCCAGTCCAAATATAACCGGTTAAATGCCTTCATAAATATTCTGATTAATTAAAACCGGTTATATATAAGGTTTTAGATAAATAGCGTATAAGTAGAGTACATATTATAATATTATTTTATATTTTATATATAATATACAAATGAACAAACGTGAAACTTATATATATATATTCGTATAGAAAGTGTGCGTTTCGTGTACGTTTACGTTTACGACTTATATGCACGCTTCACGGTCTATTTTCATTCGTATGTTACGAAAAATATTATGTTTACTTAAATTTAGAATTAAAATAAAAAAAAAAAATTAACAGGGAATTAAAATTTATACTCGTATATACATATATATATATGTAGACCGCATAATACGGAAACGGACAGAAAGTTAATATTTATATTCGATTTTAAATACAAAAAATTGAAAATTCATTTCTCAACGGTACGTGTTAATATGTTGTAAGATGCGTACGAGATTTCCATTGATTCGCCGCACGCCTACATAATGCGCGACGCTGACGGCTTGTATACGACGAGTATAATATAACTCGTTTTAATTACAATTTTTCTTTTTCATCGGTATACGATGGGCGAACGTCCGTCTGTATTGTACAAAACGAGCAAATGCCTTCGATTTGAACGTTTCCGCGGAGAATAAGCTGAAAAACTTCGTGAATCCTATAGACGTGCGGATAATCTTGCAGCTTACACTGTGATGACGGGCGCCTGTAGACTTTTTTCCGAAGGGGTGGGGAGGGAGAGCAAACGTGATTTTTTAAAAAACAAATGGCAAATTTTTCTTTTTTTTATAAAAATACATTTTTGACTTTAATACACACCGATATCATAAATCCGATATTACACATCACAATGCGTAAGCAACCAAGTCGAAAATTTATAAAAATATTATTATTTTAAGTACATAATCGTGACATTAGTTTCAATTAATTGCATAATACACGCGTAATGTACGCGGAAGTTCTCTACCGCAATATAAGAGATTTTTTTATACTTTACCAGTGTGTGTTTTATTGCGCAAAAAAAAAAAAAGGAAAGAAAAACGGGAACACAAAAACAAAAACGAATTTCGATTATAATTATTATAATAACGAATAAATTTCTGATCGTAGCACGTACGAAGAGATTATCCAGAAGTATCGAGTGAAGTGTTGATTCAACTGTCACCCCCCCCCCCACACGCCTTTCTCGCACACAATACTCATTTATTCGACGAATCGCTCTTGTTCACGAGTTAAGAACAAATTTCGAAGCTGCGTAGTGAGAGAACCATCGAAGTCCGAACTACGCGCAATGCTTTCGTCGTCAAAAAACGGATGTCTATATAAAATGCTTAAAATGAATAAAAACAACATTTTTAAAACAAATTTTGAATATACAATAGTAAATATGAACTATCAACTCGTCTCTGCGCAGTGATAATTATTTTTTTATGTATCTATACTCGTGGAAAAAATGTTTTCAAATATTGCGATATTTTGTAAAAAAAAAAGGAAAAAGCGTAAGAACCGCAGTTATTGTACATAAAGTATAATATATAATATTATGCGCATATCGTATAATTTGTATATAGTACAGGTGAAACGGAAATTTACAAATTAAATAGCCAGTCAACGTTGACTGTAATGTTTAAGAGTAATTAACAAAAACCCTCGTAGTCGTAGTGAGAGTGGTTTTTTACGTTTTAACTCCGTTTTATCTACAGCGTTGTCTCATAACATTCTAGAGGTACTGCAGGTGAATTCACTGCATTAAACCGTATATTAATAACTAAAAACGCGTAAGTATTATTACAAAAGTATAATTATTGCGTGGAGTATTTTTTTTTTTTTTTTTTTGATTACGAAAAGTGCCGACTAATTGATTAATTTTTGTATTTTTTTGTTATTACACTGATTCATGCAATCCGCAGAACATTTTGGGTGGGGCGCCAATGTGAAAAAGAGGTTTCCTTTCAACGACGCTATATAATATTATATAATTGCGTATATTATATTATTCGCGTCGATGGATTTCTAAATAATAATAATAAAAAAAAAAAAATCGCGTTTTATCTTCATCAGTGGCGTAGAAACGGGGGAGATGCAAGCTGAGTTTCCACGACCCTGGGAAAAGCTTGTTTTGCTCTTACAGTCATTTAAAATTTCGAAATTTCATCTCGTCGATTGTGCGCGTGGTGCTGAAATTGTAAATATTAACAAATTTATTGTATTTAATTTAAAAAAAATTACAGTAAAACGAAAATTTCGCTATTTTTAAAAGTCCCCTCGTAACATTCTAGAGAAAAAAAAATCGTATACCTACGCCACTGATATTCGTTATATGTTTCGATAGGTTCAAAACTTCACAATACTTGCTCTGTACCCGCACGGTCGGTATATATTGAATGTAATAATTAATATAAAACACGCGTTGAATTAAATATTATAATATAACGCATTTAAATTTAATTAATACGTAACACGCACGCGTGTTTAGAAAAGTAAAAAAGAAAAATGTAAATAAAAGAAAAAAAATATTTTCTTTCAGAACGTTTTTTTTTTTTTTTTTTTTTTTTACTATAAATATCCATAATTTACGGACATAATATAAATACGTGAATTCGACGATAATTTAGTAAACTGTATAAATTAGGTAGGTACCCGTATTTGTTTTTTAACTATAGAATATTTATTTCTAAATTAAAAACGTCATAGGTTTATATTTTGGTGAACTGTTCAAATAAAGAACCGAGTGTTGTGTTTATAACATCTATAGTAAATATTTGAAAATTAATAATATATATTGCCATTGCGTTTAAACATTTACTCGGATATACCTATATATTAATATTTTTTTTTTTTCCATTAAATTATATTCCTGTAAATGTCTGTTAATTTTATTGAATTTTCAAAAGTGTATAATACTTATTATAACTTGTTAAAAGTAAACGAAGCGATTAGAAATGTATTTTATGTGACAATACACGAATATATATATACGTGCGCGCAACATAATTATTTGTATAATAATTGTGCAAATAAAGAAATTTTTTAGATTTCCGTGTTGGGGGGGGGGGGGAGAGGAATATTTTATTCCAAATAATACGTTTTTTTAAATTTCTTTATTATTTTTTTATAGAGTGTACAAAAGGTACAGAGCGATTTGTCCCGAAGTGGTGCCGAAAAAAATGACTGGAGACGAACCGGTAAAAATCCGAGTACCACAGGAACGCATCGAACAATTGCCAGAGCTAAAGGTATAATCGGTAACACACTCACAACATTATTATTTACTACACATTACAACATTGTTTTACAGTGCGGCGATATTTAATTGTGATTTATTAACGTTATTTAGGAAAACCCGTTTAAGGAACGCATATGCCAAGTGTTTTCGAAAGAAGGCAATGGGTCGTTGAGTTTTGAAGACTTTTTGGACCTGTTGTCCGTGTTCAGCGAACAAGCCCCGAGACAAATCAAAGTGTTCTACGCTTTTAAAATTTACGGTAAAACAAACAGCGATTATAACAGTGCGAGTGTACTGGTGTGCGGGGCCGCGAGTTTTTAGGGCTCGTGTGCAGAGCACTCGACATATGGAATTTCGTGTTTTTGTTCACTTCCCGGCTGTCGCGGGCACAGGGCAATCACCATAAAAAAAATATATATTGGATCATATACGTAAACATCAATTTGGTTCTGCGTTTTCACAAATGACACTTGTAGATTTTTGACTCTGACTTACTTACTATCTTTTTATCTTTTCTGAGCGATAGCTTGATTTTCTTTTCGTTAGCAGACATCGCCCCAAATATTTCTTCTCGTTCTGCCTCGACTTCGACGAGCTCTCGTGAATCTGCTGTTATTTCAGTTCCTTTTAAACGCGAAATGCCTTTAGCCCTTTAAACTACTGTAAATTGTCTATAAAAGATAAGTACGAAAAAAATATACGCGCAGAGACGTCGTACGCGTTTGTTTTTTTTTTTTTATTAACAATCCAACCGCGGGGCAACGGTTCAACGGGAAACGGTTATTACGAGTTTTCACTTTGACTTCGATTTCTGTCTGAGGGACAAATCTCGCGGACGAATTTTCGACCACTTCCCGATATCATCTTATCACGCTGGAATTTTGCACGCGCCTTTAGTTCTGAAGACGACACAATATGACGGCCACCACAAAATGGCGGATTAGAATTCCCTCATATAATAGGTATGAATCTTGAAAGAGTATGACGAGTAGAATACAGTGAGTTATGTATGCTGTTTAATAGACTAAAAAATAATAATTTTTTTCTCTAAGTCTAACCTATAAGTAAAAGCTCGAATTAAAAAAAAAAAAAAGTAAATAAAGTTACACGGTTTTCATTTTAACACAATATTATTATTGATAGAAGAGTACCTATGGGTTAAGGTTTAAATGAATGAGTTGATTTATGAAAAAAAAAAAATAAAATAACAATAAAAAATCGTTTACGATTAATCAAATTCTAAGTATGTATAAAACATTATACGCCTCTAAAAATTAAAAGCAAATCACGTATACGTATAAAATGTCTATTATATTATAGTATCGGGCGAAGACTTTGCAGTCTCTGCACGAGTAACGCTTTATTACTCGCATACAGAGAGGAATCTGCCCCTTTTTTATGTGCACAAAGAGGGGAGATGTCAGAGAATAACTGTAAGCGAAGAAGTCGGCAAAGCAATCTGAAAGAACTGGAAGCGTCCAAACGCCTATTTATTAACCCATCTTCTGTTGCCCGGTTAAATTGTCTAATTACTGTTGTTACGTTATTGTTGAGCAAAGATTTTGACGACGATCATCACATCGGGCCGGCCGACCTGGAACAAGTGTTGAAACTGTTGACGCGCAATCAGCTGTCGGCCGAAGAGATCGTACAGGTGTGCGAGAAAGTCATCGAGGAAGCGGACGTGGACGGCGATGGCAAATTGTCGTACATGGAATTTGAACACGTCATACTGAGGGCGCCGGATTTCTTGGGCACTTTTCACATCAGGGTGTGAGGGAGACGGAACCGCCGAAAAGCGAACGCAAAAAACGTATCACAATATTTAACCGTTTACATACATATATATATATATATTTTTTTTTTATATTAGTCTACAAATAGTATACATATATTGTGTAATATAATGTGTATTAGATTTATCATGTACAGTAAGAAAATTGAGCTTTTCCACACAACGTGTAATATTACGCATAACAACAGTACATTTCACTATATTTTTTTTTTTGATACAATTTGGGACTTATGTTCGAATTTTAATAATAATAATAACGTAACTGTATTAATTTTAACATTTCGACAGAATGATTATGACGAGTTTATAATAATACAAATAATAGATTACAGTTAGTATTTGTTATACATAATTTTTGTACCAATGTTTGAATTTTGAATATTATTCGTTTATTCTGTGTTTGCCATCGTTGTTCTATACATTTCACACGACTCATTACTAACTTTTCCAAATTATTATTCATGTTTCTTTTCATATTAATCCCGTACAGTTTGTGGAACAGAACAATATTTATGATATTATATAATAAAATCGTCTCTCTTAAAGAAAAAAAAAACACTTTATGGTAAACATATAAATTACATATTTAATAAAATTAATAATATAAAAAAAAGGATGCATTTGAGATTGGAAATACATTTTTTTTTTAACAACCACATATATATATATAATATATATATATATATTAATTAGTATTAAATAAATGAAAAAAAAATAAAATAAAAGTAATGATAATAATCTACAAGTATGTATAAATTAATACTGTTTAGTCCGATAACAAACAATTAAATGTTATATAAAATGATCAGTCAATTAAGCAAATTAGGTACCGCTTATGGAGAAATTATTCAAACTGTTTTGAGAATAATACTGTAAAGTCAATTATTACAGTTGAGTAACAAAAAGAAATGTAATTTTTAATAAAACTTTCGTTTTAATTATTGTGTGTGTCCAGTTCACACATAAGGTGTTTTAACAAGTTTAATACCGGTCGAGTTTTGAATTAATTTTAATTAAACAATACAAAAGTCGAATTAAAAAAGGTTAATAAACTCCAAAACATTTGATATTATTTTAATTTTCTCTTTCAAACACACTTTATGCGCGCATCTATTTTAGTAATTTAAATAATCATTAAATGTATTTATACAAATTTTGTCAATTAAGTTAACATTTTTATACAACTTGGTGTAATGTCGTTTTTACAAAAAAAAACAAAAAAAAATGTTACACAGACTAAATTTCTCAGTACACTCTAGTCCAAATTGAAAAAATCTCAATAAATTATTAATATATACAATTCATTTAAACTTATAATTTAATTACTTAATTGTACGAGTTAATAATAATTATAATAAAAACGTATTAAATAGATAATATATTTAGTCACCTTAATAATAAATAATAGTCTGACATCATTGTCTATTTATGTCAAACCCAATACTGGTTTCTTCTAAGCATTGGATTATTTTGTTCTGTACCATCAGCACTGCTGCTATATTCTTCGTCAGCAGCGCCATACGGATACCTCATGTTAAATTCAGTCTCCGGTACGGTGTGTTCGGGCGGTCCTAAAGCGATTACTTTACATCCGTGTTTTTCATTTTTATCCATCCTGGGAGACGTGGTCATCAAATCATCAGGTGGACAAGGTAACGGCATTGGATTCATTTTGTCCAGCTCTTCCGCACGTTTCTTCGATCGACATCGTATGAGCACTACAATTACGAGAGATGCTACTACCACAGCCATTATGAACCCAACGCACAGCAAATAGTCATCGCTCATATTCGGTCTTGCTATTTCTACGATATCCGACTTTTTATTAACAGATGTCGATGAATATTTAAACGTGGTTGATGGCAAATGAGGAGTTGTGGTGGAAGGAGGTTCGGCTACAGAAACATGGAATCGTAACTCTCCAATTGCAGGTTGTACGCCGATGGCTGTCAATAAAAACGGAAAACTATCTTCTACTGGTTCCAGTACCTTTTTGGCGACGAAATACACTATTCCGCTTGCTATTTCACCGTGCGTAAATTTTGTAACATCAACTTCACGAATCACTTGTTTGTCACCAGACCTTCTAACAATTTTTTTCAATTTTCCATACTTTGGTTTCCTTAAAATTTTGTACTTGGGATCAGAATTTGTGGTTTTTGCCAACATTTCGGCATTTAAAACTTGGACTCCGAGTTGTGATTTTAGTCCAGTTAATGGATAAAAAGCACCGGTTTTCACTAACGGTTCAACGCTTACATTTAACCACATGTCTTTGATTACAGGTGATTGTTCACAATGCATTTGAGCAGATAAACGTAATGCATCTGCCGGTGCAGTCAAGTCGATCTGTCTATAAATTACTCTACCGTCTTTTAAATCTTTATGCGAAAATAACTTGGACTTTGTGCCGTTTATGTAAACAACACCATGTCTAGGATTCATTGTGATGTTGTAAGCAACAGAATCCTTGTCTCCGTTCGTCTCAACTTGGAACAGCTTTTCATTTACAACGGTTTCATAAGTGCCTTGAAGTAATAGTAAAGGCAATGATACAGTTACATTCAACGTAACAGGTATAACGTATATTTGGAAAACCTTATAGACTGGATTGAACTGGCCATCCCACACACGGAAATAAAACGTTGTAGGTTTTAACTGTCCGTCATGTTTGTAGACTACTTCGCCGGCATCGATATCAGCTTGAGTAAATCTAACAGAGTTCTTGATGCCAGCCAAACAAATAGTACCGTAGGCCGGCGATGTTATAATGTCATACACAATTTGTTCAGGAGGTGTATCGGGATCTTCTGTTAACAGTTCGGATCTAGTTAAAGTAACTGATTGTCCTTGAACAAGTCTTAGGTTTGGATATGACTGGGTCAAAAAGAACGGCTGGTCATTTACAGGCGTAATGCTTACTGGAATGGTGACATTGCATAAAGGAATGGCGGTAGGATCAATGTCCAGATACACAGAGAATTCTAAGTTATCAGATAATGTGTCTGAATGATCGTGTACATATCTGACTTGATTACGTCGCATATGGCCTTGAGAGAACGTCCGTAGATCACAATTGTCGTCTAGGCACACGTGGCCGTGCTTAGGTTCATTTGTGAGTTCAATTTTGATGATCGGTGATCTAATGCCAATGCTGTTAACCAAAAATGTCAATATGGCAGTAGTGTTTAGGTCAACAATTGTGGATTCTCCTTCTTTCACCACGAGTTCTTTGGTTTTGTCACCAATTAAAAGTTCTTCGAGGCCACCAGATGACACAGTTATTTCCAGATTAAAACTCTGTAAAACATTATTAACACAATTAAACGCAATATAAAGTAATATTTATCGAATTTGAATTGTCAGACTTACTTGGTTAACAATCGGAATCGCATATTCACAAATTGCATCAAATGTAAATGCATCATTGGTTGTATTACTGGAGAAATATTTCGATACATGATGATACCACACGGCCGATTCATTTACATTCTTTTGTGTGAAATTCGTCAGGGCCATTTGATTTGAATCTTCATACGAAGTACTCTTAGACACAATACCGTATCTTGGTGCGTTTCTCACAATGTATGTAACTTGATAACTTGGATCATCACATTGAGCCAATAAGTGATCGACAGTTAACTGACGCCCAAGCATCGGAAACACACGTAGCGGATTATTAATCAATAATTTCACCGAAGCCTGTTCTGCTGTTACGTAAAATTTTATAGCTCCAGTAGAATGAAGACCGTCATTAGCCGACAATTCCAATTCACCGTCACAATACTCTCCAGAGTGTTGGAAAAATACAACACCTTGATCAATCTGTGATTGAGTAAACCTCTCGGTACGTTGGGATTCTAAGACCATGTGACCACATCTAGATGATGAAACCACAAAAGTCAAATTGGAAATGTCCGTATCTTTGTCTTCAACAGCTAAAGTAAAACATATATATATATATATTTTTTTTTTTTACAGCATAAAATATGATTGTAATTGATATTAATTATGGCAACTCACTAAGGTTGTCCGATGTTACAAGTCCAATTCCACCTTTCCAAACTTTAATACCAGTGTTTCTCACAATCAATGGTCTTTGATTGTTCACTGGATTTATTTTAACTTCAATATCAACTGGAGCACTTTCTTTTTCATCAGACACTGCTACCTTAACTGAAAAACTATCGTCAGTACTCTCAGACCCATCATGGACATACTGAAACATACAAAATACAACATTAATACTATAAACATTTAACCAGGAATGCTTATTATTCCAACAAACCATAATTTGTGATCTTGCTAATTGTTTGGGACTCCAAAAATCTATAGTTGGATCAAAAGTATCAATTGTAGTACGTACAATACGCCCGTGGTTTGGAACACTAACTAATGAATATCGAGATACTCTATCCGTATAATAGGAACTCAAAACTGGAAATGTATCAGCACTCAATGTCACATTTCCTCCTTCAATTACATTTAGTTGAGAACTGGTTAAATATACGTTTTTCGGCACAATCACAAAACTTATCTGTTAAAAAAAAAAATCATAATAATTAAATTAATTTAAACATAAATTTTACTTAGATACGATAGAAATTATACGTAAGAAATTACTCACAACAAGGCCATATAATGAAACAACACCATTAGTAATATCGACAACTAATCGATCAGTACTTTGATTCATGGTTGATTGTACATAGTAAAGATGGCCACTATTTATGAGACTTTGATTGAATGTAATTAAATGATTATTTTCTGGACTGGTAGGGTCTTCTTCATTAGATTCTTTTTCTAAATATCCATAATGTGGTGGTTCTTTCACTAAATACATAATATCTGAAGGTGGAACCATATCTTGTTTGACCTAAAAATGTATTGCATTTAAAAATCCAAAAGACAAAATAATATGTTCATTACTACCCACTTATTTATAGAAACAAATAATAAAAACAATTATTAGTAAATATGACAAGTTTTTATTATTGTTCAATCAATAAAATTATTTAAGCGTTTTTTTTCCTTTGGCGATAGTTTTGAGTATTTATTATATTATTATATACAATTTAATTATCCCAAGAGGTAATAATTTTAAATGCTTATAATTAATTTGTTTAATTATTAAAATTGTTACCTCGAGATACTGTCTTGTAACTGCAATAGTAGTAGACTCATCGACTATTATTGGAGAGTTTTTAGTGACTTCAAGAGGTTCCCAATAGTGTTGTGGTAAAAGTCTTATGTCAAATTCTAATTCCCTCGATACACTACTACCCGTAGATACACGAAACAATACTCGATCTTGAATGCTCTCCACATCACCATTATGTCGGTAACGTACATGGCCTGCTTCAAGTTCAGCCTGACTAAATATAGTAGTTTTTAAAGGTTCAAGATTCGTGCCGAGTTCAATTTCTCCTTGACCAGGACCTTCTACGACTTGATAGCTAAAATAAACAAATACATAATTGTAAACACAATGAACCATATTTATATATAAACACAGGAAGAATTGTTTTATTATTGTCTATAAAATATATCCAGAAAATATTAATAATTTTTATTTTCTTTAAAGATTTTTGATCATTCCATCCTAAATTTGTTCATTAATTTTAATATTTTTATCTCTTATTTCTTTTTGCCATATCAGCTTTTAATTTTTAAATGGCAATCTATTATTTTAAAAATTTGACGAATATTTTCTGAATAATAAACATTTAAGATTCAAGGAAGTAGGTAATGAACATTTACCTTCTTCAAGACGCATTGGCAAAAACTTTTTAGAATGGTAATTAAATATCCCTTCAAATCAAGGTGGTTACAATCACTAGTCTAATGTTTGTCAAATATAAATTAATTTTTATAATAAAAAAAATAGACATTACCATTTCCAACTACACAAAAAGCGATTCATATGGCCAAAATTTCAAGCAATAATTATTCATTAATGGAATATTGAAAAAGCATTTTCATTTATTTATTTTAGTTCTATTAAAACAGTAAAGAAAAAATATAATAGGTTGTCACTTGAAAATTTCAAAAATTTAGTAGGGATATAATTTTGAAAACGATATATGAAATTCTTAAATGATTTGATAATGAATAAAAAAAATATCAAAATGAAATTCGTTTAAAATCATAGTGCATAATTGTTGAATGGTAATAATAAAAAATTTACCTATAACATATACTTACTTAATTTTATCGGAGTGTATGTTTAAATTTGTATCGACATAAATATGATTAGTTGTAATAGTAGCAGCTCCTCCTTGCCTTAACATCAACTGGGAGTTATTTAATATTTTAATAAATGGTGGTGAAGATTCAACTTGAAGTTTAAGATCAATTGAATGTTTTCCGTCAAATACGCCGAGTTCCACAATACTAATTCGATTTTGTTTGGTATCAGCCGAAAACTCATCGCGATAAATCAATTTTCCATTGTTTACTTCTTCCTACAATATTTATTCATAAAATGAATTAATAACATATTTATAATTAGAGCTGCGGACTTGTAGCTTTAAAAAAATTCAAAATATGTAATCATTTCACGTCTTAGTAAAATAAAAATACATTAATATTTAAGCAGATGTAATCATTATGATGTTTATGTAAAAAAATTATATGTTATTAGGAATGATTATGAGAGAAATTAAGTTGCCTTTTTTTTCCGGTTAAGCAAAATAAATATACAATTGCTAGAAGTCCTCAGAAACTATTTATAACACATATAATAGGTAATTAAATGATTTCATGCAAGAAGAGACATATATAAATCCACTTTTATGCATATATTACGTTATGACGATTTATATCTTTTGAGGATAGTTCTATCATTTTATACAAAAACAACCTTTATACAAAGTAGTACTGAGCTAAAATGAGGTACTTCATTTTACATTACATGCCAAAAAGTACCAAAGTCTTGGAATTTAAGACTTTTATTGCATGAATTCACAAATGGATACAAAAAATATGTTTTATTATTGATAAAAATGTTTTATATTGAATAACAAATACTTAAAAATAAAATTAAGTAATGCTTAAAACATATATTTATAACATGTTAGTTTTTCATTAAAATTTTCTCTTTCGTGCAAAATGGAACCCTAATATTATAACATCTTAGAATTTTGTAACACAGAATTCAATAACATGAATATAAATATAGAGGCTTAAATGTCTTACATAAGGATGAATTGATACAGGTAGATACCATTCATGGTGTACCAAAATCAAAAGAGATCTGCAGTTTTTTTTTATTTTCTCAAAATGTATTTATATGGTCTTCTTGCATGGAATGATTCACTTAATAATTAATGCTAATATAGACCTGAGTAAATTTCATAACTGTTGTGAACGGATCATTTGTGGTATTCAAGATCATTCCGTTTGATATAGAATTTATAGTATAAATCAATGATGCTATCTGTGTGTCACTGTCTTTGTCTTGACATTGTAAATTGTGATTGGTTATAGTTCTATCACCACCGGTAACTACACGTAAGTTTTCTTCTGTCACACAACTTGGTGGATTGTCATTGATTAATTGTACAGATATATTAACTACACCAACATACTAAAAATATATACATTATTATTAACTCATTTTATAAGAATATCAAAATTTTTTCCAACTAACTTGGAAATTTGCGTTTTTTGAAGTGGCTAAAAATTTAAATTGGTCATAATTGCTTTCAGATCCATCGTGTGAGTAAGATAATGTACTGTCGTATAAATCGTCTTCTGTAAATACAGTTACGTTTTTAACTGTATTGTTATTAATCAATAAATGTAAATATCCGTGTTCGGGACCAGACAAAATTTCAAAACGTAACTGATTTACACCAACACATTTGATCGAAATATGTTTGTCAGTCAATGGAGACGAACCGCCTTCTATCACCTGAAATGAAAATGTTGATCATTAGTAAATATACACACATTAATAATAATGTAAATAGTTACTTCTAGAGGATGAATGAAGGCAGAAACGGCTTGAGCTAATAATGGACTTGGTGTGTATTCAAAGTTTAATAATTTAGACACAATAGGCGGACAACGAGGAGCACTTATTTTTACGTCAAACAAATCTGTTGCCGGAGAATATGTGTCATGGTGTAGTTTTAAAGTCAAAAGGCCTGAGTCTACATCATTTTGAGTCCATGTTTCACCATCTGTTAATGGTTTGTTTCTAAAAATACAAAAATATTTTAAATAAGAAAAAACAAACAAAATTTAACAATGAATATATATATTAAAAAATACCTCAAATACAATGAAGCGGTGTGCGAGGTTTTAGTTAATTCAAAAATTATCGAACTGGGATGTAAAAGTATTGGATGTGTTTGAATTTTAATGAAATCACTTTTAATGGCAGTCTCACTAGATGCTTGCCATTTTAGTGGGCCAAAGGCATTCACAATCAAATGTACTTCGACAAAATTGAATTCAAATTTATATGTGTCTCCTAATTTTATTTGACCAGACCATACTTCAAACTAAACAATTAAATAATCATTGCATAAATTAAATATATTTATAAGTGGTCAGTCATCGTATTAATTACTTTAAAGAAATCTCTCGTAGGAGAACCCTCACTGTTGTGGACATAACTAACGAGTTTCTTTTCTAACTGATGATTATTAAAAACAGTAATCTTATCTTGTGCCTGTTCACCATCAATTAATTTCAGTGCACCAAATTTTGGATGTTTAACAACCTAATAAAAATGTACACATAAAATAAGATAATTAAATTTTATGCATTAAATATAAATGTTTACTTTAAAAATCAACTCAAGTGATGGATCATCAGCATTAGTAACAAATGTCAAATTCGAAGGACTAATTACAACAGATGATTTATATGCCAAAATTGCACCTGTATTTTGAACATGAGTCAATGATAAGCTGTAAACATCAATAGGTATCACTGTAATGGCACTCTCTTTATCTCCATCAGAGACCTAATAACACACCATCAGAATTCATAACAGCCAGTAAATAAAATAAAGCAATTTAATTTATAAATTAAAATAATTTATAACAATATTTACTTGAATGGTGAAACTGAAGTGACCGGTTTCATTTGAAGTGTGTCGATAACCAATAAAACCATTAATCATCTGAGCAACTGAAAATGTTTCTAGTGGTACATTTGGATTATCAGTTGTATCCAAATAGCCTCCACTAATATTCAGTACAGATACAATCAGTCTTTCTGGACTCGAATCTCTATCAATCACTACTATTTTCTCTTTATCCAGCATTTTCCATGTCCCCTAAAAATAATTACTCATTTTAACACATTATGTATAAACGAAACATTTAAATTACTTACAGTCAACTCAAAAAAATCATTATGAACAAATCAGTAGCTACACATCATGCTAATTCACAAATTATAAACTAAAAAAAAACAACAAAAACAAAAAAAAAAACTCAAAGCATTAGATAAAAAACACAAACAAGCATTAACTATGTTTGTCAATAAACAAATATAAATATTTTACCTGTGCTAAAAGTAGGCTGTAATCGGAAGGTATACGAATAGTCGGTGTATCATTTTCTGGAGTTATATTTACAGGTAATATAAATCGTTGTCGTCCTTGTAAATAATCAGGTAATAATAATCCTTCATTAGATGTAAACTCAAGATCAAGCGTTATTAAATCTTGAGTACTTTCGGATCCATCATGAACGTAAAAAACCTAAGAAAATTTCAACGAATTATTAATATGAATTGTACTTTTATTTATCGATCAATGGTTAGAAGGCAAATAATTTTGGAAAAAAAAAAATCAATTTTCACAGATTTCTTTTTTCTCCAAAATTATATGACTCACTATCAGTATTGGATACAATACTGTCTAAATTTTACTCTTACTTCATTTTTTAAAATATTGAGCATACTAAATGTAGATATTGACGTTCCGGTTGAGGATTTGGATGACTCAATATTTAACTTTCCATGTTTAGCTAAAGGCTGTACAATATGAAACTGTACACCTGCTTCACGAATCCCATAATGATTGTAGTCTAATACCAAACTGATAATCGATGTAGTAAGAGTGGCTGTAGATCCCTCAACTACGATCAAATTATTTATAGTCAATATTTCAATAGAAATTGGCAACGGAACTTTTAACATGGCCTATAATATATTAATTTGTATGAGTATTTTCATTATAAAAATAAATAAATTTAGATTATACATTGTGTGTTTGAACAAATTCTGGACGAACACATTGCGGGTCGTTATGATCTACACATCCAGTACACTTGAAAGAATTTATTCCAACTTGTGAACAGCCTATGTCAGGCAAATGAACACAAGGTTTTTCTATACACGGATACGACCATACACAACGGGATATAAGTTTTGAGGTGTCTAATGCATCCGGTAAACCAATTGAACGTCCATCATTCGAAATTCCTCGAATGCATCCTTTGAAACTGTTACTGGCTGAAAGCATACCAGATGCTAATGCTCCACTTCTCATATTTACTTCGAGGCCGCCAACATATAACTAAAGCATATATATTGCATTATTAAAATGATAATAACATCGGTTTTAAGCACTTACAATGGTCGAAAGGTCTAAATGCTTCGACGGTTGGACAGAGTTGTTGAAAGCCAAACGATATCTGTGTTTGGGTGCATCAATAGTGACATCGAGCCCACCAGCTTCCATAGCTACATTTACAGAATGCCAGACTCCATCATTGATAGCAACATCTGAATACAGTTCAGTGACGCCCGAACCCCAGTTTTGAGCCACTCGAATTTTACCGTCGACCAGTTCTACACCGACAAAATCAACATTCCCACTATGCCTACTTAGCGTTGAACTTTTTTTGGAATTATACAGTATTAATCCAGTTACGGATATAGTCTTTATGGAAAACTGCCACCTTATAAAATATAGAATTTTTTTTTTATAAATGTCTATATGTTTTTACAGTAAAACACAATAAAATACATATATTTATATATTTACTTGACATTAGTTCTCGATGTTAGAACACTAGGTATAGCCATATAAGCACCGTCTTCTAAAAATGATATACTTGATTCTCGCAAGGCATCGAATTCGTTTACACAACCCCACGATATTGAATGAGCATCGGCTCTACCCGTTCGCCATCGTGCCCTACTCAAAACATCGGGGACTGCGTTATAACGGACGTCTCGTAAACAGCCACGTAGACCGTTTATATGACCCAAGAACAATTCTGAGAAATCTCCTTGACCACCGATGTACAGACCGCCATACATATTTAGCTCGTAAAATCCAACCGGCAATTTTTCTCTGAAATAAAAAAAAGAAGAATAAACAAATGAATGTCGTATTGGAATGTCGTAATGGAATTCCCTGTTTACCTAACAATGTGTATTTTATCAACAGCCAAATTCAAATCGCCTTCCTTCCGTGATATGTTAACGAGATGCCAGTTGAGATCATCGAGCCGAAGTCCTCTTGGAGATGATATCTCGGACTCGCCGGCCCCAAGATTTATCTTCACCTTTAGTTTGCCAGCTTCCAGCAGTACGAAACAGTAGTCCGTCTTGCCAGCGGCCAAGAACAGGAACGCGTCCAAATGTTTGGTGCGGAAAGCGAAACTGATTTCCGTCGTGCTCTTGGCATCCTGATAAGGTACGTTAACGTAGCTGGATCCGTAAAACGAAGCTGAAAAACGACAAAAAAAAAAAAACCGTGGAACCATTACTTGACTACGCTCGCTGCAAACAACACTCGTCCGAAGTGTTCAAACTCACCTATTTCCGCCGAACAAAATTGTAATATGCACAGACCGATTAGTAATAATAAACGATTGCCTGATTTCATCGAGGACATTTTAACACAAAATCATTTAGGAAAACGCACCAAAAGATGACATCTCGTTACGTTGCGGATAATTCAATAGAAGCCCAGGTGACGGAGGAAACGACGGCGACAATTGTTGCAGATGGCACGAGTTAAAAATATACTTTGAACGCCCATAACACTCAACCCTCGTTACTCATTCGTTTTCCGTGTTTTATTTTTTATTTTTATTAACAAATTACTAATTTGTCTAAATTTAGTCCCCTTTCTCTTATCACATCTCGTGTACACCTACAATTTCATGGACGCGATATACAATTGCCGTTTTATTGTTCCATGAAGTCCAGCACATCGATCCCTTCCGGCAGCAGCTGCAACAGCACGAACCCCCTCGGAACAAATATCGGCCGCAGTGGCGCACACTGCAGCACAGGGACAATGTCCGGGACGTCTCATTTAAAAATTGATTTCGTTCGCGTTCACGTTCCTTTTGCTAAAACTTATTATTATGACTTGTAGAGTAGGATAAGCGATAAGCGATAAAGTATGGTTTTCAATTTTGAGAAAAACAGTTATAAATAAACACATATAACTTGTATAGCAAGCCGCCTGACCGCTGTTGTAGATAAATACGTGTAAATGTTAATATATTATTAAATTAAATTAACTTATAATAATATATTAAATATATGTTATCGAAATATAATATATACTTTTAAGGTGGGCCCAGGGCCCCCACATTCCTAAATCCGGCCCTGGCCAAATATTGGTATTGTTAACGAAATTCGGAGTGAAATTACTGTATTAGGAAAAGCAGTAAAAGCACCAGGTATTGTTTTTAAAAAAACCGAGTGTTCCTCCTATAGGCGTAGAATCTTCTTTCATTGTATGACGAAATACTAGTAACTCCTTCACATGATTCAGAAGCGACTATATTATCATACAAATCTCCATCGCTTAAATAATTTTGCAAATCTAAACAATTCTTCAAATCGGACGCGGTGACGACGACTGACGGACGTGATAGAATATATTTCGTATATTTCGTACTCGCGATATCGGGTATAAAGACTAATAAAATTAAATTTAAGAAATGCGATGACAATTTTTCTAGGAATTTACCGTGCCATATCGATCGACGTTAGTGCACACACACACACATATTTAATATAATATAACGTTGTTTTGTTTCATTACAAGATTACAATGTTTTTCAATGTAAATTTTAAGCGCGAGACCCTGGACAAATTTCTAAACATATGTATATATATATATTTATAATTCTTTCAAAACTGAATTTTTATAAATATTATGTGTTGTTTATTTAAAATTTTTAAATCATTACTCATTAATTGTTATTAAAAGTAACATTATTCTTTTTACCAATATAAATAATAATATATTAAAACTACAAAAATATATAATGTATTACAACTATTACTATGCATAAGTACTACATTTAAGTTTGTAAATTCCACGATAATTAAATTTGTTAAAATTATTATTTGGAAATTATTATATTCGCTTAATTATTATTATTATTATTATTATTGTTATTATTATTATTATTATTATTATTATTATTATTATTATTATTATTATTATTATTATTATTATTATTGTTATTATTATTTAAGGCGATTTTAATTTGTGTTATTTAATATTTTATAGAGAATTTTTCTGATAAAATATTGTAGAATATTTCTGCATACTGCAATAATTATAATTACATTATATTTATAATAAATGATTGTACCTAATGACGTTTTAATTTTCAGCCATTTAAGACTTTTAATTATACGTTTAAATGTTATCGATCAAACGCAATTATAATTTTTATTACGGGATATTCATGGAATGTCGATACGATGTACGCATTGTAGTATAATGGGATTTAGCCATCGAACCTTTTCATTACCAAACTATTGGCCACTAAGCATACTTTCACACTATAAATTTTACTCTTTATTTTTTGGTTTTGCTATAATTTTGGCACTGATGGTGATTCCATTCCGACGAGATTAATTTTTGTTCAGTATTTTTTGAACAAACTACGTCAAAAATCCCTACTAAGGGATCTTTCTGAAATTCCCGTGTTATCAAACCGAATGAGTGCAAACTCGGTAGAATTCCTCCGACGGTTTATTATTAACAATTAATTCGTTGACTACTCTAAGCATATATTTGAAATTGTAGAGGATTGGAAAGAGGGGAGGGTTACTTTTTAGAATTGTCATAACACATTTAGTTTTAGTTGTAGAGCAATAATTGGAGTACCATTATTGAGTAGACGGTACATTTGTGTGTTTAATACTAAAAATATTCTCCTCATCTCTTTTTCTCTTTTTTTTTTTTTGGTTTCGCTATAACTCCGGTACTGTTGATAATTGGAACACCATGCCGAAGGGAAACATTTTGGTTCAGTGTTCTTTATGAGGTATGTTCAGCAAGTTTTTCCAAAGGATAGAACACGATTGCGTGTGTTTGTCGACAGATTAAAGGTAGAAAAAAATCTACACGATTGTGTATGAAATTGTATGCCACGATGTCAAATTTGTTAAATAAAAAAAGAAAACGGAATAAATATTCCATACAATAATTTTGTCAAAAAAAAAGAATTAAAAATTAATAAGAATGACTCAATAATAAAATAATTTGTAAATATAAAAAATCGTCTATACTCCCATGTGTTAAATAAATACTAAATTTTAATTCCGTTAACATTTATAGAATGTTAACGGAATAAGATGGTAGATGTTATGAGAAAAGACGTGGAGGCACTAAACGGAGGACTGGATTGGAAAGCACGAGCGACTGATAGGGAAGGCTGGAGAGTTGAATGTGTGACGGGATGGTTTTGACGGTCGACAAACCCAAGAAGAAGAAGTACTGAAAAGTACTGGAATATGCGCTGTACTACGACCGAAAATTTCTTAAAATATGATTTAAAAACGGTGTGAATAGCAGAGAAAAAAAAATTGTTTTATTTATGTCAACCGCCAAGTGTTAAGACATCATGATAATTCAATACTTATCTAAAAATACATTTTATTACGAATAATATTTATAATTAAATGGTAATGTGCGTATTTCGTCTTGAAAGTTCAGACGTTTTTGAAAAACGGGAAATAATTTAAATTTAATATATATATTAAAAAAAGCGCAGAAACCGGGAGAATAGAATCAAAAATCTAAAACGCGTTTAAAATACGCGCAATACATAGAATTTTATACTTGGAATTCTCGACGCACAAAAGAGACATATTTATAGTTTGATCTGCTGTTTTTATCCGAAATCAATTATAATTAATAAATCCGATATAATCCCCGAGCTCTATGCAACATGTCATTGTTGTACCATTACGCGATTTCTATGGTCTACACCAGTGGTTCACAAACTTTTTTTTGGTGAACCGCCCACTAAAAAAAAAAAATCCCCCTCATAGAAAAAAGTAAACGCGGTACACATAAATGTAGTGAAAATACTTTTTATTACTTATGTATATTAGTATATAAATAATTAAAAATTACGATAATACTAATGAAATGGTTGCGTCTGGTGTTTGGCTAAAAATGTATTGATGTATATCTGGTTCGATTTTTTGTGAGAAACATTCTTAAATCATCACGATTATAGTTATTTGTAACCGTTGTCTATTTTGTTTGTTTTGTAATTGGATTTATTACTGTACTAAACCAAACGAGTATACTAAATTACTAATACAGATAACATTCGGATATAATACATAGAAGTCAATAAACGGATAAATTGACACGACGGAACACCACCACATTTACGATAAACAATTCGGTGTGGCCGCGCCGCCGCCGCCGCCGTGCCAATTCATCTGGCGACGACTGTACGTTGTTGCGTCTATTGCGATGACGACTGGTCTATTTGTCGACATATTTAAAATTATAAAAATAACACGAGTACAATAATTTGTACTACCTACATTCTACATAATGTTGAAAAAAATTAAAATTGTCACCGCTCATTTTTTGTAATCCAATAATTTGTAATCTCCCTTCAAATGAGCCCGTAACTTCCATCGCCACCCCCTGGATGTGCCCACTTTTGGGAAACGCTGGTCCACACTATTCGATTAATATAAAAATAAATATCGACGTTAATGTTGTAAAGGTTTAAAATTTAGAGAGTACTTACGCAGTTACGCATTAAACGCGATTATAGATTGTTCTGTATCAACGGAATGTAATATACATTCTATTATTGTTGTTGTAAATAGCCATAAAAATAACTTAACAAGTACTATTGGCTGTAATGTTTTTATCGTTTTATTACAATACACTTAATGATTTTCTACGAACTCGATGGTGTTATATATATTATTATATTATAATATAATATAGAATATATATATATATATATATATATATTCTGTTACCGTGATGTTTAAATATTCGCGTGTATTGTAACATATAAATCATAAAAATATAATTGAACCGATAGTTATGTTTTTTTACACGAAAAATGCGCTAACAGCTTTATATATTATATATATATATATATATGATAATTAAAAAAATACAATAATAAGATTATGGGACGGCAAGGCGGGGTGTTATTTACAATATTAATCACTCGCATTCCACAAGTGGAGGTGAAAGAAGTGATAACTCGTATCCGTTTCGCACTCCGAATGGTCGAAGTTCAATAAAAATATAATGGCATTTAGATATATTATAAAATATAATCTATAATAATAATAATAATAATAATATATTATTATTATTCTTATATTATAATTAATTCCTGCGTAGTAGTTCTCACAGCGACCCGACGCATATTTATCCGTCGTCACAAAAACGTACATTGTTTCGGGCGTTACAGATTTTGTCGAATTGTATTTCTAGATACACTTTGGAAATACATATTATCATCAATATTATTATTATATTAATAATTATCCTATTGCACAGTTTGTGTGCGATTTTTTTTATAATTGTTCGTCCGTCTGGGCATACGTTTTATCAGCTCCGGCTGACATTAGTAACCGGTCAACAATAATAATTGTTCAAACATACCAGTCTCGTGTAATCGTTTTCTAGTGTTCTGTTATGACATTTATTAATTCATTTTAATATTAGCTGATCAGTTTGATTTTACAGTACGGATTTTTTTTTTTTTTTCATTACACATTTGAGTCGTCGGACGTTGGGTGCATCATCATCATGACGTCGGAAAACATACTGGAAGATGACATTAACGGATTAAAAAAATATGTCGAAAATTTTCCAGACTTTCCAAAACCAGGAATACTTTATAAGTAAATAATTCGTTATTTAACAAATTTCAATATTATAATTCGTTAAATTCTGACGTTTTTCGGCCGTCAATTATTGAGCTTTCAAAAATTCTCGCCGTACGAGTTTTACTCGAGTCCGTATTGACAAATAAAATTGTATATTTTAGTGTTGAACTATAAGTTAAATAAACTTTTGCCGGTGACATTAAAACTTCTTTAGTTTGTTAATTGTAAATAATGCGTATATTTGCAGGGATGTATTATCACTGTATAATTCCGGAGATGGAATAAAATTGTTGGATAAAATATTGAAACAAATCGCACTTCAGTTATACGGTAAAATAGACTGTATAGCAATGTGTGAAACCCGTGGTTTTCTGTTTTCTCCAATGATTGCGTTACATCTCAATGTACCATGTATACCAGTTAGTAAAAAAGGAAATTTACCTGGTCCAGTAACCGAATATTCTTACGTTTTGGAATACGGAGAGGTGATTAATTATCGTATCGATACGTTTGCAATGTTATTTTACAATAATTTCATGCATATAATGTTTTTTTAGGATACTTTGGAAATACAATTAAATAGTATAAAAAAGGGACAAAGAGTGTTATTGGTGGACGATTTTCTTGCTACCGGTGGTATATTAAAACGAATATTTTAATTAATATTATTTTTAACTGGATAATTATTATGTCACGTTGATTGATTATTATAAAATTATTAAAAATTCAATGTACTTCATAGATGTAAAATAGGAGAAATTTTCTTCATCATTATAACAATAGGTTATAAATTAATTTTATGTTTCTTAAAAAGGATATTGAAATGATTCTGTTTTGTAAAGACAGTTCAATTTTTTTTAATACACCTTTCATTATAGAATAAAATGTACCAATATTGTTCAGTAAACGGAATAAAGTAGTATTTCAACGGTAGATGATTTAATAAATAAGTTGATTTTATTTCAATGGGTTTAGAATTTGGCAATTGATATTAATTACCAATGTTGTAATTAAATATAATTTTAAATTATTTTTAAATAATATTTAAAATAATTTTATACAGTTTGTTAAATCATGTTTGTATGTATCGATCGATTTGAGCGGTTAATGTCTACATTGTTACATATAGCGACTTAAATTTATACGTTAGTGATGTAACTGTTTTTGGTTATTTATCGTATAATATGTGATCTACTAGCTCTTATTTAGGATCTATAAAATTACATATTAAATGAAATTGTCAAGTGTTGCTACTAAAAATATATATATATATATATATATACATATATATATTGCAAATATATAATATTAAATTAAGATATTTATTTTAAAATGAATTTTAATGTTTTAAATAGGTACACTTGCAGCAGCTTCGAAGTTAATAAAAAAATGCGGAGGAGAAATTGTGCAAGGATTAGTATTAATGGAGAAGTTGAAATTAGAAGGACGTAAATTATTGGATTTTCCCATAATATCATTACTTTCAGATTAATTTTCAAATGAAAAGTTTTATGTATTTTTTTTTTATATTCTGTTTATTATTATATTATAATAAATAACCTATTGTTTCTGTTGTTATTAAAAAAAATAAATATAAATTTAAATATTTAAAAAAATGTATTAAAGATGTTTTATTTATTTTTTGAACAATTTTACCGTATCTCTCAAATATAAATTATATATTTATTACTAAATAAAAGGTATTTTATATTATTATTTATTTTTACATGATATATTATTATGTTGGATAACAGTAATTGTATTTTAGGCACATCGACAGATTACGTAAGAATGGTGAATTTATAGTTTTGCAGTTTGGATATTCATTATTTTGTAATAAATATTGTCATTTTCTCTTAACCCGTACGGTAATAAATTTGTTGGGATTGTGATGGGTATTTAACAAACATATAATTAAAAAAAAAAATTATTTAATTATCGATTGCTAATATGTATTTAGAAATTTGAACAATACGAGTTTACACTAAAAAGATGGTGGAGTGAGTTGGCCGCCCAATGGCTAATAATTTATCTGGTTTTTTGAAAGTGTTAATTTTTATTTTTATAATTAGAAAAATTATATAATGTAACGCGTGAAAAACAAAAAGCGATTATATTTTTCGTAAAAATAATTGGCAATATTGTTAAACACGTATTTTACGCCTTATACTATTAATGTCATTATTAAATTTACACGATCTATAGCGGAAAAGAAAGATTTGCAAGTTATGGCTTATGTGTTTCAAACTAAATTCCGTTGGGAAATATTGAAAACTTCAAATTTTTTATTTTTATCGGTTTCTATTATAGTTATTACTTGATTGCAACAAGTCTGAAAAAATTGCTCGTTAAAAAAAAAAAAAGGCATGCACAATGGTTTTTGTTACGTTTTGTTCACCGTGTATGACACGCGTTAAGGCGTTCACGCGTCCCAGACCGCGCCGTTCGCTCTCAGCGTCCCTACGTTTTCAATTTGTATAGTGTTATTTCGCCAACGGTTAGGGGTGTATCAGTGCGGTAATTTTCAAATAGTTTTTGAGGATTTCTCGTTGTTAGAGAATAGTTTTTACACTGGTGTGTGTGTGTGAATCGATCCAAGACAATTTAACGTGTTGTGTTGTACAGATCAAAAATTGCAGCATCGACACGAGACCGTACACAACAAGCGCACATACACATTAAGCTAGTAAAAGTATTTTATTACTGTGTACCGAGTAGAATGAGTGTACTGAAAACTTACGTCACTACAATACTGTATAATAATCGTATCATTCGGATTGTGCGAAACTACGATAGTTTCGCAGTATAATTTTATATAACGCGATTAATAAATTGTATTATCATTCCGTTTTCAATCCGGTCCCGAGTGTACCGTTATCAGTGAAATTGGTTCGGTTTGATTTTATTTTATTTTTTTTATTATTATTATTGTTTGTCTTCGATTGCTCCTCCTAAAAGGTCATGGTCGTTTTCGAATATGGAGGAGGAAGAACGATTGAACGAAAACGCGTATTACAGAGATAACGGGCGGATGTTATCGTATTGCGGTGTTGTACGACGACGGAGAAGGTTTTTCGATAATATACCGGCCACTGTCACTGACATACCAAAACGTTGTCCGGCTTCGGGTGTACCAGCAGGTAACGTTATAACGATATAATAATAATAATCGTCTTCGCCGTTGTACAATTCAACGAGTTTTACTCGTTTTGTTTTCTTCGTCGATTTTCATTTGATCCGTTTGGCGTTTTAGGCATTATCGACGGACCGCAGACGTGACGACGAAAACAATATTGCTGTCCGACGTTCGTCACAGTCTCGTAATGGCCACAACCAGTATTGAAGAAGACGCGGTCACCCTGAAAGAATACGTCAAATCGTATCCAGACTTTCCTCTGCCCGGAATATTGTTCAGGTAATAATATTGTGTACGGTAATGTATCGTCGGCGCCGGTCTTGTAAAAGATACTTGAATAATACAAAAAATATTTCGAACAAAATATTATACGGATTTGCTAAAATACTGATTACAAGCGTTTAAGTATGTCACTGTTCACGTGATTCAGTACAAATACTTATGTAAAGTATTTACGATTATTTTTGTATACACATACATTTTTTTACTTCTACTCAGATCGTTGTTATTAGTTAAATTATATAATATTTTTAGAGATTATTATACACTATGTTCACTCGTTAATATTAAACTGTTCAACGTATCCGACCGTTTGACGAGTAATAAAATTAATTTTTAAACATCAGTCATTATAATATGGTCCGTAACCAGTGGCGTATTTTATAGTATTTATGTTTTCTCCGCCTTTGGGCACTTTCCAATTCGCCATCTTTTCCACTCCATCCCTCCTAATGTTATTTATAAAATATATTTTTAATTTCAACAATTTGTTCTTTTATCTACTATAAAAAAAGACATTATTAATGAAAATTAAATTACACTTAATATCATTTTTTTGCAATTTACAAATAAATTATACTTAAAGTTATATATTTTTTTTCCTACATTTTTCCTCATCAAATGCATCAATTAAATCATCACAGTTTGAAGCCAACAACAAATCAACAATTATATATTATATATTTTAATTTATAATTTGTATATCATTTTTCTATTTAAAAAATGAGTAAAATTTGATTTCATCAAATGAAAAATACTTTTTGTTATTTTGTAAAAAAAAAAAGTAATAAAATTTGCTGCCCCCAAAATGTCACCTATTTAGGTCCGTGTCTATAGGACCTCCGACCTGTGCCTAAGTATGCTTCTGGTTTTAAGTAATGCTTATGGCTTAATACTTATTTGTATACAATATAATAATGATATAAATAAAAAGAAACGCAAACATTAATTTTTTTATTTGCTAAATGTAGCATATATTTTATAAAAAAAATATGTTTTCTTTAAAAAAAAACCAGAAATATTTATAATTAATTGCTTAATTGCAATTTATATATATATATATATATATAAATTGTTACTGGGCATATTATTGTATAACACAGATTGAAGGTATTTATTATGTGATACAACATTTATTATGTGTTTTAAGGAGTATTATATAATTTTTATATAGTAGTATGTATAGAAAAAAAAATAGATAAAATAAAGTATTTATATTTATAAATAACGTTTATGCTTACAGAGATATATTCAATGTATTTCAAAACACTGATGGATTGCAATTGCTAAATAACATTTTGAAAAAATATGCGGTTGAACTTGTGGGTAAAGTTGACTGTGTTGCAATGTTAGAAGCTCGAGGGTTTTTGTTGGGCCCTTTAATTGCATTGCACCTAAATGTTCCTTGTATTCCAATTAGAAAAAAGGGAAAGTTACCAGGCAAAGTAGCTCAATTGGAATATACTTTGGAGTATGCTAAAGTAATTATATTCGAGTTTATTTTATGATTTGGTTAATAATCATATAAATAACTGATACATTAATGGTTTACAGATTGATATTTTTTTAATCAAAGAAATACATATTTTTATAATTTGTTTTGTTTACAGGATGTATTGGAAGTTCAATTGAATGTTTTAAAAGAAGGAATACGAGTTTTGGTCATTGATGATTTGCTAGCAACTGGTGGTATGTTAAACAATTTTTAATGATAATGATTTTGGCTTTATTGGAGATTACCTATAAAACATTTTTGAAATATTCCAAAGTATAATATGAATACAGTTGTATTATAAATATTTTAACATAGTTTTTCTCATATTATTATGTAGAAATAAAATTTAATGTATTAATATTATACGTTGATATTTATTTAAGGAACACTTGAAGCTGCAGTACAGTTATTGAGGAAAACTGGGGCCGAAGTAGTTCAAGCGTTAGTTATAATGGAACTATGTGATTTAGAAGGTCGAAAAAAATTGGAAATTCCAATTAAATCATTTATTAAATATTAAATATATATACATATGTATTTTATATTCATATATGTTCAGAATTTTGATAAATACAAATAATATTTATCTGTATTATGTTGTAATGTTTAATATATATTGTGTTCATGTGAATATGATATATTCAAATGATTGTCAATATTTTTAATATATATTACATGATTTGATTTAAGGATTGATATAATTTTTTTAATTGGGTTCTTAATAAATTATTTATTTATCGCAGATTGATAAGAAAAGTAAATAATTTTGTAGATAATTGTTTTTGGAACAGAATAAGATGCAATTTATTATTTTCCTCTCATACACATTTACAATTTCATTTTTACCACTGTAATGTATTTATTTAATTCGTTTCTCTGTCTTTAAATAATTGAACATTCAATAAACGTATGATTGATTATAATTTAAATTAGAACTGCGCGTTTAACATATTTTGAAATAATATATAAATGTACAGTATAAGTTTTCAATGTAGTAATAATAATATTAATATTATATTTATTAAATTTCAATGTAGTAATAATAATATTAATATTATATTTATTAAATTTATGCTAATTAAAAAAACATCACTTATTGGTGGGAGCAGGGCCCCCACAAAGGAGGGGTTAGTGAGTACTATGGTCCCGGGGCCCGGGTTCTCTGGGGGCCCGGAGAAAAACATAATGTAACTATTATTATACATATTATTAATTCAAATTAGAAAAATAAAATGAGACATAAGTAATGCCACCTATAGTCACCATATCTTTATACAATATTGGTATACAAATAATTTAATTATTGAATATGACGTACAATATAATTGTTATTCGTCGTTCAGATTAGAAGATAATTCTGTTATCGACGACCAAAGTCCAAACAATCCACAATCATATTATTACACCGTAACATTTTAGTTTTTACCACAATCGTCGATCAATAATATTTACGTGACACCAATTTATTATTATTATTATTATTATTATTATTATTAAGTGTTGACTGATATAATAACATAGATAGACACACATATAATACTAATATATCGTATAAAGAAAAATGTAAATAATGTAATTAATATAATATATGTTTAAAATTAAGTGATAATACTGTAACGTCCCCTCTCCCTTGTCCTCAGATCCAGGAGTTTTGGTTATTTTTACGTGGTCTTAGGGACTCGACCACGGTGTGTGACACTTATATCATAGGCAAGGCTACCTTGTGTGAAATAACAAGTATTAATATTATATAAATATTATTTATTCATACCAAGATATATATAAAGATATATGTAAGGCCTTCCAGAGAGGTGGTAATTGGTTCCTGGACGATGTTGGTAGCGTCTTCCTTCGCTGCTCCCAGACTACTACTACTCCTGACTACTACTGCTCCCAGACTACTCCTGCTCCTGTTCGACTCGTCTCCTACTCCCTTGATTTTATGCCACGCACCGAAAACCCTTATTCAGCATTTCGCAAGCACCGCCATAAAAATAATGAACGATGTCGCATAATGTAATCGTTACAATACGTATGTATTATTTATATATTTTAATAAAATAAATTAAGGTTTTGCAATAAGTGAAAATGCGTTTTTAAGTGAACCTCCATTAATTCGGCGTTTTCGTTAGTCTGACAGTCCTCTGGTCTAATATCTGCCTGATTACTGAGAGTCTACTGTATGTCTATATTTAGTTATTTACAATATACAAAACTATTTTTAATTTTTAATAATTTACGTTGTATTTCATTATACATAAATATTTTTTTTAAATGTTGATTTTTATATTAAACTACAGTGTACTTGTGTTTTAAAGATATTTTAGGGTAAATAAAATAAGTGATATTTTATAGAGGCATAAAAAAGAAGCTATGTAACCCATATTTTAGGTAACTTTTGTAAAAATAAAAAATTATGTGTTAGAATTTATATCAAAATAATTATAAATATTAATATACAATAAGGGCCCGGATTTATTTACAGTACCGTAGTTGAAAAATTCATGTGGGGGGCCTGGGTGGGAGTATCTTAATCTAATATAATCCAATTAAATTTTAGCGTTAAACATAAATATCTGTTAAGTTACTTCAATATTTAAAAACACGAATAATAATTAAATTTTAATAATTGGCTTTGATTTTGATAAAATAGATCAGTGGGTCGTGACCTATTTTTGGGTCGCATGATCTTTAAAATTGGGTTACGATAAGTCTTCTTTTTAGAATAAAAATTAAGTTTATAAAATTATATAAGGTATAACTAATTAATAATAATAATAATTAAATATTCTACCTACTAAGATGTCATTTTTATTTATTCAGTTATAATAGTACTACTGCAAAGCATTAAATAATTTTAGCTTTTTTTTTGTTTTTCTACAAAGCTTATGGGAGTTGCAAAACATGTAGGCCTAAAAATGTAGGGTCGCGAGTCCAATATGGTTGAGGACCACTGATACAGATTAAACTCTATAATGGTCCAAATATGACAATCAACATTGTTTTCAGAATGTATCTAAATTAACGCTGAATACAATTGTAAAAATCACAATATTTTGAAATTAAATTCAAGTGTAATATATCTGTTGGCTGTTGATTACTTTTTAAGAATAATTAATATTATGATTTCGTGTATTTGAATATTGATTGTAACGTACAAATAATAATAATCAAGGATTGCAACAGATTTTAAATTAGCAAATTGTTAAGTATTTGAAGTACACATTTTAGTTTTTTAAATTATGGATAAGTCAAGAATACAAATACAAGCATATACAAACATAAAATAAAACCCACTAATAATGATAATTTGTATGTCATTTGTAATTTTTGTTTCCTTAGACATATAAATTTACAACTTTACTAATTATTTCTGTTTATAATAGGTTAGGTATATTGTGTAGTTTACAACGAATTATTATCAATGTGTAAAAGTTCAAACTGTTTGCCGTAAGTTTTGTTCAGCATTCTGTATGTAGTCAAATGGTCAAAAAATATACTTTGTGTTGAAAAGGAACACCGAAATATTTCGATTAAAATGTAGATAATAATGAAATAGAACAGATACATGTTTTTAAAGAAGACTTTATATCGGTAAATTTGTTGTGAAATGGTAAAAAAAAATAACGTATTAATTATCATATTTGTTTTATTCATTGTTGAGTTTTTGACTAGAGTTGGCATTATAGATAGAATCTCATTGACACAAAAAAAAATCCATAAGGACATCAAACCCTCGGTCGATGTAGTGAATATTTAATTATAGGAAAAATATTCATGTTAAGAATTCACAAAGCAGGTATGAAGATATTATAAAATCCCGAAATTATTGTTTATAATTTGTATTGTAACATCTAACTATATTTTTCTTTACCAGCAATTATAACTTTTTACCAGTTGGAGTCAGTTTGTGTAGAGTGATAATATTTTATATTGGGTATATCACATGTAATTGAAATAACAGGTATTGGCACAAAGTTTTTCAAAGCTGCCAAAGCCATTCAACAAAGTACCATATATTTGTATGCATTTTGTCACTATACGGTATACCTACCACATGTTGCTAAATTACTAAATTTTATATTTTACATTAAGTGAAAATAAATAAATAATATATTATTAAATCAAAATTTCATTGATAAAACAACGTATAATTAATAATTCGTAATAACAGGCACTTAGTCAATATTAACATTGATTGAATAAACACTTATTTAATTACATATTTAAATACATACTTAATTTTTTAATACTTACTAAATAAATTACATAGATATGAAATTACAAGATATAACTTAATAGTACATTCATCTTTCTAGACGTAGCTGCTTCATCGCATTGATACTTGCTGCATTAATATCTAAATAAAAACGGCGAGGACACTGCATCGATTTTGGTGTGCTTTTTTGGATCGCGTAGCTCTTCAGGAGTTTTCCATCGTGGTGATTGGGAACATTTATGTCTCGGGGTCATATTTATAAACCCATCGAACGTCTCGTTCCCTGCAGTAGGTAATGATCATTTGATTTTTGTAATGTTTCCAGTTAGATTCTGATAAATTCCGAATTTTTCTGAATGATAATACACGCATTTTAAATAATAATTTTTAATTATTCGTTTTATTTTATTAAAACATGACGTTTATAATATTTTTCAGTTACACTGCGCGCAATGCGGTTAGGTTTATACGATAATTATAAACATAATCCGACATATTAATTGAAAATTGTGTAGGATTTGAAGTAACTATAAAATTGTGCGTTGCATATATTAAATTCCTATTAAAATAAAATAGTAATAATGATACGGAAGCGTAAGTTTTTTATTTTATTCGACGGCAGCCGAGTCCATTATATTTGCGTCGGAATTACAAGACTATACCTACTTGTTTTCTTTTATTTAGACTTTTTGTTACGAGCTTTGCGTGCGTCGTATGTGTATAAGAGCTGTTCCCGGGTTCATCTGGGCCAACATTATCATTCCATCGCTTAAAACGATACATTTCCTCGAGAGAACTAAACCGAGAATACCGGCCACGTGTCCCCGTCATATTAAACACATTATTATTATTATTATTATAATATATATACACACAATATTATATATACGACGTTGTGTATACATATAACGTCATCATACAGTGTACGACGAGTACCGGCAGCGAAGTTCTTTGTGGAAGTCGGTGAAAAGTTTTGTGGCGTGTTTGTAGTTGTGTTGAGCGTATCATCGGGCTACCCTAGGAAAGTAGGGACAAAACAAAATTCTGTTTCATAAAAAGTTTTGAAACACGAAAAAATTCACGGCAATTCAAATTTTAAACGTTCATTATTGTATAGAGAGAAAAAAGGAAAAAAAGAAAGAAAACAAAGTAGTGAAATGTAGCCGTATAAAAATAAAACACATTTAATACAAACGCGTTTGATCGAAAAGTGGATTGCTTGTGTGTGGATTAAAAAAAAAACGGGAGTGTCGCGAGGAGTGACATTCGGAAGATGTGAAAACGTGAGCCTAGCAATAGACAGGTATTGTATACGGGATTTGATGCAAGTATTCTTAACCTAAAACACAATACGTATATATTTTCATACGATTTGTAGGATTGGTTTTTTCAGAAATTTTCTAATTTATATTTGTTAAAATGTTATTTTTCGAAATAAAATTAATTATGTATATAATATTATGAATTTCGAATATAATACAAACAACAGTTGACTGAAATCATGAATAGCTGTGGACATTATGTTCTCAATAAATAAAAGTACAAAAATTTATGAGATATCAAGTGTTTTACATCTATATTTTATGAAAATTAGCGCGTTTTCAACGCCGACGGACTTTGACATGTATTCGAATATTCGTATGTAAAGCGTTAGCGCGATATCGGAGAACGCAAATATGGTAGCGCTTGAATTTTTTCACTCCCTACTCCAATCGACTTTAAATTAGAAGACAATACTTTAGGGCGTATATTTTGTAATATTTCGTATTGCACACTTTTTAGTTAAGATCATAAATTCGTGGCTATAAAATAAAATTTTCCTCCATACCCTTAAAATAGTGCAGCTATTGCAATATTTTTTTTCTATTATTTTATAGTTAATTAAAATTCTTAGAAACAATTTTTTACCACGTTTAGACTTTATCAAGGAGAGAGATCTATGGATAAACGCTCATTTTTAAAATTTTTATAAATAATTTAATTTTCGTTATGAATGTTATAAATTAAAATAAATAATTGATATCAATATCGATAAAATGATGATATCGTTTAGCAATATTAACTTTTGACTGTAACCACGGTTTTGAATCTAAAACTGTAACCGATAAATAAAAACGTCAAAGCTCGTCAAATATTATTTGTATATAAAATTCACACGTTTAAATAAAATTGACATAATCTCAACCATTAGTCACTATACGCACATTATATAATTCCGTATTGCACACAATTGATTTGGTATTACACACAGCTCAGCGTATTACACACAAAAATAGGTCCTGCAACACTAGGATTGTCGCCGGGTTTGTGGGGTAATTTGCCGTGTCTGAGAACAGTAGTGAAATAAGTGGACATCGTTTGAGTGAATTACGTAGAATGCAGATATTTTAGAGTTTTGATATTAATTATTGTAAATTTGAAAGCAATGATAAACCACTGCATTCGAATAAAACGAATTCTGAACGCAGCTTCGGTGTAATACATTAGCGTAGTTAGGAATTTGTCGTGGGGAGGGTTCAGATAATTTTCAGAACATAGAGTCACACCCCTCAAATTTTACAAAAATTTGTAAAATTTTTACTATGTTAATAAATCGAATAAAATTTAATATCTCATTTTACCATAATTTTTAAACACCACATGACCGCTATATTACTGATGGTGTTATTAGGATAAAATCTAAATAACCTTTATATTATTTTTCATAGCGGCCTATATCATAATTACGAATTTAATACAATTATATCATAATATATATATATTTTTATTTATAAAATAATTGCTACACGTTAAAAAATAAAATGAAATAAAATAATTGGCGGGAAAACTTTTTGGCAAACGGGACGAAAGTAATCAGAGTAACTAAATAACTTTAATTCAGAAAGTATATATTATGTACATTTTGTTTGTGTTATGATTAAAGTACAAGTATTTATTTGAAGTTTGAGTACACCTCGATAATTTTATCCGGATCGACAGTAATGCGATTTGACGAACCCTGAATACACTATCGTTTATTTGTACTCGCGTTTGCAGTTCAACGTTGATTTGTAGTCGAATTTTTCTTCAGATATTATATCTGACGTTAAAATGTATTCTTTCACACCGAGGACGCTTCAACATTCCATAGACGAGTTATAATAATTATTATTTAGACGTCTCTCGCGATTGGTAGTATAATATAATTTTGAATTTAGGACGTTTTACTATATATAAATAAATAAATAAATATATATATGACGCGACACTTTTTTTCCAACTTAGAATCGTAGATAAAAGTGATTTTTTGGATACATATGTTGTGCCGAAATGGAATTTACGGAGGATTTATCGAGGATATTCCGGTTGGGTCAGGAAACGCACTGTGCCGGTTGTAAACGAATAATATAAGCATATAAAATATGAAGTTAAAGTAATAAATCGAATCTTGCGGCTAGAATGTAATTCCGACGAGGTACCTAATAATAATAATAATAATAATAATATATTAAAATTTTATATTCGTCTTGTATATGTGTGAATATCGGGAATGCTATAAATATAATCTCCGTCTAAATTAATTAACGTTTGTTTTGATTAAGCTTCTGAACAGTATAGTGGAGGATTTTAAAAGATTAGTCGCTTATATTATTATGTGAGCGGGGATGAAATAGGAATTCCAGTCCGTGTATGGTCTTCGTATGGAAACTGCGTTAAAGTACTTATATTTTTCTGTTCATTATATTTCATGCGCTTTGTATTCAAATGAATATACATTCCTTTGGTAACGTACGATTATTTCTGTGCACGTATTTTTTTCATTAACCTGTTATTTGTGTGGTAGTCGGGGATTTTCGTGTTTTTACGTTTCTAAACATTTCGACGTAGCAGATACTCGTGTATTATATATTACCAGAGGTGGAAAAAATATTCTTTTAAAATCAAAAATTATATTATAATTTCCCAAAACTCAATCAAGTTTTGCATCCAAAATAATTATTTAATTATGGGCATCACTTAAATGAAAAGACTATAAACCTTTAAAAAAATATTTACATTTATTACTTTTTTGTTGTTCGAAGCCAACATTTTTTACAATTATAATATATGTATTGTATAATTATTGTTATTTTCCATTCTGAAAGTACTGAATGACCATGTTTTCTTTGGTAGTCAGTTATTTGCCTGTCCATCGATTAATATAATATAAAAGAACGTTTGACATCAAACTTCCCATGTGCCATTTATATTTAATTTTTATGTATACAAAATCGTTAATACAAATATTGTAAAAATGTAGACAATATGGTAAACGTATGGAATCAGGCGATAATAATAATCGGTTAAAAAAACAACTTTTAGTATAATATTATTTTGTCATAATTGTAATGATATGCACACATATCATTTGTGTAATTTCCTACAACACAAACCAAACGTGTTCATTTTAATAGTGATTTCTATTATATAAAATTATTCTATTATATTTAAATAAATATATACAAACGTTTGGTCCTCTCAGAATACCGATAATAATAATAATAATAAACTATTAGTGTTGCTGGTAATGTGCGTGGTAATTAAAAGCTTATTGATGAAATCACAGAATACAAGGATGCATGTGGTAGAATTGTAGTAAACCGCGAAGATTGAAATTTACGCTCCTCATCAATAAGTCTAGAGTTAACCTGAGATTACATAATATTACGGAGCACGAGCGATTCAAATGATTTATCGATAATCGAGATAATAATAGGGATATGGGTTAGTAATTTGCACATGAGTGGCATCGTTTGATCGGAGTAATTAAATTTAATTTCAAGAAATCTGGATACGTACATTTTAAGTGACATTCTAGAAAAGGAACCATAGAGGATATGCAAGAATGGTTTTTAAATTATAAAGAAAGTTCTCATAGAGTTCATCAGCAGGATCAGCAGTAGTATTTTCAGGTGACATCATTAACAGAAATGTAATATTTACTTAGAAGGTCATGGCCTAAACAAGACATAAAAAGTTATATAGAACAGTTAGGGGTGATAACTGATAAGAGCTGAGGAGAAAAATTCGAAGAAGATAATTGCAACATCGGTAGTTTCTGAAGCACTGGTGTTATCAATGAAAACCGTAATAGAAATAGAATTACTAGATCTGTTGTTACGAATAAGCTTCCAAAACGACTAAGGATTATTATGAAAATTATTAACGTAACGTTTGGAATAGTTTAGTATAGGCAAAGTTTGGAGACAAAAATTTGTATTTGGTTCGTAGAAACTAAAACCTTTGGTGATCGGTGAGCTTTAATGTTAAATCTTGCATGAATTCTAACTTTTAAAAGCACCAGTGTTTTTAGGCTTTTGGTACACATAGAGGAATATTAAGACTTTGTATATAAAATTACAGGGGAAAATTGAAATATACATGTATGTAATAAGCATGGAATACGAAAATATATTAATTATATTATATATTTAAATATAAACGCATTTTAAGATTATGTTCACTGTTGCGACTGTATGGCCTGTGATTCGAAAATTAATATTCACTTCATTATTATTTGAAAGAAATAATAAAATGAATAAATCATAACAATAACAGCGTGTTTCTATAATGTAAATGAAATTGATTTTAGACGGTAAATTTAAATCAATGGTAATATTAACGAACATCCGTTATCGCTACTGCTTTCACCAACACGTAAATCATCTCGAAATCACGAGAGTTGTAACCGCAGTGTATGATCGTATCAGCATTGCCTATCCCAAGCCTCGTGTTTTTGATATTTCTATTCCACAAACGTGGTAATTTCAGGATTTAATACACGGAAATATGATGTATGTTTAGTCGTAAATCATATACTTTCTACACACAATATGTATATTATTAAATGTAAATAATATTACACCGAAGTTTCACTCAGAACTGTTTTATTGAATGCAATGGTTCACTATTGCTTTCAAATTTATAGTAATGAAAAAATTCTAAAATTATTATCTAAAAATATTAAAATTATTATTATTAAGCGACATCCACAATATACGTGGCTTACTGGAATTATTTTACATTTTTTACTCGTTAAGATGATGTTAAAAGTATGTACGCACAATTATATGTATTTTCTCGAAAAACTGTAATTTTTAACAGAATTATCATTGACTAGTTATGTATTATACGAAAAAAATAATTAAACATTTACGTTATTTACATCAATATAGACTTTTATTTTAAAAACGATGAGACTTTAGATTTAGTCCGACTTATTTACTTGTTATGATAGGTATTTACAGACTATAATTTAAAAAAATAATGATTTCCCTCAACAAATAGATAAATTATATGGTTTTCGAAGAACAAAGTGTAGATTTCTATGGTTAGAAATGGAATTTCTAACATACATACTTATACTGTGGTCAATATTCTCGAAAACTTGAAATAGGTGTAAGGTAGGTACACATAAAAACAAATAAAAATATTGGCTCGTCAAAACACACGTCGTTTATTTTGCTACGAATTCCGTTTACTAAATGTAAGACAAATTTACATAATATTATTTGTATATTGTATATAATACCCTTAATACTATATTGATGATATTTATAATAATAATAATAATATTAGGTTAAGTATTATAAAATTAAATACAAGTAAAAACAAACACTCCTCTGTCTTAGTAGGTGCATCTGTCGAGTATAAATCATATATTATAATACATGAAATAATAAAGGTAATTAGAACAAGTGCATTTTACCAAATACGTTTTGTTTAACAAGTTTTTCTTTTAATTATGGATTTTTTGATGAAAAAACGATGTACGATGGTGCAAACAGAATTGGTTGGACGGACTTAGTTCAAAAGTTATGTTTAAAAACTTTATTTATTTCTGGTTTTTTAAACGTATGAATTTTATTAAATTTTTGTATTATTCAACAATATATTTGTTTTCTGAAAAATAAAAAGTTGGCGAAAATCGGAAGTACGTATATTAAAATTATTTTTCAAAAACTTTTTTACTTTTTTGGTTTTTTTTCTGTTTCGATTTATGAAATAGAAAGAGATAATTCTTTACTAGACCAATCGGGAGGGGACTTCATCCATATAGGAGGCTGCGGTTATCGAAATGTACCATAATTTTCTATAAAATGAAAATGCATTTTATTCATTTTAATTTCAAAAAGATTTTTGAGTGGGTGGTTAAGTCATGCTTTCGCTCGATTACTGAAAAATCGTGAATTTTAACATTCAATCGCGTAATATATTACGAGTTACTAGGTATTTGTCACTATTTTTTCAAATTAATTTTCTCCGGTTTCTTCGAAAAAAAAATCAAAGTACCCACACTGTATGCAGATACATCATCATATGGATATGTCTTGTGGTTATTGAATTCAGTCGTCATAAAAACATTGACGTTGATCGATTTAGCACAGTTATGATCAGTTACTATATGAGGGTACGAGGACTGAGTTATAGACAACTTTTAACCTTAAAATTTTTAACTAAATCTTAATTAAAATTTTAAAATTAAATTAATAATTATTTCAAGTATTTAATAATTAAATAAAAAAAAAAAAATAATAATTTAATTTAAAAATTAAAATTTTTAATTAATTAAATTAAATTAATTTAAAACCATCGCATAGCAACGGTCTTGTTCATGACGTCATCATAATAACATTCTCAGCGTGGGACAAATTCCCGGGACGACTCCCAGCTATAGACATATCTATGTCAAAATTATAAATGTTTTGTTTATACCAAAATATTTCAAAGTGAAAGTGTAAGTAGCACTGAGAAGAAGGGGAAGAAAATTTGAAATATAAATAACTTTTGCTAAAGTTACCGGATTTTTAAGGAAAAAAATTAAGGTTCTTTTGGACCATATAAACTTTAGACTTTAAAGAAGAGAGTGTCGCCAAATTTGTTGCGTACGCAACTCACTTTTGACAAATTTTGAAATTTACGTGACCCCCACAAATCAATATATATATATTTTTTTTTTGTCATAAATACGGATAATTAGAATATTAACAATATATTTTCATAAAAATAAAAAAAATTAATATACGTATATAGTAATGGTGTTGTATAAAGCATGATTTATTTGGTAAACAAACGTAAAAAATGGCCGAAAATCGATATTTTACAAGAATATATGAAGAATTGGATAGGAAACGGAGTTTATAGCTAAAGTGTTAGGTATTTTGAATGAAAAATCAGAATTCCATTAAAAACATTTACGGTCGGAACTAGTTATTATTGAATTGCCTTCAAAGTTTCGAATAGGTTAATAATAATTCTTTTTCAGCTGATGTTAGGTTGAAGCGAAAATTTTTCGCGACCCTCCTCCCCCTACCCCCCTCCATCGAAAGTATTATTGCGATCCATTCTTTTGGGACGAGTTTGCGAACTTCTGTAAGTCGAACCTGACTTACAGAGGTGCGAACCCCTGTGAGTCCGTCCGGACAATTCCGAATCGCACCACATAGTTTTTCGTCAAATAACGCACAAGTCTGAAAACAAAAAAATCCATAAAAACCAAAAGTGTGTCCGGCGGTGATGGTCCGTTTATCGTATATTTCCCAATAACATTGTTCATCCGTCGTCAGACTTTTATAGCGCGATCGAATCGTCCATGTCGTCCACTCCGTCGTTGACGGCGGCCGTTCGAAAAGGCAGCGGCGGACTGATTATGGGCGTGACGGCGTTCGAGCCGCGATCGTCGTTGTCGTCGTCGTCGTCGTCGTCGTCGTCGTCGTCATCGTCGCCGTCGGCGTCTTCCATGATTACGGACGACGGGCCGAATGCGGATGTCGTTTCGGCCGTAGGATATCCTCCCTGCGCGGTGGTCCGGACCCGCACTGTGTCGTCGTATGCGGCTAGAACGGCCGGCCGCCCGTGCTGTCTCCGGACTGTGCCCATTCCACCCAACGCCATTCCTACGCCCATGGCCTCGGCCGTTGTCGCGTAATACGCGCCCAGGCACTCGATGCCGCACCGCACGGGAATCTGTATGGACACGTAACCGGTGGCCGGCGGACATTCCGCCCACACGATCTGTTCGAAATCGATTTCCCATCCGGCTCGTTTTGCGTCGCTCACCACGTCTGGATTGGCCGCCGTAGTAACGGCCTTTTCCATCGTCGTCATCGTTGTCTTGGTCGTCGCGGTGGACGCGGCAGTCGTCGTCGCCGTCACCACGGCGGTCGTCGGAGTCGATTGCTGTTGTGACGGCGGCGGCGGCCTAGGCTCCTTGTCGGCCGTCGTACTGACCGTCCGGTAACCGTCGGCCGCGGGCGCGACTGGACGCCGGCGGCGCTTATCGTCCACCGACGAGTCACCGGTACGGGCGCCGTCGCGTTTCGCCCGTTCGCGCCGGACTGTGGTCACAAGTACGACGGCGGCCGCGACCGACAGGATCACCGAGCCGGCGGCCAGGCACGCGACGTACAGTAAAGGTCTGTGGTCGCCACCCGCCGCGGCCGACGACGATTGAGACGGCGCCGAACGGTCGTCGACCGCAGGTCCGGCCGCCGATGACGGCCGCCGTCTGGGCCGGACGGTCACGGTAAAGTTGGTTTGGGCCTGGCCCGCCCGGTTCTGCGCCAAGCACGTGTACGTGCCCGCATCGCCGAGACTCGCGTTGTACACGTAGAGCTCGGCCGTCGTGTTGCCGTCGACGGTGATCAGTTCGGACGCGTTGTGCCGGTACACCGGCGCGTCGTCGAAGAGCCACTCGACCGTAGCCGTCGGCGTGGCGGCCACCAGGCACTGGAACGACACGTTTACGCCCTCGGCTACGTCTTGCACGCGCCGAGTGGCCGAGTACGCGACCGGCGCGCACGCTAACTCGACGGCCGGCACTCGGCGTACCGGTATGCCAGAATACGCGGCCGGTCCGGAGCACACGGGCTCCTCGGTGACCGGAACTCGTGACCCGATCAGCCACCGGTGCATGTCGGCCATCCGGCAGTCGCACTGCCAGTCGTTGCGGTGCAGGTCGACTCCGTGCAGTCGGCCCGGTAGCGTGTGCGGTCCGGGTACGTGCGTCAGTCGGTTGTCGTCCAATTTCAGCCAGTCCAGGCCGAGCAGACCGTCGAACGCGCCTGTGGCCACCACTGTCAGGCCGCAGTTGCTCAGGTCGAGCGTGGTGAGTTGGCCGAGGTGTCGGAACGCCCGGGCCGGAACTTCGTTAATCGGGTTGCCGCTCAGGCTGAGCTTCATCAGCGACGGGCACTCGGCGAACGCGGCCGTCGGCACGTCGCGCAGACAGTTGCCGGACACGTCTAGATCGATCAGGTTGGTGAGCCCGTGGAACGCCCGGTCGTGCACGTAGTAAATGTTGCACCGGGCCGCGCGGATGCGCTGTAGGTTGGACAGACCGGCCGCGGTGAACGTGTCCCGCGGTAGCCCGGCAGCCGACAGGTCGTTGTCCGATATGTCCAGGACCTGCGTGGCCGGGTCGATGCCCAGCGCCGCCGTCACACCCGTCACCTTTTTGTCCACGCACTCGACCGTCTGCTTGCCGTTTTTCCACTTGCACGCGCAACCCGCCGGACAGCCCGTCGTCGTCATCACCATCATCGTCATCATCATCATCATTGTCGTCGTCGTCGTCGTCGTCCATAGAACCATTACCGCGGTGGCTCAACGCTCATCATTGCACGTCCCAGTGTCTGATCATCATTGTCGTCGTCGTCGTTATCGTTCTGCGTCAAATATTAAATAAAATATTATGTTAGTTATATCAAGGCGAGTTTCTAGATTTTTTCGGGGGGGGGGGGGGAACAAAAACAAAATAATAACCGCGTAATTATCACTTATGCATTTGTGAATGTTAATTAAAAATATGACGACAAATAGTATAGTAACCCTGTCAGGGGACCCCTTGTAGAACACGGTTCGCGGAAACGCGATATTGTAGGTGTTCATTGAAAAATAATTCTCGTCAAATGCACGAATGAAATAAATTGTTACTTTATTATTATTATTGAATATTACAATTTATTCGTGTTAAAATCAATATATATATATCGTTCGGGTTATGGTAAATTCGATTTCCACGCCGTTTTCCAGATCATTCAGTTTGTACGGTTGTTATAGAGAAATGTTTCTAAGATTGTTTTTATGCGTTCGGGGTTAATATGAAGCCTTCGCGTAGCGTTCTCCATCCCATTTGACTTTACGGCGCACACGAATTCCTCTACCTATATTTAGCCGTGACACATTTTATACATTGATCAATATTTATTTTTATTAATAATAGCCTTTTATCGTATCAAAGCAATATTGTACATCAGTAAATTACGCTGGCGAATAACTTATTAAAACGGCGTATTCATTTAGATTAGGAAAACTAACATAGGACCGTATTTTAATTTATTACAAATATTAAACTTATTTATATAGAAAAAACAGTGAAGTGTATTACGATAACTTTATAAAAATCTTATCAGAAAAATTGCTCCGTTTTCTTCATACGTTTCCTCTAGGGTGGAATGTTAGTTGACAAATGACAAGCACCACCTCATGTCTTCTTCCAATAATTCTTCAGTTATAATAATTTTTGTTACACTATTAAGCAGTATAATAATAGTCAGGTGAAAAAAGAAATCGAAAAAAATATTTTACTGGAACGTATTGTTTCGGAATATACATTCGTGGACCCGCAGTAATTCGGAAATGTATTTCGTCGGAAACTTATTTTAATGATGAAAAATATTCTGTTAGAAAAATATATTGTCGGAATAGAATTTGCTCCTCTCACAAATATATGTCTTTGGAGTTTAAAATTTCGGAATATATTTTTCTGGAACCGTATATGCTTGGAATAGATAACGATTTAGATTTAAAAATAAACCCCAGGAAGCGTATCGAATTTGGACTCGATTAGAAAAGAGATTTTCAGAAAAATCACTTGGAAGGAATTTTCAGGGAAATTTGCCGGGTTAAAGGACACCGAACCGAAATGTATTTTATGAATAAGGTGTTCCAATCTTCAATACGGTGGAAGTTATAGCAAAATGTATAAAAACCGAGTGGGCGGGTTTTCTTTTTAGCATGTTACACTTTCATATACTTTCTTGTGAAAAAACAGTTTTTCGATAAAATACGTTTCTGATCAAATGAAGTCTCAGAAGAAATATGGTGCCAAAGAAATATAGTTCGTAAAAAATACAGTTCCAATAAAACACGTTTCCAACAAATTGTTTTTCCAGAAGAATATAATTCCAAATAAATATTTTCCAACACTATATGCATGTCCTGCTCAAAGAACGAGGACAAGAAGAAGAAGAAGAAGAAGAAGAAAAGAATTGATATTGCTGACGATATTCCGTGTATTCGTATATTATATATAAGTACATAATAATAACATAATAATAATAATTTTTCATCTTAATATTTCCGCGGTTGTGTTCGGGCGATGGCAACCATTGATGCGACTAATACGATTACGACGGAGGCTGAGGCGTTAATCTTAATAAACGTACATACCAAATGGCCTTTGCAAAATTGATTAGATACTACACGTCTTGTACACACGTTGCACAGAACACATACTTGTATATATATATACACGTGAACTTTGGCAGAATTAAATCGAACACTCGACCGCGACGTTACTAAATGGTGTATCGTAAGTCTTCTGCGTTCACTTTATTACGCACTTATTGTTTTCCTTTTATTTTTCCTATTTTCGTTTCTCTTGTGTGTGTTTTTATCGTTTCGTTTCATCAGCCGTCGAATACGCCGACCGATAAAATTCACAGACGTCTAACGCACGCACGCCTCAACCGACCAATATGGTGTACAACAGATCCTATACGATAATAATAATAATAATAATAATAATAAAAAAATAATAATAAAAATAATAATAATAATAATAATAATAATAATAATAATAATAATAATAATAATAATAATAATAATAATAATAAGAAGAAGAAGAAGAATAAAGAGTAATCGAAAAACAAGCGATTCAACTCTGTACTTACATGTTTTTATTTTTTGTAACGGTTTCAATTCGCTAATTCAATAGAGGTACGTGTTACTCTGATAATAATACTGTAGAGAGTACTTTTTATTATGTTTAAGATGACAGTTATTATATATATACGGTAGCAAAGTAAAAGGTTTTCTCTTTATGATAAATCTCACGAACAGTGGCATGACGAAATTACACAGAGGCATACGATTTTTTATTATCGGACTCACACCCATCTTCTTAAAAAATATAAATTCAATTTTTTTTTGTTATTATTTAAATAACATGATTCTTATTAGCACATTAGAAAATCTTCCAAAATGGGTTATTGTTTATTCTCTTGAAATTTCTTTTACAATTTCAAATAATGGAAAAAAAAATGAATGTTCGAGTTTTTCAATGATGTGACTTTTTTATGTCTGTATTCAAAAATTCTACCAGGAAAAGTGCTCTGATCTTTTCAGTCATAGTCATTGTTTCCGATAGTAAATTGCGTCTAGTTGGTACTCTAGAAAGTTCGTTTTTCGATTTTCTCAAAAATGTCTAAAAGAAAAGAAGACAAACAAAAACTAATGAAAAAATGACATAAAAACGATGAAAACGTGATTTTGTTAAAATCGATTGTCATTATTTCTTTGTAATTTTTAAACTAATAGTTATAGAAGCTATAAATATTCACCATCAAATATGTATCATTGTATTACATGAAGGGAAATTTTTTTTTATAAAATTTCTTTCAATTTTTGGTTTTTTATAGCAATTATAGATTTTGCGGTATTTAATTCATAAAAGACGTAATTTGTGGTTTTATAGTTTAAACATTTTTACAACGTCAGACGTATCTTACTTTAACTGTATTAAAAAAGTCTCGAAAATTCTATGCCACAATTTCAAAATTTTCGACAAAGTGTATTTTATATTTTGTGGAGAATTACGTTCCGTTTCTGACCAATCCGACGATCGGTACTCATTGTCTTTTGTAATCACGACGGTTGGTTGGACTTAAATCGAAGGCGACAAATGTTTTGAATTCAAAATAATTATATTTCGGATGGTTTTGTTTGATGTTTTTAATGTGAAACAATTATGTTAAAAAAAACATCAATTTTATCGATTGATATTCATTTATGTGTACGTTGAGCTAATAAATGTTTTTATTATTGGTTTTACATAAAAGATAATGTGTTTTTCATTTATTTAAATTTCAACAGTTAACGCTTTTGAATAGTGTAAGTGTTATATGTAGTACTTTATTTATTTCCCAGTAACGAAGGACTGCTTTAAATTGCAGAACACGAATAAAGTTGTTGACATAGCCAATTTTCACAAAATCAAGTTCCGTTTTTATTATTATTTCAAAAAATATTTATGTTAATAATTTGAAATCTATATTGAATTTAGTTACATGTATAGCCTACGTAATTGTTTTCCCAATAACTAATTAGATTTTGTACTAAATACAGTATTATAATACAGCAAATATAAACTATTTTCGATTCAAGAACTAATAATATTTTATATCTCAGGACAGAAAGCTTGAAAATTCGATACCTTCATTAAACAATTTTTTTTGTAACAAAAATATATTTCAATAATGTTTAGAAATGTTATGTCACGACTTTTTTTGTGTGTTTAAATTTTATTTGTATTGGTGAAATGGAATATTTTCGAATAAAATAAAATTTTTATTGCGTTTTAATATAAATTGAATACAATTTCTTTCCGTAATTTAAAATTGTACCAAATAAAATATACCGAATATATCTCATTTAAATTAGTTTAGCGTCACTTTAATATTGTCAGGATTGGTGGTTGTTTTATCTAATATCCACCCATCCTTTTATACCATCCCTCTCCAAATAATAGAAAAAATTGTTCGGTTATCGCCCATTTTTTATTTGGTTAAATAACTTAGCTGTCCAATTTTGTATACAAAATATTTTATGATCTACTAGATTTATAATATGGCAAGTGATATATCATATATCATATATATAGGTATGTATTTAAGGATTAGTAATATAAAAATATGTATTGTGATGCAAATTTGTATACTTACATATTTTGATTTATGTTTAATTATATTACTACAGGGTACCTCAAAAGAAATTTTATATTTTGATGTAACAATATAAAAAAAAAGGTTGAATAAGCCTGTCTTTATTAATTATTCGAATACACAATTTAGGATTTTATTTCTTAAAAAATAGTGTCATTCAAATGTAAACTATCACGCTCATGGCACTCATTTAAATGAACAGGAAAAATTTCTCATGACAGCTCGGCGTGTAGACTCAAACAACGATAAGTAGAATTGCCATTATTGGAATGATACGAATCCGAAACGCAAGTGTTAGAAACCCCTAAATTCACCTAATGTTATTGTATGGGTTGCGATGTCGGCACCGGGAATATTCGGCCCATACTTTTTTGAAGACGAAATATGACATGATGTTACAGTGAATTCCCAGCGTTATAATATAGAGATATTAGATGACTTTTTGGTACTTAAACTGCAAAACGTTGCTGGTTATAATCAAAAAACATAGTTTCAACAAGACGAATCCATGTCACACACAATTTTCTCTCACAAATTGATCTCCAGTAGAGGTGACATAAATCGGCCCCCACGCAATCCTGATTTGAGCCAAATGTTTTTTTTCTTATAGGGATATTTCAAATCCAAAATGTACGTCAATAATTTGACTTTTTTGATGCAGTTGAGAGAATATATCCGTAACGAAATGACAGCCTTTACGGAGTCTATATGCTGAACTGTCATGAGAAATGTTACTGTTCGTTTAAATGAGTGCTCCGAGCGTGATGGTTCACATTTGGGCGACAATATTTTTAAGAAATAAATTCAAAAAGCGTGTATTTTAATATTCAATAAAGATTTTATTGACAGACGTCAATTTTTCTTTTATACATCAAACTATGAAGTTTCTATTGAGATACCCTGTATTACTATCATATTTAATACCTATATTATAATTCAAAATTTTAAACTTGAAATTTGTATATTATTCCAATATACTCAATGATTATTGATATTAAACGTTTACGTTACAAGATTTAAATTATAATTTTATAAAAATTATGTTATATATGAACAAATTAAATAAATATTTATCACCACAATTTGCGGGTAAAAATTAATTTAAAAAACTATAATTTATATAAATATATATGTTTCTGATATTCTAGCTTATACTTAAAAGAATTTATATGTGAAAACAAAAACATAATGTCATTGAATTTGTAAACTACATTTTAAAATGAAGGTAGTTAGTATTCTTATGGGGAGGTAAAACACATGATAAACGTAAGACTTTTTATTTGGACCTCCTCATACAATGGTAGACCGTATTTGGTATACTTATTAGAGGACAGCAGATTTTTTTTTAGAACAATCAAAATAACATTTATACACTAAATAATTGTTTCGTTGTTTTAACGACTTAAAAAGTACTCTATTTGGATAATAAATTCAGGTCTGGAGAGCGAACAAATGTGTCAATCGTTTGACTACCCCATTCATGTGCCCACCAATTGACATTTATATTTTCATAAAAAATAACAGCGTTTGACGGAATTTATAATTTATAAATATTGGATTTTTGAATTACGTAGATTTTGTTTAACTAACAACCATAAATTTCCATTTCAAGAAGTAATAGTTGTAGAGACGTCGTTTGAGAGATCGTTTATAATAATAGTGTTACGTTCAGCATATTTGATGTTTCTTTAACATTTTGACCCAATATAAGCCACGCTATTGCTCACGAAAACAAAGTTTTCTTTTTTAAGTTGTTGCAATCACTATTCAGTGGCTTCAATTTTACTTCTCATTATTTATTTACTATAAGGATATTCCAGATTAATCGTTAAGTTATATTTCTTGTTTGTAACTTATAAGTACCTATATATTATACCTGCCGTTTTGATTGCAGTCACTGATAATATTTTTTGGATCACTTACAGACAAATCACCAACAGAATTTAAATTTTGGAAAAGTGTTGTTGTATAATTTTATTTTAACATATTATTTGAAATAAAAAAAGGTTTATTTTGTGTGTTATCTAAAATAAAGTTATTTGATTGATGATTATTTTTTTTAAAAATAAAATTATTATTGCAATCAGTCAAAAAACATAATTTTTAAGTTCAAGAGTTTCTGAAAACGTATATTAATATCTATTGAAAATCTAAAGTTATTGTATGGTAAATAAAAATATAGTTGTTGTAAAAGCGTATACCTATTACCTAGATAACTCTTAGTAATGACATTATTAATTTACATTGATAATAGAACATAATATTATTATGGGCATATTATATTGTTTAACTATAAAAAGTAGTATTGAACATTTTCAAATAACAATGTTCAACAAGATATTTTGTCTTTTAAATTGTTTTAGGTCAATAAAAAAAATTAAGTTTTCAGTCAAAAAAAAAACGCATACAAGTGCGTACTATTTTTAAGTACTTTACAATCTTTTCTTGTGAATTATCGTATTATTGAATTGTTTTTCATTTAAATATAAAAATAAAAAGTATATATAGTATTTATTATAAAAAAAAAAAATAACGTCGATGAAAATATATATGAAAAATTTGAAAAATTCGAATTTACATAATACATATTAAATCAATTATTGACTTCGTAATTTTAAACAATTCTAGTTGAATTTCCGTTACACAGAGGTCATAAGGAACTCGTTAATTTGATTTACATAGTACCTCGAATAAAAAATAGTAACTCGTTTAATTAAAAGTTATGAAAAATTGTAAATTCCAACTTAATTTTTTACTTTCTAACTTAACGAGTGAAAAAGTAAAAAGTTAAGTCTTTATTCATAATAGGAATAATGTTTAATTACGTGTAATTCGTGTATTATGTATAATTATATCTTTTAATGTTCTATACTTTCTCCAAAATATCTTAATTAATTCAAATAACACATTTTTTGTTTTGTTTATTTAACAAAAGAAAGAAAAATACGTTTAGAAATATATTCGTTCACTTAAACAGAAAAAAGTTTTGTATAAATAAAGTTGTTCGAAGATTTATATTTGTTATTTTATGATGGCGGAGAGAGGGGGCAGTTGTTCCGGATTTCTCGTGCTATAGTAATTTTTAGAGGTCAATTTGCGTACACTTCTTGAAAAGTTTTTTATACTTTGATAAAAATATGATTAACGGGGTTATTTGTGGCTTTTATTTATCATGTTGTAGTATTTATCATAACTGGATACGGCTTTAAAAACTGTGAATGCATTGAACACGTATACGAATTGTTGTAAATTATTTTTAAACTCGTTGGAAAGTATTTCAAAGGCAACGGTGTTTGATACTAATTTCAAAAATTGATTATTGTTCTTATTTCAAAACAATATGTTAACGTTTGGTTCTTTTTTCGACTTCGATAACTCGTTATTAGCGTAATAAAAAAAAAACCTATATTAGTGGAAGGTATGTATTAGAACTAATAGATTTTTTTTGTTTTGAAATAATGACAGATTGTGGAAATGACATTCGTACAATGTAGTTTTAATTGAATTTGTTTTTATTTCGGAAATATGTTTTAGTGTGCAATATGACTCCTGAAACAGTATGGATTGACTCTGAACGTATTTGTTAAACCATCAACTGTGAACATTTTTTGTTTTAACAATCTATAAATTATATCGCGTCGTGACCGCAGTGTTAAACGAGCCGAAATAGATCGTCGACATTTTCTAGAAAGTCGCTTGCATAATACAAGGACGATCAACATAATATTTTTTTTAATATATAAAATCGATTTTCTATTATAACACGTGTATATCAAATACGTGTCTGTCAAACACACCGAGGTGTGTTATAATAATATATTCTATTACCATTATATTCCGCTATAAATGTTTTGCTATATATATATATATATTTTAAATCTAGTACTTATTGGTTAAATATTTACAGATTATATAGGTATAGAATTTAGAACCGAATTAAAAATTCTAATAACTTGCGCAAGGTGTTCATAAAGCACAGATCGTTAAATAAGATCACTTAAATTATCTTAAATCTACGTCGGAACGTTTAAAAATCCAAAATATAAGAGATGGTATATGTTTAAAATCACACAAAAAATGCGTATTATTATGTCATAAGCGATTAGTAAATATCAGAACACAATTTCCCAAAATGTTTTTTTAATTATCCTTATTTATAATTATTCTTATACGATATTATAATGCTAAATTCTTCTAAACTAAGGACAGTTCGATGTGTATTTCATACTGCTTAAAGTTTATGAATTCGGTATAAAGTCGCGATCAGTTTTATCGGTTGAATTTCAAATGCCGCTCTCTTTACGCTATCTGTATAACTGTACCCGTAAGTAGATAATTTACATATTGCTTCGGCTGAATTTACTCATTTCATATACGCTACAGTCTATCAGTAAACAAATTATAAATAGCCTTTTAATTGAAATAAAAAAAGAAAAATATTTAAACACGTCAGTTTTTTGTCGTTCACTATATGAAATACTTTGGAAAAAATATCATATGAATTTTTACAGACCATTACTGAACACAAATTTTCTCACAGCACTTAGTAGTGTGTGTTCATCGCACAAATACAATCTACTATCACTCGATTCAAACAAAGTGTTAATTAAATTTATCGTAATTTAAATTTAATTTATGTGGAAAAAGATTTGACGAATCCGAATGGAATACGAAACTTACGAAACGAAATCGCTAACATTTGCGCTGAAGTTTTATTTGGTTATTTTATTAGTAGATTGCCGAGAAGCACATATATGTATGTATATATCATTTGGTTTATATTTCTTCGTGATTAGTTAAAAAAAACGGTTTGCCACAGTGTTGGATTACGGTTTTTGTGCTGCCTGTAGGCTATGATAAACATGTCACTTAATTTTACATATTTTACTTCTAAATGTGGTATACGAGAACTTCACTTCTCTCAGCCGCCATCAAAGTGACAGTTTTCTAATTAAAAACATTAAGTCATAATTACAAAATAGATCTAATGTACAAATATCATATGATTTTTTTTTTTTTTTATACGATGTTTATTACTTCAATTTATTTACTTATGTTTCGATATTTGATCGGAAACAGTTGATTTGTATAAAATTATTTAAATATTTGATACTCGTAATGAAATCACATTTAATAACAAATAAAAAAAATTAATAATTCGAACGAAGATACGAATTCTCTGTGACAGTTATCTGATAATATACAAATAAAATGACAATAAAGTATTTTCGTTGTCTTTCGCGAGAGAAGTGATCGTGTTCGTATTGGATTTCGCGCGGCGGTTTTCGACGCGGTAATTAATATGACGATCAGAACAAACGCGATAAGGAATGAAATAAACAAATGGATGAAATACAACGCGTGTGTATAGAAATTCGTCGAAACGCGATATACGAGTCTCCGCGTAAATGCGGCGGCATTTTTATTATTATTATTATTTTTTCGTTATTACACCGGGAACCGTGAAAAACGGGTCCAGTTTTTTTTTTTTTTTTTTGTTTCCCGAGTCACAGTCTGTTATTTCACCCCGTTCCCTGACCTCGGTGTACGTACGCGTAATATATAATTGGCAATCAATTGTGCAGTGGTGAACCGTATTAACCGTACGGGGTGCCAGCGCGCTCTCTCGTTTTTATTTTCGTATTTCATTCCAATCGATCGCGTCGGAAGAAAAATACCGATTTTTTTTTTTTTGTTACTAATTCGACAGGACCGGCCGAGCGAAAAATTCTACAGGATTTTTTTAATTTTTAATATCTTTTTTTTTTATTAAAATATCGGTTTATAATTAAATGTGGCGGGCTAGAGCGCCGTTTGCAGAAACAGGCACATTTTGAAAATGGGTAAATTTTTTTTTACGATTCTTCGATAGATAAAATACTGCGACGTTCGAATAGTAAAAAAAAAAAAAAAAATGTGTTTTAAATATTAGTCTGGTCGCCGACGTTGAGACGAACATCTGGGATTTATCCGCTTGTTGATCCTAAATGTATTTTAATCATTTTTTTTTTAATATTACTCGAACGTTTATGTTTTCCACATTATTGGTCATTTTCAACGTTATACTTATTTGTAATATTAATTAAGTAACAGCTCGAAAAATTAAATCAAGATTTTAAAATTAGGATATGTGTATGACATGGGAGCACACACGGGAGGGGGGTTCATAGGTTAAAATCCCGCTCCCTCAAGGATTAAAAAAAATCTTTTACAACCAATTTTTATTATATTTGTACAGGATATGAATAATCGTTGTCTGAGCGTATAATCTATATTTTTTTTTGTACCAAAACTATTGATAAATTATAATTTACTGATTATACATCATGATGGTAACTCATTGATTTTTTATTATCTGGTCAACGTTTCCATATTATCCATATTTGTGGACATTGGTTAATGTGGTAATGAATTCGGGGTGGAGCATAACTTTCACATAGAAAGTTACAGCACAGTTATATGAAATCAGATTGATCACTCGCGATGTAAACAAATTAAAAAAATTGCACCAAATAAAAAAAAGCCAAAAGAGTTACATTCGGTATTAAAAAAAAAAAAATAAAAATTATATGAAATATTTTATTATTATTTTTATATTGTAATTATTTAAAATAATATTAGATGTCATAACCAGGGGGTTGTAGCTCCACCACATTTTTTTCTAGAAGTTATCCAAACCCTCCTTCTCCCCCTCATTGAAAATTTCTGAGAACGTCACTGATGTATGATACAATAATTTGAATCAAATTAAAAGAAGAAAACACATCATAAATCTATTCCTGTAATAATTAAATAAATAATAATCGGATTTATCTGATTGTTGTGTCTGCTCTTCGAGAATATTTTCCGTTATCAATTTTCAGTGAAAAGCGAATTTACGAAAATGTGGATTTATTTGATTGTTGCCGTAAGCCCTCCAATTGGTGTATACCAATAATTATATATATACAATTGAGCTCGAGCTAATATCGTTTGATGACCTTTGAAAATATTATGTAAAAAATATAATTCAATATCTTTATAGGTCGAAATTTAGTTGAACATTTGGAGGGTTAACTTTTTCTTTACCCAGAAAACTTATGCATATGCTTATTATATGTATACTTGTGTGCATATACATCCTCGGAAAAAGGTTGGTTTTTTTTCTACGATATTTGTGTTGCGACATAAAATATATAATGTATTTTTTCTAAATTTACCTATGTAAGATTATCGATTTTCTAAAACATCTGTAAGTAAATGTTAAGTAAAAAAAATTTTTTTTTTTATTATTGAATATGGTACAACATTTTAATATAAACCATTAACCAATATTCAATTTTTTACCGCGTTATTAAAAAAATAAAAAAAAAGTAGCGTGACATATTAATTCAGGGTAATATTTTGCAAAAAATTAAATAGTTTTATTTCTGTTCAAATTGGAAACTTTTTGACGAGATTAAATATATATAAAAGGATTATGAAGAAAATTTAAAAAAATTAATTAAGAACTGTCAAATATTTTAGTTAATGAGTAAAAAATAATTTCTTGTATTATTCCGTTATTTGCCATTATAATTTTGTATCTACTGTGGTAAATATTACTTGCTAATTGATGGGAAGTGTGTTAAAATTTATGCGGTCATTTGAAGACAATTTTACTAGAATATACGCAGTTTTTTCTTTTTTTTAGAATATTACATTTCAATTTTTCTCGTATGAAGTAACAAAAAAAAATTAAAACAAATATCACGATATGCTTAACATGGCTAGGTTTTAGAGGCTAATGACTACAATTTTTTTTTTCTGAATTCCGCTCATGAATAAAATGATTTATTATTTTTACTCGATGGTTTAAATCAGATTCAATCGAAATATCAAAACAATTATTAGGTAATGTATTTCTATATTTTGATTTGTAACACATTCACTCACCTAGCTGCTATCGGTTAAATAGGTAGTTAAATAACGTTTAATACACATCGTTGTGTCAAAACGATTACAAAATATTTTATTATATACGAGTATACCTATATAGTTGTACAATCAAAGTATATTGGGTAACACATTATTATGTTAGTGACATTTTATAATACAAAATATTACATGCAATTCTTTTCATGAGTTATTTATTCGCATTATATACGTATATACTCTAAAACGTCTCTAAATGTATTATTGGTCGTAATTTTGTTTTAATTATTTGAAATATTTAATGACTCGTATTCCTGTATTTTTTTTTATGACAATTTAAACAATTTACTATTACGTTTTACACTTGAAATCAATATAATTATTGAATAAGTTTATTGAGTAAATATATATATATATATATGTTACCGGCAATGTAAATAATTAGGAATTATACATAGTCGATGTACGGTAAATCGGTAATTGACGACGACAGATCGTCGGTTACATTTCAGTAATCGTACGACAACGAAAATTGTAAAAGTTACACGCCCTTTGAGTTATCTCACACAAATACACACAGATGGAGATAAAAAAAAACTAAACTTTATGACGAATTGATAAAAAGCCGTAAAGGAATGACAAAAAATACGGTGTATTTAAATTGACGACGAATATAATGATATGGTAAAGCACATAATAGGGCTAAAACACGGGAATAAGAAAAAAAATCCAGAGATTCAATGAACAATTTTATTTTTCTTTATTATTATTTTATATAGTATGTTTTTTTGTAATAAAAATAAAATAATAATTTTGATATTTTAAATTACAATAAAATATTATAGATGATATTGAAAAAAACATAATAAATAAAAATAATATTATGGTTTGTTCAATTTGTAAAAATAAATGTATAAACAAAAAGTGTACTTACCTAAAAAATAATCTTATTTATAATTCTAAATGTCATTCGCTATTAACGTGTATTCATAATTAAAATTAAATATACTATTTTAATATTTATGTACACCAAATTTTCTATTTTGTACTTTGCCTAATGATGTTTGTACAATTTAAATAATGCCTAGGCGTTTTGCATAATGCCTAAATTATTCATATTGCCGGCAATGACATATTTAGGATTTCGTTACTCGAGCTACACATTAAAATGCTGCCTCTTTTTTACCTCCCTACTGAGTGTAAAAAAAAAAATATATATTGAACGTATACTTTAGTCGTGACACTATACGAAAAATTTCAGCACACAGTACTCTTCGTTTAATAATAAATTATTACTACTAGTTAATGTTTTAAGGATAACAATTGAAGGGTTTATTAGGTCAACTATTTGAAAACTCCATTTTTTTTTTTTGACAAAACATGTTTATTTTATAATACAATAAAATGAAAAATTAATGTACGAGTGGCAATTATATTTCTCCTATAATTTGTTGCTAACGTATTAATAAAAATGGAATTGTCTGATTCTGATCATTTGGTGCAACATAAATAGATAACTTTTGAATTATAGGTTGTTACAGTAAATATACAATCTATATTGTTTTACATACAAATAAAGAATTAAGCGGCCGTGGGGAGCAGCTGGTTACAATTTACATTAATAATTTTATCAGTCATAACATCATATATGAATAAAACTTTGTGTAATATGCCAAAATTGGCTACTGAACACGGCCTTATTATATTTCTTTTTCCAAATTGTGAAAGAAACATCAAGTACTTCAAAAACTAGTACCAAGTAATATTATTTAAATAAAACCTTTAAAAATGTACTGCCCCTGAAAATGTGATACTTCCTCCCCTATTTAGCCTTCTAAATACGCCACTGATTGGTAACGTATATATATATATATATATATACATATGCAGTATAAATATTTGTTTGCACGCTCGTATGGTATAATTGTTCACATTTATCACGAAAATGCCAACGGTTAAATGACAAAAATTATATATAACTAATTTATTTTAAAATGTGTAAAGTTACTTTTTTGTTATACATATTTAAAATATTTATGTTATTCCATCAGTTGTATATTTTGCTTTAATATAGTTTATAAATGTGTGTGGTTCAGTTATCCAACTAAATTAATAATTAAGTAGGTAATACATTTTGTTAATTTAAATAATAAAATCCATTTTTTGACAAAACAATTTGTGTTTTCACTTCCTTATATTTTGTTATCAATAATTATATTCATTATAAAAAAAAAATATTTTCTGTTAATCGCAATAAAACATTATATCAAAAATAATTGCACGATCGATGACATTGCGGATAAACGTTGAGTAGTATTTTCAAAAGCTAATAGAGATCCATTTAGAATAACTTTTACACACGGCGTGCGAATAAAAAATGGTTGATTATAAAAGTTTTGACTAAAGAGGAGAAGTTCTGAACGCTTTTCTGGCCATTTCCAATTGTTCATACATATAATAAAATGCACGAAAAAAAAAATGTATAACATACTGCGCATTGTAATGTTATAAAAACAATGTACAAATGTGTTATTTGTCTATATTCGATGAAATGTGGGCTAATGATTAATAGCGTATTTAATGAAAAAAATAGAAGATTACACTGTAAAAACTCTCCATATAGTCGGTAGTCTCGTATCTATTCTGGTAAGCTGTCCTCGAATGTTCAATGAGCTATGATATAGACATGGATGGTTAATTAATTGATGCGTACATGTTAACTATTATTTACTGTTCTCGAGGGTAAATAGACGATTATTCCTGGTCGAGTCGCATCGTGAAAAACACTCTGTAGAACCGAGGGCCGAGCCCACTGAAAATTTTTCAACAACAATGATTAAGATTTTATTGCTAAACATTATTTTTATCTATGTTACGGGTTTAAAAAACTTTATTTTATAACACTTATGAGTTTATAAATTTATTTTTAACACAATGTTTTATCTACAGTAATCGTGTACGGAGAGAAAAATATAACAACAGTGTGTATACTGCAGTATAGATATCCTATAATAAATTGTAATTTTTTTACGTGATTTATCTGTTTATATATATATAAAAAAAAAATCGTTGTCCGTTAAAATACCGTACACGTCGTGTACGCAATAACGGGCACTGTTGATGTTATGTTAAATGGGAATTGGAAGCATTGTTTTTTAGAACTGGAAAAAGCGAACAGACGAATTTTATATATTCCGATTTTATACACGTATCAACAGAAAGCAGTTTTTCATTGACGAGGATAATTAAAACCTATAAAATCAATAATATCTTTAAATTACGGATCGACAGCAAATTAGAAAACGCTTACATGATATTACACTGCTGTTAGTCAAAATAGTTAACGAGGAATCCAAAAGATATTTAAATGGGTATTGAGTGCAATGAGCCGAGAAGATAAAATATTTCAATAAAACTATAATACATCAAATAAATAAATAAATAAATAAATAAATAAATAAATAAATAAATAAATAAATAAATAAATAAATAAATAAATAAATAAATAAATAAATAAATAAATAAATAGTAAATTCAAAATTATTCTATATTATAATTTAATTTTTACTATGTTGTCTATATTTAATTTTGGGCTTAAATTGACGAGTGATGTTAAATCAAAAAATCAAAATAATTTTTTTTAAATTCTCAAACACTTCAATATAAAATATAAATTTTTTAATGTGTCTACCCAGGAGTTCATATAACTATTTAAATATAAAATATTATATATTACTTTGTTTTTTGTTATTTAACGCGATTGAAAATTATTAAGCATATTATTATTATTATTATTGTTTTTACCGTTTTATATCGAAGAATATTTATTATATCATTTCCGTACCTCATCGCAAAAGATATTTACTTTATTGATTCATTGTATACTTTTAACTTAATGTGTAATAAAATACTCGAATACTGGAATTTTTCTTTTTCGTTTGGAAAATATGAACTTCGTAATAGATTTTTCCAATGTGTACATTCATAAAATGCACCGAATTCAAGTGGATCCCTCTCAGAGATGATGGCTTAGTCGTATGATTTCCAATATAAATACATATCTAATCTCGTTGATCTGCAGACCGTGGTTGACGTTAATATTTTTGTACCGGGTTACTTGCGATCTTAACATAACATTTATCGTCCCATGTATTTCTCCTGTCATAACCAGGTTGTTCGAAATAATCGCATCATTTTAGATTCCGAGCGATGCAGGGATATGCTATTGGTTTGTATAATAGTGTTTATTTTTTTACTATTTTTTTTTGTGTACGACTTTTCGTCCAGTAGAAATGCACCGATCGTTACACTCATACCCATTTTGCGGTAGTAAATGTTGGAGTGGTACTTTAATGCGATTATTTTCTAATTATCTCAATAATTTCTAAACGATTTGTTAAAAACGGCAAAAACGCGAGTTTGTCAATATCATTGTATTTCTCCGATGAATGATAATGCACAATAATCTGTTACAGTTTGTGGAGAACGAGCTATGAAGAGAGGAGCTACTGTCTTAAGTTTATATATCCACTAAATTTTTGACAAAACGGCCATTTTGTTAATTAATTAGTGTTTTAAATTTTACATCTATTTAAGTTATTTTTTAGAGACTTGAATTTTCACTAAATATGTATTTTATAACATTTTTAAAATAATTTTTCCAATTTTAAGGTATTTATAGAAGTTATGGATTTTTATATTTTTATTCCATAGTAGTGGAAATTTTGGTATTAATTACATGAAAATATAATGTATGGTTAATCATAAATTATACACTCTAAATTTATTTATTAATAATAAATAATATTACCTTGGTTTTGTTTTATTGAATGCAATGATTACTATGATTGCTATCAAATTCATATAGTCATAACAAATCTTTAAAATTTTAATTTAAGTAATTCACTTAAACGAAATCCACAACATTCACAGCTTGGTAATATTTTTTAGTTTGTTCTTTGGCCGTATGCTTTACATTTTAATATCTATTGTAATTTATTTGATATGACTTTGGAGCAAATTTTTTCAGTGTATTCATTAAAATACTTTTATTTTCGACAAAAATTAAGTCACTATTTTGGATTAAAAAACTTTTGTATTTCATTAGACTTAATAAAAAAAATCCCAAATGGTGTTTTACGATTACAGAGAAAAGATAAAAAGAAAAAATACAATTATTTATGTTTTATTGTTATACATAAAAATTGTATGCAATAATAACATTAAATTATAGAAAAAGAAAAGAAATGTGAAACCACACATTATATATATATATATATACATTTAAAATTCTAAAAAATACAAAATAAAATCAGATGGCAATTATGTAAATAACGGGAATAGATATAGAATTGAGAATATTGGACGATAAAAAAGGATGAAAGAGGCAACGAAGAAGAAGAAAAAATTAAATAATCAGATTCGGTAAACTGACAAAGGGACGGGCAAATGAAAATTGCATGTGAAACATTGGAAATAATTTCTTTACAATGATGCAGAAATTACGAACTAACTACAATATATTTTTAGGCGAATTACGCGTTTTTAAATTACCTAATGTATAATCGAATCCCTAATCAATTTGGAGTCGGATTCATTTTAATTTTAGATTTTTATTTTCTTTGTATTTTTAATTTAATAAAATTAGATTTGAATATCTCATTAATGTTTCTCGGGTAGTAAAGTATAAGTATACAAAAATTATCATAAATGAATAATTATGAAATTAATTTAAATATATAATTAAAATCATCGAGGTGTGCTATTATTAATGAAGAATGCGATTAATAATCATGCTTTAAAGATGCTATAATATGTATTGTACTTACTACATTTATTTATAGGACATTTCGAGTTATTGCTTGTTTGGAACGGTCATTTTTCAAATAGTCTAAATCATATAGAACTTCCTGCTGACCTGTATACAATATTCACTTATTTTTTTTATTTTTATATTCCAATATTGAGTGTGTTGCTTGTGATATTGTGTGTAATACACGCGCGATGGCGCCGGTAGTGACGACGTCAGGGAGAATAAACTTTATCCTTTCTTTTTTTTTCGCAAAATCCAAGTTGTTCCAAGTGGCCCAAATGAATTTTCAGTGACTGTTCGGCGTGTTGAAGCGGGGCGTTGTTGGCCAAGGAAAATATCCGAAGGAGAAGGTCATAGGTGTATATGATGGCGGGAAGGGCGACGTCGAATACGCACACATATCGTAGGGACAAGCAATTCCGCGAGATGTATTATGACGGGACGCATCAAAAACTGAAAGGCATGTAAACCCCCTGGTCAAGAGCTCGTGGCCGGGTCTAGCGGGAGGAGCGAGTGGAGACTGTGTGCAGATCAGCGATCCGTAAATAATGTTTACGCTACGATTCTCGATGATGGATTCCGGTGGCTTTTGTAATTGCAAAATCGATATCGTCCTCTTACCCTTCTCGGATAGCGTGACGGGACGGTAGACGGTGACCATTGCTTCTACCATTGGTACAGTTATGGTGGTGATATAATGTGCGCGGTACCACTTATACGACGAGTTGCGATGTACCGGTAGGAAATGACCGTGAAATTGCGTGCCAAGTATGAGTTGTCGGGTTGAAGCGCGGGCAGAATTCAAAACGTTTTCTGCGCTGAGTAGGACAAAGTAAATGGACTTTTATTTCATCAAAAGGTGAAAAAATTGCGAAAAATTGAAAATTCTAAATTTAGCAGGACCACAGCGTTATGTATAATAACGCGTCTCCCTCACTCCCAAAACGATTCTCACGAATTGTTTTGAAGTTTTGGAGATCAAAAGATTCGTAATTTAACCTCACGGTCGTGAACTTCAGTGTACACATAAATGTAATATTATAGGACACATACAGCATATAGTGTATGTGATGTAGTGATGTCTCTGTAAATTTTTTGATGGTAAACTGAGTGGTCAAATGACATAGTTTTTAAAATGTTCCGTCGCTTGGAGTTTTTCTGATTTTGGCTTTCGTAATGCTCATGCCCGGTACGTTAGTATGAAAGAACGTTCATAAATAGAAAATATCAGAAGACGTTAATTAGTATAGTCGTTAATAAATATGCAATAATATTTAACAACGAACTGTGGAATTCAAAATCTTAAAGGTTTTTGGCTATGGAATTGCAATTCGTTTAACTCACAAAGTTTACAAATAAAAAAATGTATTCGAAGTTTTTTTGATATTTTGAAATATTTTTCAAAGCATAGAATGAGATTAAAAAGGATGAACAAATTTCAAGTCTCAAAATCTGACTACACAAAATACGGACAATAACGGTATAAAAATAAACGAGTTCCCTGTAGTTTTTTAAATTTTTACATTTTTTTTTTTTTTTATAACACCTAAAAGCAGGATTTCAATCTAATAATCTATATGAATATTTTGAAGATTAACTCGTATTTCTTGAATTCTAGTATAAAGTGACCTATTTGAGAATTGTTTAGAGTATTTTTTTATGTAAATGAGTACCCAAATTCGAATATAAGTTGTCTAGTATCTATTTAGATTAATATATTCTACGCTTACATCAATAAAACATGTTATTATTATTCATTGAAAATAGCTGTTGGATTTTGTCGCTTGATAGGAATTCGGGAAAAAATAGTAGGGGTATACTGAAGGCTTAAAAAATCGTTGCGTCCTTAATACATTTTCACTCGACATCATACAGGTGGGCTCCGCCGCCCCTCCTCACCATACCCCTCTAAATAGGTATATTTTACCCATGGGAATTTTTATTTATAATGGGTAAATTATTATAGACAAAAATACATTCAAAATATTATTTGTATGATTAAAATGTGTAAAAAAGGAAAATATTTATTTATTTATAACAAGATGAAATAAATCGGGATAAGGAGCTGTAATTTTCAATACCTAATTGCCAAGCTGTTTTTTTTAATACACGTTGTATTCTTAATTTAAAAAGTTTGTAAAATTTTAAAAATCTTAAATTCTGCAGACGAATGTGTTGTAATTTTTACTTAATAAATCGAATTGTAACGGCTAAAGGTACGGGAGATGTCGATGACTGAGGATATCGGCGCAATAATATAAAATCTATCGGTGTAAATTCAATATCTAATTCCATGTTTGTTTATTTTTATTCAGAAGAATATCTCTCAAGTTTTGACTATTATAAAATCTCACGTTTTTATAAACGAATGATTTTTTTTTTGTCGTATACATAATTTAATTAATTTTTTATTATTATTCCATAATCAGCTCAGTGAAATTAATTTATAATTAATTTGTTACATTTTCCAATCAGCGCAACACTGTCGATTATTGTTATGTTCGACAAATCTAATATTTTTAATCACTTCAATAAAAAAAAAAAAACAAAATAAAAATGACCGAAATGTTTTATTGGTGTAATGTGTATCAAATGATATAGCGGTTCGTTTATAACTTTTTTATTATACGACGTATTCTCAAATTTCTCACTAAACAATAATGGGCATGTCTGCAAATAGGTACGTGTAACATTTATGAAATATGAACTCAATGATTAAATATATTTAAAAGATATACATTCATTTCAAAATACGTGAAGTAATGTCAAATTAAAAACGTTTTAATTTATTCGGATAATTGGTATGGTTCGCGTTCATTTTTGATCAGAATTAAGAGATTAGAATTCAATAAAATTACGTATTTACATAGAAATCCGCGCCTTAAATTTATAGCTGTACGCGTATACAGCGTGTTCACGGTTGATACTTCACACTAAAACGTCTACACGTCTTGAGCAAGATAAGAACGATTGACCATAAATTTGTTTTCTCTTTTTCCTTTGGTGACCGAAAATGCTTTAGACGAAATCCCGTTTTGTGATATGATGGATTGAAACACAATCCAATGTTTTGCATCAGCGGCCGAATAGTCTATTAATTCGATCATCAAATCAAAAGACGATAAAATGCATTACGTAGCCGAGTGAGTAATATGGTTTGTTTAAATATATATATATATATTTCATTCTGTTCACAGGAAAGAATTTAAAAAAATATATATATATTTTGTAATAATAATAATTGCTTTATTATATCACGTCAATATGAAATAATACTAAAATTGTTTTTGAAAAATGGTTCTGAGCGAAATTCTGTTTATTTTTGTTCTTCTTAGTTTTTGAAATTTGAGCTCACACGTTTAATATAAGTTATGAGAAAATATTTTTAATTTTTTAGATTCTGGCGAAAACGCATGTTTTTTGCAACGATATAGTTAGATCACGAATGAACAATGTATTGGTTATACAATGATGCGTTTATTAAAATTTCGTCCAACACTTTTTCGTGTAGAAGGAATGACGATTTGGACACGCGTTGACGTTTCGGTAAGAAATTGAATCTAGTCGGTACTTTGACACGTTTTTTGATTTTCCCATAACAATAGCTTTCCGAAGCATAATTCAAAACAGATGCATGTCAAATCATCGTGGGTCAAATGATCGCGGTCGGAAATTAATCGCACGTCAAATATTTATTAATAATAATTATTTAAATAATCACACGAAACATTAATCACAATACATTTTGTTTGTCTGTTACATAATATACAGTATGTACAAAATTTACAATTTCAAAACGGTTGTCAAACGATTGAGGCTAGTGGGAAGGTACGTACAATACATGGCACACACTTTTTCATTATTATATCTCTAAAATATAATACGAGCTTAGGCATAATATACTAATATATATATATATTAATGTAATATCTATTACATTCATAAAATTATGATAAACTGTAATAATGTAATTGAGATTCGTGTTACGAATAAAATGATTTATCGTTGTTTTGAAACTTTAAATAATAATGAAATTCGATGGTCTCTATTAACAAACGTTTTACTTGGCATTATTGAACCGAAATTCACAGCTCCTGTATCTCGCTACACATTTTTCTTGTGCAACTGTACTAGAAAAATTTAAGTTTTTTTTAAATAAAATATTATTAATCGAAATTTAAATTTAAAAATAAAAATTGCTTATGTCTAAAACCAATGTGTTAACAGTTTTATTGTTATTAATTTTTCTTTATGCTCGAGAAAACTACAAAGAAAATAAAAGAAACGTGTCAGATTAAACACCAACTCTAGATGTAATTTATCACATTGGGGTAATGTATGGGAATATAATTTTTGGAAGACTATTTTCTGTACACACAATGGGTTAGTAATTTAGGGAATATTGTGTAGTATTGGGTCTCTTAACATTTGGAGCAGATTTTTTTATATATCTCATAATATATATTTAAAAATCTATAAATTGTCTACTAGTTTCATTAATTGTAAATTACAATGTTAATGTTTGATAATTAAAATTATATATTTTATTCATGGTTTTTGTTTAAAAATCTCTCTCTACATTAACAATTATTAAATGTCGGTTTTTACGACACTTTTAAATAAGAATTAAAGAGTGTATACGCTGTGTTCATCGAAGAGTGCAATAATCAGAGAGAGAGAGAGAGAGAGAGAGAGAGAGAGAAATGTTATCATTTAAATTTAGCAGTAAAATGAAATATTTCAAAATTATTTAAAATGTACATTTGATAATTCTGAAAATGTAAGTGGGTTTTTTTTCAATTTTAGATTAAGGAGTGGGATGGATAAAATAGAGTTGAAAATAATTGACAATCTGTACGTGACGAATGTTTGAACGATAGATATATGCGATATCGTATATTTTTAAGTGAATAAATCACGTTTAATAAGAAATTATAAAACGGGATGAACAAAAACTGTAAAAAAAATATTTTCTTTTCATAAAACGATTAACATAAAATTAACTAAACTATGGATTGCGTTGTTTTTTAGAAATTATATTATATTATGTATATTATTATATTATATCGTTTTAATATTTTAAATATTTTGGAACGGTAAATTTCCGAACATTATTTTCATATCGTCTGATCTTTAAGGAATATTTTATATTATATTATATATTTAAAATACAATATACGTATACCAGATATATTATATTGTTATAATTTATGGTGTCATTCAAAGAAATAATAGTTGAATCGAGTGTATAAGTTATAATAATATTACATTAAATATTTATACATAAGAACTGATTGAATACACACACACAGATATAAGTTTTTAATAACAAGTAATTGTGATTAAAACTTGACAATTAAGTAAAAACCATTTCTATTCATTAAACAAAAATATATATTACATAATTTATGAAACAGATACAGTTTGTGTATCGTTAAAATAGGTCTACTCTTATTTTATATTTGTTTAATTAATTGATATTTTAATTTTGTTAAACAAATGACCGTTAAACGGTTATATAAACGAATATACCATAGACCATGTCTTAGTATTAGGTTATGTTCTGAACAAAAATTGACGAAATATTTTTGTACAAGTATTTGTCATATTTAGATTTTAACGATTTAACATCCCTCATTGAAACGTAATAATTGTACTTAAATATCGGGGGTAACACTCAGTTGATAGTGTATTTATAAATATTTTAATTATTTTTTTATATTTGGGCAGTTTTTGTTACAGGATAATGTGTTCGTGTAAGAAAACTTATACTTAAGAAACATATTTATAGTTTCTGTAATGTTAAAATTAATTAAGGAATTTAATATCATAAATATGATATGAATATAGATTTTATATCATAATATGATATGGAACATATATCATTTCAACAACTTGGTTTAAAATATCGATTAATTATATTATAAGAATTAATAAATTGACTGTTCTTTAACTGAAATAAGTTAATAATGGAAAATGTTTTTGTTGACATACTGGGAATATTAATAGGTTAGGTTAGGTTAATATTAGTATTGAAAAAAAAATGATCATTTAGTTTGACAATATATCACACTAAAACTAATAATTAATTTACATATATATATTTATATTTATATTTAAACTTTGCTTTTCACATTTAGATTCAGAGCGCACAATGAAGAATATATTGGATTTACGATAATGTTTGTGCAGTTTTCTTGACCAAAAGTTTTATATAGCTTTAATAGTAGATGGTAAATTGAACGCACAAATGGTACTTTTCGCGTGCCGAAAGTAGAAAAGTGGAGAAAACGATGACGAGAAATATAAGCAATTATTTTTTAGGTCCGTTTGATTGAGTGTTTTTTTTTTTTTTTTGTTACGATTATTTATCAATTTTTTCAGAATTTTAACCATTGTGGGTATTGTACTGGTTTTCAATTCTTTAATCTTTTGGTGTCTAGTTAATTAATTATTCACATGTTCTTACGATATTAAATATATTTGAAATACGCGTAATCGTGCTAAATATAATTAATGAATTGTTATTTTTATTTGAAATTTGATTGAATTTTGTTTTTATAATTCAGAAATAATTGAAAACATACGAACTAAGCTAAAGTTGGTGAAATTAATTTTACGCGAAAAATAGAATTCTTATACTATTGTAAGTTGACCGAAATAAATGACCCTAACAATATGTAATAAAATGATCGATGTTCAATATGATGAATTAGAGTTATATATACTAATAAAATGATAAAACTTTGATTAAAGTGTTATTATACACATATACGTTTATGTATATATGTGTAGTTTATGTTTTAATTATTCAGTTTTCTTCGGCTGTAAGAAATTGTTTGTGAAACGTATCTTTCCTTTGAAGGTAAACGCATTAAAAGTTTCGAAAACTCAAATACAATTTATGGACGTATTTTGTAGGTGTTTGTAATAAATATGTATTTACGTTAACAAAAATTGACATTATGTTTATATATATATATATATATATTTATATATAAATGTAATTGTAATAAGTGTAGGTGACAATATGCTTTGAACTTATTATAAACATAATAATGTTATTAAATTTTTCAACACATAAGTATTATTTACTTATTATAAATATTTATAATAGTTTATTGAAGTATTTGGTAAACTGTGCGATTATCATTATTCAAAATGGCGTATAGTAATTATAGTAACTTTAATGTAAAGCAATCAACAAACTTTAGTTTTTACTTTTTGAAAACACTTTAATTTATTACAAATTAGCCATTGAATTATTCAGAGGATATTGTAATTTTTGTTTAGTTTACTCCAATTCTTACGCGATTTTTCGTGTTATTCCTGTAATGCGGATTACAGATTTACTTTTCAGATTTGTTTGCATTTTATTCGAACTTTAAGTGTGAAATATAAAAACGCATACTCGATTTGAAACTACAGGATGAATTCGCTGTCTTGATAATGTCAATACTACGAGATTCTTTTACAAGTCCTTTAAACTACAAATACATGTGAATAAAAGAAAATATAAATCGTTATCGGTTTTGAACGTATTTTTCATCATCGTACGGATGCTTTCAATTTGTTTTTACTTTTTTTTTTTTCGCAAAATTACTTACCGCTATTTTTGCTGCTATTCAAAATAACTTCTAGGGATGTAATCGAAATTAAAAAAAATAATAACCGTGCAATCTCGTCCCTTGAATTTGAGCAACGCGTGTATACTGTATACTATATTTTTAGTCGATATTATGATGATAGATACTCTTATTGTAATAGCTTAGTCGTGACGGTCAGAGTTCAGTAAATATATCGAGGAAAATAATTTATTATTTAAAAAATCGGATTGTATTACCGCATACTAACGATTCTACACAATGTAAAACGCCTTCCATTTTCCATACCATGTATCAACACTTGAAATTATCGAACGTTCGATGTAATAACGATAAACATTATAAAAACATTCAATGTATACGAATTATTCTGCGTCGAAAATAATGTTGAAAATAATAGGGTGCCGTTAAAAGAAAAAAAAAAATAATAATTACGGTCCTGTGAATTTGACCATATTTGATTATAAATAAGTCGGCGGCATATGATGTTGGTATCCCACATCGAAATATCAGTGCAATTGTCTGCTTTTCGCTTTTATTATCTGTTCACGCGTGTGTTGGTCCTAGCTAGTGCGTGCGTTATTGGATACATGGATATGTACCTATGATATAATAGGAATATGGTATAATCTAATAGGAATAATACGGGAAATATTACGGGCATATTACGCAAATATTTGAAGTAACATTTAAAATATCTGTTTAAATAATTTTGTATGGAAAAATGTTTGTACGTTTTCAATGTTTATAACGGTAGGTATAGTAAGTAACAATCGTTTATTTCCATTCCATCTTCCGTTGGGTGCAGTTGATTTGATAAACACTCGTAATTTGTTATTTAGTCAGTCATAAGAAATTAATAAGACTTATTGGGATCGTAGCCGAGAACTGTTTGCGATTTCGCGATTTCCCCGCGTGGCATTGGAGGCGAGTCGACGTCATAAAACAAAGTCGACGACGAAACAATAATAACGATAATAATAATAATAATAATAATAATAATAATAATAATAATAATAATATTAATTTTCATTAAAATCGAGAAGCCATATTATGGCGATTATTTCCCCTTTGCTCCTTATAAATACGGACTTGATATGGAATCAAATGAATGTACGTGTATGCTTGTACATAACGTTATTATATAGTTATATTTATATTATATTATATTTATATATATATTAGTTATACGTGGAGGCATACTTATATATGTAGGAGGCGGTTGACAGTATTTCTTGATGGGATATGCAAATTTATATCGTCTCTGAACTTGGAGAAAGCTTTCTTTCATTTATTTGCTACGCCAAAAAAAAAAAATATATATATATACATATATACAGGTATATTGAAATGGCTTTATCATCCAATTGTCATTCGTTTAGAATCGGATATATCAATAAAGTGCGTACAAGGGTATAGAGGTTTGGTTGGGTAGATTGATTCAACAAAGACTAGAAGAGACAACATCGCTGGAATTTTCCTCGTTTTGTATTTACACACTTACACATAAGACGAAATAAAAACGAAAGGGACTTAACATATTACATTCCCCCGGGAAACAAATTCGTTCGTGAAATTTCGATCTCTGTGGGTTTGTTGGTCTTGAATAAATTAATAGTTTACTTAACGTGGTTGTCCCGAGCTAAAGTATAAATGGCACTGTGAACGACTCAGAAACAATTTGGTCTATTAGCCAAATTAAAACATTATCAAGTGTAATTACGGAGGCGTATCGTTAAAATTTGAGCAATTGAATGTACTAATTTTTGGTAACTATCCGTCCGACCGTGTGCTAATTTTTTCGTCATTTCGTTCCAAATATTATTACCACTAAAACGCTATATGGTGCAAACCGATCGTTTTTAGTATAACCGTGCAACATATTAAGATTTGTTTATTGTAGCGTCGGAAAAACGCAAACTTTTACTTTTGTAAAACTTCACCAGCTTTTATCTATATGAGTTAATTTATTATTTTGTCAAACGTCGATACACACACACACACGCTTTATTTTGGTTTGGTTGTTTATTCGCGTTTTTAATAGTTTCGAGCAGAATGTTGCATGTATTATTAACACGGAATTGTCAATCTTAGCCGATTAAGAGAACATGCAGTATTTTACTGTAAAGACAAAAATCAATAGTGTGTGGTTTAAACTCGAAACTGATAGGAAATCGAAATCGCCTCTATAAATTTTATACTTTTAATTGATCGGATTTACGACGTCGCGCCGCGTGGAATTTTTATCGGATCACGTCTGATTTCAAGAAATAATAAAATTAAACCGCGGTCATATATCGTCTTATAGATAATTTATTATTTTTTGTTAACATCAATCAATTTCAAATCAAATAATTATCTATTTAATCGACTTATAAACATTGTAAACGTAGGTGGTTCGCAAATAATTATACAATGTTTAATATGATGATATGTCATTTAAATGGTCGTATAATTATTACACATATTGTGGTGAAAATGTAACACAGTATGTAAGTGTAAAATACGTTGCGAGTAATGTGGTCTGTGTGAGGAAAAACGTTACATAAATGTGCTAAAGTAATAATTAATCTTGCGTTGAAACGTTTTTTCGTATTACACACATTTACACGTCAAATGATTACTTAAATTACTTATGTTGTTCTTAAATTTGCTTTTTTGGTTACATGAAATTATATATATATGCATAAGGTAATGTTGTGGAAAGTTGCGAGTAATGTTTATGATGTATATTTTAATAAATGTATTTCAAATGATTTTATTTTTAACAATTTTTGCACTTGTGGTTTTTGTTTAGAAAAAAGTGAAAGTGCACTGAACGATCGGGTTTTCTCGTTTGTTGTAAACTAGTCATTATTATTTTGATACGGTTATGTACATATATATTATTTTTATTACCTAAATAATGTCGTTACTCTATGAGATATTAATTTTTTTTTATATTCAATCACGAACTAAACGATTAAAATAATAGAGAAGTTCATTGCGCGTTATTTTAATCACTTAACGATTTAATTTATAGCAAATGTTTTTGTTTTCAAAAAAAAAAAAAATAGATTAATTTATTTATGTCTGTTTAGATTGAAATACTAAAAAAGATATATAATTCGGAAATATTTTTTAAATGCATTTATATTTATATAGAGAACTTAACAAATTGTTGTACCACCTACGAGTATTATACACAAAAATTAGACAAAACCTATGAATGAAAAATTATATGTATAACATTTATTAACATTTAAGTATAAATATATATTGGTACACTGAATCAATAATGTACATTAACCATGGTGTAGTAATTTGCTGGTAAAAGAAAGGCAATACAGCTGGCAAAAACTATATTTTTTCCATTAAAAAGTAATTTTATTATTTCTTGTATATTAGAAAAATTAATTCTTGTCATGTTCCTTTAATAATCGTATAAATCAGTTTTATTATTCGTTAATTAATACAATGAGTGCTAAATTTACGTATTTTCACGATTTACTTATATTATGAATAGTAAGTACCCATTGAAATAAACATAAAGAGTTAAAAATCTTCATAATAAAAATAGAGGACCTTTTAACTTTGTAACGGTTAATGGACAGAAAATCTATCAACAATTTTTTGTATAGATTATAATATTTGAAGATGAATTATAGAAATAGAAAACCAATAATAGAGCCACTTATTACTTTATAAAAAAGAATAGGTATAATACATAAATTTTCCATTTTATTTAAATGGATTTAAAAATTTCCGGGTTTGTCGTATTCTTGTATAATTATATATGTAAAAAAATTATGTCTACTGCTGTCACAGAGTTCAAAGACCAATATTTGCTTTCTACTCATTACTATGATTACACACTTAACAAATGGGAACTCCCACAAGAAGTGATAAAATTGGATTTACTGTAACAAAAGAAATGCCGTTTTTCCGCCTAATAATATTGGACACATATTTTATATTTGAATATTTTTTATAAAAGTTTTGTTATTTTGTTTGAAAAATTTATTTCATTTAATCACTAAACGTATGGAAAATAATTTGTTTTTATTTATTTCCTGATTAAATTATTGTCGACTTAAATTAACAGTTGATTTAAATTCTTAAGACTTAAGTACATTTTGACTGTCATTAATAAGGGGGCACAGCTAGTTCTTATGATAAAATAGGTTTGGGGTATTTGGAGATATTATTTAAGCGTGACATTTTCAAACGTTTATAGTTAATTGTTATTAATAATAATGAACGTGTACTTTGCAGAAACGTATATTTGTAATATAATTCAATACAAATCAAGATGAATCTTAGAGTATTAATGGTTTATTAATGCATTCGGCTTTGACTTATACGGCGGCCATGAATTGTGGATATGGATTTGAATAAATTGACAGTGGTGTGTATTATAAAGTGATATGTAACTCAACAGAATTTCAGTCATTAAACTGTTATTGAAAGCACGTCGTATTTCATATAGCCAACACGGAGGAAAATGCTGATTATTTAGTTATCCAGCGTAGCGGTTAAACGACCGATAATAATCGAATGAGGTTCAAAGTATTTATAATACTGAGAATGTCAAACTATAAGTAAAGTTTCGTTATTATTAAACGATATGGTTTAGATTATTAGAAGTTGCTGTTAAATAACGTAGGTTTTGAATATTGTTGTGATCACCTGTGCCGCAACTCCCGTCCGGGCAGCCAAGGCAACGTCCCGGGAAAAATGTTTCCAGTTATGTTTTGTGATCCCGTATTTATTAGTACACCAGCTACGTTTACGTAATATACGTATACTAATATGAGGGAAAAAAAATATTTGACGAGAAAAAACCTCCACTAAAAATGACATTATTTTTATATCGATTGTCGAAACATTAATTTTTTATATAATATACACGTTAAAATATCTATTAAAACGTACATATAGATTGATATGATCTCATTAAAGGTTCTTAATTCGTGCAAATGATTTTTCATTTTGTACTAGAGCATTTTCGCGTTCAATCTTTAAAAATATCGTTAATAAACGTCGTTGAACGGTATAATAAAAATCCTTTTTAGGAATTGTAAAAAAAAAAAAAGACTAGACATAAATATTAAATATTGTGTTTTTTGAATACTAAAAAAAATTATACAAAAAACATTTTATAATTAGGTATTAATGCAATTTAAAGAAATTGCTTTGAAACTGCGCTGAAATATAAACAGAGATAAGTGTTAAGGGCCCTTTCCTTCTTTTTTGTCTTAGGTCCTAAAAACTCTAGTTGCGGCATTGATTAATTAACTTCCATTTCATAAACATATTATGTAATAATTTATCTGAAACGTTTGGTTGGAATAATTATAATTCGTTAACAAAGGATAGAGCGAATTATGGGATATATTAACAGAAAAAAAAAATTAGTAGGAGTAGAAGAGAAAGAATCCTCGTAGGTACATGTTGTGTTCTTGATAAGTGTCATCGAGAGTTCACAAAGTAACTTTTGGTGGAACTTTCTGCCCCAAAAACTTTTCTCAAAGCTCTTAAGACGATTAAATAAGAATAACCATTTGAAACGTATACATGTTAAACATTTGAAATAGGAGTTTATTGTTTTAGTTACTGGTATTTCATTATGTTCACTACATATACCGTATATTGACTCAACAGTAGTGTTAGGTTAATGGAGTTTTCTTTTATTTTGATTTCGCTTGCCATATACGTTCCTCGGTCGCACGTTTGGCACTCAAAATAAATTACAGAATGGCTATTGCTGTTCATATATATATATAGTACGTATGGCACGGCCATTTTCTGTCAGCTTATCGTTAAATATGTCACACGAGAACGGCAACATGTTCCGACGATTACATTTGAATACCAAATAATCCGAGATCCGCCGTATAATATGTAAGTGTATTCCACATTCTGCCGCTGTTGGTATAAAACATTAATATTATATTAAAACAAGAGAAACAATCGCGAAGTGCCGATTGTTACCCGCAGCACAGATTCTACGTTCGTTTCATTTAAACACGGAAATGTTTTCGTTACTTTTACAGGTCACATTAAATCGTTCAACACTAAATCGTCGAACTTCTCAGCAGAAGAATTCTAGTTATACCTTGTATACGAATCACGACTTCATATTAAAATAATTAATTACACGTGTACAGAAGAGAGAGAAAAAATGTATTATTAAAAGTTCGTTTATTTATTTAAATTTAACAAAATAAAAATTAACAAAAAAAAAAAAAAAAAGAAAATGATACGAGAATAACTAAATATATATTTATTAAAAACGAAATGCTTTTATTATATATATGCGAAAAGAGATATTCATAAATACCGTATGTTTGAGATGTCATAAAAACGACAATGCATATCATAATTTCGAAATCAGTTGTATAGTGAGATGTTAGAGTTCAATTGATATTTTAATTTATAAATCCTTGCACTCGAATAATGATTCTGAGCGAAATTCCCTTTACTACCATTGTTATTTGTATTGCTATTAAGAACGTTTTGATTACGAATATGTTCCGGCAACAAGTCGTATCTGATTGGTATTTTATTTGTCACGTTTTCGATTTTTTCAATATTTTTCTCGAACGCAAGGAAAATTACTAAAAATTACAAAAATAGGGTAACAAACGGTAAAATTGTCAATATACCAAATTTTTTTTACCTTTATTTTTAGTTATAGTTTACAAAAATACAAATTTCAAAGTATTTGAAATTTTTTTATAAATTTATTTATTTTAATAATAATAACATGTATCGATACATTTTGTGCTAAATGTACCGTTTTTCATAAAGAATGGGGGTTTTTTTTTATCAATTTCATTTTTTTAATATATATTAAAATAAAATCGAATCGTTTATTTCCAATAATAATTGCTATATATATATATTAATGTATAGGGGAGAATGTGGTGTTATGGAATAGGGTTGTAATAATATGAAACAGCACAGTATTTGTCAACGACACGCAGCTACTTATCGACATTTGTCGTAACTATAATGATTATTTTACGTTTTGACATCCAGTAGGCATGAGTGTGACGTCGCATGCGGTCGTAAATAAAAATCATTGTGTTTTCAGGCCATCGAAACTTTTCGCGAGGTAAAATTTAATATTTCTTTTTTTTTCCTTGTATCTATATTAGCAAATAAAATATAATATAATAGTATAATATAGTAGGTAGTAATATTATTAAACTTCGGAATGTTTGGGATATTTATTTAAAATCATGTTTTATTAATTGTGATTATTGGAACAGATTAGAAAAATATAACGGTGACGGGTGGTAATACGAAACAGACTGTTCTTTATAATACATGTCAGGAAACGATTTGACAGGGAGTTCCGGCGTCGACCGTCTGTTTTTTTAGCGAGACGTTAAGGAGATCGAAATTTAGAGAACTTTGGATTTAACGTGGGGGATGTGCCAGAAATGAGCTCGTATGTTGTGCGGTGCGAGGTGTGAAAATCGTGGTTTCGTTTGCGACTTCTCTTCATAAAGAACTCCAAAGACATTTGTACCTATTAATTTTTATTTCTATCTAAACGTATAATTTGTTTTTTTTTATGTTTAAGAATATAAAACTGTAATAACAAAAGTAATTGTACCTAAAATAAAATATTTTTGATTTATTCTTAAATTTGTTTCACATTAACACCCCACTTTCTAAACAACCCGTATTATGCAATGTGTTTTAAAATTATAATGGATCATTGAACAGTTCCGTTTTTTCCCCATAATTACTCTTATTTCATTACATCAGACATAATGTGTTAATTTTACTGGTGATTAATAGTACAATATCTACATTGGAAATCGAGTTTTTTTGGTCCAAAAACAAAAAACTGGTCCATATCGTTAAAGGCCTATAACATTTAGTAATAACCTATTAGTTTTACTCAAAGTCGTTTTTTGAATAAAATGATTTATTATTGTTTTTTGAGATGTGAAATGTAATAATGGAATTCTATATAATATGACCTCTGTCTACGTGTACGACGCCCTCTTGAACCGATATTCACAGCTCCCGCGGCTGGTTATATTTTATTGTTATTATTATTATTTTTTTATTGATTTTAATGCTTCGACAACAGCGGTTATTATATGAAAAATGTATGTGTGTTGTATACAATAATACGCCGTAGCGATTATTTATTTTTTCAAAAAGTAAATATATTTCGAAGACGTTTTCATTTTCGGTCACTTTTTTCATTGTTGTTGGATATTCGAGAATTGATAAGCTGATATATTAATTTTGGTTTATTTTAGTATATCGTGCATTTGATGATTAAAGTAATTCCACAAGTTTTCACATAGATACCCCGGCATATCTTTGATGATTAAATACGGTAAAGTGCGAGTGTCCAAACGTATCCCGTTACAGTAATAGTAAAAGTTATTATTGTTATTTGGTCTCTTAGATTTACGTTTGTTATTGGGTTTATTTGTATTTGGTATTCTTATCTTTAATAACTGTGAGTTTATTAAAGTACTTTGTATTTTCCCATTCGCTTTGAAATTTTTGGTTCAATCTGCTTTTTGGTGTTTGTTTTGGTTCGCTACCTTCAATGTTATGGTTTGGGTACGGGGAGTGTTTTGATTCAGTGTGATTTTATTTGTATTTGGTCAGTTGCTTCGTTTCTTTCAATCCCGACGTGTGTCGTGCCTCAGAAAAATTTATATTAAATTTTTGTTTATTTCCATACGAGATATTCGAATTCTTTTGATGCGTTCGTCAACAGTGTGGGATTTTTAAAACTGTACTGAACTAGCAGTAATCACGAAAATAAATTTAGATTGTGAAATGTATATTCTTCTGATTAGAAAAAAATAATCATATCGTATTTTCGATTGTACTGTCAATATTTGATTAATTTGAGATTATATTATATAATCTGAAAACATCGAGATTCGCCACTTTTAATATGATTATCCTATAAATATGCTCTCAAGAGGGTCACTGACAATTGTTTGTTTGTGTGTTTTTAATATGAATTGACGTTTTTCACAAACAAAGAAATCCTAATCATCAATGACTTTCTCAGTACTTTATCAATTCTTAATCATCCCAATATTGATAACAAACTAACAGAAAACATCAATTTATAATTATGTGTTTGTAGTTTTTAGAAATTTAAATTCTACGTACTTTATAAGAAAATGATGACAAACGATTCGTTAAATATTGTGAATCTATTTTATGTCTAAGTATCAAGACGTAAATAATTATATATCGAAATAATACGTTAAAAGTTTACCAGTTTTTTTTTTGTTGCAATTTTTAAATAATTTTTTGTTATGGTTGAGAAAAATAGAAAAATCTATCAATGTATCAATTAATATTTGCTATTAGATAGTTAAGCATATAAAAATCTCCTAAAATTGTTTCTATATATAAAAAAAAACGATTTTGGCTTTTAATGGTTACGCTTAGAAATTCAAAAATATTATACAATATTATCATTAGAAGTTAAAAAATCTGATGTTTATATATATATATATATATAAAGTATTATTTCTACAAGTACTATAATGTCATCATTAAGAAAAAAAATAATATGTTTAGGAACTAAAAGAATTTTTCATCATTTATTATTCGTTTATATTATGTATAACGTCATATAGTTATGTTTAATTACAAAATACGTCTAAAAATTAAACTGCATAATATTGTGTGACGTGAGTGGATGAGCTAATGTAATTTCTTCTAAAATAAATATGTTTATGTTACCATCTCGACGAGATTATCTCTTTTGTCTTCTGTTTTTCTTTTTTTAGTGTACTATACGTTTAAATTTAATGAATTAAAAATAATGTGATTTTGGTACCGCGAAATAATTAATCGTTTTCGATTAGAGTTTAATTGATGACACTCCGTTGGATCCCGGGTAGTTCAATGAAATATAATATTATTTTGATTTAATATTTTATGCAAATCACGAGAACAGAATTTCTATATTGCTAATTTGAAAATGTATCAACGTAAAATGTTCGCAATATATATAATTATTAAATCGATAAAATCGCGATCGTTATAGTATAGAAAAATGTTTTTTTTCTACTTTTATAAATGACGAGTAGATGATAATCAATTGAATTCGACGAACCGTTATTTAAAGATAATTTATATTTTTTTTTTTTAGTTTTAACAATGAGGAGAATGATATTGGTGAGTTTATTAAAACATGATGATTTATACGTGAAGTATAATAATACGTTTTTGAACAAACCTTTCTTCCAGATTTCGGATTGATTGTTAACTTTTCTCTCACTTATCGTTGTACGAAGCTTTGAGTAATTGGTTTCCTGGCGTTGCGTAAAATAAATCTTTTCTGAATTTGAGATGATATGGGAGAGGTTAATATATTATCATCGAATTGTCACTAAACAAATGCTCGGGCGAAAATTGGATCGAATTTCACTGGTCAGACGACACTCAGGCTAGAGAAAAACCAAAAAAAGTGGTTTTATTATTAAAAACATAAAAATGAGAGAAACAAATTATTATGTTTTCTCTTATTCGTCGTATCCGTCTTACGACGGATAATTGATATTAATGATTTGGCATTTGATGAATTTGAAAGAAAAATGAAATCTTTCATAGAAAGATTTTTTTGGAAAGCATTTTGAATTTAAGATAACTATTCTTATGTTTCTTTTGAGATAATATCTATGTTAAAGACAACAGAAGTTTAGATTAAAAAAACATTTATAGATGAGAATTGAGCTGAATGAATGTTATAATAATGTTTGGGTCAGTTAGATAGAATACACGTTAGTTGTATTTTTGGACGATTTTTTTTCCTCGTAGTGTTCAGTTCATCGATTTGAACAATTTTGCAATTATCTTAAAATACGTGAATAATACTTTGGAAACAAAAATGGATTTTATTTTCGAAAATTGTTTGCCTGTATTATTAATCATAATATTCTGTTTCTCCATAGTGTTTTATTCAATTTTTAGATTTTAATTATAGAAAACATTTCATTTCTTTTTTCTTAGAAAATATATAATAAAATAATTATGCACGCGTGTTATCCAATTAGTTTTATTTAACCTATTAATATTGTTTGTATTATTTGGAAATTATAGATATTATTATTTATTTATTAGATATTAATTTATGTTCAATTATGTATGTTGAATACGAGTTACGAAATTTATAATTTATTCAATATTCGATTCAAATTTTATTAGAAATATATTCTATTACGGAAGACAAAAATAAGTTTATTTAACATTTTAGAAAATTTAGAAAAATGTTATGCATTACTTACTATTTTATGTTATTATAGAATAAAATATTAACGTTTAGATTTTGATCAATAGGTTAAAATATTATAGAAAATTTAGAATTTTATTTTTTATTAAATTTATGCACGCCTTACAATTTACAGTTGAATGTTTAAAAATTTCAAAACAATGTCAAACGATATGATGTTTAGGTTATAAATTGCTAATGAAACATTGTATTACCAAAATTAAAAAAAAAATATGACTAAAATTGGTCGGTTAAATTGGAAGCATCTTACTAGTTACAACATAATATTGGTTAGTTGGTCAAATTCATACAAATTGAAACGAATGGGTTTCTTTTTATTTAGGATATTTTAGTAATATATATATTTTACACGTTGCTATTAAGTATTTAAATAACATGCAAGTTACAATTGCGTTATGCGACACAATTTAAACTTATTGTTTGCAAATGACTTTTGTGTGTCATCTGTGTAATATATTATTACATTTTAACGGGTAAGATTTTATAACATCTCTGAACAAAAAATACAAATATATTTATATTATATTATTATATAAAATAATTATTATGCAACGGGGCAGAGGACTTGTTATGAATTTCGTACACGTAACTTACGAGACATTTAGATAAACAGACATTAATTTCGGGTAATAAATTGTAGACATTTACATATATTATTTCCCTTTTATTATGTATTATCTCAACAGCAGTAGTTATACTTTTGTACGAATTACGAATTGTACTATAATTATTGTTGTTCAATGTTGAACAGTTGTGCGTAAAAGATTTAATAATATATTATGTAAATCATAAGGTCTTTATACTATAGATAGAAGTTTCGAAAATAATGTTTCTTTATACCATATCCAATATTAAATAAAGAAATAATAATTGATAATATTTAATTTTTTTTTTCAATTTATAATAAATTTAACGTTATTCGTTAAAGTTAGATTCATACATTAATTTTTTTGATACCCATATGATTGTTAACAGTGAGTGTTTTTCAAGTTGTCTGTCAATATTTAGGAATACACCATATCGTTTAGAAAAAATAGAAATTATATTACGTTTTTGGCTATTCACTGACATTATTGTCCAATATCAATATTTGATTTTTACGTCTAGATAATAGAAATTGTTAAATGGTAAAAGACATTAAAAATGTAACAATTTATAATATTATATTATTTACTAGCGTGTCTTCTATTTTTTTTTCGATTCGAAAGAAATAATATTAGTTTAACAATTATAGTTTGTATAAATCATATACTACGTATATTGTTGATATTTTTCGTTTTATACTTAAAATTTTATTAGATTTTATGAAAGTTTGAAACGACGAACTTAATTGTTTTGCAGAGTATATTTCACTACAGAAAAAGTTTTGGTAAATATTTTACTAAGTAAAGGGAAATAAATAGAACCATATAAAGCATATGGTGTTTTTAAATTTAGTGAATGTCGAGAAACTTTTATATGTACATTAGGTGCACAGATTGATATTGAATTTCAAAAAATTAAGTTATACACAGAAACAAGTAGGATATTTCTAACAGTTTTCCCAATCCGTAAAAATGAATATCAACAGAACGAATATTTTGAAACTAAATAATTGATTGGCTAATTGCTATTAGTTACAAAAAATACAAAATATAAACATTTTATTTTTTTTTTGTTAGATATAAATACAGCGGAACTCCGGTAACTCAAATTATGAGAGATTGAAGTCTTTTGGATATAATTTTTCATGATTTGGTTAGGTTCCGAATTATAGAAAAGTTGCATTTTATATGATAAAAGTTTTAAAATAAAAGTTTCAATTATTGTTTTGCAATTCTTTATCTAGAATGTTGTAGAATTTTTTTTTAAATAGATTTAAAATTTGAAGACATTTAAATATTACGATTTATATTAAAGTTTTAAATAATGTTTTGTTTTATGTGTGTATATACTCTTGTTCGTTTTTACACTATAAAATAATAAAATATATTATGAAATTACAAAAGAAAAAGAAAAAAAACAACAGTATACTCGTAAATGATTATAATAGTAACGATGAAAATAATATTATATATTTATGATATGAAAAATGACAAAATGGAAAATGTGATAGAAATAGTTTTTGTAAATAGAGAAATGCTTTCACTAACAGTTTCCGTAAAATACTTTTGACATTTTATTTACTGGTGAACTATTAAGTTGACAATTTAAGTGTTTCTATACGATAAAAAAAACTTTTAATAGAAATAAATTTCACCGCACGATTACAAAAAAAAAAAAAAAACAACGCGTCAATTTTTGTCGTTTGCTGTATTTTATAAATAAACGTTTAAATAATTTTTTTTTTTATCGCCGTATAAAGAGTTCGACAAAACTTTTATTTTCAAACAAGTTTTATTACTTCGAATTAAAAATAATATTTTATATAATTTATGCATACAGATATATATTAAACACGAAGACGTGCATCAAGTGTACTTTTAAGCTTATTTTATATATATATATATATAAAAAGAAATATATACGGGTGTATTCTCTTGAGGTAACTCGTGCAACAAAAATGAAATCACATTCAAAGATGACTTATTGAAGTTGAATATAATTTTTCAAACCCTATTTATATTATGAGTATTGCAGACAGTAGGTATTTATTATTGCTGTTTTCAAACAAAAATTTGTTTAGCCCGTAATATGGGAAATGGTTGGCTAGTGGATGTATAGGATTTGTTGAAAAATTGCCGGCCATTGCGGGACAGGTGAGTTGTAAATGGCGGGGTGCTTCAAAATGTCCAAATACAGGATGATACAAATACAGGCGAAAGAGAAAAAACTGTTACTCGTATTACACGATTTGTGATTTTTTTTTTTCGTTCGCTGAAAGTACCCTTCTCGTGTATTTTATTCAATAAAACTTCACTGGACATCATCTGATACGGTGGATCGAAATAGGACGATGGGATGGGAAAAAGAAATGTTCTTTACCCTTATTTGTCCCTGCCTATATCACGTTCTTTTATTTTTATTTATTACTATTATTTATTTATTTTTGTTTCTTAGAAAAATTTCGTTACTATATGGTTATGTTATCTTGGTATTGATAAGCTACAGTTTTATTTTGATCAATGTAAATATTATAAATAACTGACAAATGCCGGAATGCGTGTATTATTATTATTATTATTATTATTATTATTATTATTATTATTATTATTATTATTATTATTATTATTATTATTATTATTATTATTATTATTATTATTATTATTATTATTATTATTATTATTATTATTATTATTATTATTATTATTATTATTATTATTATTATTATTATTATTATTATTATTATTATTATTATTATTATTATTATTATTATTATTATTATTATTATTATTATTATTATTATTATTATTATTATTATTATTATTATTATTATTATTATTATTATTATTATTATTATTATTATTATTATTATTATTATTATTATTATTATTATTATTATTATTATTATTATTATTATTATTATTATTATTATTATTATTATTATTATTATTATTATTATTATTATTATTATTATTATTATTATTATTATTATTATTATTATTATTATTATTATTATTATTATTATTATTATTATTATTATTATTATTATTATTATTATTATTATTATTATTATTATTATTATTATTATTATTATTATTATTATTATTATTATTATTATTATTATTATTATTATTATTATTATATTGTCGAGCAATTTCCCATTGGTTGTCACTTGCGATCAATTGTGGTTCGGTCAACTGTTTTCGAGAAATTGTCGTGCGAGCAAATATTTACGATAAATTTAACATGTATCCTTTTTTATATAGCGATTTAATTATTTGTTAAACGCGCTCGCATACTGTTGTGTAATAACGTCTGTCGGTTCATCGCAAAGGATCGCAATGTTTAGTTAGATGACATGACTATGTAAACCAATTGACTTTGTTTTAAAATAATATTTGTTATATAATTTTAATTTTTTTTTTTTATTTACATTATTATTATTTTTATTGAAACATAATATTAAAGCAAATATTTATGACAACGTGTCTACATATGTTGTATATATGTCAAATTCGTTAGTCATTTATACTTCTTTACAGGTACTATTTATCACAAAATAAAGTTTCACAAGTTAATTTAGTTATTTAAACCAATGGTTTTAATTTATATTTGAATACAGTAATATTCAGTCACCGCGTGTTTTCCGGTTTTCGAAATAATAACAATCTGATATAGTTAATTAATTATATATTAAATAATTATATAAGTAATCTTCAATATTCGTGATTGTGTACGATATTATGACAGTGAAAAAAAAAACAAATACAAACATTTCGATCGTTTATATCGTATTTAATGAGTAACGTGCATTTAAACGTTTCGCACAGCCTAAATTTTTTAATTTCAGGCGATTATTAAGTTTACGTTGTAATTAGTAATTAAATATTGTAGTCGTCTTGGAAATTATTCGCCAATAAATTCGAAATATTTCTCTACAAATTAGAAACACTTTAGAAAGAATATTCTCGATTCGGTTGATCGATATTGGAATACCGATTCAGTAAAAAAAAAAAAAAATGTACAATCCACAACAGTTGATAATTATGCAAAACGTCTGAAAAAAATTGGCGATGTGAATGCGACATTGTAACTGTCAATTACAATAACTCTTTCGCGAAAAAGACAATATAAAGGACATAAAAAAATATAAGAAATTTAAACCCTGAAATGAAAAAGTCTCACGCATTTACCACCTTCCCACATCGTGGAAAATATCCTACTACAAATATCTTTATGGATTTATTAAAATCTAATATTAAAAGTAATATTTAAGAACATGGCGTTTGCCATAAAAATGTATTTGCGGAATGATTTGTGTTGAAACTGTCATTTCCTGGATGTTTTTTTAAATAGATCAGTCGAAATGCTAAATAGTTATATTATACATAAAGCTATATACATGTGTTATTACGAAACGCGTAGCTCGAAATGCAATTAAGTTTATCGATCAAGTTCCTGCGGCGGTTGGTGATTTTAATTTTGTATTTTATATATTTTTAAAGAGAGATTTTTCCACGACACCTACCTTATTATTTTCAAGTTCCCGTCTAGAAAACAGTTTACGAAGAATATGATTTAAATCGTTTTAAATACGGAAACGGACCGTTTGATTCTTGAAAAAAAAAACCCCTGAACATTGTGTGATTTCACTTTATAGAATTCGTTTGTGTACACACATCCTAAGAAGTCGAGCATTTTGCCATTTTATTACTTTATTATATACATACTATTCATACACATTATATACATTTTGTATACGTGCAGTGCTCGTGATATCTAAAATTATATATTTATTTAAAAATATGATACCACACAAGCGCAAGATTTATATTGTTTAGATTATTTATTGTACGTTCGTAAACGCGTTTAACGTTGTTATTTAAAATAAATTATAAATTAATAACACATTAAGCGTTCGATCGTTGAAAATTAATCTAATTATTTTTGAATTTCTATTAAAACAATGTCATTAAATCGACCGGCCGATATCACAGATTGTCTGCGATCAATTGACTGGACACGTTGTTTCATTCACATTGAAATCTCCAATTATTCGCACGACTGACACTGATTAGTAAATATGTGTACGCATGTCTATAAATATCAATCAATCCTGCTCATACTCAAAGTGTAATCTGTTTATCACCAAGTGGTGCCTATTTAAGCGTATATTTAAAAAAAAAAATACAATATCAACAACATGACTCTATGAAACCCACTTATAGACTCAATGTAAAACATTATTTTGCTTTTAGAACTTATGACTAAGTATTATTTTTTTTTTACGAAAAACGCATTAAAAACTTCCGTAACGAGGGCGTCATATAATAATATATGTTTTCAACGGTTGTTTCGCTTATATCCGATATATTGTTAAGTAGGTATATAGCAAGTTTTCTTACCCCCAACTTATATACATATATTATATTAAGACTAACATAGGGTTTTCGTAAAACGCGAATTTCCAATTCGGTATTGCAGTGCCATTAAATAATAATAATAATAATAATACAATTTAAATAATAATCGTAATCGTAATACGCGTAGTAGCTAACATTATTAATATTCACGGAAAACCATACGATGAAATAATATTATTATAATTTATTCGTGAAAAGTGTCCGATTTGCGATAATTATAATTTTTTTGTTTAGCAGTAAAAATTCGGTATAAAATCGTAACAAATTAAATATACATTTTTTTTTGTATCACACATATATGCAAAGTGCACAGAAATGACTTATTATTAAATACTTGTATACTATTCAGTATTTTTTATACTTAAAAAATATTCAAATACTTTTCACTTCTATTAAATAACTAAACAAATATTTAAAAAAAGGTTAGTTGTCATGTAAAATGTTTAATATTTTTTTTTAAATTTGATAAAAAAAAAAATTATGAAGTACATTTATTGTTTTCTTTATTACAATATAATACATTTCCAAGCAATTATTAATGCCGTAGCTATGTTTGCGGAATATTAGCGTTAAAAATTTACTAATTTACAATTTTTAAGCACACGGTGTTGGGATTTTATATTGGATATCGCGTATTTTATAATAACATAATGTTATGTTTTGCATTGTACAATGTACAGTAACCGGATGAAATATCACAGCAGTGTGTACGAGACGTTTAAAATGAAATATCGGATATTTTTTTAAATATAAATATTTCGATTAAGTAATTATTTTTAAATTTGTTAAATAAAAAATATTCGAATATGTTTACGCTGAATATATTTTTTCTAGGTTATTAAAAAAACTCATTCTGAATTATTGTATTTAGCAATGCGTTAAAAATACACAAGATAGAAATACAATAGCTTTTATTAAATCGGGAATATTGATATTTTTTTTCAAACATTTTTAAATATAAATCCTTTAAAAATTTTTAAATTACATTTACTTAACAATGATGTAGATTAACATTATTTTGAGAATATTTTTTGAATTTTACGTGTTTAATATTGCGAATAATAATTATAATAAAATAAAAAAAAGTAGAAATATTTCATATATCGAAATATTGTTATTGTAACATTATTTTCATAATCTACGGAAGAATTTAATAATAAAATTAAAAAAAAAAAAAATTGAAACGAATGTTTCTTAAAAATTAATATTTTTTTCAACATAAATATTGTGACGGGAAAATAATTTTATTACGTTTAATGAAATTTTTATATATTTCAACAATAATTTAATATTTATTAAAATATTTTACGTAAATTAAATCAAATATTCGGTGTCCCCATAGTTGTTGTGTTTTTGATTTGTCAATCAGAACTGGTTGGATATGAAATAATATATATTTTATAATTGTTTTTTTGAATACACAAACGGTTTTCATTCAATAAATATATAATAATTAATTAATTTTCTTAAATTAAATGTAAAAGTATTCACTACAAACGATATTTTTTTCGCTGAATTAAAATTATACCGTATTGTACCTTTGCCACGGTAATATGTTGGCACGTAGCCTAACCGGATTAGTGACCATATTTGCTTTTTTGTTTTTTTTTTTTTTGTTTTAATTACACTAGTTATAATTCGTATTTCGAATTATTCAAACGGACGTTGTACACAAGGTACGTTTTATATTTTACACTACGAATAATATTTATTCGGTAAACATTAATTCGGGACTCTTATTATTTTTTTTTAAAAAAAAAAAAACGTATTTATTATAAATAAATAGTTATAAAAATGAAGTTTACTTACTGGTTGACTACATTATGTAAATATTGTTTCGACCATATAAAATGTTATCGGTATTCGATCCATAAAGTACTCGACGGTATTTTATCACGACAATAGTCGATCGTTCTGTTTTAATCGATTGATTAGAAATACCGAAAGAAAAAAAAAGAAAAAGAAATGAAAATTAAATAAAGCGTATAAATAATATGGTTTTGTGAAACAACGGTTTTTCGGCTACAAAGCATTTTATGTGAACCATATACACATATTTGATTAAGAAATGATTTTATATTCGACACAATGTCGACCATGTTGTTTACACGAACAATTGAGATTTTTAAACGCATTTTCAAATTATAAATTATTGTTTTACCGCGATTTTGTGTGTATTTTTCTTCAGCGATCGTCTCTCAACTGGATATTATTATTATTATTATTATGCACGGTGGATATTATTAACGATGTGCGAGATACGTGCACATAAAATATCCACACGAATTCGACGGGCAAGTCCATCGCGTCCCGACGGCGGCACTCATTTGTTTCGGAAATTTATATCCAATTGCGGAATGTTTCCCATGACCGTCGTGGTTTTTTTTTTTTTGAATTTTTTTCGATTTCCGCTCCGTACTGTTCTCGAATAATCCGGAAAAATGCGCGCGGAAATGCCATGTTTACCACTTAATCCAGCGTTCCGCAACGGATCGGAAACAGTACCGGAGGACAATGTGGTATGTATAACGCGGACGTATTCGCGGCGATGGCGTTAAGCCAACCGATTCTTGTCCGTGTCGCGGTCGTCGAAACACGGAAACGTTCGTATGAAACGAGAACTCGAGTTAACGCGCGCGCGCGCGCCGAGTGGGGCGAAGATAAAAAGGGGATTGCGCGGCGGCGTAGACGGCTTTCCGTAGCACGTAAAACATAAATGTCACTACTCGGAAAATTAAACCGAGGATTTAAACAAAAAAAAAAAAAAAAAAATTCTTTTGATTCAAACGAGCGTACGATTCAGAGTGGAGGAGTTTTTTAGAAAATCTAAATACTTTCTTTCTGAAAATCGGCCAAATAAAACTAACGAAAAACTGAAAAGGTTCAATGCACCTAAAAGAACTTGTCGACGAACACTTTTAAATACCCGATTTTTAATTTTTTATCATATCAAGTGTGTTTCGATTAATTTTCCGGATTGGATGTATTAAACCTTATTGAAAGTGTCAATAATTTCTGTAGACTTTTCTTAAATATTTTATGATTTAATAAAAATTGCATTTTTAAGAATATAACTTTTTGAAATATAACACGTGCGGGATTTTTTATGATATATTCTAACAATACTAATAATAATAATAATAATAAAAAGATTTTTAACCAAAAGTATTTTTTTTTAAATTCATAAACATTGAATTTTCAAACATAACGAAAATTTTCGAGTCTTACAACTATTAGTTTTTTGTTATAAGACATTCGATTTTTATACTTAAAACTTGAAATTTCAATTGAAAAAATCTAACACGTTATTCTAACTACTCACATAAAAATAACTCGAATTTTTTTTTTTTTTATGAAATTTTGATAAAAGGGTTTCGATTTTATTCACGTATAATAATTTTTTTTTTCAATATAAACGTTTCGAGTCTGAAATTATGACGACATTCGTAAGAAAAAAAACCATTGCGATATTTTAACTTGCATCAAAATGTGTCAATCCTATATTTAATTAATATTAAATAAACTGACATTCGTTCAGAATCGTTTTTTCGAATACAAATGATTTACCCAATTATTTCATACAAAGCGACATTCGCAGCACCCGTTTATTATACTTGCATTAATTAAGCGTTTTCGAAACGGTGTAGTTTTTGTATCATTTTAGACGTGAAAGACAAAAAAAAAAAAATTCGACCTTTTCAAAGTAAACCGAATTTAATTGGAAAAAAAATATTTGAATTCGTTAAATCAGTCTCTTATTTTCTCCGCTCTTGTGAAAACTCAATTCTGATATTTTAATTGGGAATATTTTGAAAACCGACGTTGATTTTTTTAAAGTCTGTGCTTATTTGTTCTAATAAGCGAAAATGAAGAAAAAAGGAATTAAAAAAAAAAAGAAAAAGAAAAGTTAATCTAAAATGTACTCTCACAAAACCCTAGAGAATTCTTTCGAATTATTAACATATATTCGCACTTAAGGATGGTACACCAATGCTAATAACCATTTATACTTATCACACAATGACAACATGAGCTCACACATGGACCATAAATAGATAATCCAATTTTCCATAGAAAAACTGTGTTTTCTATTCTCTATAAGAATGTAGCGTTATATAAGCTATTAACTAAATGTCTAATATTTACGAGTGGTGTTGTCACCCCTTCACCATTGTTAATAACCCTTGTACGTTTGCATTGTCATTCTAGAAACCGTATTTTATAGAAAAAAAGATTTTACAAACAATACGTTGACATTTTAATCATTTGCTCTTTTTCTCTTTTTTTTTTTTACTCTAGATATGTTTTGTCTATGCAGAGTTTTTGTATGTTAATGTGCATTATTTTTCTTGCACAAAATTGAAATTGAAATATTGAAATATTATACTGTGTCGGACGGGAAGAAGATTTAAATAGAAATTATCTTTCAAATGCTTTGGTGAACGTTGCACGCGTGTTTAGAGAATCGTTTTAACCGTTTCGGTTACACGTATTATTTTCGTTCCCCCCAAAATATTTTAAATGGGATAACAGTTGGTAGAGGTGCCTTGGCGAATACGATTTAAAACGGGCAAATGGCCAAAGCATTGAATTTTCCTTTACAAAAAATAACTTGAATTCCTTCTGTTAAACTCTTAAAATTTTTAAATCTTAAAGGTGGATCCTTTTATCCACATATTAAACTTGAACTAGGACGAAAAGGAATTGGTCTAACAAATGTCTATTTGCCTACAATTCAAATACTACCGGGTACTTAAAATTATATAATATTTGTATCAATACGATTCGTACTTGCTTACAAAAAACAATAGTTTACGACTTTAATGTTGAAAATTGTTCCGACGGTAGAGAAATTAAGTACGGTTTTCGCCGTTATAACACTTAAACAGAGCGTTAACATTCCGGGTTGCTAGCTGTCCGTCGTTGTATAATATGTGTTTCAGTAGTACAGTAATAATTCACAATAAAATTCGTTCGTTTATAAAAGGATAGTCGAAAAAATAAACTGGGAAACGGTTAATTTTTTATTTAACATATAAAAAAAAAACAAGCACATTATTGTGATTTAAATTATGAAATAGTGTATATATATATACATAAGAAGTTAAAAAAAGTATTGTTGCATAAGAAGAAGAAAAAAAAAGATTTTAAAAACACGCTTTGAAAACAGAGTGTTAATTTTTATTCGAATGGTATATGAAATTGAAATTGTTTACGATTTTAGCGGTTTATCGGCATAATAATATAGTGTTGTCAAAAAAAAAAAAAGAGAAATTATGTATCGTGACATTTCTTCAATTAAGATAAAATTTTACACGAGAAATCACTTAATAATATCATGTTGGTACGTTATACATCAGATTTCAAGTCAAATAAATTTATTTTAAATTACCAAATATATCAATGAATTATGACGAAAATATCGCAGTAAATAGGGACATTAAAATATTCTGGTTAATGGATAATCGATATAAATATTACTTCATGTTTTTTTTTTTTGTGTAATCTATCGTAAACTGATGTGTCGCGTTATTTCGAAAACAATTTTTTTTACCACTATGCACAAAAAAATGTCAAAATTGTGAAAAATAAAATATAGGGTTTTAATATATGTTCACAAATTTAGTATTAATTTGACTATTCACCTATAAATATATGATGTACTCTATCTAAATTTGACAAAAAATTATTTCATTCAAAATGTATATGTAATGCAATATACATTATGTGTATACTATATGAATTATAAACAGTATCTATTTAACTCCGAATAGAATTTAAAAAAACTCACATTTTCAAAAGTTAAATTTCTTTATTAACTCACCCTATATTTGATAGCGTTTATTTAAAGCAAAGTCATTCGATTACGGTAAATTTGTAATTCCGTGCAACCAATTATGAATTAAATACGTATTCAGAGAAGTCTGACGCTCTACTACGTTGACTAAATCACTAGATTTAAAACCATCGATCTTATTTTTAATGTCCATTAAACAAATGTTCTGAGGTTAGAAATCTGTATTACATCTTCGACCTGATATTAATAAAGATTTGAAAACATATTTGATTATCTTTTACTTTGTTAATTATTCGTCCTAATTCGTGAATTAAAAAATAATATCCTGTGTTCATTTCTTTCTTAATACTCGATATTTTCTCTCGTATTTTATAAATTTCATTAGACGAACAAATCATCTGTTCCCGTTGCAATTGTAACGATGTTAAATTTTTAAAATATCCACGGAATGAGGGAAAATGTGCTCAAGTTATTTAACTTGGAAATGTTCACGAATACATACATTTTCTGCCGTCCACTGCTGTATGTGGTAACAAATTATTATCGGTGCTATTGTTATTGTTCAGGTATTTGTTATATCAGTTTAAATCGCAGAACACAGATGTTTGAACGCTTTTTCTCCCCGGATCACAACCCTTTATATACATTGAGTATCTATTATTTGTTCATGAACCATCCGACGACGTAATAAATAAATTGTTCAAAAGTTTGTAAATTTTTTTTTAAAATAATTTTATAGAATTATCTTAGGACTGTAATATAGATCTCGATAGAGTGAAATACATACATGTTTTTTTATATTTAATATAAATAAGAGCTAACAGAAAAATTGTATAATAATAACAGATGAAGTAATTGTTCTGTAAAAACATTATTTTCGTTCTATATAAACTGATTTTTTTTTTTTTTGAAGGAGAACGGAGTATTAGGCTTTTAAGGGATTAAGTTGTCAACTCAAACAATACGAGAGATGAAATATATTAAATTTATAAACAAAATAAATGAACCAACTATAATTATAAATATAGTGGTATGTAAATGAAATTATGGTTTTGATGAGTAATACTGTTTTGATTTGTTTTTAATATACTCGAATATTATATAAACGCAAAACGCTGATGTATAATTTTGTTAATTGAAAAAAAAAATTGATATTCGTTAGTATATGTGATGTAACATTACTTTAAATAATTAAATGTTGCGTATTATAGATGAGAAAATAATATAATGTATAATTGTTTAAAACGTAATGTTTTGTCTAATGAATTTGAAACGAGTCTGAATCTAGTTGATATTTTAAATTCAAACTTAATAATACAGAATTTATGGAATTATAATTAATTCTAGACATATAGGTATGTACGGAGAATCGTATTTAGAGATGGCCAATGGGAACACATCCGTCGGATGTCTAAATTTTAATTTTTTTTGGCGAGTGCGAGCTGTTAGGCATTTTATTCGTTTATATCATTGTGATTCTTTTTTTAAACTCGTTAACAATTTTAAATTGAAAAATATTATACAATACACATATTGTACATATATGGTGAATATAAATGTACACGAATCGCATATTTGATGGGAGATTCAGGGATTGCCCCTTTCATGGATTTAATTATTTGTATAAGTATTTGCTATCAATTCATTAAGACAAGATTCTTTCATAAACGTAGTAAAGTCACAGAGTATATGATTTTTTTTTTTAGGCGGAGGTTCAAAAAATACAATTAAATATATTAAAAATATTAATTGGAACAAAATTATTTTGGATATCGGAACAAACAAAAACAAGTGCGTGAAGCGTTCGGGGTGCTTGAGCCCTAAACCGTCCACTGCCCACATTGAGTGACCAATATTTTTTCGTTTACAACTATAGAGTTAAATCAGATACGCCGTTGAAATGTTTGCGAATGAAGTGTTTTGCTAAGAAGCAATCAAGAATGAATTGATGATTAATTGTATATTTTTTGTCCGTATTAATAGCGAATCAATTTTGAGATACGGCCGATTAATGAATCGTGATGGACGACGTGGTAGTGGGCATAAACATTGTGTAATTAGAGAGCGAAAACTATAAATTCGACTTTGCACACTGCACGATGTACAATTTGTAATGTAATGTTTACATTGTACATCGTTTAAAATAAAATCGCAAATATTTTATTGTTATTACATGTTTCCTCGCGGCGTTTTTGTTTCGCGCGGTTTTTTTTCCATTCTCCGTACACACGCGCGATTCGATTGCGATGCACATTTTTTTTCCCCTAGAAATATTTTATTCAAGAGACGGGGGATTGTTCGATTCGGAAGTGCGCGCGGTTTCCAGCGTACTACAATTACGACGCAATTTGTTGTTGCGATGTTTGTGCGCGTATGTGGCTAGTACACAGAGCGTTTTAAATGTTTTATATTGCCGGGAACAGAAAGAAGAACGTGTTCGTTAAAATTCCCTCTACGCATTATATTATTGCGCGTGATTATAAATCAAGTGCGACGCAATATTTTCGGTACAGGACCCTTACGGATGGTCACGGACAATGGGACGCGTATTATAATCGTGTGTGCGTGTAAAATGATTTATAGCTTTTTTCGTGTTTTGATTCACCAGTCTCTCCCCATACAGTTTTAACGTAGTCCTACGCGCGCGCGCGCGCGCACAGCAGTTACTACACTAGTTTCAAAAAAAAAAAAATGAAAAAAATATCGCGTTGAATATTTTTTTATGTCTTAACAACAAGTGGTTCGATGACACGAACACATTTCTCTACGCTCTATACGCGTTTACTATTAAAACGCAATTTTTTTTCTTTTTAAAATTGCCTCCTACAACGCACAACGTTATTATCAGATCCTTACCGAGTACTACGACACCGTCAGCAGTGCAAGTGACACTTTTTTTTATTTGAGGGGGGCAGAAAATATTAAGTGTTTCATTTGAAAATCATTAAAACACAATAGTCCAATAGCAATAATAAAAATTTTAACGTTATTCTATATATTCAATATTTTAGATTTCGAACGGTGCGAGGAATCTATTGGTTTTAAAAACCTGTGTTTTCTAATATCTGTACCAAACAATTCTACCAGAAGGAGTGCGCAGATTTTTACAGTCACGCATTGTTTTCGGTAGTCTAGTTGGCATCTAGTCGGTACTTTACATGGGTCGTTTTTCGATTTTCTCATTGCGTTTTTTAAGCGTCAGACAAAACTACCGGAAAATTACTTGAAAACGGTAAAAACGAATTTCGTCGAAATCGATTATAGTTATTTTTTTCGTAATTTTGAATTGAATAGAAACTCGAGATTTTCATAAAAAATATGTAATTTTTGGCTGTATTGAGACGACACGATTTCGAAATGTTTCTTTTAATTTTGGGCTATTTATAGCAATTGTAGATTTCGAGGTATTTAATTCGTAAAAGAGGCAATTTATGGTTTGAGGGCTTAAAAATTTAAAAGAAAAGGTCAGACGTTTGTTACTTTAATTATATTAAAAAATTGGTCAAGTCACGATTTTTTTATATAACCATTTAAAATTTTTCGGCAAATTGTATTACACCGAAGCTCCGTTCAGAATTTTTGTATCGAACGTAATGATTTATCGTGGCTCTCATATTTATACGTAGTAATAACAAAACTCGAAAATTCACTTACGAGTCTCATCCATAACATTTTGCGGCTCGTTACCTTTTTTCTAACGTTAATATATAAATGGGTCGGTTCAAGAGTAACGCACATTTGATTATAATTCGAGAATGAAACGCGGTTTTTTGAAAAAGAAAATGTATTCGATTTACTTTAAAGTAATAATATTTTTTTTCAACACAATTTCCATTTCATTTTCTATATTTTCTCCATCTGTGAACGAATCTCGCTGGGCATTTTATGATCCACGATTTCACCGCGTTATTTATTGTTTTTACGGTAAAATTAATTCTGTTGCGGTCCCTTTTAAATTCGGAAAGAAATGGAAATCACACGGAGGCAAGTTCGGTGAGTGTAAAATGGGTTTGGATTTCAATCATTCACTGTAGCCTCGGCGGTAGTACTCGATATGTGCGTTGTCGTGTTGTAATATTGTGAGTTTGTGGGTATTTGAACACGATAGATACACACTATCTTGGATTTTTAAACGCACCTTTACGTTTTGCTCGGAATTTACGTTCTTTCCAGTTTCAATGTAATCCATTTCATAAACGTGACTCGTAATACGTAAAAACGGTCAATAAAACATAATTTTTTTTTTGCGGGTGGCGTGATTTTGAATTTCGTCTTGGTTTGTGGCGAATCAAAATGCCGATAATGCTTTATCTCTTTTTACCGTGTCGTAATGAAGCACCCAACTTTTGCCTTAAATCGCAATATTGATCATAAAGTTACTTCTTTTTTCACGATAATGTTTCAACAGTTTTGCCACTGTTGAAATCTAGCGTCTACCGTGTACAGATTTTACGATAACCCAATTGCCTAATAACGTGACACGTTCTCTTTTTTATTTGTCTAGTTTATTGAGTAAGTGTTTTAATATAATACGATGATTACTTCGTCAATTCGATTTCTGTTGCAGAAATTAGTCAACTAATAGCGATACAATATTTGTATGGAAATTCTCGAAATATTATTGTCCATTTATTCACAGTAGTCCGATAAATAGTTTCATCATTAAACACAGCTTATAATTGACGATGAATGTCAGTGGAATTGACTTTTTCGGCTGTTCAAAATTCAGATTTGTAGTAGTACACGTTATTTTATTAATCGATTATACATAATTCCCACTGGACTCCTTGGTGACGGCGAAAAATTTTTATTGATTAGTGGTACAAACTGTCTACAAAGAATTAAAATCTGTTAATGGACATGAATGTAAAAAACTATTTATTATTATATAATATTATATCCGTTGTAATAAAATTGATGCATAGAGTTCAAATGATATAAAATAATATTATATTTTATTTGTAATTTTCTAAAATTGATGTTATATGTAAATAATAAGATATGTGCTCAATTTATAAATTATATTAATGTTATTTAAAAAAAGAAGGAAATTGTTATTTTATATTCTTTTAAGATCAATAATTTAAATAAAGAAGGCAGAAAAAGAAGAGTAACATCAGTCAGCATCCAAATTTTTCATTTAAATTGTTAACGAGACATTTTCCCTCAAAGTTTTGTACTTGTTTAAAAAATCGTTTTAAGTTATATGCATTTTTTGGGTAGTTTTTAGAAAAGTGTGTTTAAAAAAAAAATCTTTTTTTTTGAAATAATTATTTTAATTCAGAATTTATAAATGATTGACATTTAAAGTATTATTATTTAATGTATATTAAATTATATTAATATATAATTAATATAATAAATAATAATATAATATAATTAATAATTATATTTAATTAATTTAATGTACATTCATGAATATACATTTATTTGATACAATAATTCGTTGCACAAATTTGTAATCGTGTACGTTTCACACGAATAAAACATTACCAAACACAAAATAAAACTGATAATAAACTTATTATTATATTATCAAATTATAATTGTTAATTTTTTGCAATTTGTTATTACGAACATTTTTAATTCACAAAAAATAATTTGTTGTTTGTAAACATTCATTAGGGTTTTTAGACACAAATTAAAGGAAAAATTGGCCAAATTTAGGCAACTTGAGTGCTCTTTTGATATTGCAGAAATGAAATTAAAAAAAAAAAAAATTTAAGCCAAATTACATAACGATGTGTAGTACTCATCTTCACAGAATGAAAATTTAGTTTGTATGCATTGCGACGTGATCGTGACAGCATACAAACCAATACATACATATCGCATTACACGTAATTAATCATTTTCGTCAATTGTTTGCTGTTTGTATAGTATATTGATGATGTGCTAAGTAATAATTTACATTTTACACCCGAGTGCGTAAATAATAATAATAGTAATAATAATAATAATAATAATGATAATAATAATTATAGTAATAATATATAAATAGTAATTTTTTATTTTTCCTTACACCTAATTGTTGTTATTCCGCCACATATATTTTACTGGTTTTGTTTCATTTATGTAGAAGTATAATAAATACATAAATAATCATTTAATGTAAAAATTGTTTTATATACAGTAATTAATTGCATTCATAAATATGTATATAAATTATACTACAATAGCATTAAAATAATAATAATAATAATAATATTATGAAAGGGTATAATTTATAATTGTGTACTTTTTGAATTTAAATAAAACTTTATTATTGTATTTAAATGTAAATGATTTTTAATATATTAATAAACAGTAAATATTTTATATGTAAGCAGTAAATTGTTTTTGCATGTAGGCTTGCTATTTACTTATAATGAAACATCATAGAATATAATAGTAATAATAATAATAATAATAATAATAATAATAATAATAATAATAAATAGTTTGAACTTTGTATATTTAATTATTTAATTTACGTTTGTTTTTAATATATATATATATACGAGTAGACTAGTTGACCTGGCAAACGTTGTTTTGCCATATAAATTATTTTTAGTGAATATTTTAGTAGTCAAATAAAAAATAACCAACTTATTTTAAGTGCGTGGGGATGTGGTATATGACTGAAAGGGGAATGGAGCGCTGTGAACGATGACGGCCTATAAAAATAACATAACAACAAACATTCATTTTTTGAATTCATTGTACTTTTATTATCTTTATTTATCAGTCTCTTAGTGCAATGGAGTGTACCATGTTTTTAGTGAGCCAATGTTTAGCCAACACAAACAAACTGGATGGTAACACATGGTTACATCTGACGCGTAACACATTCCGGCTGACTCATTTTTGAATTTAAGCGCATTACGATGCGGACATTCCTTGTCCATAGCACCAATCCTCACTTTCGAATGAGCGTAATATTTAATATCGGGCTTATACTCGAATGTTAGATGAATGGAAGAATCGGATGTAAATGCTCGATGTACTTGTTGGTGTTGTCGGTCATTTGCTCTGCGTGTGTCAACTACGAAAAGCTTGTCTTTGTTCTAATCGTCTATATTGATTTCGTTCAGTTCGTGCCTGTTGCTATTGAGGTGCAAGCAATTGCGACATGCTCACATACGTTTTCGTTATCTTGTTGCATTTGTTCTTCCTGTTCTACAAACATTTCGCATGTCTGTTGTTTTATACGTTCGACGGCACAAATTGGCCTCTTTGCATCTTGCATTGTTTATTATAACAATTTATTATTTAGTTGGACCAAATTACACACAGTAAGCCAAATTTCATATAAATTGGTTATGTTTACAAACATCGTGCATGTTTTTAGTATAATAAATTATAAATTATTTTTTAATAACAATTTAAATGGTCACCATGGTAACTATTTAACGCCTAGAATCCTAAAATTTCCCGTATTAGCTACCACTCTCAGGAAGGGTAGGAAATTGTAAAATACTTTACGAAGTATTCTCATACCTATCAAATATACAAAAAAATTTCATTAAAAACGGTCGAGCCGTTTCGGAGGAGTTCGACCACAAACATTGTGACACGAGATTTTTATATATTAGATATATATTTTTTTTTATTTGTTGTAAATATTTTTTTTTCCATAAAATCTCATTATCTTGAAATTTATCTAAATTTGTGATTCGCTTATAAAGCACTTTATGTTACTCCGTATTTTTATTGTCATTTTCTTATACGCGTATCGGTATTTTTTTTTTTGTAGATTAATTTTTATGTTTAGTTCTCTTATTTATGTTTTGTACCCTTTCTTTTTCAATTTTGCTTAACGGCTTTCGTTGTCTCATAGAATATTGTCTGCATATTATCTTCTTTTTGGTCATTTACGTTTATTCGTTTCTTCCGTTCATTTCTTACAATGTTTATGATTTCCCGCACACAAGCGTTAAATATGATTGGAGTGAGTGCACATTATTGTCTAACACCTTTTGTACTTTTTATACTTCCTTATTTTTTCGCATTTTTATTGCCACTGTTTCATACTTTTACATGTTATGTACAAAGGTATTCTATACGAGTAAGATTATCCATTTATTTTTATCACTTTGAACACTATTAAGTGCTTTGAAAATATCAATATAGAATAAAGCAATGAAAGTATATTTTATCTAATTTTTTTTTTTAATCCTTAGATTATCCTCAGATAAAATTTATTCTAATTTCCTTTGTATTTTTTTAGAACGTTTTCGAAGCACGTAATAACAGGCCAGGTTGTAATGGTACGAAATTAGTTCCATGTTTTCGCAGTTGTCTTCTTCGGAATTATGCTTTTTACATAATTTACGTTGTAAATATCATTGATTCGTTGAAATAATTTTTTTAAAATATTTTTTTCGCTTTCTTTCCGTATTTCTAGCGGAATTCGATCCATTCGCTTTGCTTCATTGTTTTTTAACAATCTCGCAATGCATTATCAAATTCGTACCTTATTAGTTGTTTTATTGCCTTATCGTCATTATATTTCACCTCTTTTCGTTTTTAATTTACTGAAATTTCCGTTTTATATCTTACATTTTTTTCTCCGGCTTTTTGTTCATAAATAATTCAACCATTTCTTCATATTTATCTCTATGGCGTTCAACGAATTTGTTTAATTCTTGTAACTCAATTCATTCCTCAAATATGATTTATATATTATGCTATTACCTGTTTACTGCAGTTTATTTCACGGAAAATATTTTTGTGCAAATTTAGTTCAAGAAGAAGGTGTTTGGATGCCGTGGACAAATACGGTTTTTTTTTTGTGCAGGGGAGAAAATGTCTTTGGGTTGTAAATATTTTTTTGCTTGTCGAAAAAACACAATGAAACGCGTACGAGTATAACGCTGTTTATACTGAATGTCGATTTCACCAACGTTATTTAAGTGTGAAATTACGTTTGCTACTTATCTCGTCGTAGTATCGTTCTCGATTCGAAAAATACCAACAGCGTTTGAACGCATACAAATTGTCAGATAAAATCAGCTAAAATGTATTCGTTTATTTCATCCGTCATAAATGTGCCGTCCGAGATTTCTCTAGGTGGTTTTTTATCCGTTGGTTTTGTTCGTGAAGAAAATTGTCGGTTGGTCTCGTTTTAAATTCATACTGATTTTATTATCACATTTTGTTCGTTTGTCACGTGGAATTATTTTGTTTTGTTTTTTTTTTTTTGGAGTTTCTTGTTTTTCACGTTATTTATTACATTTCAAACTAGTGTAATTGTTTGTTTTGCTGTATTGAAAGGATTCTTAACGTAGGACGTGGGCGATAAAAATTGTCGAATACGATATAATAATGTACATGTACGGACAATTAAAATTAACGAAAACAACTTTTTATTTGAATAGTTGCTCAATTTTCGTTAATAATTTGGGTTTTAAAAATGAATATACTATTTATTTACTCTTTGAATCGAGCTTGAATAGAAATAGGTGGATTTGATTAGTCTTGAAAATTGGATTGGATTTCTTTTTAGCGATAAATGTAAAATAGATTTCATATTAATCTTATTAAAAATGACCCGTTATTATTCAATATCTCCAGGTAAAACGAATATTTTTTTTTTTGAAGTCCTTTGTAGAAATAATGAAATTTCTCTATAATACCGGTCTCCTTGTGATTCGATGCTGAGATAGATAACTGTGACTTTATAGTGTATGTACGGCTCTAATTATAGTAATAAACCTTTCATTTATTTGGTTTTGAATCGTTTTGTTGAACTCAATAGTTCATTATTGATGCAAATGAATTATATATACCTATAAATGGCGAAAAGTTATTGTTATTTATTTCAAAATATAAATAAACATTTGCTCGCGTAATTTACAGAGTAAAAAATATGGTAGAATTTATGTGAGTCTGTCTTAATTTATTTCTTTTCTTATAACATTTACAATTTTAATTAAATATTTTAATAATTGGTTTTCAATTGAGATTGATTATGACAAATATTTTTATACTGTAACTAACAAGAAACGTACTAGTCTTTTGAATTATTAACGTATTAATCGTTTAACTGATATATTAGTTTTAATTAATCAACCTATAGTTGCATTTTTGAGAATATTAATTAATTACCAGTAATTTGTTTTATCATAAACGATTATACATACATTTGTTTCAAGTTTCTTTCATAAATTCAAGTGACAATGGCCATAAATATGTCCAAAAATTACTTTTAGTTTTGTAATATATTTTAGTTTTACAATATGGTGTTAATAATAATAAGTATTCTATAGTTTTTATAGTGTACAATTTAAATAAATTAGGGAAAATAACAATTACAGGTCAGAATAAATATAATAAATTAATTATGAAATTTATATTATTTTTTAAATTAAATATTGTTTTTGTGTATAGAGCAAGTTTAGATTCTGGGCGGAATAAGATTTTCTCAATGGGCCTAAAAATATATCTTATAAACTATATATATAAATATATATATATATATATATACAAGAGATATTCCAAAATCAATCTCCGATGTGATAGAGCCGGTACACACGACCGATATTTTATCGTACGACTTATTTATCGCACGAAAATATTATCGTACGATAATGTGCGGTTTGGTACACACGACCGACATTTTATCGTACGATCTACATATATCATATATTATTTTAATATCATCCAAATTACATATTTAGTTTTAAAACGATAAATTATCGTTCGTGTGTTCTAATCAGTTTATTTTTGTACATTTTCAAGTTGAAAACGTCTCTGACAGTTTTCGAGGCGTCATACGATTATCTTATCGTACGACATTTTATCGTCATCGTATGGACAGCTCAATTTATAATCATGTTATTTATAATATTGTACGGTAATATTTTCATACGATAAAATATAATCGTACGATAAAATATCGGTCGTGTGTACCGGCTCTTACAGTTCATTACATTCGGTGACATGTTTTTGCATGTCGTAACCTGTACATTATTCTCTTATGAATATGCCAAGTTTCGACCGTTTTCGTTCAATATTATTCTAATAATCCGTAACAACACGGAGAATACAATTCTATCTCCCACCACCTGAGAGGTTTGTTGGGGAACGAGTGTGCATTCATTGTTTTGACTGTTCTTTGTTTTCTAGGTTTACATACTAGATCCAAGTTTCATCTCCAGTCACAATTTGCTGTAAAAATGTTTCACTTTCCATCTCTAAACGTTCGAGAAATGCTTTTACCGAACTGATGCGTTGGGTCTTGTGGACATCTGTGAGCTGTTTTGGCACCCAAAGGGCGCAGAAATTGTGGTAATCCAAGTTTTTAGGCACGATTCTGTGTAGAGTACTTCGAGAAATCTTATTGAAATATTTGAAATCGTAAAACGCTTGTTTTCTCGAACTAATTGATCAACTTGGTGAACTACATTTTCGGTCATGATCGATTTGCGCCCTTGACCCCCTTCATTGTACACGCATGTGAGTCCGTTTTTAAATTGTCTACACCGATCACGTACCGAATCACGTACTTATCACTGTATTGCCGTAAACAACACATAACTGACGATGAATTTGAGCTGCGTTAAATCCTTCGGCTTGCAAAAAGCCAATTACACTTCGCACCGCACAGGCGGTGGGAGATGGAATTGTATTCTCCGTGTTGTTGTTACGACGGCGACTATTAGAATAATATTGAACGAAAACTGTCGAAACTTGGCATATTATAAGAGAATAATGTACAGGTTGCGACATGCAGAAATATGTCACCGAATTGCCCGTATGTAGTGAATTGTAAACACATCGCAGGTTGATTTTGAAAAGTAGCCCCCGTCGTATATAAATTGTATATCTGTGCACAAAATTTCAACGATAATGGATGCTCTCTCCAATCTTTTACAATCACATTTTGTTTTCGGTAGCAAATTTTGTGTAGTTGGTACTTTGACGAGTAAATTATTGATTTTCTAAAAAGCGCCTGAAATCATAACTGAAGAACTACTACTAAAAAACAAAAAACAAAAAAATATAATAGAAAATAATGTTAATTTGAATTATTACATATGTATACGATTTTGGGAAACAAAGAAAAATGATTTGTTTTTAATATATTTACACTTAAGTGTTAGCACAAAACACGTGGATACATTATAGTTTAACAACGAGTGGTTAATATTTGACGGACATATACCAAATTCATACGTGCACGTTGAAGTTTTATAAAAATAAAAATGTCGTATGTTCACAACTAAAAGTTTAATGTCAACCGCCAAAGCGATGATGTTCATTATAATATTGGAAAAAATACATACCGACGAACATATTGTATTCTCGAAAGCTGTACACATATTTTACTAAGTAAATGTTTATAACTCGGACCTTTACAAGTGGTTTTCGTTTGAAACGACTTCTGGGTTTTATGTAAAATCGCACTTTTTTTATTATTTATTTTTGGCAAAATCTCAAATATTTTACTATATTATCGAACTATATTATCGAAAATATCGTGTTACGTCCGTCAGGTTCATTGCTAAACATTTTCCAGTTTAAAGCGAAAATTTTAATGCCGCTCTTCAGATATTGACACGGAAGTATTCACGTGACGGTGTCGTGAAATGTAAAAAGTCCCTTTAAATTTTATAATATATAATATTATTTTCAGACGTCGCCGTAGTGTTTTACCGACGACAACGGTCGAAAAACAAACGATTTTCATTAATTTTTCAATATTGTTACAATAAATTGGAGAAAACCATTATTATTATTATTATTATTATTATTATTATTACTCGTATTACTATTAGAGGATTTAATATCTCGGTATTTAGAAAACAAAAATATGTTGTGTACGTATCAATGTATTACATACATATGATAAATATATATATATATATATATATATATAAATATATTGTACACATTTGTCAATAATTATTAAAACATACTGTACAAAAAGAATAAAAATATAATTTTTTTTATAGAGAAAAGAACTTTATTGTATTCAAAAATAAATAGTGAAAGTAAAAAAAAACTTAATGGGATTTTTGACATTGTTTGTCCCTCTATACGAGAGAGTTAATATCGGAATTAAAACCGGATAGTTTTAGTCTCAAATTACACTTAACATTTAATTTATCCCTGTAAATATTTATTTTTTAAATATAGTAAAGTGGAAAAGGCTCGTTCATGCAGATAAATTATTAGAAAGCCCATCAAGTGCCTGAGTAAAAGTTTAGCAATTGTTGAATAGCCTTGTCGAACATTTATCTAAAACGGACCAATGTTGTGGTTGTTTAAAAAAAACAATTTTATAGTCTGTTCATATGATAGTATAATCAACGAGTCTTCTTCACTTTGAATGAATTTTGAGTTTATTATTAATTATATATTAGCTTATTTTTAACCAAAAATATAGACGTTTATATTATAAAAATTTCGATGTATTCTAAAGAGCCGCAAGTTGTCGACCCATGGCTTACACACTCAACCAACGTCCACAGTTCAGTACCATAGTACCCGCGGCCACGAACGAGCCGAGGCCCATAGGTTGGGGACCTTTGAAATAGCTGATAAATGTTATGCTTGATAAAACTGAGGTAATTGCGCGTCGAAATTGTACGCGTAAGCATTATATTACCAATATTATGTATATCCTCCAATAACCATTATTTGTATTACTATGTTTTATATAGACATGTTATAATATGCAGTTATAGTGTTTCTTATAATTAACGACGCGTATTAATTATGATATTGAATTTAACTCATGCATTTGATTTAAATTAAAATTAGTTTGATGCTGAAATTCGTTTATCGTAATGTAAATATTCAGTATCTAAAGAACGCAAAAATAAATGTCTGGATTGGATATAGTGATTGACTAATAAATCGGAAACAGCGTGCCTATATTAAAATACTTGTATTAGAATACTTTACAAGACTGCATGTACATGTATGTAACCATTTTTCATGCGACACGAGTGTTCGATAATTGAATACATTTAAACGATTTGAACAGGCAAGGAGAAGTAAATATTTTGTAGTAACAATTTCGAGATCACCCGATAACTTAAAAAAGTAACGCTTCTGATTTCATTCGCGAGCTGAGAAACGTTTTAGAAAGATTTTACAACAAATGCCGAACGAATTCAAAAACTTTTTACCACCTTTTGGATCTGGTTGAAGATTTTTACATCTGAGCGCTAGGAACGTTGCAAATTCAAATTTGATTCATAAGAAAACACGAAGCGTGCAAGGATAAGCGACATTTTGCGATATTGCGCAAAAAAAATTTAACAATCCGTGCGTTTCCAGGTTTATATTATAAAACGTCGACGTCATTGTTAACAACTAATGTATAGGGTATATTACGTTTTTTTCGATTACTTTATTTTTTATTTTTTTCAATTCAGTCACCGTGCGTTGGGACAACGTGAGATTTTTATACGCGTTTAAAATGAATTTTCCATTTTTTTTTTTTTGTTGTCTTTTTGACGTGTTTTCTCCGGCGGAAAAAAACGAATACTCATTACGAACGAAATTGATCGGCCACTCTCTTTAATAAACCGTTGCTGACAACGCATACGCACACAAACGTGCAAGCATTTATTCTGAATGGACGTCGCGTACAGTTTTTGGAGAATTTTGATTTTTCTTTTTAATAGCTGTTATTCGGTTCGTAACAGGCATTACGTGTGTACGGTATTATATCGTACCAACAATGTTTGTGTATTGGATTCACACGCGTCCCGCAATCGATTTGCGGGACGTTTGTGATGATGGATTGAGTGCGGACAAAATGATGTTTTAATTGTGTGTATTATTTATATAAATACGGTCGGGTTAGGTCGATGAGTTCAGTCGATCGCTCGCTGCCGGGAAGATTATTAATTTTCGGGGATGGGAATTACGGGGAGAGACGAAGTCGACGAGTGGCGGTGGCAGTCGAACGGGACTCGCGGGCAACACGGCCACTAATAATTCTCAAATTCAATAATATCGCTGCCGCTGCGCTTGATGAGGTAGAACGGTGTGTGTATAAAACATTAGATTTCAATATCGTTATCCGAGCCCTAGACCGTAGTTATAATATCAGTTATAGCATCTATTCAATACGATTTATTTGGTGCGCATATACAAGAAAGCTCCGATTTAGGACGGTCCTGTATCTAAACGATTTATGATAATTACGGCCGATTTTAGAGTCGATTATTTACTCAGTACGTGTTTTATCGTCTATAGACAGACACGTATTATTTTCTACGCGTGATTATCCTTGTTTTTCTCGCGTTTCATGCACACTCGGACGCGCCGTTTCCCAGCACGGCCGACATTATGTTAACAGCGATCGACCTACAAACCTAATCGTGCACACGTCCTACATCGCGTGACGACGCGGTTATTTGTACGAATACGCTTCGCGTATTGTGTTTATTTTTCATTTTCTCCGGTATAACACTTGTCGTATGTACGTTATTTTATTGGCAGACTGACGTTGATATTATAATATTAATGCTCGTGTTCGTTGGAACGCACGGTACGGTGGTAACCTTATGTAACATTTTTTCTTTTTTTTTATCCGGCAATACACTCTTTCCCCGATATAAGCCGCGAGTCAGTAATTCAGCGAGTCAGTCTCCAGTCTAATCCCACATAACCTAACCTAATTCGAAAATTTTATTTCGTTTCTTTTTTATATCGCAGACGAACGCGCCATAAATATTACGTGTATGATTTATCGAGAATCCGATATCTTAGACAATAGATTATTCACATTCCGTTGCCAATATACATATTATATTGACGGAGTTAGAGGCATTGGAAATGCGAACCCGGAGATGATTAATGAGGGCCGACTGAACAGAAGTGATGAACAACTCAGAACAAGTATTAGAATAAGTGTGGGTAAAAAAGGTTTTACTCAGTACCATCATAAAAATAAAGGAGAGGTAATGTGTGTTCGGCCCCACGCTGAGGTGTAATTCGTTTACGACGAACACATATCGTTTCGAGGACGGATCGTAAAGGAATAGGAAGACCAAGAAAGGCGTGGATTGAAGAGATGACGAGAAAACCTGATTAAAACATGTATACCGGTATGAGAATATTGGTTGTGAACATACGAGAAGGACGGAGATCTGGATTAGCAACGCGGACTAGACACGGTATTTAGTAACAGAAGACATTTCATAATATAATACGTTGGTTAAATTCTTCATAGTTACATACTGTAAAAAAGTAAAAATATTGTCATGTGCATAAACACGATAACAATGTTAATTCACGTGCAATCGTGCCGAACGTTTGTAGGGAATTGTAGACGACGATAGGAACAGAGATATAATGAGATGCGAGTATACGCATCGCGTTATTTTCTACTATACATCCTTGTAGACGATTTATGTAGCCGAATGCATTGTACATAATAATACGAGTGTATATATTTTTTGTAAATCGTTGTACGTACAATATTATTGTACGGTAGGTTACTATTACTATTTTCACATACGAGCATTGTAACCGTCTGGCGTAAATAATGATTTCTGTATGGATTTTATCTCGAATGTTGCGATTGTTAATTATTATAATTATATATATATATATATATATATACATATTATGTTATATTCCTCGAGCGCTACATTCCGTGTAAATGTAATCAACAACTCGTCTACGACATTGTACGCGAACAAGAGAGCAATAACGTCGGTTCCTTAAGTATAAATATGCATCTCTGGGAACAAACAAAAGAATGTAACTTAAATAATATAAATTGTCCAAAATCCATTATTTGTGTTCACTTTACGTATTGAAATAAACGATATTGTTCGTCTGCTGCTGAATTATATAACACGTACCGTCGTAAATCCATAATGCAGTCACAATTGTATAATATAGATTTAACGTTCCGATGTATTGTTTAATATTATATGTAGGCGCTTCGCGTATACGTTCGTGTGCGTGTGCCGTGAGAGACACTCATCTTGTTTTTAGAGTAAGAGAAACCCCGTCTCTAAAAGTTATAGATAATGGAGTTATGTTATTATCTCGTTTTAATTAAAGGTACATATCGATTAATTTTCATTTCACCCCCACATTTTTCACATTTTTATTTAAAGTCGGCAGACTTTTAAAATAACGCAATAAAATGCATTAAAATCTCACTTAAAAAAAAAAAAAAAAAAAAAATAATAATAACTTTTATCTTAACTTATATATCTTTTTATTGACTTTACTTAAAAAGAATTGTTCACTGACCAGCTATGATGTATATATATATATTTTTTTTTTTTTTTGATGAGGGATTGTCTAATCGGAATAAATAAATTCGGGGGTGTGGATACAACAATTTCGCTCAACACTGTTTAAAACATCTAGGACTGGGTGCCGATCGAACGAGTCTGAAATGTTTAAAAGTTCATACTAAAATGTTACATATTATTAGCTTGATTTAAAGTGTAATATTTCAATATTATTCTTGTTTTGAAATAGTTTAATATTAAAACGTGTATTTAATTGAAAATTAAATGTAAATCATTATATTTTTTACGAAAAATTGCGTTGTTTTACGTGTAAAATTGAAATGAATTTAGACACCTGTGTACAAAGTTATCACGTTAAGTTTAATACAAATAACTAGTCCTATTAAAATTTTATATGAGAAAAGTTAAGTAATTTAAAATTAATTAATTTATATAGCAATATAATAAATAGCCCGTACTTCACGTGGAGCAATTTTTTTTTTATTTTCATATAAATTATTGTATAAATATCGTAAATTATTCATACAAATTCAATAGCTCGCACTGTCGCTTCATGCCTTCAGGGTTTATTCGTGTCGATTTTTTTCATTTTTAATTCCATCATTTTTTTGATATTTAATAATTCTACTTTGTTCTAGTTTGGCAAGAGAATTTTTTCATCATTGCAATTGAATATGTACCTCGAACAAAATGGATATAAATTATATATTTTATATGCACGAGTATATATTTTTTTGCCGTTTCTTTTTTTAACTTATAAAACATTTTTATTTTATTTAAGTTATAGAATATTAACTATTGCATAATTCAATGATTATTTCATTATAAGTACCTAAAAGTAAACTACTCGATATAGTTTACTCTTCATACTTCAATAAAATTACTAAAAATACAAATTAAAAAAAAAAAGCTTATTTCCACCGATTTTGTTATAAAATTCAAATGAAAAAAATATCTCTTTTAAATTGAGTAGTTCAAATATTTCGCACGCAGTACTAATTTAAGGACTTTTGTTGGAATTCCTTAATAGTTTGTTGTATTTTGTTATTTATATTTTAATTTTCGTGTATTAATGTTTTTTCTTTTATAATGAATAAACGTATTATAAATTTAAATTTGAACGTGTGTTTTCATTTGAAATAATCTTTACAATAGTTTTCGTTTTAGTTAAAAATATTTAATTAATTATATTTTGAGTATATCCAATATCATAAATAAATAAATTAAATAATTAATTAATATATACGACGTATTTTAATTGTTTAATGTTTATTTCACATTACATTATTGTTTAAAATAATTTTGAAAGTATTAATCTTCATAATTCATTATATTTTAATGAATTCAAAACAATTGGTTAATTTTCTTTTCTTTTTAATAAATCGATTAGAATTAGAATTTACATTAAACAAATAGCAGTGTTAAAATTATTTTATATATATATACACAATGAAAGACAATGTATAGAAAGCCTTATATATAATTATTATAGTTTTTTATCAAAATTCTCAAAAATACTTTCATCTTAACAAGATATAACTTCATATATTATTAAATAAACAACATGTTTTTAGTACCCGGATGTATAACTATATCACTCGATGTTAAAAATGTATGTAAATGAATTCCTAAATTAAATATTATAAATTCAAAACAATGACAGGCGTTTGTTACATCAAATGCGTTTAAAAAATCTTGAAAATCGTTATTTCACGAATCATTTTTATAACCGTTTAAAATTTTTCGGTAATGTGTATTACAACGAAGCTCTGCGCAGAATCGTTTTATCGAACACAATGATTTATCGCGTTGTTTCAAAATTTATAGTAATAACTCTAAAATTTTTATCTAAGGTAATTCATTTAAACATCATCCACAACAGCCTGTGGTTGGTTACTTTTTTAAATTTCGTTCGTTTCTTGTAGAAAATATGTTCCGATGAATTCGTCATGCGCTACGTTCTGACAGCAAGTTCTGTTGATACTTTGTTTATTATTTACTGAGTTCTTTTAAGCGGAAATAAAAACTACAAAAATATTAAAAAAAAAAAATTGGTACAATTATTTTGGATACGGATAATTTTGGCATTTTTTAAGAGTTGAAAAACTCTCGAAGTAAGAACTCATAGACATATACATAAAGTATTTTGACAATGTTTGTCATATTCATTAATTATTGTAAAATGTTATAATAGCTAAGAATCGTTTTTTTAGGTGATCGATTTTCCCGTGGTCTGGGATTTATATATTTAATTATTATTTTTGTAAATCTTCTAATTGTGCCCTAGACGGACTCACTTTCTTCTATACTGTTACAAAACTTGATTTTAATTTATAAACAAGCGCAGTAAATGATTTTTGGCACAAACTAGTTGAATCAAAATTTTCAGAATTTCATTCCTTATTTCTAGATAATATTTTTCGTATTTGCGACCAGAAATTTTCTAACGAATTTCGATTAAATTGTATTTTTATACTACTGTTTGTAAAAACGTCTAGAAACCTGTTTTCTCCCGGCGCAATTACTGCCCGTTTATTTAATGAATACCAATTTTAAAAATATGCCCAATACCGTTTTCACTCGTATCTGGAATAGGACAGCACTGTATATTTCGGTAATTCGTGTATAATATACTTTTAAATTCATACCGAATAATTTGATTATTGCACGTGTATGTCATGCACCGATAGCACCGTGGACTTATCGCACGAATGTCACAAACCTTCAAGGGAGTCACGTGACACGGTTTAAGAACCGCTGGTTGAAACGATCAATTCATTTATATCGTATCGTTTTCCATACCAGAAGTAATCGATCGAGTAGTATACAGCTTTTTTAAATTTTTTTTCATTGAATATAGTAAAATCCGCTATTGTTACTAATAATGCATATCATATATGTTTTTTTCTTAAATAAAACATACGGCGTTATTGACAACTTGTAGGCAGAGGAAAACAAAAACCGTATAATTTGCGGTGTTCATTCTCCATTTTAACTGCCGACTTATGTTAACTGTAAATTTCGCGTGTACAATTTGCGCACACGTAAATCTCATCAAAATTTTACATCACGTTGAATTAAATGTAATTCCTCTGCAAAAACGTTCTGCGAAATGTATGTTGTAGACGTATTATATATGTATATACGCACATAAAAGTCCAAGTATACACAGTGCACGCCACATATGTTTGATTCACTAGAAGATGTTTTAACGGATCGACGTAACTACGCCCGGCGGTCTATGACTCGACAATGCTCTCCGAAAACGTTTAATTAATCATTCGAAAACTTGCACAGTGTTTTGTGCGCCAGTGGCCGCGACTCGAGCTATGAGCCGCGTGTGCGTTACAAACTTGAAACGTGCGTGAACTACCAATATAAATATCTTCGTAATAGACATTTTATTAAATTTAAGTTTAAGGAAAAAAATCGTTTTTCTCAGAAAATTAAAATAAAGATTCGGCGAAATTCAAGACATGACCGCTAAAATATTCAAACCAATAATACGATTCGTATGATTGTAAACTGAGTACTTTAGGATATTCGGAATTGTAGTTCTTGATTTAATAGAACACTTAAATAGATAGTTTTTTTTTTTTAAAACTAAATAATAATTTCGCACTGTAAAAAAGACGAGAATTGTGTTTTGAACATTTTTTTCTTTTCGAATAATTTTTCTTTTTTTATCATATTATTTATGTCATTTAGCGTATAGAATGATAATGTTTCGAATAAATTATAATAATAATAAACGAAGCAGGAGATTATTCGTTTTCTTTCTTTTTTCCCGAAGGAGATATAATAGGTTTTTTTTTGGAATGTTGGTAGACCGGGAACGTTTCGAAAACGTTTAATTAATCATTCCGTTGATAGTTCTGAAGGCACGAGCATGTGCGTATGAGTGATACGTTTAATACCACGCGGTTGAGAATAATCGGAGAGAGCAGAACAATCCGATTAACGGGGGTCATGCAAGAAAAAGTAATATAATCCACTTTTTGCGAATCGTGGGTGGTAATAAAAAAAAAAAGTCTCATTGTTTGTGATAAAAGTTCGAAATAAAAGTGTTTTTTTTTTTTTTTTGTAAACAAAGTTCTGAGGGAGGAAATATATCAAGAAAATAAAGAAAACAACCGCCGTCGTAGAAAATGAAGAAAATATTTTATAGTATGGGCAGTGTTGGTGTGCATTGTCATCATTATTTTACTGTAACGCGTCTGGATTACAAATACCGTACACGCGATTAATTTGCACATATCGTTGAGCGTTACAATCATCAGAGTGTACAATCATTATTACATATCGTACACAGACCTAGATGTCATCATTTGAGGGGGCAGAGAGCTAGTTTTCATGCAAATACATGTCCCTCTCATATTACTCCATCGCATCCTTTCGATTATTAATAGTTTCGATTAAAAACACTATTAGAATTAACGGAAATAAAATAAATTATCAATATTCATTACAATAGAAACTTGCACATTTTTTCATCAAATTTATTTGAAATATATTCAGTAGTATAGATCAATTAATTTTAATACACGACAATGATATCATTTGAGAATCTATTTTTACAAGTGGTAGTATTGTAGACCTAATTTAATTGTCTACGCGACGCATTACAGAAAATACACTATTAAATGTAACAATTACAAAAAAATTAAGGAAATGGTTAGTAGTTTTTAAACGTTTTAAACGTTTCTTACTATCACTGTACATGCTTTCAGCTTCCAAAAAATCTCTGAATTCGATGAATTTCCATTGATATACAAAACAAGGTCTTGAAAAATAAATAAAAATATAAAATACAATTAAATAAGTTTTAAAATTCTGTATTAAGTTATATAATTTTAGATTTACTTTGTAATGGTTTGCTAAAAAGTGCACATATTATTTTCAAATCATGGTTTATAAAATTGTCCGTAGATGAAGTCAAGAGTAAACTCTCAGGCACAAAACTGGGTTTTTTATATTAACAATTATGTAGTCAATTATTGGAAAGCAGTCACTTGAAAATTATGTAGCAATATTCATGGAGGTTCTTCATTAAATATTCCGTGGTAACATTTGATAGTGCTTTAATTACTCTACACTTGTGTTATTATATTATAATGAATTAAAAATAATGATGGAGATGAAGAGAGAAAATAAAAATATTACTAATACAAATGTATTAGTAATATAAACACAAAACATTTACGTTATTTTTTTTTTTTTGGAAAATTGTTACTGTTATAGATTTTTTGTTTTAAATCAAATTTATGTATATATTACACACATGTAATATACATGTTACTTTATAATACATCGTTTGTTACGTTGTACAATCATCTCACAATAGTTTTGTTTTGTTTTAGAGCGTTAAGATAAATTACAGGGAATTTTCATAATATTGCAAAAAAAATAGTAAAATTGTTAACACGGCTGTTTTTTTTATTTAAGTTCTTACAGTTTATTATAAGCTTAGATGTATAATATATTAACTATATTCAAAAAAATTGTTTGTCATTACATTTTTTTTGAGTATGTGACGTTTGAATGTTAAAAAATTATAATGAAATAGACTACTGGGTTTTGCTTAGAATAGAATCGTGTATTAAATGTAACGGTTATTTTCAAATTTAAAATTATAATTCGTTGAAATACTGAAGACTTTATCCACAGATCCAGGGGCTCATTACTTTTTTATATTTGATTTTAATATTAAAACGTATTGGACTATACATATTCAGCACTGTAATGGCGTTGTAGAAATTGAGTTATGAGTGATGTTTTCGGACGAATGCATTATTTTCATTAACATTTTAAATTTATCATCAGACCTTGCGATAATGAATAATTTATTTACGGATTACATTGTATAGTTTTAATTCAATTTTAAATTGATTGTATTCGTCATTTTAAACTGTCGTAGAAAACTATAATGATAGTACCTCACATTTTTAAAAGAACATTTTCATAAAAATAAATATAGATATTCATAAATTTTTTAATATTTAAAGCAACCCGAATTGTATTGTGTACATAAATGAAATTGTATAATTGAAAATATAATAGTGTATTCGGTTTTATTTGAATCTCATTGAAAAGTAAAGTGTATTTGAAAGTAAACAACGCTTATTTTTCGTTTACCATTAGTGGAATTATTTATTTTTAATCAAAAAGCCTCGAGACGTAGTCATAACTCTATTTGGCATTGGCATACACCCATAGGCGCGGGCACGGGTATTGCAACGGGTATGCTTTTGCACATAAGCTGCAGGCCAAATGTAGGCTCTAGGCCTCCTCTTGGTTGGATTGGTTTTCAAATAATAAAACATTAGATGTAGGTATGCGCTGTAACATTTTAAAATATATTCACAAGGTACACGTGAGCGTTATTTTTTTTGAAATCAAGTATTATCAGCACCAAATTAAGACATAATCCAAGAATGTCTCGACTCACTGTTATTCGTAGTTGTTGAACGACAATTTTAAAGATATCGAGGAAAATTTTATATATATCCTATTTCTGGAATGCGTCGCCTCAAAGCTTAATTTTTATTTTGATTACCATTTCTTTCATTATTATTTATGTTAACATTATTCAACAATGAGTAAATGTATTATTTTATGTGTTAATCAGCAAAAGAATATTAAACGTTTTTAGATTCTGATTATTCTATGTTAATACATTGAATATCTCATATAATAAGAATATATATTTATACGTATATAATATGTATATCTTATATTATTTGAAAATAAATAGCAAGGTTTTCTGATAAATGTATATTTAATGGGGATTTATAGATCATTGCATATTGGTTTTAAACAAAGGAAGTGCTTGAAAATTATGTTTTAGTTTTTTTTTTTGATCGATGGCTTTTGGTAGCATTTATGGCTTCTTTTTATCCTTTCCAAGAACCTAACTTGATGTTTGCACATTGGATCTGCACATGCCAACGCATACACTTATAATTAAATAATGATTCAAATATTTGATTGAATATCTTAAAAAATAACGGTCTTGCTGCTCATACTGTATTAAAATCTATTACTAACGAAAAAATAATTAAGTGTGATGCTGATCTTTGTGCGTACAGTATTTTTGTACACGGTTTTTACCAAAATATTATTTTTTAGTTTAGTATTGTGTATTTTGAAAGAATTATTTTTTAAATAAAAATATAATAGGTGGTTTATTATTGGTACACTCGACTAGAAGGATATTTTTTATAATTATCTAATTTAAATTTTAATAAATTGCAAAATAATTTTAAATATATAATTTTAGAATCGTTACTCATTTAAGTTGATCATTGAGGATATATGCTAGGGAGTAAACTAGATAAGTGGACAGAATGATAGATATTGTTCACTGTAAATAAAACTTATTTTCCACGTATGTATATTAAAATCTATGTCTTTTTTTATAAATATTGAAAATGTAATTAAAATTGTTTAACTGCTCAAAGTGTTTTCAACATACAAATAATATTAATGATATTTATTTATCTTGGCCATCTAACAATCATTATTTATTAGTTAATATTTTTTCTTAACTAGAATTAAAACATTAATATTTGTAAAATTTGCAAATACATGTTTATTTTGGAAATGTCGTTAAAAAAATGTCGATTCATTGCTAAACAATCACATAACAATTTTTTGACATTTTCAAAATCAATGAGGAGTCACATAGACGTGTATGGAATCTATGAACAGTAAATAACTAAAAAAATATTTTATTTTAAGTAATTTATAAAAAAATATTTTCTATTTCATTTATTGTTTGTCTAATAGAAAAATTTAAATTCTTTGTTGTTGTAATTGATTTCAAGGAAATATTGGGTGACAAAACATTTACATAAAAATTGTCTCATCTCAGCTATGTTTACAATAGTATTTAATATATAATTTACTGTAAATAGTCAATTATTTGCCATGCTATTTTCCTATCTCGTGTTTAAAACTTAGTCACAATTTCATTTAGAGGCTGGAGCACATCTTAGTCTTTTAAAGAACTATTATTTACAGACAAGAAAACATTAGATAAATATTATCATTATAACGTAATTTACGGAATATACGTCAAATAATAATCAATAGTCTTAGAGACGTATGTGAATGCCTACATACTTGATTTTCTATCGATTATTCATTGTTGATATTACGAGTTGTAATATTCGAAAGAGTTCTGAAAATGAATTAATTGAAATCTGTCAAAACAAATGAGAGTTATACTAAGATGTTTTTATACATATATATATATATATATATTACGTACATGTTAAATTGGTGTTACACGATGTTTGGTGGTGAGAAGATAATATAACGTATTATGATTTATTTTCGAATTCATACAAGAATAGACTTTTCAACAAATATTCGCCGACAAATATAAATGTTGTTTCGCAATCATGGATTTCAAACAAAATATAGGTATAATGACAACAACTACAAAATACGAATAGAAAAATTAAAAATAATTTTTATTTCAGTTTAAACACACAAATTTCCTTATATTTTCTTTACTTCGTGGATTCTTACGTTTCTTCTTCTTTGCCTCATAATGATTGATTATCATCGCGTATTGTTTTTGAATTGTTGAATAATCGATTGACGTGTCAAAAAAAACCTTAGGTCATTTTATTGAAATGTTGTGTACGTTTTTTTTTATTATTTATTTTTTCATGAAAAATTACATTTAGTTATTATAGTTAATGATGATAACACAGATCAAAAATAAATATTTTGAAAACAATATTTATAAGGTTTTTTTTTATGAATGACGCCTAACAATAATTAATCGTTTATACGGATATATTAGTACTTTGATTAATTAGAAAAGCAATAAGCACATTTGGTTTTTTTATTTTTCGAGTTTTTTGTAGGTTTCGGACGATGCAGAGCCAATTTCATTAAAATTGGATTTCATTTCGAACATTATTTTAATAATAAAATCAAATCTGTGTATAATAATGGCGATATGTTACAAAATCGTCCACTACCATCGAAAATAATAATAAATATTTTTTAAATTAATAACTAATAAATTACAATAATTTTATTAGTTTTTTATCGACCGAAGAGAAATGTTCTAGTCTAAAATATTTCGGATAAAACGGAGTAAACGTTTTCGAATTCGTACGTTTTATTTTCATAACGAAAACCCACCGAATATCATCGAGTTATTACAAAAGTTAAGTACATATTTAGTTTTGTAATTTACACTAACCATATTTAATCGTAATTGTAATTCACAGAGTCAATTTGTCCTAACCGTGAAACGCTAAAAAAAATAAAAAATTCATATACTTTATATATATATTTGAGACCCGGGGAACACGCTGTACGATGTAAAATGCATAAATTATAAGATCAAACGGAAAATGTGTTTTTATCCCATCGGTCTGTATTCGTTAATTTTTTTTCTATTTGATTAAGAATTTCGATAACACAACGCACATTTAGTATATTTTTTACAAATTCCACGTTTTTTTTTATACTATAGTAAAAGTTACTACTTTGTAGAAAAAGCTCACCTTAATTTTTTCAATAGCAATATAATTTTAAAGCAATACGAATTATTACATAAATGTACAGTTTACGTAATGTTAAAACGAAAGCTTTCAATGTTATAATTTTATCGTCTATGTTAGGTTAAAAACAGTTACTTTTTTCAAAATCGTTGTGTATTGATGGAGGAATTTTTTTTTTTATTCTCGTTTAAAAAAGATATTTGCGAAACGACATTTTTAAATTTAATACTTCCAATAGATATAGTCTTTTACCAATTTGTATTATACATATAGTTTTATATTATAAGCCAATTGTTATAAACGAATTGATTACGTTAGTCGAAGAACATTTTTTGAAAAAATAAATATACCCCGTAGGAAGGATTATTGAATTGAGAGACGTGTGCGCCATTAGCAACGAACAAAATGCTCACGTGTTCTAAACGTTTATATACGAATTTCTCCGGATTTTTATTTTATCGGTAAAATATCTTATTTCCAAGATATTTGATTATTGAGGTCCACTTATCAAATTGTTATTTGTATTTTACGTCTCATACTTCGTTGGCGGTATATGCAAATTTTAATTCATACATAATTCTCGTAGTTTTGAAAAAGATTGTCACAAATGATCGACGTTTCAAATCATAATGTGTAACGCAACGATTGTTGAATGAGCTTACTTTATTTACTTTTTATATTGTCGAGACTTGTCTCGGATAATGGCAATTTTGGATTACATTCTGCTTCCTCTTTTTTCGTTCTACGGCTCATCGAGAGTCTTTGCGTCTTGTACAAAAACCCCCTACAAAATCGCTCTCTTCCCAATTTGTTGTTCCTATATTTAATACATGTTCTCTTTTAATTTATCCCTCCATTGATTTCTAGGTCTTCTATCTACGGAATTCACTGCACTCCTGTACTTTCTCGCAGTTTTATATAATATATTATATTATCTATTTTCCTTTTTTTTCTATACAAAAATATAGGACCAACATTTTCCCTCAGAATATTCTTTTTGTTAATGTGTAGGGTAATATTTTCGTTCACTTCGAAAAAACCTTCGGTTTAAAGTATTTAAGCAGAGCGTAGTGAAAAATGTTATATATATATATATAGAATTATATTTGATATTGCTATTGACAATATTAATTTTTTACTTTTTTCATATTTTGAGATATCCTGATTGTTTCGTAGAATTCCATGAAATGCACTGTATAAATCTCATTAATGAAAAATTAGAAAATCGAAAAAAAAAAATCAAGTCATTTACGACTAGTTTCGGATTAACAAATTTTGACACATAAAAAGCAAAGTACGTAAAAAATGACAAAATAACAATTAAGCGTTCCTGTTTCTATTGTTTTGAAAATAATGCGTCAAAAATTGTTGATTTCTTAAAATAAAAATGTATGTCTAAGACGTTTTAAAATTAACATTTATCTCAATTGCCTGATTTGCGATAGATTCCTGCTTTATAATATGATTTTCTAATTTGAATAGACAAATATTATTTTATAAAATGACCAAAGTCATTTTATTTTTATATTCTGAGTAAAATATTTAACATTAAACAGTTACCATATAAATTTCAGTTTCAAACTTTTTCACTTACCAGTCAAGAAACGTTATGTTCCAGAATAATTTTATTCTTTTGATTTTCTGATTTTACTAGTCAACTTACTGAATTCACAGTAGAGACCAGCGTGACAAACCAGATCATTAAAATAATTCTATATTAGAGATAACTATATTCAAATCATTCATTAATTGATTAAAGCAATTTAACCATTAATGTAACCAATTATGATAAAATCGATATAGTGTATGATATAATAATTATAATAATTTCTAATATAAAAATTCAATAGTTTTTTGTATCTTCTAAATTACGTACTTATAATTATTATGTATGATATAAGTAATTAATACTTATAAATTACTCGTATCTATTTGTTACATGTAAAAATATTTTCTTTTGCTTCATAATTTTAATATGTTTAACGTAGACTAATCATGGATAAATAAATAAAAAATACATGTTTTGATTATATTTTTATAAATGTACAGGTTCAATTTTTTTAAAAAATAATTAATAAATATAACAAAGTAATCTCCAGATCACTAATTTCGTTGAATTGAAATGAAAAAAAAATTCTACGTACAATTCTTTTTATTTTTTTTATTGTTGTTGTTTAATGCAAATGATAATAAAATAAATATATAGCGTTGTATAATAATTGAACAATTAAAATACGCCTATATTTGAGTTAAAAAAAAAAAAAAATTAATATTGCTATTATACAATGAAGTAAAATCATACGCATTCACGATTACTGACTGTTGTGTAGTTGTGCATAATACGTGTAATATATTTGAATTAACAGTATACGCTCTACAGATTTTTGTACATTTCAAACGATTTATAAAAGAGTATTGCTCGTATAATATGCACTTTTGCGATAATATTATACAAATACGTTTATGTATAATATATTTATTTTCTTTTATTGTGTGAAATAAAATGTATTTTTATTTACTAGGGTAAATGTTTCAAAAACGTGTGTTAAAATCGCTTGTGGACTAAAATATAATGAAAATAATAATTATATTTTGTGATTTAAAACGATGATCGATTAGTCCATATTTTTTGTTGTTGAACAAACAAAAAAATATTTAATTAATTATAACACGGAAAATCAATAATCATATATGCGAAATTAAATGTTTAGTTTTTTAGAATTTTCGTTTCGTTTGAGAAAAGTAGAATCTACGATTGTTATAAGCCGATTTCAATCCACTTTATGTTGAACATAAAGAAAACATTAAATTCCAATAAATGACGATAAAAACGATCAATTAACAACGAGTTTTCTTATACAAAAGATAATTTTTTTTTATATCGATTGGAATAGATATGCTAATAATTCCAAATTGCGGAAATATTTAGATTAGAAAGCATAGAAAAAAAAGTGACTTGCAAATTAAATAACAACGTTAATTATTTTACGTGTAATTCATACTTTATTATATATATTAATACGTGTATAACTCTGTAATTGACATGGAAATATTACTGCATAAATTTACGGTGAAGTTTTCAAACATAAAGTCGTCTGATTTAAAAATTACGGGATAAAATTGTGTTTTGCCAATCAGTGCAAAATAAGATATAACATAAATATATATAACTATATATAATATATATATATATATATATATATATATATATATATAACTTATATATATATAGTTTGATTAATTAACAAATGTGACATCTATTGTACACGTGTATGAACAGTTTGAAATGGTTTAACTTTTATATAATATGGGAAAATAGCAGTAAATAGAAAGACGTGTAAAACGGTGAAATAAGAAGGAGACCAACACAAAACTAAAAAAGTTACGGTTAATATAAAAAAAAAATGTCTCGGCATTTTTAAAAACGTCAAATAAGATTAACGTCAACTCAATGTTTCGTTTTATTTTGTTAGTGTAAGTTATATTTTTATTTCTGCAGTGCTTTTATAAAATGAATTCAGAATTTACTGAATTTTAAGTGATCGATATTTACGCAGTATATATTTTACATTCAATAATGTGTAGAATAAAGGGGGAAAAACAATAATAATAATAATAATAATAAAAATAATACAATAAACGTTGTTTTGCGATGTACACGAGCCCACATCAAATGCAAATTAATCTCGTTGCATTGAAATATTACTTATGCTCTGTAGTAAGTAACGGTAAAAAAAATGGAGCGATTTAAAAATTCGGATTTAAAATACACTTTAAAGATGAGCATAATAATATAGATATATCGGTATTAAATAATTTTAAAACACACGTTTTACCAGAAAATATAATGGACTGTTTAGAAGTTGATCAATGAATATCAATTATTATTATAAGGCGGAGATTCGTGGGTGTCGTTGTATATACACTGTTTGTGTATGTATATTGTATTATACGAGTCGGAGCAAACACCGTTCTGTTTATATATATATATACGCCTCAGATTATAAGCCATAGGTTTCCAAAATATTTTTAATATGTACGCGCATAAAAATAAAAACACTTTTCATTTTAAATTGTATAATTATTTCTTGTATACTCATTCTATGTTTTACGAATAAGGGAGAATTTTTTATTTGCATGAGTAATATACCGCAACTTGTACGTGCATCCTGGTTATTTGTTTGGAAAATAGATTACCATTCGAGCTTTGGCCTCAAGATACTTCACCAGTAATAATCATCTGCATTAGCGGATTATATTCGTGGAAAAAAATATTAAATTACACGTAATAATTATAGTAACACTTAATATGAGCGCGAGCGAAATACGATTTAAAATTGTTGATCCGTCCGAATTCAATAATTTCGTTAATTTCTAGTGTTTTTATGTTCGTAATTTAATTGAAATTTTAAATTTAAGATATAAAAGATGTGGAAACCCAATTCAATGGTACGTGGTATAATCTATGCTACGAATTCTGCGCCATTCTTTTCACGGTTTACGTCTATAGCTGATATGCGTATAGTGAATATATTTATATTAATCGTCTGTTTATATTAATATTTATTTTTATATGAATATATTTTATTAACATTTTATGCGCGTAAAATAATTGGCGAAATTGGTCTTCCGTGAAATTTTTGTCCGGATCACGTCTATTTATTTTACCCTACGGTTACGAAAAAATCCGATATTATTATTTATTATCGATATAAATAATAAATGAATGAAGTGTTTTTTATTTTTTTTAATCAAAATATCCACTGAAATTAATATTTCTCTTCTCCTGTTGTTTTTTTAGAGTTATATATACATATTAAATATGTATCGCTCTTCGGCGGAGAAGGCTTGCGAAGCTTACGCCCGGAGCTTTGAAGAGATCTCTCGCTTGAAAGAATTTCATTTCCCATTATTGCTGTACGTTTAAAAATTATTTGCTTACAATACTGTAAGTGCCAAACGAAATTTTTTAGGAACTTCAATGGTTCAAAAAACACTTTTCGTTATCACGCTATTGTATAGATAGGTTGATTGTGAATACAAATTGCAAAAATCTAGATCACACTGATTTTATTGTGGTATAATTTTCAGAAAATATGTCGACAATTATTAACTTTGTTTGCATTTTATATTTGACTTTTTTTTCAATTATAAATAATTAAAAAACGCGAATCAAATAAATATTTACTTTTAGTACTGCATCCGAACAATTATACTATATTAAACAGTTGAATTAAAAACGTTTTATTAATACGTACAGGTATATAATATGTGAATCGCATATTTCCCTGTGTTATCGAATTTATTATCCATTGGTATCTATAATTACTATAGTTCCGATATTTATGATTTTCGTCGCACAATTAAAATTATACCAGAATATGATTACAAATATGCAAACCAATTTTGCACGTTTTACATTTTTGGGCATACAATTGTATATATTGATTATTTCTAGATTACGTAGCATACATTTTATTTATTTAATTTACAGTGCACGACCCATGTAAATATAGAATAAAATAAAAGTAAAATTGATTTGTAATCGTTTGTTTTTTTTTTTTCATATTTAATATCTCCGTGTTTTGCAATGCAACCAAAAAAAAAGTAATAAGGTGTAACAACAGTATAAAATTTTGTTTTAAATTAATATTGACCATTTTTTCCATATATTTGTTGAAAATAGGAATATTTCGTATAATTGCTTTTTTTTTTATGTATAATCACGTTTTTAAATGCACGTTTTAATAAAATTATGAACGTTAACGTCCGGGCTCGAATAATAGCTATTCGAAACACAAAATATTTGAACTTTTTTTTTTTAAAAATACATTTTAAATTGTGCGACATTTCGACGATTTATTTGATTAGAATCATCGCTGTGATGCCGGATAAAAACGTATATTTAACTTTGGATTACAGCAGTAGATGGGGGGAGGGGGAGGGGAGGGACAAAAGGTCCTCGCAATAAAACTTTGCCCCGGGTTTCGCAAATCCTAAACCACGGCCCTTAACATGCATAGGACATTACTGTAATTACCGTATTGTAGTTATGCGGCGTTATTACGCGATGGACAAACGATGAGGTCAGTTTGCTGCGGTCCATATGATAAAGTGCGCGTGTACCGTATTAATAATATACGAGTGTATGCAAATTTCATCGAGTAAAACCGAACTGAAGAATATTCGTTTTATTTAAAAACGAATTTCCATTATTATTGTTATTTAAAAAAAAAAGAATTGCAGCGTTTGTCTCTCCTTCTCGCGGCGGTGTATCAAAATCACAACGTGCGTACACGCGGTTCATGATGTGTTTCATTCGTATACAGGGCCATGTTCAGGCGTGTGCGTGTACGAAGGCCGAGGACGGGAAAAAAGGAGCTGAGCATTCCATCCTCCTTTTATCCCTTTGTTTCGTTAAAGGGCTCTACTCTGCGAACACTCGCTCCGGGTCCACTTTTACAGGATATAACACCTCCGCCGCCGCCATCACGGTGTTGTGTCAGACGACCTTTTCTTTTGGAGTTATTGTTATCATATATATATATATATGGTGTGCGACTGAAAGAGTGTTATATTGTTTCGAATCGATATTTTTCAACTGTTTTACGGTTAAACAAATAAAGGACACACGAGAAAGACACATAAAAAAAAAAAACGTTAACCTAACGCAACGTTTTAACGCCGAGATAGACAGACGCGGTATAATATACCGTACGTATAATATATCGCACGGCGGGGAAAAAAATTGATACTTACCGCGAGAAAAAAAGAGAAAAAAATCGACGATTGTATAATAATGTTAAACATTAATTATTGTTGTAACATACGTTTAGATTCCTGAGCGGAGCGAAAAATAATGAAATGATTTTTACATACCTCTGTTCTTTTCTGCGGTATTATTGAACATTTTTTTCGAACAGTTTTTAAAATTATCGATTTCATTTGAAAACGTGCACGTGACTAACGCTTAATTATGTATTTCAAAAATTTATTTAAAATTTAAACGTGTACGCGTACAATTACGGATAAGTATTATATAATTTTATAACTTAAACCGCTCGTTATCGTATAAAATATTCTGGGTACATAAATTTACCGTTTCGTGTTTTATGACAAACTGTATTATTGTGACGGAAAACGGCAATTGAAATTGAACATTTCTAGTTACTTTTAAAAAATTACGTCAAAAATATATATGTATACTATGAGGTTAATTGTAAATTATGATGTACTCCATAAACAATATATTACAGTTTATTTTAAATATAAAAAAAAATGATACACTGAAGTTTTGTTCAGAATGAAAGAATCGTTTTGTCGAATGCAATTATTTACCGTTACTTTTAAATTCATAATAATATCAAATTAACAATATAAAAAAAAAAATTTCTATTCAAGTAATTCACTTAAAAGATGTGCGCAATATTATTCATTTTTAATTTTTGTTCAAACATTTTAAATTGACAAAATTATAGTGTTAGATTTGTATTTATAAAGTATGATATTTTTTAAAGGGCCAAATATACAACACAAATAACATATGACGGAGAACAATTCTTAATTATGTACTTAACTGTTCATATAATTATTTTAAACCGGCCGTGTTAGATTTTTTTCTAACAACTTAGAAATTTACTTAATTTCATAGAAATACGATTTCCAGTTTTATGTGGATTATACTTATTGCATTATATAAACCACATTATGAATCTAAGCTAGTTTTTCGGTTTCGTTCTCTCTTTCTACCACAGAAATACTGTACTATTTTGAAAATTCTAACATATTTATTTTAATACGAAAACTAATTTACCATTATAAAGTATAAAACAATTAAAGTGGGCAATTAAAATTATTAGTTGTAAATTATAATAGTTACAATCAGTGGGTTTATAGAATTATAATTTCAATTAATTCCGACACATTAAATTGTATTTGTTATTTTATAATACATTTGAATTTTTTTTTTTTAATGTTAATCGTGCGTTTAGTTATTACTAACAATTCAAGTAGTTGTCGTCGATTACAAATAGAAAATAATTGTCAACGAATTTAGTGTTATTAATAACATTATAGTGTTATTACTTCCACAATTGTGTAGATATAGTATTTGTGGAAGAGAAAATATTTATCATTAAATTATTTATAGTTTTTTGAAAAAAAAAATTTATTTATTAGATTTTTTTAAATATATAAAACATAATACGTAGACATATGCAGCAATGTAAAGCATATTTTCAAATACTGTATTGACACTCGAATGCATTTTGTTTTTTTAGCAGATAATACACATGCGATTCGATTTCTTTAAGAAATTTGAACAAACAACTACAAATTTGTAGTTGTACTACACACAGTATGTTATGATGTATACACGAATACGGTGTGATGTGTACGTTTCATCTAACGTCTTTACTAATAACTGTTCCGACAGACGTTGTCCTGTCCAAATCTCAATATTTTTTTTTTGTTCGTGACTTTGTGAAAACTATTGGTAATTTGATTTAAATTTTAATTCACAATATGTTTCATTTATATTTGCCTATTTCGATGTCCGAGTGAACAATCAAAACAATAATTTATTATGACACGGTACATTGATTTCTCAATTTTATGTTGAAATCATACCCGCTCTCTTTTCTAAAAAAATATAATCGGATATTGCAAACCGAAATACCGGTATAAGCGATCAGAGGTTCCCAGACCCGATGAGCAACATCATTTCTGCGATGGTGTCACGAGACTCAAGTTCTTCACTAACCATAACGAACCTCAATTTATCTATCGTCGTTGCATTATATTGTCAATAACAATTTAGTAAATGGTCACCACGGTAACCGTTAAACACCTAAAACCTCCAAATTTCTGTTATTAGTTATCATCGGGTCTAATTGTGAATTTAAACCATTCACGGACCCATTCAAACGCACACAATAACTTTCATTAAAATCGGTCCAACCGTTTAGGAGGAGTTCAGATGACAAACAAATGTACAGAAGAATTGTATATTTACATAATATACTCGTATTTAATACTTACGTTTCTACTTGCATAATAATGATATACTTGTCGCATTCGGTATAAGGACATATATTTTACTATACGACGGGTTATGTGATTACATCGTGTAAACCTCTTACAACATTCACCTACTCAAACACAACTCGTCTCATTTGTGTAAAATCATTCATTCGATTAAATTATATTAAATGCGTTTGACGGATTTCTCTTTTCTAATATTCGCGGCGCTCTGGAAGCGGTCTAGGTTTTCTCATTCGTGTTTATAATCGAATACTACACCTGTCCGCTATAATCCCGAAAATAATATTCACTTTAAAATGGTGAAAACGATCTTGCAAATTCCATACAAAATATCTGTGTGAAAAAAAAAAATTAGAAAAATTCGAAAATGGTAGGAGGGATTGTCAGGCGTTTTTTTCAGTTATCCTGATAAAAATATTCGCATACAAATTATGTAAATGATAATAAAATGTCCATACTGTTTGTGCAAAAAACAAATTTCATTCCTAATATGACGGGAGAAGGGGCTAATCAAACATGACCGATACCAAAGATTGGTATTCTTTTTTTTTTTATATATATATATTATTACACCGAATGACAAGAAATTATAAAATTATAAAACGCACTTGGAAAGTTGGTAAGTGTTTAAAATTCAATTGTGATTGTTATTTTAAAAATTAATTTTTAATTTTGTTATTATGTTCGACGGCGTAGAAAAAAAACGATTTGATATTGATTTTATAACATTTACATTATTTATTCTGTTTTTACAACGATAAGCCCATATATATATATATATATTTATTTATATATATAAAAAAAATGTGGTACTTTGAGTGCCGCATACGACCCACAGTCATTTGAAATCGCCATTTGACTTAAGTCCCAACTTGCGATCCATCTGTATTTATTGAAACCAATATTAAGAATAATACTAGCGAGAATATTTTCAAAAATCAAATATTTTTAACACGATTCGGTGAACACGTCCGATTCATACCTACAATTGTCACGTCCAATTCTGTGATATAAATTTGATATTATATTGTTGTTTGAAAATTTTCCAATGTCTATCGAAGACTTGTATGTTATGGTAATATATTCAGTTGGTTGGGTTATGTAGCGATGTGGTGTGAAAAAAAAAACGTGCTCTCCATTCGCGTTTATTGCATATATCTAATAGATGTTCTGGGTGAAAATTTATTTTTATTATTATTTTCTACATCAAAGAACTAAATATTCGTACCTTCTATCAATTTATTAATTTAATTTGTTATTTTAATTCTTGAAATTATTTCTGGAGTTTTAACATTTTAGAATTGATAATATATAATATATATTTTATTATTCAAAGATACACACTCACGTCACAGATGTCACCGATATTTCGATCACACCATGAAAACAAAATACGAGTAATACACATTATGAACATTTATAAAAGATATATAAAAAAAAAAATACGGTAAATAAACCCAGTTGTTTAAACACTATTTTAGATTGTACTCGAGACGATGACAAAAACTTATGTCGTTTTATATTATTCGTTAATACAATTATTATAATGACTTGTATTTTATCCATTAATCCTGTATATCTTAGTTAAAAACTCGTTTCATGCCTTCCTGAATATATATAAATATATTTATATTGAATTTTTTTTTCATTTTTAATTATAAATGCCTTTGTTGGTTTTTAACTTAATTTTTTCTTCATTTTTTCATAACAATAGTAATTGTTGTCGCATATGCATATGAACATGGAGTATTAAGACTTAAATGTCGAAATTCCATGAAAGTTTTGGTAAACAATACGGAAATTTAATGAAATATTTTGTAAGTATTTGTCATACAACATTATAATATGTGCTGTGACTCACAGCCTATGATATATATATATATATATATATATATATATATATATATATATATATATATATATATATATATACTGTTCTGTTTTCTAATTGCCCAGATGTATTGCACAATATTAAACACAAAATCAAACAGTGAATGCTGTCATCGACAGTAAACACAAATCTGAATTTAGTATATTCCTTTAAATGGGTTAGGTAGTTTTATTCTTTCAGAATGTATTCAACACAAACATTAAACAAATATTTAAATAATTCATATATTACATATTATACGTTTAATACTGAAATGTTCACTTCATTTACTAATGTAAGTATTTATTTTTCATCAAATCTATAAAAATAATAACTAAAATTTTCAAATTATTTTAATTAAATTGTTCAAAATAAAGTAAATATGTTACCGGAAAATGTGCAGACATTGCAAACTGAAGAAATTGTAAGTACCCGCCTATTTATTTTATTTTAAATGCTTTAAACAAAATACTTACCCAATTTTTATTATCAGACAGCTTTTAGAAAAGTACTACGAGTATGGAAGAGGAGTGCATTTATGTTTTGTAGATTTCAACAGGCTTGTGTCGGTATCATAAGAGAGAAATTATGGTCAGCTATTGAAGAATTTGGCATACCAACAAAATTGATCTAACTGATAAAATAATGCAACACAGGAAAGCGTTTGCAAAGTGAAATTTGCAATTAACTTATCTCAATGTTTTGAAGTAAAGACTAGCCTTAGACAGGGTGACGAGATATTTTCCGTACTGTTCAAACTAGTATTAGAAGAGTTAATCAGGTTCCACGAGAAAAAACATGGAAATATTAAGTATCCCGAAGATTCTTTTGGTCTTGACCGCTTGGCGTGTTCATGCCAGACAGCCTAATTAATACGTTTTTCAAGAACGACGTAAGTGGATAAATCAAACACAGACAGTAGTTTAAGTGTTTTTTTTTTAAACATTTTTTCAATATTAACGCGAATTACTTGGATTAAGTGGTAATTCATTTTAATTTTTAGAAACTGGGTGCAGTGGGTTTGGCAAACGGCAATGTCAATGCATAAAACTACAGAAATTGTCAAGAGCAACAGGTCCTTATATAGCGCCATTCAATGGTGGATTAAGGTAAGTTGTGATCTTATTGATGCGAAAACCGTAAGAGTAGCCGGATTTGTACGGTCGTTGACCGTAACTACAATTATAGTGTGTTCGAACAGTAAGTCAATTTTGTGCAGTTTTTGCATTTTATGTCTTTGAATAAATTAACGTTTACATACGAATGGTCAAATATAATTTTATTTTAGTTTATTCAATAATATAATCTTATTATATAATGAGTCGATGTAGATAATTATTTTGTTTTATATATTTTTTGTAATTATTACTGAAATTAAACTTATTGTTGACTGGAACACTTTCAGTAAATGTAGGAAAGATGAAAAACATATATAAGTGCGATTAGAAAACGTATAAATTTAACCGCGCAGAAATAACATCATGTTCATAGTGACTTCCTAAATAGAAACAGATGACAATCGGAATCTTAATAGGAACAGATGCAAGAGCTACGTATTTACTGGATTTGTCTGCTAGAATAATGTGTCTGCTTTATGTGTAGCAGAAAACAGAGGAATAATGGATTACTTACCTAGAGAAGAAATACCCATTAAATGGTAAATTGGAAAATGTACGGTTCACAAATGTTATCATGACAAACACTATGGAATGCCTGTCACTTATGTAAGAATTTGTAAAATACATTTCTTTTGTTGTAATTTATCATTTCACGCTTTTATATATGCTTTAATTAATTTGGTTACAATTATGACCGAATCCTTTCCGAATTAATATAAAAATGTTCTGTTAAAATGAAGTATTAAATCTTCTTATAAAATATTATTTTATGATGAATTAAATTCGAAAAATAAAAGCTTTGCCTTCACGTTGCGTTGTCTCTTCCACCGAAAGTACAACTCGTTTTTAATAACACATATTTCGATCTCCGAGGTAGTTTAAAATGAATAGATTACTGGACAAAACGTAGGGAAATTTTGAAGAATAATACGGAAAACTCTGAATTTACCGTTTTTGTGGAACGAGAAAGTGGTTAGAATAATTATTATTATTATAGGTCTAGAAATTAAAAATAAATTATAATCATTTATAAGGTTCCTTAAGAAAAAAAAGAAATTGATTGGATTTAAATTACTATTGAATCTACGTATATATATATATATATATATATATATATATATATAGGAAAAAAATGTCAATTTTTAAATTCGTAAAAAAGTTAATTAATTATTTAATTATGAGCAATGCGCTTTACCGCAGCGGAACCACAATAGTTTCCTCCTTTGAGCACAATGTCTCCCCAGTTCCTTTTATGATACATAATTTTATTTTTCTCAAATGTAATTCGTACGGCGGACAGGATAATTTATTTGGACTGTCGATTATTCCATTGTATACGCTGAACCGGTACGATTAAATGAGTGCGCCGCGTATTTTTCTCGTCTTCTTGACAACAGTTTTATTTGAAACGTGTATTATGAACCGCAGGGTTTATTTCATCTTCACACGGATTTAATGATATTTTAGAAGACAAAATGCATGCGTACTTTAAGGATTTTTAGTGCCCTAGCCCTAATTATAAATCACAATTATAACTAGTTTCTCCCCGATATCGATGCGCGTGCATACACACACATACACGATACGCAGTCCTTAGCGGTTCGCAAAAATACGTTTAATATAGAAAATAAAAGACGATAAAATAAACACAACTTGCAGGGCTGGAACCACTGTCATATTTTGCAATGCAATTTATCATTTGTTTTTAATGTTCTCCAAGGTAATAAATATGAAATAATAATAATAATAATAATAATAATAATAATAATAATGATCGACTGAAATAATGGTTAGTACAGAGTATAAAATTTAACATTTGTACCGGGATTGACGACACGATGAACAAGGAGGTAAATATACAAAACACACGTATGCTATAATAAATTTTAATGTACACTTGGATATATCAGTGTTTTTATTTAATACAATCAGGGTTATGTGTGTTTTGAGCCCTGTGTACGGGCATCCTCATTTGTTTATCGATGATCGGAAAGTTTTAACTCTTTAGCAAGTAAATATTTGAAATTAACTTAAAGTGGTAAAAAAAAAAAAAAAAAAAAAAAATCGTTAACTCGCTTATTAGTACTGATTGTTATTTTTCTTTTTATATTAATACTGTTCGCTCAATACAATACATAAGATATCACAAAAATAAATGACGACCCGGTCGAACTTCGTTGGCGGGTGCGCGCGCACATAGCGTTCGTCCGCGAGGTCAGAATAAATTAGGGGACGGGATGGGGCGCGGCCGGGCCGTAGGGCCGGGACGTGGAGACGGTTGATAAATGATCGGTTATCGCCAAATAATAACGCGTCGCATCATCGTAAACGCATGACGTCCGGTGACAGATATACGTATGACGTGTATAATACGCTTTACACGCGTATATTATATCCGTGCCGTAACTATGTGAAGTTTAGTAATAAAGAGCCGACTCCGGCCATTCGAAGACGTGTCAGTCACGTCGCGCGTCACGCGTGATGTCTAATATCCCGCGAGAGCGAACGGAGGCGGAGACGTCCCAGTGCAGAAAAAGTGGATACGACGACAGTGGTGGAAATGAAGTATTTCCTCGGACGGGGAAAGAAGACGTGTTGACGACCGGCGTGTGGTGGTGTATAGTAAAAGAAATATAAGCCACTCAGAAGGGATTTGCCGACGACGACGACGACGACACCGCGGTAACGGTCATAATGGCCGTCGCGGTTCTTAGGTGATGGTACGAGGAAATGGAACGAAGTGGACCGAAAGAAAATTTAACGTTTAACGAATAATTCCCTCCGTGGTCATCACGTGATTTCCCTCTTCGTCGTCGTTACGTTTCCGTTCGGCTCGATAAGTCACGCGATATTACATGACCACTTTACGCAGCAGTTAATACGCGTCGCTTCCGAACACGAACTGAGTACTCGTACAAAAAAAAAAAAAGGGGGGAAAAAAAACGCGTACACGCAATAATAATTATAATAATAATAATAATAATAATAATAATAATAATAATAATAATAATAATAATAATAATAAAACGATCACACGTCGACCGATTTTCGGATAGAATTGATTATTGTTGTGATTGTAGTGATAAATTGTTTACTGTAATGATATGAACACGTGCACTACTCCATTTTAACACGAGTATTCATTTTGGAATTCGTTTATTTCATATTTTATTTTTTTTTTAATACATTATATTCGAACAAAAATACACCAACGCGCCTGCTCGTCTCGAAACGCCGATAACGTTATAAAAAAAAATAAAATAAAAGGAAAAAAAAAAACATTTAAATTCTAACGCGTGTATCGATACAGTGTAAGGCCATACGCATAAATTAACGCTGTAGACGATAAACTGATTTTATTTAAAAAAAAAAAAAAAAATCCTAAATAAGAATACAAAAAAATCATACATAACGCATATAGAAATGTCTTGTAAGAATAAAATACGAGCGTGAATATGTATATATAAAAAAAAACGGAGGCATACGATGAACAATCGCACCGCGTCACCGCCGAAATGCGACAGAGGAACAAATTGTTCCGTCGATATCGACTTGACCATTGGTCGATCGGGCACCATCAGCGTCCCGATCTAATTAAAATTAAACAGACCAAAAAATCTTTGTCTCGGTGATCTCGTCTTCCCCGACAGTAGCAGAAAGATTGTGGCCACACTCCCGAGTGACAACGACTCAAGCAATCGGCGTTCTACGAGGGCGACATGAATAATTCATGCGATTCAATCAGTCCTGAGTTGTTTCTGGTTGTCGACGACTTTGCTCAGCACGAACCTTTTTCGTTCATTTTTTCGAAGTCTCAAATACCGCGATAAGGGTAAGAAATTTTACATTCACCCGTTCGTTGCTTGCTATTTTTTCTATTTTATTAAAATAATTCCTAACAGTTCTCGTGCTCACGACCCCGGAACACTCTTTTCCGTCAACAGGAGTAGTGTAATGATTCGAAGAAAAAAAAATATTAAGTGCGCTAATTCTTATTTTAAATCTGAATTATTTACATTATTCGACGTACGTAAGTTCTGTCTCTATAGCGGTCCGTATCGCTAAAAATCGGATATATTCAACGGATATTGTCCTTCAAATGGCGTAGGCGACGGTCGTGAAGAAAGGATTCTTTTAATTTACTTCTGAAAGAGTTACAAATAGATAAACGGTAAATAAATAAATCGCGTAACGTACGTGCGTGTTTATCGATAAAAAGAACACGTCTTGAAAACTTCGGGTTAGGTCAATGGTAAACCGTAAGAACGCGCAAAACTGTCAAAAAATTATTTGAATTTTATTAGTAGCTAGGGCGTATAATTATTTAAAATTTGAGTTTATTTTAGAAAACGTGTACGGACATAAATCCTATAACAACACAATATTATATATAAATATTTTTTAAAACAAAATTGGACACATATATCGTAAAATTCACAAAAGTATCGACGTTATATGTGTATAAATCCGCTAATTTTGTTTGATTGGTGAATTCGACATTACATACTGTGCACTGAACAAAAGCGAATAATAAAATAAATCAACGTGTATTAAATTATTTAATTTAATTTGAAAATTCATCATAGAAAATAACTCGGAGGTATCGATTGAATTATCGGGAATTTCGTAAAAGAAAAATAAATCTAATTTTTTTCTTAGTATTTCTAATGTTTTTAATTTAAGAAAAAATTACAATAATCTATTCTGTTAATATTTTAAATGTGTCTAAATAACATATTCGTATAAAAATTAATAATAAATAATGAAAAAGTTAACATTAACTATTTTTTTATTTGTTTTAACCGTAATATTCATGAAATGCAATTCACGATATTCTACAACAAGTAATTACACTCAATAAAAAAGGAATTATTAAACTCAAGAGACGGTCGCAAGTACTGCGTATTTTGAATTCATTTAAACGAGACCCGCTCTTAATACATGCACCACAATGAGAAGTCTTTTTTGACTTCAATCACACACTTTTTGAATGCTCCATTATTTTTCTATGTATTTTTTTTATATATAATAAAAAAAAATGTCGTCTTTTAAATTCTATAAGGGTGTTAATTTTATCCTTAATACTTTTATTCCGTATCATCCTCTTTTTTTCATTCACAAATCGGATTATTCGATTTATTACCATCTGTTGTAGCGTTTATTTTTTATTTATTTTCTTTTTTAGATTCTGAGCGGAGCGAGAAATGTATTGGTTTTACAATGATGTCGTTATTTTTTAATGTGTGTATCCGAAAATTCCACTAGAAGGAATGATCTGATTTTTACCGTCATACATTGTTTCCGGGAGAAAATTGCATCTAATTGGTACTATAGAAACGTCATTTTTTGATCTTTCCAAAACCATTAAAAAAGCACTCAAAAATTATTGAAAAATTACATAAAAAAAAATGTAAAAACGCGATTGTATCGAAATAAACCTTGAAAAAATCGTTCATAGCGTTTTCGCATTTTTCGATGACACAGTGTATTTTATATTTTGTGAAAACTTACACGTTTGTTCAAAACTAACAGTTCTAGAGTGTTGAAATTTTTACCAAATATGTAGTTTTGTCAAAAAGAAAACAATTTTTGAAAATTGTAATACGCCTATGTTTATTTTAAGAAATTATAATAACATAGAGAACTGTAAAACAATATCGTAAATTGTGTATTATCGTAAAACGTAATCGTAAATTATGTATTCTATACACACAATATTATTAATAACAAATTACATTACATCGAAGCTTCTCTTTTGCCTGACGCTGTTGGTTTTGTAAACTAATCGTCTAGCGTTAACGTACAATGGATTTATAAACATAATAATTATAAAAACCATAATAATTTCGTTTATCCAATGAAATTGCCACGGATCTTTGCTCATTGCTACCACCGAATAACGAAAGTTTCAATATTTCCAATTTATTTTTTTACTTATTATTTTGTTTCGTGGGTTTAGGCATTCGAATTTCTTCCTTTCGTTTTCCATCATTCCAAAACGGATTTCGTTCGAACGCTCGAAAGCGTCGTCGTCATACGTACACGCGTGTATTATCCAAGTAAAATAATGTTCACATGCGCCTGCAGACGCTTTGCGCGGATGTAGTAGTGTTTACTCGTTTATACGAAAAACACGACAGCAAAAGCCTTATTATATTTTGAAGACCATTTATTTCTAGAATTCAACGTGCCCGCGTGCGTATACGGAATTATATTATTATAACACTATTTGCGCGTGACGTGTTCGGGAATATTTTATTAATACTACTAATAAATGGTCGTGATGACGACGGTTAATTCAGTAAATTGGTAATTTTTTTTAATTATCGATTGTACATACTCAACAATAACACGGCGTGGACATGTTGTCGAGTGTATTTTATGTTAAAAAAAAAAAAATACCACCATTGTTACTGTGATTATCAGTCAGAAAGCGTCGTTAAACTGTGTAGGAATTACATATCTTCTAATTGATTAAATAGTAAATATAAAAAAATAACGTAAATTTGTGAATAAAGTTATGAATAAAACGATCCAGACTATAATTTTAAATGAATTTTTAGATATAGTTAAAAAAACGGGCTTAACATTAATCTATATATATATATATATATATATATATATATATCTAATACAATGTTATTAATTTGTAAAAATGTAACAAAAATATTTGCATTAAAATAAAAATTGAATATTTTTCTGATCATATCGTACTGAAAGACGGACAAACAACATAAGTAAAAAATATAATAAAGAAAAAGAAAAAAAAAATCATTTTGATTTCAACATAGATTTTTGTGTATACTGTATTCGTCGAACTGATGAACGGTAAGTAAATAAAGAACTAAAAGTAACGTTAGCGCCTTGTGGGGTTTAAAACGCCGTTGCCTCGAATCCAATTGAAATTTACTCGGAAACTCGAAACACATTTTTCATTGAAATATTACAATAAATATAGCAAATTAAAAAAAGGGAAAACGTTGATCGGGTCGAATGCGATGTGACAGGAGATTAAGGAATGAAAAAAAATAAATAAAAATGAAACACGTAAAACGCGTTAATCGAATTCCGATACGGTATTATTTATTACCATGTGTTTTCGTCGCGCGGTGAACGAAATACCTCATACGATTCGTTTTCTCTTATATCGAATGACGTTATTATTATTATTATTATTTTGAACGTATCGCAAAATATCACCTGTGAAATTAAACACGACCGATGTGTGAAATAAAACGATCGTAATGGATAGTATACAGATGTACGATGAAAATATTGCTGGCATACCGACGAAACGCGAACATTTCGATGCCGTACCGATTGCGATCAACATCTAAATGATATAATATATTAACCGAAAGTAAAATTAATCAAAAACTGCCTTAGAATAGGACAGGGACGCGCCGTGTCACATACGGGATTAACTGGAATTGCAACAATGTCCGTCGAAAAAGTTATAGCTGAAAACCATTTAATAATGTGTATTATAAACGATTTTGAAAAGGAGTAGACAAAAATATAACTAATTTATTATTATTATTATTATTATTATTATTATTATTATTATTATCATTGTACGGATTTGGTTTAAACTGAAATCAATCATAGATTATCATCATTATTATTATTTTTTAATGTGTAATAAATATGTAGAAATGTATTTAAAACGAAAAATAGAGAATAAGATGAAACTAAATAGACTATTAAATAATATAATATAATTATTTTATTAATTTTTTGCTAATTGTATTGTATTTGCTAATTATAAATATAATAATTGTAACAATCGTCAATATTTTAGAAGAGAGAAAAATAAAATATACAAAGAGTCGTGCCAAACTATTTTACACGGAGCCCCCCCCCCACAATTCGTTGAACCGGGGAATGGCTTAAAATGATTAATTAATTTTATTCGAAAAATATTTCTAGATAATATCATTGTTATTAGTTTATTATATATTTATAAGGATAATAAAATTTATCGATTACATCAATCTCGCAAAACTCCCATGTTTACATATTTATATTAAAATAAATAATATTTACATTAAAATAAATTGATGTCGTACACTAAATTGGGACATTTCGCTATAAAAACAACATTTTAAGTATTTACAAAAACAAAAATATTTTTCATGATAATTTTAATAAATTTTCAAATATACCTAGGAGAATGGTACATGTTTAATCGTGTATTTTATCATCAAAATAAATCTACCAATATAAACTGATGTAAACATTTATGTGTACGTGAATATTTCGTATCATGATAATATTCTTTCTGTGATTTACAATTTAGTAAATATTATTGTAATATGAACGAACGAACAAACAGATTAAAAAAATTTATTTTTTGTTTTAAAAAATATAAACCATAATATATTGCAATATCTATAACTATATTTATTATTTGTAATTTTTTTAATTCTACTTAAAATTAATTTAATTTAAATGTATACATTATTATGTAGATGATATTTCAAATGGATGAGAAGGAAAAATAGTTTAATTAAAAAAAAGCCCGAACTTTAATAAACAATGTTGTTTACCATGATAGCCCATTTTTAATTATACGGATATTGATTCGTATAATATTTATTTGTTTGTATATTTATAACTAATACTTTACTATGTCGTACAACTACATACTTGTTATAAATGTTGTTGATGTATTAGCTTTGTTGACTTACATTTAACATAATTACCATTTTGCACAAACCGAATAAAAAAAATTCTGTTTACAGGTAAACTAAATTAATACATTTTAGATTCTGAGCGAAGTGATGAGTATACCGATTTTACAATAATTACATTAATTTACTGATGTGTATTTTGTCGTATATGATACAAGTTTTTCGAATGTAACGTAAAATAAATATTTTCTCATTAAAAAATTCATCTATTTTTTCTACGTCAATGCATTTTTCAATTCCTCCAAGGATTTTATAAAATTAATTTTAAAGAATACTTTATTGCATTCTAAGAACATAATTGAAAATTGCGTGATAATCATGTTTTGTCTATATATATATAAAAAAAAATCTCTAATCTTACAACACAACTCTGGTATTATTTTCAAAATAAATCGCGTTGAATATTGTATAAGAATTTCTATGGAAAATAAAATTCCATAGAATTTATTATAAAATACGGCTGCGTTTAAATTATTTTAGCTTACAGCAAAAATATGTTTTTAATAAATACAAAATATAAAATAGGTGTTATTAATGCTTTAATACATGTAAATAGTTTTAATGAATATAGATATTAGAATAAATATATTATTTATTTAATTACGGTTGTTATTTATATTAATGGTATAGAATATTTATAAATGTTCGGAAGCCGCAAATAACATTTTTTTTAATACGATAGATTATCTCTAATACGGACGAATGTATTATTTTATTTCAATCAGATACTCGATATTAAATTAAAATTTTAGATAAATGTAATTAATTGTGTTTTATGACAAAAAAAGATGAGTTTTGAAGCTGACTATGTAAAAGGATTATTTTATTTTTATCAATTAATAAAATATTATTATTAATTGTGTTATTATGCATATGCTTGTGTTGTAAAATTAAAGTTCGTGTTGGTTTTAGAAAAAGCTGAAGTCTGGCGTTTTATTTTTTTTCCATCGACGTATATATATATAAAGTATATTGAAAGATCAGATACAATTTTTATTTTACTATATCAATAAATGAATATTAATTTGTACATTTTTATAATATTTAGTAACAATTACAAATATATATATTATACAATAAAATTTAAAATTTCTTTTATTACTTCGATTATATTAGGAACTGTCTTTCGTTACGAATATTTTTAAAATATTTAAATAATTAGTTGTATTGTAATTATAAATAAAATTTACATATTCCAGTATGAAATATGTATGAAAATATTTAAGAGCAAATATTGAAAAACGATTGATAATACAGATAATTTAAAAAAAATATTATATATATATATATATATATTTATAATAAGCATATTAGAGAACGAGTTCAAAGGGTATTTCAGGAAATCATTTCGCCGCTTTAAGGTACATTTGAAAAGAATCGGTTAACCGAATATCGTTATTAGTGGTTTCTCACTCTGTCACGGGATGTAAATATATATATATATATATATATAAGGACGTCCTTAAATGCGATCCCTTAAACGATGCGTTACGGGACGGACGTGTATATGTAAAAATAGCGAAAATTTGAATCAAAAACTCCATCCAATGGCCACAGACGCATGAATTCAATATGACGTACAGGAACGCTTCCCGAAATGTTCATCATTTTCATTTACGTCGACAATGAATATTATAACAAAATACATTACATAGAATTGTACTTTATTGTATTATTAACTACGTCGGGATAGTAATTGAAAACGGTTTCCTCGATTATATCATTTCTCGTCTGCAATACCAACTATAATACGAGTATATAATCGAGTAAGTTATAATGACTATATCAATCTTGTGGGCGTTCAATAAACGTTCAAAATGTTAACGTATTCGACGCGTAATTGAATATCAGACCATTTTAGACTACTGTCTCTATGGTAGGTACGTGTTATGTGGAAATTATATATTATGATTTAAAATTAAATTACAATATCCTCTATAATCCAGTAGAACAAACGTAACTACCGAAATAATCACGTTAATTAAAAAAAAGCAAACGGATTCAGAAATCTATTAAAACCATTTTCGAAATTTACTAATAAATAAGTTACATTGACAATATTTATGTCCTTACGCATAAAAATGTAGCCAAGGTATTATTGTCATTTTTAACAATTATCCGATCAACTACAGTCTATTTAATTAGTGTTCTGCCGAAGTTTCAGCCACACTTTCGGCACCCAAAACAAATTAAAAACTTATTCGACCAAAAGTATTATATTTTTTTCGACTCACTAAGCATTATATTTAGTCGTATAAATATTTTTAACCTGAACGTCGTTTTCATAAAATTAAATGATAAACTGCAATAAATATAAAAATTGTTCAAAGGATAGTAGGACATTGACGAATTGATAATGAAGACGAAATCGACAAACGTACTAAATAGGCAGTAATCTCAATAGAAATATCTAAGTTAAATTGGTTTACTTTCGTCCCTGACTGATCAAAAGAAAATTATAAAAAAACATTAGTTTCAGTAGAAATACTGGATTGGTTGTTTAAAAAAACAACTTATGCAATATTGTAACAATTGTAACAATAGAAATTCTTCATAAAATCAAGGAAATACAAAATCGTTAATAACTGAATTGGATTTGGACACCCTATACTAACACATAACTGTCGCATGAAAAACGGAGAGCCCATAATCTGTATTTCGTGTGGTGTATTCTTGGCAATCAAACATATATTAACCGTGGGTTTACAATGTATACCATCAAGAATTTCGAGAAAAACATTACATCCCGAGTTTTCGATAAATATTATATATAAAATATATAAGCTTCGACCTAAGCACCATTAAAAATCTCCACATTTTTCTTCAGTCGACTAAATTTGACAAATATCTTTAAGAATTATACCGCAGCAAAATATTGTATATAGCCATAGTTCATAATCCATACAATATGTACTATGTATATTGTATAGGTACAATGTAAACCTAAAGGTTCATGTAGTCAAAGTTTTTGTTATTAAATGTAGAAAAATAAAAAAAAAATTTTTTATCATCTGTGTTTATAAAAGGTTTGGTTGATTCGAAATTCATGATTGCTAAGTAAAAAAAAATTTTTTTTTAACGTATTTTTTTATATAATGTATTCTGGAAAATGCAGAAAACGACACGATTATATTTTGTTCGCTTATGCTTCGTACTATTATTATAAGGTATTTTTATTCATTTTAGTTTTGATTTAATAATATCGGATGAATTAAATTGCCAAGACTTTATTGTGGCAGTTAATTTTCAAAATCTATATTATTGGATATCACGATAGTTGCTTTTTATAATAATATTTAAATAAAATTTACCGTTTTCGGGTCTTTAACATAATTACTTCGGAGTAAAAAAAAAATAGTAATAAAATAATAAAAAATGAAAATAGACATTTTTTTGTTTCTTCATTATTTTTTCTTCAATGCCGTTACATTTTGGAATGTAAATGTCAAGGAAATTCGCTATTTAATACGGGGGAAATGAAAAACGAAAGAAAATAATCATAACACCATGGTTTTAGATTAGATAACTTTCGTAAACACTTTGTATACACCGTGACGGTGTGAATTATAATAAATTTTTGTGCTTATTATAAGACTAAAAAAAATAAAAATATCCTAGATAACAATTTTAGAATTTTACTATTACTGTAAATTCGAAAACAACGTGGAACGTCATTGCATACGATAAGAAGATTGTGAGTAAAGCATTTGTGTTATATTTTTTTTTCAAAATATAATATAAATTCACACATTTGGCGAATATTTCAAGTTTTTGTAACCATTAATTTCGAAATTATAAAGGAATAACGTGATAATCACTTTGCGTTTTCACCGTTTTTATAGATAATTTTTCGGTAGTTTTTGAATTTTTGAAAAATTGAGCAAATAGCTTATGTGAAAATCGAATCAAACGACGTCTTTGACGTATTAACTAGATGCGATTTGTTATCGGAGACAATGACTATGATTGTGAAGATCGGAGCATTCCGTCTGGTAGATTTTTTGGGTAAAGAAATAAAAAAAAAAAACATCATTTACATCATTCCTCAGAATTTAATTATGTATAGCGCGTATTCCAAGTTTTACACGGCACACCGTCGTGGTCTGCAACGTAGTGAATACGTAAACGTTACGAAAATTGCCTTCAGTGGACAAGAGCAAGCAGGACACAGAACGTTCGCGCTCGTTTGCGACGAAAAAACTCACCAGAGATCGAAACGCACATAATGCTTCACACGCGCACTGTCCTATAGTTATATGTCATTTTTTTGTCAACGGACATCTTAAAGCAACACGTGCGCGTAATTCAATTTGTCTTTTCAGTGTACACCATGTACCAATACGATGTATTCCCCCGTCATTCGCCAACGAGATATTTCCGAGTTAATTCAACTATTCCACAAGAATGTGTTCTTCACGTACGTATCGGTGACGCGATCGCCTGAAGTACTTCAATTTAGACATGACTGGTCATATTATTATATGTATTATATAAATGGAGGTACGTACGCGTAACATTTACTGGTGAGTACGAGCATGTACGCGTTTACAGCCGATGGCTATAAACGGTCCCGTCTCATTCCGCATTTGCGGGATTCTTATATTGAATTAAGTACAAGTAAAAACCTTACAATTCTTTTATATATATATATATAAGTATATAAATGTAATATAAAATTATATTTTCACTGTGTAGATAACCGAATGATCACGACTTTTTTTTTTTTGTTTCTTTGTAAGAGTAGAAAATAGACTACGTAAGATATATTAAATGGAAACGGATCTACACTCGTTGTATAACACGACTCTTTTCAGTTCACGACTGCACATAAGACAATTTTGCCTCAATAATGTTACTTCGTTAAAACGTACTCTTTGTTTGATTGTTATCTCAAAATGTTCATTTATACATTTTATAATCTATTAAAAATTGTTTTTCGAGTTGATTACTATTTTAATGGTATATAATAATTTCTGATATTAGATTGTATACAACTGTAAGGATCAGATTTTTTTTTCTTTGTGTAAAATATTAATTTTTTTTTTTTCCGGAAAGGGTTTGTTAATTTATTTTATTAAATAAAATGTATTCGTATTATATTTGATTTGGTACATGACGGAAAAAAGATAATGTTTGTAAATATCTACAAAGCAGTATCATTAAAATTTGTAGCGATAATCGTGAAAAGTGATTGGGTTTCTATTCATTTGATCGTTGTGAAATCTAAACTTAACTATAAACATAATTTGTTAAATAAAAATTAGATCCAAATGTTGACATTGATGAAGAATTCATAACTCTCGTGCTGTTGAAGAAGTGACTTCCATTAAAGTCTTTACAGGTATAAAGTTATAATTATATATAAATTTAATAAAATATAATGTATTTTAAATAGAATTAGGATAATATTACCGTGCCTGTAAAATTTGCTCACGCCCGTGAATAAATTTGGAGATGGACTACGTGCCCGGGAATGCGTTGAAATTATTTGTATAATATTATCATCATAAAGTTGTATCCAACGTGTACAAAAGCAATCATTTTCTTAGTATTCAATCGGCAAAAAACGAGAATATAGTATGAAATGTTATTTTTAATCACTAAAGTGACCGTAAAGTTAAAGGACTTTCGAAAACGAAAATAAATAAAATACGTATTCAAAATTGGATATTAGATAAAATATGCCAAATATATATTATTCTTACACGTCTATAGCTTACCTATTTGTAAGTCGAATTCAAAAAATAAATCGCTATGATCTAAAATTATGAAATACGTGCAAGCATTGACGGTAGACACTCGTTTTTAGGCAAATTAACATCGGACAAACATTATTCAAAAACGTTTTGTCAACTGAAATATTTTCGGCAACATGTTCTTGTATGAAAAAAATTGTACCAATTTGTTTATGAAAGAACCCTAGATTTTTGGAATTATTTCTAAATATTATAAGAAACGAAAAAAATGTTTTTATAAAATATTTAAACGATCCTCACTCTATAGATAAGAAGAACGCCTCGTACCAATGTTGAATACCGTTTTTTTTAGGTTTTTGTGTATGATATATTTATTTAAAAACGGTTACGTTATCATGATTTAAACATATATATATATATGTATATTGCATGCATGACATTTTGCAGATGTCTGTTTTTGTGAACACGGTGCAGGAATGTGTGTTTAATAAACGTCTATTTTATATGTTAATACTGTCATTTATATTATTGCATAATCCTTAGAATGTTTGGCGCCTCACACATATTATATTAATATTGATTATGATATGATTTGTAAGCATTATATCGATAATTGATTCCATTGGCGAATTTATGACAATTATTTGGGTTTTATAGCAGGCGCAATTAATATTCTAAACGAAAATAACGTCACACACGTAACCAATGTAATACAAAAACCGAAAAGGGTATTTATTTTCGTTCCATAAAATTACGTTAATAATTTAAAAATAATAATCGCCGTTTTAAGTCGTTACACCTCCCCCAATGGTAGAATTCTATTCAGAATTGTCCATTTATTGTATCTAATTTTACAATATCCGTTTTACGTATTCATTTAACTGCATTATTGTGTTACGTTGTATTTTATAAGTGAAAACGTAATATTAATTGTTTTTGTACGGGTTTCGTCTTTTCACCATAACGCATAAATAAATATATATCATTGACAAAATAGTTGGTTTCGTTTTTTAAACTCATATCGTATTCCATCATTGTTTTCTTAAATGCTGATCGTGTACAGACATAGATATATAATGTCTTGCGTAAACCAAACGAGTAAATCTCTTTCTATATTTATAACGTATAAATCCTATACTCTACAATAAAAACGTTAATCACAAATAAGGTATACCGTTATACTGTTTTTTATATAAACCATCGCACTCGTCGAATAATGTCACTAATTTCTAGACTATCGTATTACATATTATCCTGATAGATATATGCTTTTATTTTTGTACTATTCACCCAACACATTATAGTAAAATTAGTATTTTATACATAATTGTAGCAAAACTTTCATTTTTGACACTTTTCCTACTGTAATGTCTAAAAGTTTGCAAATCTGATTGTAGTATATTTTTAAAAACGTAAAATAAATCGTTCTGTGCTCATATGCATTCGTATAATACGTAATAATTAATAGTAAAAATAATTCCCAACATCAATGTTATGTCATTCAGATGTTGATTCTGGCTATGAATTATAATTATTTTTCTTGTTCCAAAAATCGATCAACTTTTGTTATTTAGTAATTAAATTATAAAAAAAGAAATTTTGCGAACAGTTTTTATTCTTTATAGTAAAAATTTACATAATTTAACCATGTATGTTGTATGCAGGATTCGTTTTATAAAAAAAATTAGACGTTTATTTTTTAATTTTTTTAAAATTTAAACCAAAATATTGATAACGTAATGCATATTTAAGAAAATTATTAGTGGACAGTTATGTTACATATGTATTAATTATTTTGTATTATTCGTATATTTTATTTTATTATTTTTCTCACTATTTTTTACGATTTGTATTTATATTTCATTCATGTTTAGCATTGAGACCCTAAAATGTTATGTAGCATAGTGCATTTAATTTTTTTTCATATGAATAATAATAATGTACCATATAAATCAAAAATTCATATTTCATAATCTAGTTCATGTTATAACAAACACGGAATAACTGTTTTACTGTATTTTGAGCAGGCTGCTCCAAAGGTTTATTATATGTATATATATATATATATATATATATATAAAATTGATAACTATTTCATTGATACTGTGTTTAGGAGGATATATTATGTACTGTGTGTAAAACATATCAATGAAAAAGAATTGACAATTAAAAATAGATAAGTTTTTTGATTGATTAATGATAAACAATAAAATACTAATAAAATTAAGAAACGTATTAATCAATTATTTGATTAAATATTTAAAAATGAACAAAGACGAATAAATTTCAATTTATTTTCCTTTAAACGAAAATATAATTTATATAAATACCGAACTCGTTCATTTGTCTTTTTGTTATAATTATTATATATGTATATGAATAATTAAAATACATAATTAATGTATCAAATTTTAACTGGGTTTGAATTTCATTAATTTCTTTTCCGAACTGACTTTATTCGATTATATTACATAATATATTGTTATATAAAAACTTTTCGTCTTTGATATCAAATAAAAAATAAAACATAATAATATAATCAATCATTTAAGTAATTTCGTGCCCGATGTAATTTGGTCAAAATCGAATTCCACCGAACCTGTCAAATAGGTTTAGCGTTTCAATTTCTTCTCCCCATTAAAGTGGTCTCAGCAGGGACTTATTATTTTTTTCTTTTTTTTTACAAGCTTTTGGTGTACTATGTTACACACTTGGTTCAAGGGGTTCTCTATATTAATACGATTTTGCAATATATTATATAAGTGGAATACTGGACTAATGAATTTTAAGTTATTTTTATAAACTGTAATTTATGAAAAATACTAAAGCAATGTGTTAAAGTTATTTTAAAAATATAAGTTAATTTTATTTCACGGGTTGATTTTTTTTTTCAAAAGCCTGAAAATATAAATTAAATACCTATGAAAATAAATAACATAATTTTAACACAGTATTTTTTTATAGTTAAGTACCTATAATATATCGTTTGATGATATTTAGATAATTATAGGTACTGAACACTATTACAAACACTGTCGAGATCTAATTTCATGTTTCATGGTATTTTCTTTCGTGTTTATTACAAAATTCGAACTTTTAATCGACTTATTACTTATTTATTTACTTATTAACTAAAATTTAATTCTTAATGTTAAACAAAAAAAGTTAACTAAATTTCAACTCAGTTTAACGAGTTTAAAGAACGTCTAATTATTCTATTTCCTCCAGACTCGAATAAAATAATACGTATATTATACACACGTTTATTTGAAAAACACACGAAACTAACAAGATAAATATAATGACGTTATTATATAAAATTTAGTATAAGTATTATGCATAATTCATTTTCGTGTACTAAATATTATTCAACAGATTTAAATTTTTTTATACGATTTTATTAAATAAATTCTATATTCGTTTGTAGTTAAATTTATTTTTATTTAAAAAGAATAAAAATCTATTATACTGAACAAGATGGGAATAATAGCTGTGGATTCAATTTTAATTAAAAAAAAAATGTTATATTACTTCTATTTTCATTAAAATTGTTAACATATTTTCTCTAACAGAAAATAAATACGATTTTTCAGTTGTTTTATAAAACATTTAACGTTATTGGTGGTAATTGGCTGTAATTAATTAAATTCTTGTCGAATGAATTTCGTTGTACACAACAAAACCTTGTATTTATATTGTGTCCTTTGACGGTAATCTGTTAATAAATATTCGTTGTACCGTATAATCACTAAAACAATAATTTTGAAATTTGAATACACAATTTGTGTGTAGAAAAGCAATGATTGTGGAAAACCTTTTTATGACTGAGTTAGGAATTCAATGTATTGTAGAAAAAAAATTGTAATATTATTTATGACGAGGCTTATAAGAATAACTAATTAATTACAGTTTTAATTTGTTATGATTTTGTTTTACAAATTGTTAAAATGTTTTTACACACATATTAATACAATATTATATAATTTGTATAAATCATAATTTTAGAAGGTCGTTTTACTGTGTTAAGCTACTAAACATAATTACGTCGATAATTTTAGTGTATTTATTTGTGTACAATTCACAGATTCATAGTTAAATATTATATAGTATTATTATAAGTTATAAACCGATTCCGATTCAATTTGAATTCACGTTTAAAACAATGTTCAACATAATATGAAAATAAAGAAAATGGTTTCGTTAGTCACTGGTTATGTATAGCCGTAAAAATTAATCATGTAAATAGTGTATTGCTTCAGTGTTTTAATTACAAATTAATTTAAATTGATTTGTTAACAACAACTTCTTTTTAGATAAAAATATTATGTTTAAATTCATTTTTGTACTAATGTACATTGTGAAACAACTCATTTAAAATTAAATATGTAAAAATTCGGTTTATGAATATTTTAAATCGAATGAAATTAGTATTTTTATTACTTTTATCCATAGATAAAGACATTTTAATTAATATACGTAAATAATAAAGATTTGATGAATCAACTAAGTTTAAAGGGATGTTTAATGTCATATTCTTTAAAGTTGTAGAAATAGTTATATTTTGAATAAAGAATATACAATTCGTTCATATTATATTGAATTGAATCCTGTGTACATGAATTGAGTGAGTACAAAATATGTGTAATATTACGCTTATTATAATACAGTTGTATTAGGTTTAGTTTTGTCCTGATACGTTGTTAATATTTGCAAATAAAATTATTTTCTTAATTGGAGGCTACATTTAATAATTCCTGAATGGGAAATTCATTTGTAACATAAAAGAAACGCTTACTAAATTTGATTAAATATCGATTTGTCATAACTTTGAGCTCGGATTTTAAAGACTTCAATTTTTTTTAAATATCTTAGGTGATCCTTTTCCAGCTACAAATGTGATTCGATAACATAATTATCTAAATAACTAATAATTTTTTTTTATTATTTGGATTTTTTTGGTCATTTGTTAACCATTTTAATGATTCTTTGTGTACTCTTAGGTCATTTTTTAAACTATTTTTAATACTCATAATACCAAATACAATATTATAAGTTGATTTATATGTAAGTATATTAAATGTAATTAATAAAATAAATAATATAGGTAATTAAAACAATTGTAAAGGTTATTTTGTAAATTAAATTTCTAAGGGCCATTTTTTAGATTTGTCGTGCATTTCTTGGGTTTGTTTAACTGATAAAAACAAATTTATAGAGTCTTCGGATACAAAAATTCGGAACATAGTTATGATTTATGTTATAAAAAGTGGGTTAGTAGAAAATTAAAATTTTGATGGACCTTCAGAATCCAGTCCGGAGCTGTCAACATTATTGTATTATACATTATAATTATTACATAATATACTATGTAATAAACTCGGTAACACTATTTAATACATTTCCTGAAATGTATTCTGCTCTTGTGTCTTCAACTATAATTATTGTATACCGTCTTTTTCATAATGTGTGTCTAATTCATTGCATTCTGTCGCGATACGAAACCTGTGTGCCGTCGTCTTTTATCATTTTATTGCACTGCTCGTAATTAGAGAAGGCAATTTATTATGTGCCAAGACGAGATGGTTTCTAACAATTAACAACGACAGCCGTAAGTGTCGGTCGCTGTATGATGCGCGGTTTGTTTTGTGTACACAAGTGCAATACACAATATTAGGAACATGAAATTAAAACCGTGTGCCGCGTGATTGTAAAACGAAAAATGATAACCGTTTCAAGTGCATAGTTTGGGGAACAAATGATTTATATATATATTCTCCCAAATACAGTGAATGAAGAATTATTATTTATTCTTAAAAATAATTGTACTGAACGGAATGACTGTTAAAACAGTATCTAAATCTCAATCACAAGTAGTGATTATTATTGAGGTTATTGTATTATTCTATCTCGAGATTATTATTATTAATATTATTATTATATCATTCCTAATAGAAACGATAGTTTTTAGAATAAACTAAAGGTATTCGTGTAAAACTGAGATTTGTTTTTTTTGTGATCTGATGTCCGTTTTACATACAAAAATATGTATTCATATTAAAGATTTTAAAAATAAAATAAAAACGAAATAAATAATTTATTTATAATTTTTCATCTTTTTTTAATTAAAAAATTATATTCATCCGCGGATGTTGTGAATATCAAATAAACTGGTAAACTGAGATAGAGATTTAAAGTTTTAATATTGTTTTAATTTTGGAAGCAACATTAAATCATTGTATTAGAAAAATTATTCTGAGTAACGTTAATAGTTTATTGAATTAAAATTAATGAATATGATAAAAATTGGTTAACTGTTTTATACGTTTAAGCTTTTATTTTATTTTGAGCACTTAAAAAATATAAATACGGCATAAGTCCAAAACGAACATGTCGTGAATGTAATCTATTTTTTTTTTTTTTTTTTTGAAATTTTAGGGTTGTTTTTAAAATAATACTTCAGAAAATCAAAAAACGTGTCAAATATATACGGGACTCACTTGAAGTAGTTTCCGACCAAAACATAAAGCGTGTCAAGATAATCCAAGCACTCCGCCTAACGATAGCGCGTTCACATTGGAAAAAAAATAAACACTTCATTTTAAAATTAATATGTGTTTCGCTTCGCTCGCTATATCTTAAAAAGAAACACATAAAAAAAATGTCTTACATTCGTTCACAATATTTTAAATTGTAATCTCAATAATCAATATTATATAAGTTGTCTGAAATAGAAATCTTTAATAGTAATCAGTCAGATGGCTATGGGATATACATATATCGTATTTCATTTATATACATTATATTATTAGTGCGTTTCAGTTGCCATGTTGTTAATATTAAGTGTATTATATACACTATGATTGCTGACATTGAAACGCGCATACCTTTACGAAACGAAATACATTTATATAATACCTCTATTCTTGCATCAGGTCAAAGGCTCTGTGAAAATGTGTCAGCTTTTAACACGCGAAAACGAAAGTCTGACCTATTAAAGCGAACGTAAATATATTTTTGCAAATATGATTTTTATTAAAAAAATCGCTACTTGCACATAAAAAAAAAAATAAAAAATATATCCTAAAATTTAAAAAATAGTGTACTAAGTAAAAATATAAATAACTAAACGAATATTTTCCATACGTAGTGTTAATCGAACATACATTTATATTCAATGTTTAAGAATCAATTTTTGTTCCGTATAAATTCTTATAATTATAGATCTTATAAAATTTTTGTTATATCTGTAATGTACAATCGATTATTTTACAAAATAATAGTTATTTCTGACGTTATTATACTATTGAACTCATAATAACAATTTTTATTAATTAAATTATTTTATTTCTATTTTTAAAATAACATCTTAATGTCTTACGCTATGTTTTTAACTGGGTAAATATACTAAAATTATATAACTATTCTGTTTGAAAAAAAAAAGTTAACGAATTTGATTAATCATCAAAATACACGTATTAAATCGTTATCATTGCATAAAGTATTATGTCATTTTATAAAATTCGAAAAGTTTAATTAAACTTTTGATGAGAGTATTAGACTTCGTACAGAACTCTATTATCTTATTATTACCATTATTCGTTTTGGCGGCGGTAGCTCGGACATGAAAGGAATTGGAGTTGGAAATTATTGGAGTTCGAAATTACTTTAATAAAGCGTGGAGAATCGGTGATGTTTTTCCCAAATCAAATGAAGTTTCGGATCGTTTGGAAAAAAGCTTTGAGAATGCTTTTTTTTGAGATATTTGGAAGTTATTAATGTTTAACAAGACGGAGGCGACTCGTGTATATCATTGAAAATTACAGGACTTGCATCTATTATGCTCAGACGTCTTGACTGACACCGGAGGCCATAAGTGTAAGAGAAACGGTTAAACGGAAGTTGGACTGAAGCGCAGAAATCTGGTATTAAAATACACTACGTATTATATCATGTGAATATTTAATTCCATCGCGAAAGGCATCAAACCGATAAGTAAGAGGACGAATTCTCAAGACAGAATATATACGAATATATATGTATATGTATAATCGTACTAATGTATATAAACAGTACTTATTTTGTTTGTCCTCGACAAACTCAGAAACTACTAAACTAGTTTCGATAAAATGTTGATGTTTTGCTCGTGATTTCCTCAGTTTAATATACGTTTTCACATTTTATTATTTCATCATCATTAAATGGAGAATACTCAAAAAACAGCAATTTTTTTGTAACTATTCACCGTTCTCCATGATAAATAAACAAACATTCATGGAAATAAATATAATCTATTTTGCTTAATAGTTATAATTTATTATTCATATGTCAGGTAGAGTTTAGGAAAATTTTTATGAAAACAATTACATTAACTGTTAAAGAAAGAATTTCGTTATGTAAACAGTTAATTATGTCATAAAGTTCTCTCCGAAATTATAAAGAAATTCTGGTTACATAAAATATATCTATATTTATATAAATCTTGAAAATACGTTTGAAGGGACATTTCTTTTTTTATTTATTATTATTTTTTTTTCTCAATAGTGTTGCATAAATATTGCGCGATTCAATAATTGTCAACTGTAGATAAGATTCCTAATGAAAATTCGCCTTCTTATTGCACATCTCTTCGTCTGACTCATACTTCAAATTCAAATATTTACATTTGTTTTAAAAATTCTATTTCATAATCACACGATAAGAACAATCTATTAAAGTTTTAGGAATATATATTTTAATTCAATGTTATAGCTGGAAATACCGAAAAATTGTTAGTAATTCGACAGGTAGGATTCAGGTAGGATCAGGAAAAATCACGTCCAAGAAATATAACTAAAGCTCCATCTGTATTATCATATAGCTAAAAATTCAATATGTGGAAAACAAACAAAAAAAAAATTAAAAGTGGGAACGTAAACAAATTTTTTATGAACTACAATGCTAAATTTTGGTGAAACAAAGTTCCCTATTTATCTATTTCTCTGGTAGATTTCAAAATTGCATTTAATAATCAGTAATACTTGCCAGTGAAGTCATGAATATATTTTAAAATTTTTATTTGTATTTAGGTGATAATGATATAATTTATCATTTCGTTGTTAATTTGTAATCGAGGTAATCGAAGAGAACTCTTACATCCATGACTCTGCAAAGTAATTGAATTTTATAAATTACACGACGTCGTTCTAGAAGCAAGTTAGTATAGTTGAGAGTTAACCACCAATACTGCTAATTCACTGTATGTCAGATATTATAGGTATCAACAAACCGTTTAGTCGCGTGAACAACGAATGTTCATTGGACTTTCGGGAAATGTCGCGTACAGAATCTTTTGAAATATCTTTTGTAAGAAATGGGGGAAAAACGTTACTAATGAGTAATGATATACTTGCAGGGTGTCAGGAAATAAGCAATGTTATAGCCGAGCCCAAATATCATTTATGAAACTATAGCTATAATCATGTGTATATTTCTATGCAACGTCTCATTTTGCAGACAACGAATAGCATAAATCATCTATTAATTTCCTGTGTCAGCGACGTACTCTTGCCTCGGAACAGAAGATAATATTGAGGTCATGTGTGTTAAAAAATAAAATAGTTTTAGTATTAAACGTGTTAAATAGTTAATTAAATCACAGAGCAAATTATAACTTTATTAACAAATACCATAAGGAATAGAGAATTATTATCGGCTTTATATTTACACCCTAAATTGATTCACGATTAATAGAGAATTAAATTTTACGTCCATATACTCGTATCATTTAGAGTCCCTCCTTTATGCTAATGGTTTGAAGTGTTAAAATGAGTGTTAAATATTTAGAAGAACTAAAATTACTATTATATTACGGCACAGTAAAATAGATAAACGAATCGTTAATAGTATTTAATTTAATTTAATATGCTCGTATATATTTATATATTATATTATGTAATCTAAATAAATCTGTAATTTTTTAAATCCCTTTATTTAGAAAAATATACTTTTATGGTAAAAACAATATTACGTTATACATTTTCATAAGCACATTTTTTAACTTTATACTACATTTCTATCATATACTACTTATGAGGTAATAAAGTAATCTTCTTGGGCAAATCGAAAAAATATTTAAATATATTTTACCTGTTATATTATTAACAAGCTGATTTGTCTCGGTTTTTCACTGACGGATTTAAGTATTAAATATCATCATATGCATCACGTTAAGTGACTCCCCATCTGAGGCCAGATTTTCTTTGAAAACGACAGGGCCGTATAATGTTGACCATGGGAAAAACATATTTAAACCCTGTGATTAATTAATGGTCAAAGTCTCTGTTACAGGAAATTGGATCCTTTTAAACAGACACGGTAGGTCGGTGGGTATCATTGGTATTTAAGTGTCCAAAACATTTTCTTTGGCTACACGCCCACAGTAAACATCGTGAATTCGAGTAGAACATTTTCAAAAGTTTTACTCACAATTTTGCGCAATTTGTCGCATAATTTGGTAAATTTATGTTCCAGAGCAAAATTGTAGAAGAACCTACCTTTAAAATCATTTTGTTCAGTAAAATCCCAGAAGAAATTAAATTTTAAATTTGCATGAATTCTAATATTTTAACATATTAAGCGCAAAAAATTATACACATAGACATTTCCCGGAAGACAATCTATAAGTGAGAACTCGAATAATAACTATCAGCACGCTTTCAAATAGACAGACGCATGAGGATATCCTAACTTAATTATATGTATAAATAATAGAATAAATAAATCATATATTTAATAAATATTGCATTTTTGTTTTTTTTTTTTTATCAAAATGTACTGTTAAATTTAACCATTGAAAATAATAAATATTTAAATATAAAAAATGCTTGTATTTGTTATTAAATATAATAATCAATATTTTAAATGTCATACAAATTATAATAATTTATAGAACGTTTTAAAACAACGTAGTAACATTTTTCTTACCCACTATTAAAATTAGTAAATTCGTCAACAATTATTTTTAACTTTACGTTTAAAATAAGGAATCTATAATATGTTTTGTAAAAAAAAGTAATATAACTCCAAGCCATTAATCTCCAAAATTACTATTTACGATATATAATTGAAAAACTATGTTCGCATTAATAGCAAAGGGTTCTCTTTATTTTTATTAACAATTTTGTATATTAAATGTACTTTAGTATCTATTACTGTACAACTTTATATTGTAGAAAAACATGTAGTTATTTAGAAATACTTAGATGCTTTAGACCGTTAACTTAAAATTTATGATGTTATCAATATATTAGTAAAAAATTCGAATTATGAAAAACTATTCTTACATATTTTGCGATGAATCAATCTTTCTAAATTCAAATAAATAATGTTTAATTGCGCTTTTTTTTACAATAATTCCTTGAGAACATGCGTAACATTAAAAAAGAGAAAATTCCTCTTAATATTATTTATTATTATTCTGTTTTATACGGAAAAACGGGATTAACATGCACGGGTTATACATAATGCGTGTGTACATATAAGTATTTCTGTTTTAACTGTTTAATAATATCGTGGCCACGCTATTGTAAAAATCAGATTTTGTTCTTTCTTTCGACAACTAGGAAATTTTAATTACGACGCTTTACGGCATTGGTTTTTTCTTTCTAACAACACATTCGCGTAAGTATACACTATAAAACCTGTTCGATAGGTTTCAATGAATATATTTTTTATTCTAATATCAATCGCGTAAACTTAGTGAATATTTTTATTTTTGATCAAAAAATTCGACGTCCATACGTTACATGAAAATCCATTCATAGATATTTTACCTACATTTAAAAACATGCCAATTTATGGAATCTTTCCTTAATTTATATTATTTGCAATTTAAAAACAAGGCGTAAGCGTTTTCCTGGAACTTTTGATGAAACGTAATTCATTTACCAATAAAAAGAAAAATTTATTAAAGAATATACCCAGATTTTCTACACTGATTGTGGTTTTTCGAAAATTTTAACGTAAATAGAAATTAAATTTTTGAAAATAAGATCCTGTCAACTCTGCCACACGATGGCCGACGGTGGGTTGTACGCGATGTCGCGCATAACGACGTTTTACATTTCTTCACATTTTTTTCATATTCTCTAGAAAATCCAACTCTCGCATTTTCTAATTTTTTCGATGCACGAATTTCAAAATAATCCTTTTACCCATTTACCTCCAATCATATTATTTTCATTATTATTATTATTGTTATTATTATTTTCATTATTATTAAATTATTATAAAAATTTTGGATGCCTTAATGTACTTTCCAACTTTTTCAACGACTGATTTTAATCGCACAATGTTACGTTTTCCTTTTATTCCGATTTACATTTTCAATGTAATAAAAATTAAAATTAAAATTTTTATATTTAGATCAAATCAATTTAATGTACACTGACATCATATTTTTACAGTATGAGAAAAACGGAACAATTTAAGTGCATTCTTTAGATTTTCATCTTTTAATATTATGATGAAATTCATGTAGCTGACAGAAACTTTTTCTCATTTTATGAATTAATTTCATGTAAATAACATACAGAAAAAATAATAATAAGATTGAAAAACGTAAAATTATGAAAGTGTTCTAAACAATATAGTGGAATGTATTTTTCCACATGTGTTTACGGGGATTTGGTATCGAGTGCATTACATTTATCGAGAAGAAACCAAAAGAATCTTTTGAATTATTAATAATACATGTTTGTAATCGTATTTGTACAGCTATGATTCTTCAAAAACAATTACTAAATCAAGTTGTTGAAATATACGATTTGTTGGTCTTGATTCGACGAATCATTGTAAAACAATCATTTTTATTTTGTTAGAAAAAGACGAGATTTACCAGTTGTTTTTACGAGACATTTTAATTTATTTTATACACGCGTAGTTTTATGCGTAAATGTAATTATTTTCAACAAAAACTGTACGACATGTAAAACATGTAAAAAAAAAAAAACTACTAACAATACGCGCATAAACGATTTTCTGTTAAATCTTACAAAAAAAAAAAAAGGTAAATAATATTACTTTTGCTACTGTTGCATTAAGAAAAATACACACACACACACATTTCGTCAATACGAATAAAAGAATGATTTTTTAACGTGGAAAATGTTGTATATTTATTTTTAAATGTTATAAATCATTATCATTTTTTTTTTCATTGTTACGAGTTAATTTATTTTCGGAAATTTCTCTGTTGTTAATACGGTATAGATGCGTAAAGTCAAAACGTATAAAAAATAAATCGTCCGAATGCAACAAACATAATCACGTGCCCAAATGAAAATCTTACAATTTTTGCCCGCCAATACCTAAACACAATTATTATATTAAACGGTGTTCGACTAAACGCTCGTTATATATTATCATTTAAATATGCATTGAATATTGATACGTAATTTTCATTGTCATTAGTAAATATCTATATAATCAGGGAACACAAGTCAAGTTTTTCATATTGTCGTTATTGAAAGATAAAATTAAAAAGCTGGTTTTATGGAATTCTTGTTGCACAACGTGGTTTTAAAATAATAATACAAAAAAAACTATTAAGGAAGTCGAGAAGTTACATTTTTTTAGTAACTTTTGAGCGAAATCTGCATAAATGGATTCACGCTGATTTGAATATGCGACTGAATCGCTCATGTGTTATTGTTTCTTTTATCAGAAAAAAAAGTCTTCGAGAACACCAAATGGCAAAACCGTTTAAACCGTGTTTTATTATATTACTTCGCATTATTTTTGTTAAAACATTGTTGTAAATAACATTAATCCAATAAGTTGATTGTTCGCTTGAACCGTTTTTATATAACTATTTAATAGCGCAAGTTCACAGTATTATTTTTGTGGACTTGTTTTACACGATGTCTGTAGTTTAAGTTTACACAGTTTACCAATATGCTATATGCTGTAATGCGATAAAAGCTTTTGCACAATACAAAATAATACTGGAAAATATTTTTTATTTTTAAATCGTCATTTCGCCTAACGCATTTCTCAGAAATAGACTCGGATATTCTCTTGATTTATTTCGTTTACACTTAATACCGTAAAGAAATTTAGTTTACTTTTTACAAGAAGCTGTTATATCATTTAGAATTCGCGCTCGTGAAAATTGTTCTCCCGCGAATCGTATAAGATACCTATTTTTTAGTCATAATACGCTAGCGGTCATAACATGTCTGGAGTTTTTAAATGGTTATTCTGAGAACGTGATTGCACCTAACAACCAAACGTCATTGGATTCAAATAAATGCGTTCATTTATTTACTTATACAAGAGGCGAAATAGGCAGAATCAATTAACAATATACTAAAAAAAAAAAAAAAATTATAAATTAGCAAATGAATGAATAAAAACGATATTTGGAAAAAATAAAAATTTTTAATCAATACGTTTTCGCAAATAATACATTTGTATATATATATATATATATATAAAATGTTAATTTACCATCGGTTTTGACAAAAGTCTTCATCAGGTAGGTATTATAAGGATGTCTCACGTAAACGTGTTGACACAGAACGTTCAAAAGATGGCGTAATTCGTCACCCATTAACTTAATAAATTGTCATCGCCTCAAGTGACGATACCCGATGCGATAATTAATTTCAGAACATGCTATCATTCCGAGTTCATACGCCGTACAACGGGAAACATTATTAAAACTAATTAAGTAGGTGTAATTATCATAGTTTCAATACTGTGTTTTTGCTATACGAAATTTTGAAACATGTTTTCAAAATCTATAAATAATAGAGAACAAAACTAAGATAAAATACTTTTTAAAAGAATTTTTAATACGCATATTCCGAACACTAGGAAAAAAATTATTCTGAATGTGTAATTGAATACTTCGTGATAATATATCGTTCTCTCAATATTTTTATTACTTTTTTTTGATAATACGATTATCAAATATGGTAATTATTAATTACTAATTATATTATTATTATTTAATCGAATATAAAGTGACGTCAATATGTATTTGAGGGATTTAATATATTTTTTTTTAAAATTCTGTGTTAATAATTATCAAAATAATTAATAAGTAAGTAATTAATATCAATTGATTATGTTTCCATAATATTTATTAGCATTGATTTTTTATAAACTTCTATAATAGTTATTCACGTAAAATAAAACAATACGTTATATCAGGTATTGTGCTTAAAATATTGTAGTGAAACGGGCCAAATCTGATTTCACCATAATTATTTCCATTAAAAACTATACGAGTCTGAGATCAGAAAAAAAAAAAAAAAATTGCAAAATCAGCGTGTGCACTAAACTATTGCATTTATTCTTCTGAAATGGTTTACTTGGGTAATAAAAAAGAAATACGAATGAAACGGTTTATGTGGTAAAACGGTTTCAGAGAAACTCCACGAAAGGAACAATACACTTTGTTTTTTCTTTCCAATAAAATTATTCTTTTGGACTTCGACTCCATCATTCTATTATAACGACATTTTGATTTGTAAATGTAATTATACGATAAGACAATAAATATACATTACAAATAAAATACGAAATGTTGCAAAAAAGAAAAATATAACTAATAGGTGGAGGTGTTTAAGCCCAATGACCCCTCCTCTCCCGTGTGTAATTCCATAATTTACTATAATTGTTTAAAATTAAGGATGAGATTAACCATTTAATTATGTAGAATAATAATAATTGAAAAAAGAACTAAAAAAAAATAAATAGAATTGCTTAAAATAAATAATCTTTGTGTGAATAATTATATTTAATTAACATTTACTTCAGAAATTTATAATTTTTAATTATGTTACTCCAATTTAATAGGCATGTAAATTTTATTATCGTTTTATATAATGCACTTTAATAATTATAGATAAAACAATAACACGTTGAATAACACATTAATATTATTATTATTCGTTATTTTCATTTCGAGTAATTAATAAACAAAAAATTAAAATCACAAATAAACAAAAATACTAATGTACAAGTGTAATATAAATTTAAAAAAAAACCATTTTGGAACGAGCTGTTTTATACCGCTTTTAAAAAAAAAGTATAAATTTTTTTTATATTTGTAAAATGATAAATATCATATAATAAATTATTTATATTATCTAAAAATATTACATATATATATATATATATATATATATATATATATATATATATATGTGATAAATAATTTGTTAAATTTTATATTAATATATACAGATATAAGAACACAAATAAATATATTGTTGTGCGTGACATTAAATTGTTATTATTTGCATTCAATTTAAGGATTATAAAGTAATTAATATAAAACAAAATTATTATTTTATCACTTTTTTTATTTTGATATTATAAATCTATAACTTATTTAACATAAATATTTGTATTTGTTGAAGTCTTTATGTAACTATGTTTCAACTCACCTAAATTCCGCAGTCCATAAGAAATGCACTTATTTCCTGGGCCCGAATAGATTTTTGATCATTTACGTATACTCAAACTGTGTGTCTGAAATATTAAATTAAATTAAGTATAATAATTATTATGCACATTAGGTCAATGCGGAACTAGTTCCCAATCAAATATGAGATTTTTAATAGTCCCGTTTAATTCTAAGCAGCTAAGGTACAATAAGTTGGCGTACGATTTTCGCAACATGGTCATTTTATTAGTATTTTATATATATTCCTAGAAGATATCGGGCAATTTGGCTAGTCTGCAAGTACTTCACATTACTCGTCGCCAGTCAAAAATTTACGAAAAACCCTCTCAGATCAATAAGAAGATATGTTTAATGCATTTTATACATCAGAAATCAACGATATGGGAACCAATTCGATCTATGAGGTGAAGTCCATTCGATTGAAAACAACTATTCCTATTTTTTATTTATAAAAAAAAAAAACGATAATAATTTAACACAAAACTAATCCGATTTTTTATTTAAATTGTATACATTTAAAATAAAATTATCTATTTTAATTTAATTATGTATTCGATAATTTTCTTATTGTCTGTAATATGAAATATTCAGAATAATAATATTTTATTTTTAAATACGTGTACAATATTTATGAAACCGATTTCCAGCTGAAATATGTGTATTGAATCAAAAAACTTTATTATAAACTTCAGTTAAGTTTGGATGAATAAATCAATAATACAAATGGGGCGTACAGTGACGTCAATGTGAGGGATAAATAGAGAAGTCAGACGAGAGTGCCTAACTATTGGCCTAGCGCATCACGTTTTCGTCGGTGTCCTACCGTTTATTCATTAATTTGTAAATATTCAACAACAGCTTTGTTTATTTGGGATTCGTTATAGTTTTGGTCCTTCGGATAATCCGAAAGATAAAATTATTTGATCAGCGTATTCTACGGACCACAACGAAAATTACGACCGTTGATGTTGGTGTTTTCGCAGGAATCCAATAAGGTAATAATAATATACGATATTTATATCGCGTATTATTTTTATATAAATCGCCGTATCAGCATTAAAGAACATTGTAAAATATTCCGAATCACTGAAAGCTCGTTGTAAACAGAGATAAAAAAAAAATGCTCTGCAAACTTTGCGTTTATTATTTTTATTATAATATTGCACGTTGTCTGTCGAAGGGATCCAGCCGTAGAATATTATATTTTAATCACGCGTTTTAATGACCAAATTTAAATTAATAACCAAACCATACCACTTGTTCTGAACTCTGAATAAATTATATTATCAATAAAAGCATTTATTCGTGTCTGAATACAAAAGTGTCACGTTTCAGTCGTTTTAATTTTCAAAGACAGGATTAAGACGTTTAATTCCCTACATCGATTCATTTTCCATTTTCATTTTGTTACACGATTCGTACATATTGAAATATAATACTCAACAAATTCGTGTCAGTAACAATATAATTTATTTTTATGTAAACCCATAAATTATTATTTAGTAGATATGTGTTAAAGGGCAAAGTGTGGTCACAATATAACTATTCATTAAATTAGTGACATAATTTTCTTCAAAATTTATTATTGTTCTTTTGATTTAATCAGTTTATATCGTTTAATATTAATATTATTATTATTAGATAGGAAAATTGTAATATTATTTTGATTTTAAATTGGATTATTTTAAAATTAAGTAAAATGTTTTGTGAACCGACCACAAACGGCTAAGATCTTATTCGGAGTCTTCTTCATTAACAGGGTTTGTTTATTGAATACAATTAACTATATACATAATGAAGACTATAACAGTTGTAACTTAACAAAATACCCATTGGCCATTGTATGCTTGACATATTTCCAGATATTATTAGTGAAAATTGAGTCTTTCATTTATTTGGCATTAATTTAATTCCTTAAACGTTAATCTATAAAAATATATTGCAATTTCACTTTCAAAACTTTAGTGTTATGTTGAAGATTGCTTAAGAGAAGATAAAGGTAAATTTTATTTTATAATAAACTTTTATGAGTAAAAAGATAATACAAATACATATGTATATATACATATATAATTTTAAAATATATTATAAAATAAAACATAATTTTATTTACCTAATAGTTCTCATCCTCTAAAGTATACTCAAATATGAAAAAACAAACTCTGTATTGAACTGCTTATCGACATTTTATCCAATCATTAAGCTTTGAATGTATTTTATAACGATGTAAAATAATTCAGATTTTTGTCATAAAATAATCGTCGATATTCTTATTTCATGTAATGCAATATTATAAATATTAATTTTTATGCATATAAAGAAGATAACGGTAATTGACCATTCACAGTATGTATAATGGAATGTTTTTCTAGCGCAATCGAATTCTTTATTTTATTTTTTAAACTCGTTACAATCATATTAATAGTATTGCATTAAGAGTATTTTTGAAATCACAATATTCAAAAAGTAAAAATAAAATAAAATTGTAAACACCAGAATTACATGCGATACATAAGGAAAACGCATGGACGAGGGTTAGAACTGTGCTCTTTTGAAATATTACGTGCGAGATAAGGAAAAAAAGTTATTCTGACTAGAAGTTCAGCTATACTGCCTTTGGGTGTCGTATAGTCGGCTCGTAGGCGTTGTATACGGTTTCCCGATAAGTTCATATCAAATGAAACAAAACTATATAATAATATAATATTATACGCTGCGTATAAAAACAAATCCCTCCTGACTCGCGCCTCGAGGAAACGCGTTAACCGGTATAATATCGCGTTTTGTACGGAATAAGCCTTTTAAGAACATAAATCGTGGGAGCATCACAGTCCGCGGTGAGAGTATTGTATGACACGGAACAAAATATCAAACCGTTGATGATTTCGGCCGGAATGTAACATTATACATCATTATCTGTTGAATTCCTAAAAACCGATTAATTCTCGACTCACGATCAAACACGACGAAGCAAACGTGTTCCTCTCTCGGTAGATTGTGTGATATTTTGACCGATTCAACGATACGGAGCCGAAAATGTAAGAGTAAAATGTAACTGTCGGAAGATCTTAAAAATTCTTAATAATCAACTCATATTGTCTTATTTAATAAAGCCTGCAAGACCCACTATTATAATACACTCGAGCAGCAGTTTAGTGACTCTAGAAGTTATACCACACATTTTTATAAACCCAAATCACAACGATTCATCACTCTTCCAATTGCATTCACGTGGGTTTTAACAAGTTAGGCCTGTAATGATATATGTACGTTCCTACCCACAGCCCATTAGTGGATCTTAAACTCATTGAACAGAGCACAATAGAGATAATTAAGAGTGGAGCCGATTGTTACGTCGCTCCTTTCAAATACCAGTCGTATGTGTCTAGGAATTGTCTGAGAGGAGGGCGATATTTATTTATTACTATAGATCGTAACGTGTCACTATGCACAGAGAATAATTCAAATTTTACGTTTTTTTTTTCTTCCACATCACGTATGGATCCATCACAGACAAATACATGTGGATTTGTAATTGAAATATACCTACATAATTTATAACTTGTAAATACGTAACATAAATCATGATATTTACATTTTTTTCAAACGGCCACCTACACTTTTCAGCTCGGTGAATATCATAGAAGCCGGTACCTTCCCTATTCGGAAGTGCTTACAACCCTCAGCACAAAGTATTGTATACTTCACGTGCGACTCATTGGTGGTTTTACAAGGGATTGTTTTTTTTTTTTTACTCCTCAAACACTAGTAGTATTCACCGTGGGAACAGTTGCTACGCAGTGAATTGGCCGTCTCGATTTCAGTCAAACGTTAGTGTATGCAATTGTTAAGTTTTATTATTAAATTTTAACTTTGCGTAAAAAAATAAAAAATAAATAAGTCTATTTTAGTGGGCGAATAATTTAATATTGACGCCAATAATTAATTTTTTTTAAAAAAAAAAAATGGTTTTATCGTCAACTTCATTATCACTTGCCGACTATTATAACATATACACGTGAACTGTGCCTATATTATATTTTGTGTATACAATTATAATATTATTATCATATGTACAAAGCAAACGGTTCGTCAAAACCGTTGTCGAGTTATAATTTTCATTGTCGCGTGTTTAAAATTGTTTGTTTTCGTTTAGTCTTGAAGATACAATATTATTAGTCACACTACGTAGTTTGTTCATCATTATAAGTGGCTCAGAATAGCTAATATTTATTCAGTTATGCCTTCAATACAGCCACGCATTTATGATGTCATTTTATTTCGACACATCAAGTGGCCAATGTTGTGAATTTGTATTTCGTATTATTGTATTCGTATGTATGTATATATGCATTAATTTATTTACATTCAAGTCCATCTGGTAGTTACTAGCAAGTGTTCCGTTTGAGTGTGGCTAGTTATTTTATTACGTACATGCTGTAATAGCCAAATTCTATTACATAATTTGTTGGGTCATCACAACAATTAACATTTCAACATTTTTTTGAATATGGTCATAATATTATTAAATTCATCCGGTCTTCTTCAAAGGACTAGATTTTCTGATGGCGCAACGTATCAATATAAGTTGAAAACTAACAATGTTTAAAACAGTTTTTAATAACAATGGAAGGAACATTGGAAACATTTGATTTTAACATGAAAATTAGCTCAAAGGAGATGAAATCTCTACTCTTCTAAAATTACGAGGGAATAAAAAAATTCGATAATTTGTTGACTTCAGCTACTTGGGATACATTAAAATCTCTGATAGAAGACTAAAAAGAAATAGTAAAAAATAGATATTATGCCAGATCGAGGTGGAATTCGTAATATATTTATATAAGAATATGAATAAGAATATCTGCTAATATGCATAAAAATAGGTATAATCGATTAGAAAAAAATAGAAGTCGCGTATGCACGAAAACATTTTTCGACCAATACCCTCTCATTTTAAACTTATCATGAATTATCACTGAAGCGAATGGATAGCAATGTTTTTGTAGACATGATTTAATTAAATTTATTCCCCGAAATATCTGATTGTAAATGAAATACGTGAAATAATACAAGAACGTTTATTCCGTCCGACACGTTTATTGGACTATAACATTGAATATACTGGCCACGTCAAATAAATTAAAAACCGCGCGAAAGGAGAACCAATTTTTTATATTATTTTACAAATATTGTAATAATGTTTTAATACAAAACTATTTTATTTGAAGAGCGTCCCGACGAGTACAATAACTATTTCAGCGACGGTGTACGTATATACCCGCAAAAAATATTTAGACTAAAATTTGAAAATTTTTGTGGAAACACAATATTGCGATGTTGTTTGAAAATGATTTTTAAATGGGATAATATGTCGAATCGAAGTAAAACGGTAACGCAGGTAATTATTGAAAAAAATAAGTTATTTATCAAATATAATATGCATATTTATTCAGTTGCGTTGCAATGGATTGTAATCTACACAGATTATGCAATATTCACTGATTTACAAACGATATTTTTTTGATTTAAAATCTAATTTATGATTTATTTCAAATCAAATTTATTAAAATTTGATTAAGTATTGTAGATATCGTTTAATCTAATTACTTAATGATTTTAGGGTTTTATTATTACTATTAATTTAAAGACAATAACAAATCATTACATTCAATAAAACGAATCTGAGGTGGAATTTAGCGTAACCTATTTCACTGATATATAATAATTAATTTTGAAAAAAACTGATTTTTTGTTGTTTTAAATAAAAAAATTTCGGTAATGTTTAAAAACTATCGAGAAAATCTAAAAATGCTAAAATACAATCTCAGAAAAATTTGTTACCGAAGAGTGGGTACGAGTGTAATTATTGGAGTACGTCTATTAGTCGAATATTTGTACACGGAAAAACAAGTGATAACAAAATAAACATCATTTCAAAACCAATAAATTTCTCGCTTTTCAACGAATCTAAAGTGACTATTCCGGTAAATGAAATAATAATTTTCTGCAGTCAATTCTCTAAAGTAAAATAAATTACTTTTCTGACAACGCAAAAAATTCTTTTTTCTCAACATCGCAAATAACGGTTTAGATTACTTTCTGTTATAGTTCATGAATATGTTAAGAAAGACACGTCTAGGTTTATAATGGGGTATTATACATTTTATCGAATTTTCATATCTGAATAATGCGAATCAACAGAAATAATTATATTGTAGATTACAAAATAGTATAATATCAATCTTGTATGTAATTTTCGAATTGTCGTTTTATGCAAAAACCTTAAATTATTTATGCGGAAAATTTGAACTTCTGAACGCAAATTTAAACTAATTGTGTCCAACGATTTTTTTTTTTTTTACTATTGGTAAGATACCTATGACGTGATATTTTAGACATTCCGATTTTATTGTTAATAATTTAATTAAAAAATCGTAACGATTATTTTTAATGCACGAGTATAGGCGCCGAAATTGACGTAATTATTCCAAACAATACTTTTTGTGTGTATAATTTTAAAACAAAACCATCACAGTATCTCATGTGTATTGCATTATTATTTTGGCTTTACAAAAAAAAAAAAAAAAAATCAGTAAAGAATAAAAACCGAGCATACTGAAATATCTCGGTTTTGTTTTAGTTGATTTAATATATAGAGTGCTGTATTTATTTAATTTCCTATAGAAAAACAGTAGGAATACACAATACAGTTTCTTCAAATAAACATTAAAGATGTGAATAAATACTGTTTTATTTCGTAAAAAGTTTTCGAATCAATCTTTGTTCTATTGATTTGCGTAGTTGAAATCACGTTGAATTAAGTGTAGCGTTCAAATCAAATACGAATATTATATATATTTTTTAAATTAATTTTACAAATTTTGATTCAACTACCAATGTTATCTAGTTAGTGACACGAAAACTGTCAGTTTTGATAGTAATTAAATCGCAACTTCATTGTTGTTCAGACCGTATTTAGTTTTTTTTTTTTGGTGGGTGGGGCGAGGCTCACAGGTATCATCGTTGAGTGATTTCTAAATTGTGATCAAAGTGTAATCCTTAAAATTAAAAAAAAAATTACTAAACTCCCAATCATTTAAAAGCAGCTATTATGAATTTCGTCTGTAATTCTCATACATCGTCGTCGTCTAAATAATAAAATCGTTTTCTTAGGAATGGGAGTTATGGGGTGTAAGCCCGATAAATCTCCCTTTCGTAATTATGCCCCTTGTTCAAAAACATTATCGTTATTTATCTAACTTCCACTTATATGATCAAATATTATCTTACCAGAATACCTATTCGTATTTCAGTTTTATTAGCTCTCCCGAAAATTTTACATCACTTCTTTTCAGACGACTTTTCATTTTAATAACTTCCTTTAATATACATTAAAAATAAACAGGTATCAAAATTTCTCTTTCCGAAATGCTATTTTTATCTATTCCATGTAGTTAACAAATATCCGAACATAGCGTATCAGTAAATGTTGATTGATACAAACGAAAAAAATTCCAATTCTATTTAAAAAAGTATTTTTTTACAGCACCGATTAAAAACGAAAATGTCAAATCAATCAATAAAATTTATATTTTTCATAATTATAACTATTATAAGGTGTGCGAATACAATTTAAAATATTTATGTATCCATTGAAAACGCATAATTGTAATAACACATAAATTTATAATTCGTTAGTATAAATATATTTCTGGGCTGTTATTTAATTGTTATGGGAATTAGACTTTATAATCGTTTAAGAAAATGCACAATTTCAATTTCCATATCGCGAACGTTTAATAAGTACAACGTTGTACAAATATATGATTCATATATACAATCGTATTCTTAAGTGTTAAAACATTTCGAAAATAATTATTTTTCAACGCCCCTCATTTATATTCTGATTTGTATTTATTTATCGATATTGTTCGTTTACTCGGAAACTCGAAACATGAACAAATATAATCGTCTTTAAGTTATGCGAAAATAAAAAAAAATTTTAATTATTTTTAATAATTAAAAAATTCGAAAACCTTTATTTTCGAAAACATTGTGGACAATTAAAATGTATATAGTTTTATAATTTGCGCGAGCATTGTAACGGATCGAGATTGTATTTGTATATTATTTAAATAACTAAATACACACACATATATATACTCGTATATATATATAGTATTAGGCTCGTAGATAGTAATTTTCACTGTAACTACTATACATTTGTACTGTCCGATAATAATAAATATTTATAAGTGTAATCTTGAAATTAAAGGTTTTTTCTGTTTTTTCCTCATACAACTTTTGTTTCCATAAAAAATTAATACGTAGTTTAGCAAGTGTGGCCAACATACATAATACTCATAATATATTCATCTCATCATTAAATATTTAAAACTATATCTTTTATAAAAGACGTTTTTTCATATTTTATATGTTTACAAAAAAAATTTATTCACCGTTTTCATTAAAAATAACACTGTTTTACATCAATTTGATTATTCAGTGTTATTGAACATCTTTAGGGTACATGCATTATTATTCTTACATGATGTTCTAAGTGCATAATCAATGAATGTTTAGCTATTTATTGTGTTATAGATGGTATATAGCAGCGTATACTTAATTCTCAAGAGTGTGATGAAAATTCTATAATTCACGCAGAAGATACATATTTGAAGTATACTCGTACTTAAATCCACGTTAGACACTATTATAACGGAAAGCAGTAGGGGTTATTAATGTTAGTTTTAAATATATCAGTGGGTATCAAATTAAAATTTTAATAATTAAGAGCATTTAAAAAAAAAAAACACAATAAATACAATATTGCTATATGTAAGACACCATATTATATATTTGTGTAAACAAAAGTCTCGTTTTAAATTTGTTTAATCGTGTTTTAAAGTACAAAATATGTAAAAACCTTTAAATACGTACGATATAAGTACATCGGGAACGTGTGTAAAATTTCACCCTAATGTGTTCCACGACATTTACGTAATATGAACATTTTTATGAACATATACTTATGTATGTTCAAAATGTTTACTCTATTTCGTTTTATAATAACACGGGTCATCATATTAATTATTACTTAGATATGTAATTTTATGATATACATAACGGAAATCAAGAATTTTTGTCCGATTTTTATTATTTTGTAAATCGCATTGGAGACAAGAATGCTAAATAAACCACGTAAAAACGTGTTAAATTATTTGTAGGTATAAAAATAAAAGTCTCTCATTTTTTTTTTTTCATTTTACAAATTACCTAAATTATTACACACACACACACACATACATATATATATATATATATATATATATATATATATATATATATATATATATATATTATTCATTTTTATAACTTTCTGTTTTTGTCCGAAATTGTTAAAAACGATGTAATGTAATACACTAATGAAAACGGTGTTAGATATATATTTCATTTTTTTTTTTTGCATATTCATTGTATTATTTGAATAATATTTCTCTAATTTAAACCAGACATTTATTTTCATCAAGTACCGGATTTAAATACTGTTACGCTGTAATAAGTACTGAATAATATTTGCTGTCGGACACGTCTTTTTTTTTAATCCATATAATAATTGAAACATTAAAAACGCGATTTATTTTCGGTTTCTTGGTTTGGAATTACTATTTGATTATTTACGTAAAAAAAAAAAATATATATCAAATTGATAAATTCTTTACACATGTCGTTTACAAATTCCCTGCACCGATTCAATTGCTTAGAAACTAAACGAATTAAACTGATTTTCTTCTAATATTTGCTCTCAAGTGTCAAGGAGCATTTTTATTGCAACAAAAGCTAATAGTAGCCATATAGGTGTTTTTATATGTAAATTGTATAAAGTATTTTTATTATTTTTTTTGCAAATTTTTGAAAAGAGGAAGTAACGATAATTATTATCAATAATTCCGAAATTATTTTCAACAATAATCAGAAATAAGTGACGACCGAAGAGAAAACTAAGAGTCTTACCTATAAATAAATATTTATATGGTTATTGAAAAAAAAACAATAAGCTTTCCGTTTAAAAGTATTAAAAAATATGCGATCAAATATTACACTGAATGTATGAAAAATAGCGTAAAAAAAATTTGAACAAACGTTATTTCCTGGGATTTAACGCAATATGTCTTATAATCACTCTTCAATTAAGTATAAAAATAAAATATTTGGTACTTGAAATTAATTTCGAACAAAACGACATAATATCTTAATGGGCTATTTCAAACGCTTACATGCGTATATTTACGGGTTGATATTAAATTTTTAATATACCTATTCATGTGTGTAAAGTTATATATGTGCTTACCCAATTACTCGAGTACACAAAAAAAAAAAAACGTTTAAAAACGAAGTAAACATAAGTATGATAAAAAAAAAATATTAACAGAGAAAAGCATACAAATAATGTAATCGAAAACATAATTTATTAAAATTCAGAGATGAAAACAGTATTATTATTATTATTATTACTATGTATTATTGGACGTTTAACATTATAATAACATAAAACGAGAAAATATTACGACGATGTGCCTATTGATTTAAATATATTATTTTTTACAATCGATTGTCGTAATCCTCGGTAGTATAGTGGTAAGTATCCCCGCCTGTCACGCGGGAGACCGGGGTTCGATTCCCCGCCGGGGAGGAAAATTTTTTGCAATTTTTTTTTTATTTGGACTATTTTTAACAAACGTATCAAATACTTTTTGTTTTAGAACATAATATATTAAATCCAAGTATGTACCTGACGATAATTTTATAATTTACTTTTCGATAAAATAATAATTTTAATCGATAATTTCAACTAAATCAGTAATGCGATCGTATTATGGATTACAACACTTTTCTGCGGCAGGCGAGGTTTCCTCAAATTATCATCAGTGTTTTTTCATCGGATTTTAAAATCTACGCCGTTGTTGTATATAATCAGCCGGTATTCAAAACAAAAACCAAGTAGATATTATTATTATTATTACTTGTTTTATGAATTTTTCAAATTTATTTCGCATGTATGAAATTAATTCAGATTTTTACATCAATAACCTAACCGTACGATAAACGTAAGTAGGTTAAAATCATTGAAGACCCTTCAGGAAATGATTGAATAAAATGTACAGGAATAAAAAAAAATAGGTAAATCTTTCTTATCCAATGAGTTCTTTTTGGACGCGTCTCGAAATGATAAGAGAAAATAGTAAGGTGGTCACCTGCCTCTCCAGTGACATAATTCTTGGCCACTTGGCTTATAATCTACCGTGGCCGAAACTATAAATTTTAAACAGCTATCAGTTTGTCTAATATTTTATTATAGATATAATCGTGATGCACAGATATCTATACATAAGTATAGACACAGAATAGATTATTCTGTGGTATAGATATCTGTGTCGTGATAACTGGTTTCAGAGTTTTCATTATCAATATATTAAACATTATATCGCAGAATATATATTATCTATTCTGATTTACATGTTTATATAATTTGTGTAATGTCTGCAATAAAATGCGTAGAGAAGGTCGATAAGATATTTATAAAAAATAACTAAGTAGCACATTAGTTGATTGGCTTTATTTATTAGTTGTAATAGCGTAGGAAACCAATTTTATGATCAAGATAAACTTTAATTTTGCGGGGTGAAAAAACTCCAGGTGCTATATAATTGCCATACAAAAAAAAAAAAGAAAAAAAGTCACAATTATAGATATAGAACATTGATCGTTGTAATAAGTAGAAAATTTTAATTTTATAACTGGCCACCTCAGCCATGGAGATCTGGACACGCTTATGTTATCCATTAAAATATCATATAACGGTGGGGGCCTTCGTTTCTTGTTTTATTTAACGCATTTATATTTTCAAAAATATCTGATAACCGATAAAAGCGTATGTTTCCCACGTTACACAAAAATAAGCACATAGAAAATATTATGATCGATGGTTGTTAAGATGGAAAAATCGGAAAATAATGGTAAGAGAAAAAAAATGGTGACATATTCTTTTTTATATTTATTATACTAGTGAATTCATAATAATATATTATACATAAATACTTACGTTACTGATTCGATTTTACGAAATAAAACTTTTTTTTTTTTAAATATACAATAAGAATTGTGTTTTCAATTATTATTTATATTTGAAAAAATAAAAATGTTTTTCCGTCTTCGTTTTATATTATTTATATAAGAGTTGTTATTTTTTTTGTCTTATAATTGCTGTTGTTTATTCATAAAAATTATGTTTGTTTTTTTACCATTATTTGTATATTAAAGTTATGTTTTTATCAATGATTTTACTATTATTTAAATATAATATACATATATTTTAGAATTATTAATTTTATAACTGATTTTATATATTTATAATGTCTATCAATATTCTATAGATAAAAATGTTATAATAATATCCTCTTGTCGATCAAAAAAAAAATAGGAATTTTTTATTTACTGTAAAATAAATACATGTCTCAATATTAATATTTAATTTAAATTTTCAATGTGAAGTAAATTTTCGGTGTGGTTAAATTTAATTTGAGATTTTTAAGTCTGTCAATAGACTACAAAAAAAAAACATCATTTCCACAAATAATTTTAAAAGTAAAAATAATTTTTGATTGCAAATATCACAATTTCTTCTTTAGTAAACCTATGAAAATATCGTAGCGGTCAGGATGAAGTGTGTATAATGACACCTCATCTAAGATACCCATCATATATTAATATTATTATTATTATTATTATTATTATTGTTATTATTATTATTATTATTAACTACAGTTGAAAACTAATATAAATTTTAATATAATATGTCCAAATATCCCGGAAACGTATTCTAATATTATATAATATTATTATTGTAATGTTATGATTATACCAGAGAAGCGGTGGGCCGTGAAACGGGAAACGGAACTTATTCCCAGTGGAACACACTGCCGTTGTAGTTTCGAATAACTTAATATAATAATATAATATATATTATATTTTGTTTAAGGAAGAACAAAAAAATTTTCACATTTTGTAAATATTTCGAACACCTACTTGATTGCATAGATACAAAAAAGTATATCTAAAAGAACATAATTCCAGACTCTAGTAATAATAATAATATCTTTTAGAAAATGTTAATATTTTTCCGTTTTTTCGTATATAATAAAAATTAAAAATTTTTTTTTGTATAACTAGAGGTAAAAAATAATAAGTTTAATCGTATTCTACGTTAATATTTAAAGCATTTTAAAAAAAAACCACTGGTCACAAATGGTTTTTTTTTATATATATAAATCCAATTATTTCGGTTGAAATGTAAAATTTGCGCGTATAATAAAATATGGGGTTAATTTTAAAATTCATAATATCGACAAATTCGGTATTTAAATTGAACACAAAATGAATGATATGGTTCGTGTAATCAGAAATTTATAAAACTCAATTTAAAATATGAAATCTACAGGTAAACTCATGAATATTTGACTTGTTACAATGTATTATTATTATTATTATAGTAATATATTAATTATTAATTGTAGTGTTAGTTAAACTCGAGAATTGTATAAACATTTTACAATATTAGAAAATTTCGTGTAACGTACGACATATGATTGTTATAGTTGGTAATGACTTATGCGCACACGTACACGAACGATTTTTATATTTTCTAAGAGAAATAATAAACTATAAAAGAACGCCGTCGATAAATTTTGTTTTGTTTTGTAATGCAACGATATTTATCATTGCTTTCGACCTCAATATCATAATACAACTCTTAAACGTCCGTTTCACTACTGCGCAGGCACTTGGACTGACATGCGTGTGGGGCTCGTTGTCCGCTTTATTTTTTATCGCGTGCAAAATTCTAGTGCGAAAACTCAGCTGTGATGTACCCGTGGAATACACAGTCGACGATCTTGCGAATCGCCAGGTTTCATCAATTATAGCCATGCAGATACATTGTATTATAATAATACAATAATTAGAGATATACAGGGACGCAGTAAATTATAAAATTCTTTGGACATTATTCAAGTGTTGTGCTCCTCGAACGCGAGTAGTTTTTTTTTTTTAAGTCACTGCGATAGATTTAATAGATATATTCCGTACAATATAATACGTGTTGTTATGACGAGAATACGCCGTATACTTATTGTTAAATAAATATTATATCTGCGATATTTAATTATTAAATATATATTTATTTTACTGGCCTACCCCGGGGGTGTCGTTATAGCGAGAAGATTGCCCGCGTTCATTTTATATTCACAGTTTGCAAAAAAATATTGTCTGTTCTAGTATTTATGATATGTTATTTAAAGGAGATAAAAGTTATTACTCTCAATTTATGTTACAATTATATTAGAAATAAGATGTTAATAAATTAATAAATGTAAAAACAAAAAATAAATATTATATTAGACATTTCATTTATATTCATATTATAATAATTCACAATAATATTGTTTAACACACGACAACGGTTTGTGTGTTACCTTGGGGGATGGCGAGTAACGCTCTCGCATCAGGCGTGCTGCTACGGTTTTTATTTTTGTCATTTCGGATCACATAATTAACAGTATTTTCAGTTAAAAGCTTTAAATTCGATTCGCGATAAATTTGTGCAAAAATAAAAAAAGAAAAAAGAAAAAGAAGACAGGACAAACATAAGATGTAATATATAAATATTATATTTGGTGACGTTCTATAGGGAGATAATATAAGTAAATATATATATATATATATATAATATATTTATATATACAAATTATTTGTATCGGATTAGAAAAATCAATGTAAAATAATGTTATTACCACTATTTGTTTTTTTATGGTATACATTTCATAGAGCATGCAGACAATGAATATTTTAATTTTAATGTTTAAAACGTTCGCTGGGGAGAAATTATAATTTTTTTTTTTCTAAAAATATGTGATTTGGGGTCTGTCATGGTAACCATCACACTTAATTGACCACTGAACACGGCATATTGAAATATGTGTCAGACTTCGATATACGTAGTATATATTTTTTTAATATAACGTGTTATTTATAACACAAATACGCACGCTATTGGTTTAATAATATTATGTAAGTTATTTATTAAACACATGTGCGTGTATCGCGTATTTTATGTGTAAACGCAATTGATTTCATGAATATTTACTATTTCGTTTTGTTATGCTTATATTTTATTCCTCTATTTGTAATAAATTTGTTGTTTTTTTTTCTAGGATCTCATCCATATTTTCAATGTCGTAAATCACGATAATATAATTTATACGGGTATATACAGGTATGTGTGTATTTATATAAAATATCACTTTTTATATCACAATGTACTGTAAGTAATTTTTTTTTTAATTCGTGTTTTGAATTGTACTCGAATTATTATTCAAAACAGTGACGTATTATATTATGTACCGAATAAGGCAATGACACTTTTAAACAGATGAACTTATTATGATGAACATTTTCACTAAAAAATTCATCTAGTCTTGTAAAAAAAAAAAAAAAAAAAAAAAATAATTCTTACAATAGTAATTTAAATTACTAAATTTTAAATAATAAATACTAGTAAATAGACAAGTTGAAATGAGTCAATGTATAATATTTTATTTACTCAATTTCACAAAATATTATTACGTAGGTCTAACCTACATAATTGGTTATGAAAAAAAAAATGATAGAAATTTAATTATCGTAACGGTTTTACTATTCGCTGTTGAACACAGAGTGATGAAAAAATAATAACCATAGTCAGTAGAGAACGAATTAATTGGCAAAATTGAAAGTATCGAAAAAATGACATTTGAATTGTGATCTATTAAATGTATGATTAATATAGCGGAACAATATACATATAATATGAAAAGACTCCGGGGAAACATAATATGTTGGTATTGTATTTATATGGATTAATATAAATACATTATATGTCGTTACATTTCAGAATCATAATAATATGATAATTAAATATTTCTTATCGATTATCTAATAATTATTATTTATAATAGATATAAAAATCAACTGTAATTATTATATAATATGTTTGAATTTAACAAAATGAAAAAGTAAATGAAACAAGTATCAAAATCATATTTCTGTAATAATTATTATGCATTTTATTCTAAAATGTGTATTTGTTTAAAAGTACTGTGTATATACTTAACATATCAGGCATTGAGCGTTATTTATGATCTATTGACTTCCCAATTATGTATGATAACTAATATATAATGAAGTCGTACAGTTTACTTATATAAATTAAAATATTTTAATGAATTTAATTATTGTATATTTTATTTTATCCCATCTCTTTTTACTTTATATTCATGGGTATTACATTGTTTTTTCCATTTCCTAGGAAGAAGAAACATATTTACGCAAACGTTTATTATGTATCATTCCTTATAAAAAAAATTAATTAATAATAAAAATTAAATTTCATAATACACATTTACTATTCATTCGAAATATTTGAGCATTTGTGTACAAATAAAATGATATTCATTATGTTGGTTGTTGTTATATAATTAATACATTTTAATCACTCAGGAAATGTATCGATTTTTTCCAGTACATTTATTATTTTGTCAGATTTTCTTAAAACGTTTCGTTCATTCTGATTTCTATTCGCGGATGATGTAAATGTAGATATGACGTAATATTCACCCGGACAATGTCAAAATTCATTACAATACAATAATATAATATGCTAATGCTCTGTATTTGTTCATTTATATATTACACACGTACATATAATTATACGAAAAATCCAATAATGTCAATTTAGTCGGAATACTCGAATATTCCCCACTTTATCCGTACATAATTTTTTTATTACGCATATCATATCGTGTATCATATTGTATTCTGAATATTTTTTTTTATATTAATAATTGTTTTACATGTTTTAGTGATTCCCATTCATTACTATCGACAGCGATACGATCTAACATACATACATTATAGCTCAATGACTGTATTTTTGAAATATGTATAATGCATATAAAAAAAAAAAAAATTAGGAATAGAAGAAAATAATTTTATTTAATAGACTTTGAGTGTTGCGTTAAACGCGATGTATTTGCATTATAAATGCTTCCAAATATTTTTTTTTTGAAATGCATACGTTTTAACAGCGGTGAGGCTTAAAATATACCTGTATATGATATACAATCATTTAGCTGAAATGAAATATAACCGTTAATATTATATGGATATTTTTTCGATGAAAGTGGACAAAGTGAAATGTTAAATTTTTAAAAGATTGTCGTATTTTAAATTAATATTTTACGAAATTATTGTCCGAGACCCAAAAACATTGTGAAACTAATGTAAAGTCTTATAACAACATTTACTATATACCGACTCGTATAACAAGAAAATTATTTATAACATTTACTCTAGTTTAAGAATGGTAATTTGTAAGTATATCTTTTATTAATTTAGTTTAAAACTGGGAATATATATGTAAATACTATAAAATAAATGTACTTTTTTTCATATATATATATATATATATAACCAATTATTTAAATTTTGTTTAAAACACCAGTAACCGTTTATTGCAGTTTAAACGAGTATTATAATGAAACGCTTGCGATGTAGTAACGTTATTCACCTAAACTACAAATAATTTTCAAATATAAATATAATACTTTTAAATTGTTTTAAATAGTTTATTTTTTATTCGTCTTTCCAAAACCAAAATAATTATTCGAATTTAAATAAAAAATAAATATATACATATATTTATGAACAACACTCTTCTATGTAAATTGAAGTTAAAGTTTTTGTTTTAAATTAATTTTTAAATTGTACAAATCCCTAAAACGATTATTTATTATAATGTAAACAACATATCTGTATTTATATAATTGAATCACATAAAGTAAGAAAAATAAATGTACACATGTATATTTTAAATGTTGATTTTAAGTCGACGAATAATATATTTCACAAAGTAAGTCAACAACATTTTGCAAAATCGAGTACTACAATAATTTGTCAACAACTTGAATTAGAAATAATTTAAAATTAATCGAATTCATTGCATGAGCCATTGCAATGACAGGATATATTTGCGTTTATTTACAAGCATTATTGAAAATTGCAATTTACCACGCTTTGTGCGAAACACAAATAGGTAAATATGAAAAAAATCGTCTGTTGTAATAAATTATTAGGTACTATATAAAGTGAACTCTTCGAATAGACTATAGAGTGCAATACGATGATAAATGTATTATATTGAAACGATTTAGATGCCGAGAAAAACTGAGTAATTGGAAATAAAAAAAAAATTGCAATACGATTACGAAATGCCATGGAAAATGTTTAAGCACTACATAACGTAGAAATTTCAATGAAAATAAATATCAAATTAACGAGTTGCGGAGATTTTTTTTCGATAACATACTTCAAAAATTTTTGTGGTAATTTGATAATAGGGAGCCGTTAAATCGTGAGAAATTCTTTCGTTAAAAATTTGGAAACATTATGGTCATGTATTGTACCTATTCCACTATAGTCTATCGTCTAGACAACATTAGAGATGAATCACAGAAAGTTTTTTTATTGACGTGATGATACATTTTGAGCGGGCAAGTAATTAACGTGATCGAAAACTGATTTTTTGTAATAAAAAACCACATCAACATTCAATTTTTCGGCGACAAATTTTGATTATGAACCTTATTTTCTGTTTTAGATGTGTTTTATAATTTTATCCTACTGTAATAGACTTTTTCATCTGCGACCTTCTCCGATACTCCTATGATCGTATCAAAGTGTTTTAAATGGATTTTAATAGATTAGGTTAGGGTTTAAAACGGATTAGACTACAAATTAAAACTTAATGACAACCACGGGATCAGTAAGTCTATTTGTCCCATGATCTCATTATATTTCTCTTATTTTGTTAAAATATATTGTGTCACTGAAATCATGATAAACATTTATGTATTCGCGTAGAAATGTTCTCGCTAGATAAATAATTTTAATTTTAAGTAACATTTTGGGTTTACTTAGTTCAGTACAATATGATAAATACATTGTGCAAAAAAAAATGTAAGGAACGTTATCACACGTAATCATCTATTATCGAACATTTACACCGCAAGCTATTATTATTCTTAATTAATTAATTAAGTTATATTATTGTGCGTTGTACATCGTTTGATCGATAATTTCTGGAAATGTATTATAATTTCGAAATCCAAAGCAACAATAGTTAAATTATTAAATTTGATAAATAGATTCTTATGGAGACCAAGTGAATGACTATAAATAATGTTTTTAGATTTATATGAAAGTGTCATAGCTTTTATGAAATTCACGAATTTTGCAATAAATCAATTTTATTTCATACGTGAGTTGATTTTTATAAATTATAGAGTACAATTGCGTTTAGGAGAAAAATGACTCTCTCTTGTATAATTATTACATATTTAAAGCATATATAAAATGTTAAAAGCGTTTGGAATATGATTATTTTTAAAAAGCTGTTTAACGAATGCAATTTAATAAATGCTTGCAAGGTTTGTTGTTTTCGCGTCGTTTACCGAGCACACGTGAAACGTCACTCCCGCACATATCTCGGAAACACAATTGTTTTATTTATTTAGCAATTTAAATTTTCAATCTGTAAAATATCTATAAGAAAATAAAAACAACAATAATTATACGTATAGTAAATAATAATTTATCGTTGAATTTAATTATACAGGTATATTGCAATAAAGAAAATTAACGATATACCAATTTTCTACGTAGTTGAAAATTATTTTTTTAAAACGAAAAAAAAATATCAAATGTATGTTTCTTCGACTGGTAATCATTCAGCGAGGTCCCGACGAGTTGTTCGGATCGAGATGATACGTGGGCATTGCGTCTGTGGCCTGAAAATTATTGTCATTCACTTGCTTGCAACAGAATGCCTCGCCGTTCGATATAAATTAATTTTGTTTCTTTTGAGACGTGTTAAGTACAATAATATGTCGTCGAAAAAAAGGAGATACAAAAATATCGTTTAGCGTACACGTGGTGACTGTGTAAGCTCATCCATCATACTCATTGTCTCCAAACATACGCGTACGTAACTACGATGACGACGATAACCTGATGGAGCTTGAAATAAATTATAGTGTACGAAATTAGAAAACTATACATCACAGTGTGCTGTTATGCACGGTAAAAGAATGATTTTTTGCACGAATGGTTTTAAATGATTTTAATACTATTCCTTAAGCGACATCCTCGAATAAACAATTTCACTAAAATATTATTGGACATCACGTATTTGACGAGAATTTCTTTCAGATATACACAGTTCAGCAATATATGATTACGTTTGATTTCCATTTATCGTTTTAAAATATATGGATATCGTGGATTTTATTTGAAGATATTTTGATGTATTGAGTTCAATCCAAGTTAAACGTTTACAATTATATGGGTGTGTTAAACACGGCAGTATAGTTAAAGTCTAACAACGATACGACATTTCCGGGAAAAATCAAAACATTGAAAAAAAATCGAAAGGATTTCGGAGGCAAAAATATGTAGTTGAGAACAAAACGACACGTTACTGGTATATTAATATTTTTTATCAATATTCATTTAATTAATTTTAAATTAAGACAATATTAACGCGAGATTTTTAAGTTATCCATTTGTTTTTACTGTATGCCCAAAATCTACAATAAATAAATCAAAAAATATTTTATTATAAAATAATTAATTAAATGACTCATTATTTATTCTATTATTTTAAGGTGTTATTGTAACTATATTAATAATATATAAATTATAATATCATAACAAAATCACGTTTTTATTGGTTAATTTCCTTTATTTTGCGTTATTTTATAAATTATAATATATATTTTATTAGGATAATATTATTAATTTCAATTTATTTATATATTTTCTCGCAAACATTATAATTAGACCATATTAACATAGATAGGTGAATATCAATAAATATTCGCGGACTATATTTAACTAATTATGGATTGGTTCGTAAACTTATGGCAAGTAAGCTAATTTTTAATTTGCGAAACGAAGGACGTCAATAGCATTCACTCGACTATCAAAAATGCATGATATATTCTTTGTTTTAGGTTTACCGATGCGTGAGTGTGCCACATAGAGCTGCCCATGCGAGAAGCATGGATTTTCTTAATGTAGCCCACAAACTTGTAGCGATTGCCTTTGAGTTTTTGCTAATGGCCATTACAAAGGCGAGCCGCATCAGAAATTGCAAGCGTTTGAAACCGAAAGGCAGATTTGTCGGAATTATTGGAATTATTAGATGTTACATCTTCTTGTTTCAAATTTCCATTTAAGATTGTAGTCTCGGTACTATTGTTGATCATCTTTTTTACTGTAAACCTGGCTCAATTGCAAAGCGGTGGTGGATTGATGTTTCGGAGAAGAATGATAAGCACTCCAATATTCAATGTGAAAATGTGCGGTGAAATTCCTGGTAAATACGGCAAATTCAGGAATTCAGTTGGATAATCGATTATTTTATTTTGATTCATTAAGGCATCGATTGATTTATATGTTGTACTTCCGCCTGGTGTTGCATCATTCTAAGTAAATTTTCATACATGTTGCATAAAATTAATAATTTAAAAGATGCATTTAATCAGCGAACGTTGAATGCAGTATTACGTGGAGAATTTGTCGAAAATCACCAGATAATAAAATGATTACGCCACCAAAGATCCGTTCATTCTCTCTCAAATCCTCATGCGTACAATGTAGCACATCTATTGCTCTTTTGTGCACCTCAGTACATTCCTTTCATATGATGACTTGACATGATTTCAATATTTTCCATTTCCAGAATTTTTTTAATCGTGTATTTTATGTTGGAATATCTAAAATTTTCATATTTAACATTAATTTCAGCGTTAAACGCGCTATATGTTAATCCAGAAGAGTTTCCACAATTCCAGATATGTGGTAGGAAGTACAATATAGATTCATGATCGAATAGTTGCTAAAATAAGTGAAATGAAGAAAGTTTAACCAATTTCTTTTGACGCATCAAAAAAATACAATCCATCATTTTGGTTCGTAATTTCATGCATAATTCTGTATTAACGCAATGCGTTGATCTAGAAATAATTTAGGAAGATTGGTTTGAACAAATGTACGCATTTTGTCGACAACAAATTGCGATTCTCATCAAAAAGATTGTTTGCGGAGCGATTTAACGCAGTCATTCCCAACTCTCATTGCTTTATTAGCGATTGCCAAGCAAATTTCTTCACGTTGTTGTTCTGTTTCAGATGGACGGATTTGAGAAGTTTCTCATCTTTCGTCAAGTTTCTGTTTTGTTTCAGACAATTGGGCTTGAGAATTATGAAATCGATTAATTTTCAGTCTTCCTTTTTGTTCGTTCGTTTGTTTCTGAAGTTCGAAATGCTCTTTTTTTGTGCTTGAAGTGTAGATCGGACCAATCGCTTTCCATCTGAAAGGCTTGATTGATGATTGCACCAATTCTTTGAAAAAATATACTCATCAAAATTTTTTAAGTATCTTATAAAATAATAAATGTTAAAACATTATATTTCACATTCAATAACAAATAAATGGTTACCATGGTAACTTTTTAACGTCTAGAACTCAAAAATGTTTCGCTACCACGCTCGGTGGTCATATTTAAAATTTTATATTACGGAAATTATCGAGGGGATATGTACAATAACTCACCAAAGTTTCATTAAAATCTGATCCACAGTTTAGAATCGCATGTGGGTCAAACAAATAGACAGACATTCATTTATATATATAAATATGAGTTCGTATTATTGAAATTTATTTTAAAAAAAAATGTGGAAGTATTTGAAATATTTTGTGTAAAGTATTCAAAATACTTTGGGAATATTATTGTCGTGAAGTATTAGAATCATATTTTGAATATTTTTTTTCGAAATATTTAGAATATGTATGTACGCCCGACGGGTCCTACGATTGTGCGGTTGCCCGCGCAGACTCGCGACGTGTATTCAAGAAAATTAGGTACCAATTTGTACGAAAGAACGAACGCTGTGTGAATTATAAATGCGCCGCAAAATGCCGGCCACACAATTATAATAATATGAACAAGGAAAAAATGTATGAATAATAATATAAATAAATATAGAAAAAAATAATAATTACGCGCGATGAACATAAATTGCGAGCAGACTTAATTACTAAAATTATAATAATACGTATGAACTAAATATAACATAATAAAGAAAAACAATATATAAATATATAAAGAAAACGAACGTGACCACAGTGGGATCCCTTGATCCGGAACACGCACCAACGTTGACTCACGAACAATTCCGATGACGAAATGACGACACTCGTCGAGCTTCTCACGTGAATTGTCTTGACTGGAGAACAGGATCGCGTAAATACGTGCGAAGCCGATAAATATAATTCGGCGCTCAAACACGTCACGCTTTATGGAACGGATTACGGCCAAATCGCCGAACCAAGTACGGTGCATATGACACTTCGCCAAAACGAATAATAATTCGGTGGTCACACACCTCGCAGACTCGTGCACGTACGACACCACCGCAAAAATCGCGGACATGTGTTCGACGCGACAGTCGCGGAACGATAATAATATTTTCCCGTGTCGCACGACACGGCCAGTCGATATACCGAGGTGGGGTGTTCGAAGCTTCGAGAATATTCGATGCGATAGTGCGCCCAATCACCTGATTGCGGGTGCGAATATAATTTATTTGTGGCGTGCGCGAACATCCTCCCCCGATGGAAATCTCATTTCCATCCCGATTGAAACGACTCCGTCGACATCTGAAAGATGGCCCATGGAAGATGAAGACAGACGTCACGTTCGTACACATAATATTATGAATAAAGTTTAAACAAAACAACCAAAAGAGAAAAGAAAACAAAGAAAGAAATAACAATATCTATGACGCGGTTGCATATAAACGAACTGACAAATAAATAATTGCGAACATAGTATACATAATAAAGTATAAATAGCAATATATAAACATATCAAAAAAAAAGAAAAATATAAAAAATTTAACAGATAATTGATAAAGCTAGGAATCAGTGCTTGTGTTATTGGGTGGGTAGTTTAACTAATTTGACTACAGGACGAACCAGAATACCGTTCGCGGTTTGGAGACGGACCACCCGCACTACCCTATCAGAACCAGGCATGGTTTCAATAACTCGCGCCATGTGCCACTTTAAGGGCGGAGACTGAATATCTTTAATAATCACGACGTCGTTGACCGCAAGATTGTCAGTGTCAGATGACCAACGACTCCGTGATTGAAGAGTTTGTAAATACTCGTTCCTCCAACGCTTCCAAAATGACTGAACGCATTGATTTACGAGCTTCCACCGGTTAATTAACGACCGCGTGGTTGGTGTAATATCGACCTCGGGAACGGCGAGCAACGGTTGACCAATCAAAAAATGACCTGGAGTCAAGCATTCAACTTCGGCCGGGTCCGACGAGGCGGGAGTTAAGGGACGCGAATTTAAAATCGCTTCAACGCGGCATAAAATGGTACTGAACTCCTCCAGAGTGAAAGTATGCTCCCCCATTATACGGACAAGAAGAGTTTTCGCCGAACGCACGGCTGCCTCCCACAGACCACCGAAATGCGGTGCGGCAGGCGGACTGAAATGCCACGAGCAATGCACACTACCGGACAACTGATTACGGTTGGCAGGATTGTTGAGAAGGTTGCGGAGCTGATTTGCTGCGCCGACAAAGTTGGTGCCGCAATCCGTATAAATGTCGGAGGGTAGACCGCGGCGAGCTACAAAACGTTTAAGTGCTGCCAAGAAGGCATCTGTGGTTAAATCGGAGACCACCTCTAAATGAACGGCCTTCACAACGAAGCACACGAACACTGCAATGTACACCTTGTACTGTCGCGCCTTGCGAAGCCGATGCTCAGTCATTGACAGGGGCCCTGCGTAATCGATACCCACACGCGAGAAGGGACGACACTCCGTTATCCGCGATCTAGGCAGGTCGGCCATAACGGGTTGGGGATGAACGGCGGAAAGTCGTACACACCTCGTACACTGACTAATAACGGAACGGATTACTGCACGAAGAGACAGAATCCAGAATTGGCGACCGATTAACGCTGTCAGAACCCGGGGACCGCCGTGGCCCGTGATGTCGTGCCAGTGCTTAACTAACAAGGTGGACACATGCGAAGACTTTGCTAATAAGACCGGGTATTTCTGATCGTCGGCCAACTCGGAACGTGACAATCTACCCCCTACGCGAATTACCCCGCGATCATCGATAAATGGGCGCAAACGCGCGATGTTGCGAACTGACACGGGGATCGCCTGCAGCAATTCCTTACGAAGCTTGTAAAAATGAAATCTTTGCGATGACCTAACTACACTTAATGTCACTTGATCTAGCTCGTGACGAGTTATATATGTCTCGGACACAGTTTGCCGACGACAGCGCGCAATAAAACGGCGAACATGAACCAATACGCGCAATAAACGTAAATACGAAGAAAATCGAGAGTACCACTCGAACTCTTCGAGCACAAATACCGCGGGCGATACCTGCTTTCGTTCTGGAAGTTGATCGATCGATTTATATACTAAATAAGATGGCCACCCATCAATAGGTGTGGACAACATGGACGGACCCCGCCAATACAAGTCGTGGGAAAGTAATTCCGATGGAAACAACCCTCGTGACGCACAATCCGCCGGATTGTCTGCTGACGCGACATGGTTCCACGGACAATTTGGCAGCAATGATTGTATTTTATGAATTCGGTTAGATACGAACACCTTAAACGATTCATGGCGCACAGACAGCCAACTAAGAACGATCTCGGAATCGGACCATGCATACCAATCGACCACCCCCAATCGGACGCCCAACGTATTGCGAATGCGGGCCATCCAACGTGCCAACAATAATGCAGCACACAGTTCCAACCGGGGAATGGTAAGCTTTTTTAATGGAGCGAGTTTGGTCTTTGATCCCAACAAAGACACCGATACTTGACCATCGGGACATGTAACCCGTACGTATACAACAGCCGCGTACCCATGTTCCGACGCGTCGCAGAACCCACACAATACGATTTTAACACCGAGCACAGAACCCACAAAACGCGGGACATGAATCCGTCGTAATAACGACAACTCGGAAACGAATTGACACCAAGTCTCGGCTATGCGCGGTGGTAACGGATCATCCCAAGACACGTCTGCTTGCCATACACGCTGCATAAAATGCTTGGCTAAAAAAATTACTGGAGCCAACAAACCAAGTGGGTCAAATATTCGCGCGATGAGAGACAGCATACCTCGCTTGGTGCTTACCATAACTTCCGACTGGACCGTATAGCCAAACGAATCCTTGTTATGATCCCAGCGCAAACCTAATACCTTTACACCTCCTCCTACTCCGTTGTCAAACGGCAACGAACCTGTCGCACGATTCTCCGGCGATACATTGTCCAATACCTTCGGAGTATTACTGGACCATTTTTTGAGCTCCAAACCAGACCGTCCAAGAACCGTTATTAAAGCCGATTGTAAATCTAACACTTCGGACTCCGTGTCAGCGCCAACACAAATGTCATCAACATAAGTGTGGAACAAGAGGGCTTGTTTGACTTGCGGAAAATCGGTACAATCATGTTCGGCGATGTAACGAAGCACACGGATAGCCAAGAAAGGCGCGCAATTAACCCCATACGTCACGGTATTGAGTTCATACTCCCGCAATTGATCGTGAGGAGAGGCTCGCCATAGAATGTGTTGGTAACACCGATGTTCTGGAGCAATTAAAATCTGCCGGTACATTTTACAAATGTCGGCTGTTAAAGCAAAACGGGACAACCGAAACAACAATAAGACATCTGTTACATCGCGTTGAAGTTTGGGACCTGGAATGAGACAGCTATTAAGAGAGGAACCCGCATACGACTTGGCCGACGCATCGAAAACCACACGAATCTTAGGATCCGTATCGGACGGACGATAAATCGCGTGATGCGGTATATAACAAATGCCTGGCGAGGACGCGAGCGACATATGACCTAGTCGAATATATTCGGCCATAAATTGGCAATACAGTTCATTTAAGCGGGGATCGGCCGATAATTTTCTTTCGAGGTACTCGAACCGTTTAACGGCGACTTCTCGTGACCCACGGAAGATATCGGACGACAACTGATGTCGGAACGGAAGGGGAACGGTAAAACGACCCGACGGTGATCGAACACAACCGTCTCGGAAAATCAACTCACATTGACCTTCGTCAGTAAAATCTTCAGGTGCCACATCTGGCTCTTCGACCCTCCAAAACTTTTCTAATAACGTTTCTACGGACGTAGTAAGAGATACCGGACATGCTTGGACAAACTGAGCAGTCACATCGGGAACCGGCCCAATAACGATCCATCCGAAAATTGAACCAAACGCAACCGGAAGCGAATCGCCAACAGTGACCCGTTTTCCGTTGAGAACCTGCGCGAAAATGTCTGCCCCTAGTAAAAGATCGACGGCGGAAGGAATGTCGAATGAGGGGTCGGCAAGTGCCAAATTACGATATTTTTCGGCCGTAACAGATGATAACGGAAAACGTGGCATATCCGACGTTAACGACGGAAAAACCCAAGTCTTAAGAGGCAAAACGGGATCGGCGCAAAACCGCGGCTGTATATGGCAGTCTACTATGCCCTGCACGTTGCAAACGGTTGCGCCTGCCAACCCAGACACTGGAGCCGTCCAACGGTTCATACGCAAACCCAAGCGCGAAACGCATCCTGACGTTATCGCACTGATTTGAGACGCTGAATCCACCAACGCCCGTACAGTATGCAACGCACCACCAGCATCGCGAATGTGAACTAACACAGTACCTAATAATATTGACGGAGATCCAAGATGTCCAACCAGAGACGCCGTAGACGTTACATCCGGATTTCCTTCAGACACTTTTCCTTTACCTACGGAATTATTGTCACCATCCCTATGCACCAAAGTATGGTGTTTACGCGAACACACTGCACATACGATCGATGTCTTGCACTTGGGCGCCCAATGATCACCACCTAAACACCGGAAGCACAACCGTTGATCTCGGGCCCATTTCGAACGAGCTTCGAGTGACCAATTTTTAAATTTTGGACACGAAATTAATAAATGAGTATCTTGACAGCAGAGACATGTTGTCTCAGATTTTGTAGCCACCAATGTAGTGGGACGATTCGATTCACGTGGTCGTGGCCGATTGGAACCCCCCATATGTTTCTGACCTACCGACATCACAGGACCAGACGAAACGTTATGGGAAGGTTTACACGATTCACCGACTATTTCTAATAATGACACACGCGAATGGACAAATTCGAGTAAATCATCGACCGATGGGTACTCAACAGATACCGAAGACTCGAAAAGTTTTCGAGTTGCCACGGGCAAACATCGAAATGCGACGGTGAATAATAAAAACGATCCCATATCGGGCACCTGAAGGGCGTTTAATAACGATATACCCTCACTAAAAGTCGATAAAAAATTATTTAAATCTGACAAGGATTCCTGGTTCGAGACCGATGCGCGAAGCAGCTTGTCTATTAATGAGGCTGCAACCAATCGCGGACGATTGAAACGACCAGCCAACGTCTTCCAAGCCAATTCGTAATTATCCGCCGATATTGGTATACGCCGTATAACATCGGCTGCCGGCCCGTGCAAACATCCGATCAAATAATAAAATTTTTCGATATTCGACAAAAAAGATCTGGACTCTACGAGAGTAGTGAAACGATCACGAAATGTGGGCCAATAATTAAAATCTCCGTCAAATTGAGGCAGCGGGAGTTCAGGAAGGCGGGAGTACGGACGGTGAAAATCGCGACTCTCCATTCGCACGTGATGAGCACTCTTCTCCGCATCCGAATTTGACAAATATTTTGATTTAATATCATCGATTTCCACAGTGGCTAACTGATCCGATATTGACCTACACTCATTAATCAATGCGCGCACTTCGGGTGCTAAATCGGACGAATAATTTTCATGCTGACCTAACTCAACGAGACATTCTAATACCGCGTCATCCTCCGACTTGAACTGAGCCCAGAATAGATCCAGATCCCCCATATTAGCCAAAAACGTCGGAACGACAGCTGGTTCGTTACGAGTACGCAGCGCCAAAACATGCACCGCCCGTATACTAGCGATTGCGGTAGTACGCCGTACCTCAGCACGAGTCCTCGCCCGTAATAACCGTTCGGTCTCATCAGCCATAAGTACCGATAAGATAAAAACAAATACCAAAATATAATATACGAGTAGATTAGTCTATAATAATTGGACACACAAAAAAAAAACCAAGCGCGCACTATCAATGGAACCCAAGCACTAATTCCTCGCACAAATTGGTATTCCCAAAAACCCAACGAGAATAACACTCGCTAAAAACGAAACCCGTGAATACGAAATAAAACCACGCTCTGCTACCAAAAAATGTACGCCCGACGGGTCCTACGATTGTGCGGTTGCCCGCGCAGACTCGCGACGTGTATTCAAGAAAATTAGGTACCAATTTGTACGAAAGAACGAACGCTGTGTGAATTATAAATGCGCCGCAAAATGCCGGCCACACAATTATAATAATATGAACAAGGAAAAAATGTATGAATAATAATATAAATAAATATAGAAAAAAATAATAATTACGCGCGATGAACATAAATTGCGAGCAGACTTAATTACTAAAATTATAATAATACGTATGAACTAAATATAACATAATAAAGAAAAACAATATATAAATATATAAAGAAAACGAACGTGACCACAGTGGGATCCCTTGATCCGGAACACGCACCAACGTTGACTCACGAACAATTCCGATGACGAAATGACGACACTCGTCGAGCTTCTCACGTGAATTGTCTTGACTGGAGAACAGGATCGCGTAAATACGTGCGAAGCCGATAAATATAATTCGGCGCTCAAACACGTCACGCTTTATGGAACGGATTACGGCCAAATCGCCGAACCAAGTACGGTGCATATGACACTTCGCCAAAACGAATAATAATTCGGTGGTCACACACCTCGCAGACTCGTGCACGTACGACACCACCGCAAAAATCGCGGACATGTGTTCGACGCGACAGTCGCGGAACGATAATAATATTTTCCCGTGTCGCACGACACGGCCAGTCGATATACCGAGGTGGGGTGTTCGAAGCTTCGAGAATATTCGATGCGATAGTGCGCCCAATCAACTGATTGCGGGTGCGAATATAATTTATTTGTGGCGTGCGCGAACAATGTATTAATATGTATACTTTTTTATTTACTATTTACTTTTAAAAAGTTACTGCACTATTATAATCACTATCAATATTCCAAGACTTCTTATTTAAAAAAGAAATTGATAAATTAAAACTTTAAATATGTTTTTGATATTGTGTTTTAGTATAGTTTCTAAAAAAAAAAGGAAAAACTATTTGATAAAATAATTGTCTCGGCTGAAGAAGGATTCAGGAACAGTGGCAATTTTTTATTTGATATCATGGGACAAAAGGAAATATTTGAATTTGTAGTAAAATCGAGTTCGAAGCAAAAATTTACTATTTTTTTAAGCGTCTCTTTACAGTCCTGCTTATTATACGAACATGACTGGGTACAAGATCTGCATATTGTATTTTCTACGAGTCCTATAGGTGGTCATTTACTCCGATTTTATTTTATTGAATAAAGATAAAGTGCACCTGGGTCGGCGCTTATGTTCATTTTAGATTCAGAAAAACACTTGCAATTTTTTAAGTGTAACAAATGCATCATCGTATTATAATAAGGACGTAAAAAAGAAAACTAGAACCTATTCTATATTTAGTTCAGTTATATTATTTTCTTATTATATTATCGTTTTTTAAATTCTAATCGAGATATAATATCGTTAAATTGAATCTCACTTTAAAAATAAATAACAATAACCCGCAGGTAGTGTGAACTAATGTAAGAAATAATATATCATTGCATTAAAAAAGCGATTTAAACAGAACTCAATCGATGATTATTCTTTGTAGGTTTTCGAAATTTAAATTTGTCGCACTTGAAGAAAGTTATAACGAATAATTATTTTTAAAATACCGTCAAAATATTGTATGACGAAGCTATTGTAATAAATATTTAGATGGTAAAAACGAAAAGCACACAAACAAAATAGACGTGTGGTCAATGGTACCCAATTTCTTCTGTTATATGAAAATGTTCAATAATTTTTAATTAAGCCGAAGTTGAACAAAACAATTAGCTTTGCTAATTATGATTCCTAATTGTTTATATTTTGCATATATTTTTTAATTTGTTTGATAAAAGTAAAATGTATCATCTAGATACATCTTTTTTTAAATATAACGCGTATGAGATGTTAAGTTTAAGGAATAATTACCAGAAAAATTAAATATATAAACGAAATAAAAAAATAATAATTATGATAGGTAGCTAACGAAAATATTTTATTTCTAAAAGAGTTTCTGAGCGAATCCTGTATTTCGCTATAGTATTAATAAAAAGACAATATTAATATTACTTGTATCTAAGCTAATATTACATCTTAAGTTCTTAGAAATACAAACATTTTCACGTTACAGAATATTATTTTGGACATTTCAAAACGTTTTTTAATTTTTTTGAATTGTATATTCGTTTTTCATTACACTCAAAGAAATTCGTGGAAAAAAATCGAAAAATGTCTGTTAAGTACACAACAAATGTATTCACTGATATGATAAACAAAAAAAAAAAAAAATAATAAAATAAAAAATAAATTATAAAAGGACACTTCGTTGTAAAAACAAAATATTTTTCGTTTCGCTTTGAATTAAAAAAAAAAAAACAAATATTTTACTCATTCCAAAAAACCACAAAGTAATTTGTGGATTAAAATGTTCTTATTAATTGTTACGTTTTGATGAATTATCGCTTGAATTTCTTATATTTCTTTTTAGAATAGGGAGAACCTATTGATTTTATTTTTTAATGGATTTATTTCATGCTACTCATAATGTCGTAACGGTTTTATCAACTTTTAAATCGTCGATTGATTTTTGTTACTATTCGTTAACATGGCATATGTGAATTTATATAGATACGTTTTATTTTATTTTTGATGGCTAGTAACATTTTTGTCGCTTTTGCTTATGTTTACCATTTATTTCGTCAGTTTTTTCACGACGAGGAAATTGAAATTCGTCGACTACGAGGCCACAATAACGAAAACAACACACGTTTTTCCGGATATTAATTCACTGTAAAAAAAAGTCGGATAGACTGTGATGCAAATATTTCATTTAACATTTTTATGAAGTAGGTACCTGGTCAGTGTACCAGTGACGTCAATGTCTCTCGGATCCAGTTCAATTATAATCCCCAAACTACGTACGGAGTTATAAAGAAACTATACATTAAAATACATTTTATACTACTGATAAACCGATGAACGATCAACGTTTACGTTATAATTACAATGCCAAAGACTTCTTGCTGTTGTATACATTATTTTATTCTACGACAATTCGTCCACGTCATACAAAAAAATAAAACTGAATGTATTCGCGTCTCACAACGAGTTTATTAATTGCATGCCAATTCCACAGTTACAATAATTTATCGTCGCTTCCGTTTTTCACGACGGATTTATCGCCAGTTTAAAAATATTATAATAATATTGTGTAACGCCGTCTGTACATATTGTCTATTGAGTATTTATCTTTAAAATAATTGCTTAAACGTCTCATTGTTTTCTAAGAGCAGTATAATTTTTAAAATATCCATTTAAAAAGTGGACGTTTTACGAAAACGTTAAAAAAAAAAAAAATGCATATCTTCTAATAGAATGTTGATTCGATTAAAAGTGAATATGTAATGTTTAAATTAATTTCGAATTATAATGCAAATCCGTCGAATTTCAGTTTTTAACATTGCCAATTGGAGGCTTGTTTCGAAACGAATAAATTCGATAGGGTTTATATAGCTTGAGAAAAAAACATTTTAGAAATTGTTTTATTTATGTCAGTTTACGATATTAGTAATACATTTTAACGTTTACGCCAGGCTTGGTAAGGTCATATTGCGTTGGTCTGTTGTCGAAGGGTTTTAAATGAAATTTCATTACACGCTTTTACAGATATGTCCTTAGTATATTATAGCTCATAATTATGGCTAAGAGTAGTGCCGTTTTATCGAACGAATATTCATCGATTGATTTATTTTTAATTTGATAACGTAGAAAACATAATAATCTAAGAATCTTATAAAAACATCATATCCAAATGAATCAAAAAAATGCGTTAGTTTCTAATTAGATGATGAGTTACAATTTTGCACGTAAACGAAAGTTTACTACTAAATAAATCGATTGTCATATTAATGCATACCATTCGCCCATAAACCTTGGAAACGATTTGCAGAGCAAAATGGTTTAAGTTTCCTTTTTCGGTCTGCTTTCAAATATAAGTAAGGCAAACTTTCCCATATAACTAAATACTTATATATACCTATACCTCATTCCTCGTGTATAAAATAAACGTGTAAATTATTTATAAATGAAAAATCGATTCTTGTTCCGAGATTTCGTCGTCAATAAATATGTATAGCGCGTGTATTGCGTACTAACACATATTACTGTATGACGTGCATTATATAATACGGTAAAGTGTACTACAAAATAAATACAATAAACACGATATTATAAAACATAACGTACTCTCGCACACGACACTACTTAAAGCCTTTATTAAACCGTCTTTCATGCATTCAGTTTATACCAGATATTATTATTATTACCTATTATTATTATTATTATTATTATTATTATTATTATTATTATTAGAGAGATATTTTTATTAATCTAATATTAATTATAATAATATAACATATTAAACGATAATACATCTTATTGCTATAACGATATAAACAGCTTATAAAGCTTTAAACAAAAATCACTAGAAATTGCATGTTTTTAGGATAAAAAAAAGAATATAATTATTAAGGAATACGGCAAAGAGCGATATAGCCTTCCCATTGATCTTAAACCTGATATGATATATTAGAGGAAAAGTGTATAGACGTAACAGTATAATATTATGCTAAGGGTTTTGTCATTGGATTCTGTTCGGGGAAAAATGACAAATGAATTATTTAATGGTTTAAAAAAAAAAAAAATATATATATATAAAGAAACAATGTTTTTTTTCAAAACGTAGCAAGTTTAGTTTTGTTTTTGAACAGACGGCATAGAAAAATATCAATTATCCCATAATACAAAATAAGATTACATATAATATTTATTTTTCCACTCTTGTACCAAGTATTTAATTATATCGATGGTTGGAAATTTAATTTTTTTCATTGTATTACTTGACTGTTCAACATTCTGTATTACTAGAAAATTAATATAGGATTGCAGGATTATTTTGTGGGATAACTTATTTTTTTAAATATATATATATATATATATATGTATATGCAATCATATTATACGTATATATGCACAATACGTTGAGATAAAACTGTTAATGATAATTTATTGGGTCTGAGAGGACGACAACCGCGAAATGTCATTGGTCGAAAAGATCTAACTATACAGACAACCAATAACGTTTTAAGGAAAAACTTCATAATTTTTTTTATTAACTTTGTGGTTAATTATTCTAAATTTCTTTTACACGTACCAAAAAGGAAAAAATATACAGGTCATCATAATGTACAAAATGGCGCATAGGACACACCACTACTAAAACTATAGTATGTCACTTATATGCTATCGAACGCAGAGACTAACTTGGGAAATTTTTAACCTTACTACTCTATTTACATTAAACAATTTTACTGCAAACTTTATACAAAATGATGTGATATATATATGTTATTGATATACTTTAATCAATTTAACAAAGACTTTTTTATCATATAATAGTATTACAATTATTTTTATGTTATGCGCGTTGATTTTCGCTCATTGAATTTATGAATTGTTTTAGAATCGTATTGTAAATCAGTGGTTAAATCTTATTTTATGTAAAGTATTGTTATACGATTTTCTGTCGTTCTAAATTTGAAAGATGTCTTATAGCTCTCTTTAGGCTACTAAAACATCTTTCTGATGTGCATTTGAAAGTTGAACAGCGTTAAATTTGAAAACATTCTTAGTGTACTATTTATTGACGAATGATTTATATACTATAATGTCATAAATATTATATTTATTAAATTTTCGGTTCGTATAAACATTCTTCAAAAACAATAATAAATACAATTATAAATTAACTGCCAAAATAAAATACGAAATATGATTTGATAATAATGTTAAAATATTTCGATGTGTTATGACCAAAATTACAATTTTTCAACAAAATGCAATGTAGAATATTTTTTATTAATGAAAATTAAACCGCGTTTATGGTTACAGGGCTACTATTTTTCCTCCCATAAAATAGGTGAAAAATATGCCTTCCGGTCCTATGGAACTCCCTCGCCTCCTGCCACCTATACGCTTTTGATCGAACGTCCTGGAATATATTATTTTCATTTTTTTAATATAGTTTGTCATCAAAGACATAGATTTTTGGTACGACGATGATACAATGAAATATAATGCGTATATTTAATGATGAAAATTGAAATCTACGTATATATACCTATGTATAAATGGTATAAAAGTATTTTGGAAAATAATATACGGCATTAATAAAACGTGCTAAATTGCGTCTTTATACTTTTTGAAACATTGATGACTCGAGACGTGTCTTTTACGAAGAGTATCTTTTAGCTCGTGAAAGTTTGGATGAAAAATTTTTTTTAATAAAAATCCATTATATGCATATTTAATTTCATTACATCTAATAATTCAATTAAAAGGTATACATTTATATTACCCTTAATTACCCCTTAAATAAATTCTATTACACTCAGTTATATAAAACTACATTTTATTTAGACTTGGATATGATTTTATTCAATATAATGATTTTCTAAAAAAAAAAAAATCGGTCGTTCAACTACATTTATGCCAACAAAGTAGGTCGGTAGTACTTCACCGGTGTTCTGAACAAATTTCAAAAATCAGCAAAAAATTGAAATGACTGTTAAGAAGAAGAAAAAAATTAAAACTAAAATCAAAAGGCTTTGTTTTTTTCGCGTCATTTTATATTAATATCTATAACGTGTAGAAAGTTATAAGTTATTTCGTGTAAACTGTCAGCGTTAAAAAAAATTCATTTTGGAGAATGCACACAAATATATCAAAATTAGAATATACATGTTTCTTCCTATCTAAAGTTTATCGATATCGATGAAAACATTTTTATTTTAATAAAGCAATTAAATTAGAAGACACAAGATTCGAAATATTATCCCGCATTTAATATCGAAAATTATGAAACGGATACGGAATACATTTTCTGTAGTTAAAATTTCGAATTATTAATTTTCATTACACAAAAAAGATGATTTCATTACATTTTCAAAGTCGGATCGTATTTTTAAAACAAAATAACACTATTCGCAAATACAATTGAAGAATTAGGATTTAATTTTGAGCCAAATATTAAAACTAATTTTGAAAAAGCGATTATAATTTTATAATAATTTTCAATGACGTTCTCACACGAGGTTTGGTTTACAAAAAAAAAAAAAAAAAATTATATAAAACGAATGAATGTGAAATGCTGGCAAATTTTGAAGCGAAAATATGAGTAGTTATTGCATTAATTAAACCACTTATTAGATATCTGAAAAAAATCCGTAGAAGTCATTAGGCTTGAAAATCCTGTCAAAAAAAAAAAGAAAAGAAGCGTGTCAATTTTATCTCAAAAATTAAAAAAGTTAATTTCATTTTAAATTTCAGCAATTTAATTTACTGAGAATTATTTGTAAATTGTTATATATATATATGTACTCGTATATTATGATTTTGAATATTTTATGCGATACACAAATATATGTACTGTTTTATTATACGATTTAGTTCAACAAAAATCTTGTAAAATTGTAAGAGATCGGTAATTCGAAAATGTTTAAGAACTTCTGCAGTACTAGATTTAAAAAAATTAATTAAAATCGTATATACGTATTTTGGGAACAAATACATTGAATTTTCCAGAAGCAAATTCAAAATTTCCACGAATATGTACGTGAATGTTACAGTTAAAAGCGCCCTACACTAACGAGCAATATTTACAAATACACTATTACATAGTATATGCATTTCAGACCCATATTATACTGTAACAAAAAAAAACTGATTTTTTTTGTCAGAACCCACGTGATTTTATTAAGAAATTTTTCAATATCAAACCGATTTTAAGAATTTGGACTTATAATAGTTACCTACCATTAATATTACCTACAATTGTAATGAAAGTTGTGTATGAATACCAATAATATAAGCGATATTGTAATAGCTACTGGGCTTCTAAATCCCGACTCTATAATACATAATATAATATTTTATTTACAGATTTAATTTTTTTACCAGCCTATTATCCATACGTATTTCTTTATCATAAACAGTGCAGAGAAATACAGGCTGTAGGGGTTTTTAATTTTTTCATCGAGTTTGTCGTCAATGACTCGGTATAAATTAAGGAATTTCTTTTAATAACGTCAAATTTATTTTTGGTTAGATTAGGCTATATAGACACTTTTAAAATTTAAAAAAAAAACATTATACCGTTTTATATTGAATACGATTAACAGACAAATATGGCTAAACACGAGATTAAATAATGACATCAAGAAACGTCGGATATGCAACAAAGCATAGTAAAAATAGAGTCCAGACAACGTTATAATCTTAAACGGAAGATAATCTAAACCTTATATTTTCGCAGACTTCAATATTAGTTAAAAGCGGCATCCCAGCCTTTATTTTTAATTCATTCTCTCAAGTGAATTCATTGAGCTTCACCGCATTGTCCAATTTTGTCATACAATTTAGGAAGTGTTGAAATCCGTAAGGCACCCTTCTTTGCAAGTAAGAGAGCCATATAACGCGGACAGTGAGGTAAGTGAAAATTATATTGCTTGTAATTCGGTTATTTCGATAAAAGCGCGACAATTTCCGAAGGGAGAAATCAGAAGTGAAATTTGGTTATTTAATATTAAAGTAATATTTAAATACCCGATATTAAATTCGTCCCCGGTTCAGGGTACAGATAACCAGACAGATGTAGTTCAACTGGTAGTCTATATTCATTAGTGTATTCAATAAACCGACACCACTATTAGTCTTCCGACGCAATACTATTGTATGAACGTGTTGTCAAACTGACATATGCATATAATTTTTTATAATAATAAATATAACATCATGTAAATGGGAAATTGTATTGAGCTTAATGCGAGTGAGAGGTAATTAGCGAGCAAAGCGAGTTTTTGTTCGTTAAACTGGCCAGTGTAAAAACTTTTGTCCCCCTATCAAAAACTGAAATGACGTCACTGGATATAATATATAGACGAAAATAAATTTTATGTATTAAATAGTTTTAACAATATTTGTCGAACGACGGTCGCATATTCTGATAATTATTATAAGAGTTCTTGGGTGGGAATTGATAAGATACATTGTAAATTAATTTTTTTTTTTTTTAACGTATTATATTCTTCTCTTTCAATTTTGTATTTAAAAAAAATCAATTAAAATTCTCAATACGAAAACTACCAAAAAAACGGCATCATCACATTCAGGTGTCATAAAAATATATTCATTAGTTACAATGTTCACAAACCTATTATATCATATTAATGATCGTTTTAATATATTAAATACTACCAATACTGTTTCTATATATAAATTACCTTTCTTAAATCAATAAATTGGAAAAAATTTCAAAAACACTATTAATATTGGAAACAAAACGTAAAACCAAAATAATAACTATTATTCTGGTTATGATTCGTGTGACATCTCGTATCATGCAATATTTCATTAAACATTATGCTATATAATTCAGATTTCGTTATCCTATCAATAACAACACTCATCTTGATTTCTTCACCGTAACATTCAATAAGCTCGTTTTGTGAAATTTTAACGATGTATGTCGTCTCAGAATTCGAGTTGTGTGATTGTTCTAAAATTGTATCTCTTGCAACGGGGATCAGACTAAAAACAATATTGCAGAGGTCGCATAGGAATAATGACACTGCACCTTCAATTGTGAATCGATACTATATAATATTAAAAATATTATTACACATACAATAAAATTCATAATTAAAATAATAATAATAAATGTTATGAAGCTCCTTCAGAGGCAGTTTCTCTGTACAACGGTGCCTGTTGGCTGTTGTACGATCAGCCGGAAATTCTCCACAATTTAAACCTTACTATGAAACGTTCACTATCGAACCCATCCCACACCGTGTGTTCGCGAAATGGACCGTATATTGTTAATATTATTACCTTTATATAATATAACAGCGATTCAAGTATTAAATATATTATATTTACGCTTATATATTGCACATCGGTCGGAAATGCTTCCAGTGTTTGCTTCGGTATTAATAATAATTTGAAAGGAATATATGTAAATTGCCAACAATAATAACAGACGGGTTTAACAGCGGCGTTTCCGAGTAACAGTTACGCATTACAATATTACGTATACTGACTACGCGATCGACACCTCAGGCATGTCCGGTGTCGTTTGTATCGTCGTGCAAACACGTGTTCCGTCTGTTTCTGCAGTACATTTTACAGTAATATGCCGAACTCGTATTCAAACATTTGTCTGCACCCGGGATCTTGTAATAGGGTTTGAAATTTAAATCCTGTGACAAGCCGGTCCTTGTAGTGGTTGTAGGAAATATCAATCGATTTGGCGATAGATGATATACGACTTGAATATATATATATATGTGACTCGTGTCGTCCGCGTCTGTTTGACAACGATTTTGCCTGTGATTTCAATTAGTGTGACGTACCTATTACTGTTCAAATGAAATTGGAAAGTTTATTCGAATTATTACTAATCTTGTATAGAATCTATAAGAAAAATTTGCAAAAAATTTCGTCACACGTTTTCATCATTTTCCGTGGTTCGATATACGTGAAATTCTGTGCTGCCATCCGTTTTCACACTCGACTGCGATAAATGTAACGCAAAAATATATGAATTGAACCACAATCATAATTTACATTTTTCATCATTATTATGTTGGTAATTATTTGAATGTATAATATATTGTTGTATTATTTTGAAAGTAACAAATTATTATTCAAGAAACATAATCGAGTGAAGTTATAGTATATTTTAATATAAAATATTTCTAGGTTAAAAATAAGGATGAATTGAAATTTACAAAAAAAAAAAAAAAAATGTTTTACAAATTGACAATCCAGAAATAAACCTGAATAATACATTTAGCAAATTTGTATTACGGGAAATGTTAAAATCAATAAATTTTATACAATTTCCAAATTTAAATTACAAAATTATATTATAATATTTAAAAAGGCCTACATTTAATAAATAATGAAATATATGTAAGAAAAAAATTTTCAAGTATATATTTTACATTTAAATATTTAAACAAGTTATCGTGAAAAAAAATTAACTAACAACTTCCGAATATTGTCAGTATAATATATCACGATATGTGTTGTATAAAATTTCGAAATATTTTTATTGTACTTTATAAAAGTAAACATGATCTGTATTATATAATTTATACATAGACAATTTTTTTAACATAAAAAAAAATATTGGCCTGGAATCTAAAAAAGAAAATTGTTAAAATATATGAAATGCATATATATATATATATATATATATATATATATATATATATATATATATATATATATATATATAATAATTATTCAGATATACGTATAATATTATTATGAATAATTGGTAAAATTTTAGTTTTTGAAATAATAAAATGAAAACAAATAGATTTTGTTGGTGTAGGATACGATGAAAATTTTACCGTTTATTTATTTTTTTCTTTTTTTGCAATATTTTAGTATTTCGTTTTCTTTCAATAAAATTATTGGAAAAATCGAAAGCAGTAATATAAAGATGTAATTTCTAATGATCCGCTTAAAATACAGTTCTATATATAATATATATATATATATATATATATATATATATATATATATATATAAATTCTACTATTAGAAAAGTACTCACGGGCAAATAAAAAACATTTGATATTATATAATAACAATGAATATAATACAAACATTATAGAACACAGTACAATTTTCGAATTAGCGTATCTCCTGAATAGTGATGAATATATATATATATATATCTTATTATAAAAAAATTTTCGAAACTCCAAATACATGTCTGATCGAAATTAAGCGAGGTGCGTGTAAAAATGTTTTATGTTACATTTAGTTGACGCATTATAAATATTGTGGTTTTTTGCTATTCTGTGTAAAACATTAAAATACGAGATATGCGTGCTGATGCACATTAAACGACGATACACATGATACACGAGTTGAAATATACGCAAAATAAATTGAGTTGTTGAACACATTAAAATTGAATAAACATTACGGGAAAACAATAATTGTTTGCGGCGGTTCACGAGTGCACATAATTTTTGCACGAAAATATTCTGAGAGACACTTAAAAAATAGATTCTCGTTCATCTAAATTCAACGTAGTGCGCTGTATTAGATAAATATTTAAATATTAATTTTCCGCTATAAACTTTATAAGCAGACTCGCGTTATACGGAAAGAGGATATTGTTCCATTGTTTGTTCAACCATCGCTAGTTTTTAAAATTAGAATATTCCTCGGTTTATGTTTTTTAATTGAGTTCGACGTAATTGCTAAGACCCGGTGATTTTCTGTGTGTATATATTTAGCAAATATATATATGTTTTCTTTTTACTTAAAACTCGTACGAGAAAAAAAAATGATGTTTTTCACCTACTGATGTTAATATACATGTGTGTAATATGTTACATTCGATGTTAACGGTCATACGGATAATACGTTTTAATACAATAAAATATTAATTTTTCAATTCCCGTCACATTTATAAAGATTTATTTATAATTTTATTTCATAAATGACTATATAGGAAAAGTTTTACATATATATTAAATATTCAAAATGACATTTTAATTGGGGAAATAGTCCGAATAATTTCAAAAAAAAAGTACCTCCCCGTAGCCTAATAAAGAGCTAAAAAAAAATGTAACTCTTTAAAAGAGGTTTTGGATCTTGATAATTTGCAGTAGCGGTTCCGGTTAGGTTCTATAGTGTAATTTTCATGATTTACATAAGGTTTCGGATTGTTAATCACGGTTATATTAATTATGTTAATTAGTTATAACATGAAAAATTAATCAACCTAACCGGAATATTAACGAACGCTTTAAATTTTCTTAGTGATATGACGACAAACGTGCTTCGATAAATATTTCGATCGTTTACAGCTGCTCTTCGATTGTACGCATGGAAATTCACTATGGTTTGACCCACCACAAATACCCAACGGTTTTCAGAATAAAATGTACCAATACAGGACAATTCGTAGCTTTGATATTATACTGTTCATAAATGTGCGATAATGACTAAATATTGTCGTAATATCGAAAATTATAATCAGAAATGATTCCACGGGATATAAATGTTTATTTCTATTCCTATATAATATATACATATTTATTTGTAATACTATTATCTGCTATTTTAAAATCTTTAATATATTATTATTGTTACGATGAAATTGGTAATTATTTGTCACGTCTCGGAAAAATCGCTACCGAAAAAATATTGGCGCATAATACTTATATGTTCTTCCAGAAAATTGCAATGTAACGTGCGAATCGCGAGGTCAAATGTATTATACAGTAATTGTTAATACTCTTATAATTATAAAAAAATGTTCCGAAAACCGATTAATACATGTTTAAAATATTGTGTACCGGATACAAATGTAGTTATTATCAATTATTAGAGCTGGAGATATTAATAATCAGGAAATTAATAAGAAGAAACGATAAAAATTGGACGACAAATGTAAGATAATGATTACAAGAAACTCAGTAATTTACGGTAAATTAAAACCAGGAAATTATATTGCAGAAAAAATAAATGCGTGAATTTATGTATCAAGAGAAATCAGTCATTGGAAATTATTTTATTGGAATATAAAACTCATAGAAACGTACCACGCGATAGTATAGAACTCATGTAACTATTACACAGGAATAAAATCTCAAAATCCTAAATTACAATAATAATAAAATTATATAAATAATATATACCTAAATTATTCTCGCATAATATTATCCTGTATATTACAGCGTTTTATTTTATCCCGTGTAATATTTTCTGGATTTTTATATTCCTACGCAAATATTTACTACGGTTTTCAATTTGTACACATATTTCTTTTTTATATTTACTTTCCTCAAATACACATTTCGGCGGTTATCATTTTCCATAAATTTTCTTCCTTGTTATTTTCCTGCGATAAATTATTCCCGAAAGAAATTTCTTTGACATTTCCACTGATATTCCTGACGAATATTTTCCTTATTAATAACAATTTATATATTTATGACCATCTTATTGTTACGGTATTTTTATAAAACATATTAAAATACTTTTAGACGTAAATGGGATTACCATTGTAAAATAAAAATAAACGTTTTGAACTTAATTGAGAATACCCTGCAATAATCTTTTATTCTATAATGTTATGTTCGTTGTGTATGTCCCTGTAAACGTTCCCCGAGGTAACATTACATCTGGTTCCTATGGACTAGGCAAATAGACATTACATTGTATATAATAACATACGTGCAGGCGTATAGGTTAGATATGAATGGAATATCGTATAATACAACATTTCTAATATCATAAATGTTTAATGTGTTGGGCTTAATATTATTTCGAATTACATTTTCGAAAATTATTGTTATTCTTTTATCGAAATATAACGATACTAATAGAATGTAAAGAAATTATTCCAAACAATACTTTTTTTTTTACTTACCCATAGGTATGGATAGGTGTCACGAGCGGGGGGAGGGAGTTAAAGTTCCTTAAAACGTTACATAGTCTCCTGAATTTACTTAAAGTTTTTCAAATTTTGTTATATATGTAAATATATATTTTAAAATAATATTTCTTTTTTTTGAAAACAAGTTATGAACTTCTTCTGTCTTATTAATATTTGAGTTATTTTCATCTATATATTCTAACGAATTAAACCTATAATAATTTCATGATAATCGGTAAAATATCAATTTATTTATATTACTGGTTTAGAATAAAAGAAAACAACAACATAACATGCGCAAACGAATAAGTAAACATTTTAAAACCAATTAAATATGAATACACAATAATAGGTGAAACGTAAAATCTTCCATAATAATATACGTATATATAGCAGACTTACATACTTATTTTTGTATATTATTATACTACGAGTTTAAATGGTTTTTTTTTTTATTAATTTTTATTTTATTCTTAAAACTGCTTGAATGATGAAATAATAAAATAAAATGTCATTTATAGAATATTTCTTATATTTATTTATTTTTTGTAATTATGTCGGGAATTCATAAAATGCGCGTAATTTTGCCACATATGATTCGTATATACAATTACCATAGAAAAATGCATATTTTGTTGAATTCACGTCAGCAGTTTAAACCTCAATTCATTAATTAGGCATAATTATTTTGGCTATAACGTATTAATCGTAATATATCTTTTTGTTTAAAGCAAGCATACGCTGCAGAGTGAATTATTTACTCCTGAATCTGTAACAAGTACAAAAACACCATTGCAGGTGAACCAATCAAATAACACACGAAAAGCGATTTCGACGCACGAAATCACAAACCAATGGGAAGCGGACCACAAAAGTACAAAACCACATAAATACAGGTGCGCTTTTGACAAGCCTCACCTTTTATTCCGTTCACTTTTTTGAGTATGTTAGTACTGTGAACAAGTTGAAAGGAAGATATACCAAAGTGATCCAACCGATCACGACGTCTCGAGTACGCTACAATCGATAGCCGAATAACAGACGGATTCCCGATACACTCAAGTGTCGGGGACCGCGGGAACAACGAGAGGGATTGTGGTCAGCCGGTCTATCTTCGACCCCAAAGCACTGTCGACCATCTAATCAAACAGCGAACGCATCACCGACAACAACTACGTCAACGACCGAATCACAAGGCGTTTCCACGGATCGTTGCCAATCCAACTACCGTCCACTGCATTTCCAACGATACGGAACGGCACAGCTACAAGACACTACTTCCCTTCCTGGGGCTAGGATGGGGCGCCCGTTATAAGTGTAAGTTAGGGAGCGACAGTATAAGTGTATCGTCGCGGGGGACTACATAGGCAATACGATTATTGTATTCTCTCGCACTACGGCTAACTTACTTTTGCACATTATTGTAAACCGCACTTTGTAAAATATTCATTGTACATATGGCTCTTTTGAAATAAATACTTTCAGTTTACGGAAAACGGCTGTAATTGTTAGTGTACCGTAACAAATCTCCGATTACCTCGGTGTAAGTATGATTCATATTCTATTGTTTAAATTCGACATCAATGATTAAGTGTTAAAATTTGAAAAATGTTATCTAAATTAGTGTACGGTCTTCTAAAAACAATATTCTCATTTATTCGCCGTTGTCATACGCGTCCCGTAATAAATAAACAGAAAATATCCATTGAAGCATAATTCCTATTCCGTTTTCAATCAATTTATAGGGTTACATGAATTTTCTTCTGGCGTTTCCAATGTGTATCAAATTTATCGAAAAAAAAAATCATGCACATATTTCTTATCAAAACGTATTTAGTATCGATAATATAAATATTATTAAAATTGTTTATATGAAAATATAGCTTTGTGTTGTAAGGTATTTGCAATTATATGTAAATTGTTCGTATTAATTAAAAAATAAAACTAATGTCTACGTTACAATGATCATTAATTGTTCAAATGCAAAAAGTAGGTATTGTAACGTTCAAAACGAATATCAAATTTACCGGCGTTGCTTCTCGCACATAATTATTATAATAGCGTTTTTACATTTTTTAAACATATATAAAAAAAATTTCCCTCGAGCCATCAATATGACTAACGAATAAAAAAAAAAAACCTAAGTATTTGCTGTTTTTCATTTTCATTAATATATAATATTGTTTTCGTGATGAAATCAATGCGTATGTTAAATTAATCATATTAATGAAAAAAAATAATAAAACACACGTAATTACTATTATTTATTAATTTTAATGTTTATAATTATAATAAACATTAAAATTAAGGTGAATTAACGTAAAATAATAATTTTAATTTTAACAAAATTTATAACATTTCTTTAACATAATGAGAATATGCTGTGTAAAATTATTTAAGAATAAATATTTCAAGATATAAATAATATTTTAAATTATATATTTTGAAAACAAATTAGGACATTAATATCAAAAAAATATTTGTGTATTATGAACTATATCATTATTTTAACACTAACAATTAATTAAGTATTAATTGCATAACTTGCAATTTAACGAATATTTACTAAGATTCACTCATTTCGATAATATTTTGATTCTATACGGTGTTAAATAAATTAACACTGTTTTACAAACCATATGTGTCTATTTTTCATTAAAATGGGTAGGTAGCGATTTATTTAACGTTTAAAATATTTTAATCGTTTCAAAATAATCGTTTACGAAATCAAAAATAAAAAAAGAGCGCAGATAATGCAAATATTTTTCTTATAAATTTTTTACAATTATGTAATGAATAAATTTAGATATATTATTTTATCTTTAACGTTCTGTTATAAAAAAAGTATCTTAAAATGTTTGAAGACACTGAAAAGATTTTAAAAATATATAGGTTTATGAGTAATGGTTAAAAATTTTTATCAAAAAACTTTGGTATAATATTATAAATATATATATAGAATTATTTATGTTTTCTGTGGTAGGTGTGTAATAAGAGTTTTATTACTATTATTGTTGTATTATTGTTTCTAGTGCCAAAATAAAATTTGATGAATTACTGTACTCAGAACTTTTGACACAAACTTTATAGTTATAAAATTAAAGTGAAACAGATGTTTTCCCGTGTAGTTAAACGTAAAATTACTCGAAATGCTTTATAAATAATACTATTAATCATTTGTACAATATAACATTATTATTTAAAGCATTCAAGCATTCATACGTTTATCCTCCATATGTATTATTATTATTATTATTATTATTATTATTATTATTATTATCATCAAATACCTATGTAACATGAAATGTTTTAATATATCTTTTCTGTTAATGTTATTAACACATATCGACAGTCTTTAAAATGTATTTTGTTCAAATGTTTTTCATTATTGTATAATTAATAAAGCATTTCATTTTTGTAATAATACAAAACTTTAGGTGACATACAATAAGAAAATATTTAGTTCAATTCAAGAAAAATTACAATATCATTAAATTATAATAAAAAAAATGTGTATTATAACGAACGTTAAATTTTGTAAATATAATATTTTAACATTAAGATTTATTTACAAAATAGTTACTTTTAATATTGTAATTTATAAAATATAAAAGTTTATCATTGTTTGTCGCACGAAAATATTTTGATTTGAATGCTTTATGATGTAAATATGTGTTTTAATAACTCAGAAAAGTGTATTGGCTTGCTAATAAAAGACTGGGAAACTCTCCCGAGAGCACTTTTTCTTTTAACGTCTATTAAATAATACGCACCACGCTATTAAATGTTAATATTAAATTGAAAACAAAGAGTAGTTTTCAACGTTTTCAAATTTCAAATAAATTTATTAACATCTACGTAAATGAAATGAAACAAAATCACTGGTCAATTTAAGTACACACTAGCCATGTTGTTTTACACTCCGTTTTTTTTTTATTACAATAACATTTATACATGTTTGACTATCTATTTTTTGATATTTTTTAACCTCAACAACGTACTATCATTGAGGTTTATTTTCTCTCAACTAGAATAAATTTTTTTCATCGTTTCAAAAAAAAAACGTTTCATTATCATTGTTACTCGTATTATATGCGTTTAAAATAATTGTTCACCACTAAAAATATATATTGTATTGTATACGCGAGGAAATTATTGTTAAAATGGTTATTATTTTTTGTTCAATTAACAGTTCGTCATACAATAAGTACTGATTATAACGTTCTTTACAATTATACATTTTTTTTTATATAGGTAGCGATGCTGTGAACGTCGATTTGAGTGGATCACTTGTTCGAGTATTGTTAGAGACGTATTATTATTTTTAATTTAAAAGCAATGATAAATTATTGCCAGTTCTCATACAATACTATTATTTTCAAATGTTTTGGTATTTGTTGAAACTCACTGAGAAATCATTTGATTTTTCAAGAATAATCGAATATCGTAGGGAGCTTTATGTTGAGCATCAATATCGCTGACAAATCGATTTCAATTACATTAATTTCTGTACTTTTTCCGCATTTCCAATCTTGGTGAGAATTGACAAGAACAGTTTGTCGGTTTGTCTAACCATTTACAGTTTGAACGTACGGCCATATATTTGATATACGAGCAAACACGGAATTTACACTGAGCTAACACACAATAGGGGTTAGGATTAATTTAGACTTAAAATACATACAAATTGCATTGGATTAATTAATATTGATCAATTATAATAAAACATTTTTATCTTATACCGAAATTATACGAATTCCAATTATTATCGATAACAACTAGCATTTTACAATAAATTATATTATATAACCTCATAACAAATTATCTATAATATATTTGTGTATGTGTGTGTGTGAACGTTTTGATGACTAATTAAGAAATCTTTTGAATTTAAAGATTTTAAAATGATATGATTACTAAAGATTGATAAATATATATATATATATATATAATCATGTTCATTACGAATTGAATGAGAGCGTACATTTTAATAAAATTGAAAATCTCATTTTTATTGAGACCATATTACAAAGCAAACGAAAAAGTTATTATTAACTTAAATTGACTATATTCAGACGATAATGATATGATTGACGTTCAGTAATAACGTTTGTATCTCTTCATAGTCATAAAATGTTAAAAAATCCACGCTGATCAATTTAAACACATTAAAAATGTGCAAATTGCAAGGTGTAAAAATATATTCAAAAATATTTTTTACAATAGTCCTGTTGCTTATTGCTCCGTCGATGTTCCGTAACTAGTAATAATTTAAATTAAAAAAAAAAAATAATTAATATCATCATTGGTATAAATGAATATAAACGTTGAAAGAATTTTATCTGTTGAAAGCAAAGAAATGTTTATGAATACATAATATTTTATTCAATCAAATGTTAAATAAAACAGCCTCGTATGATAATAATTATAGAAATATTTAATGTTCTATTGTGATTAAGTAGTTCCAATATGTATAAAAATGAACTGTACAAAATTGTATGTTAATTTTTTGGATTTAATCCGTACCCCTAGTTATTAAAGTTTTAAAACCTGCTTTAGTTAAATAACGATGTTTTTTCTCAATTTTTGATTAATAATTCTTGTTGTAATAATCGTATTATTTTATGCTCTGTATATTTTATAAACAATTATTGGTAAATGATCAACAGTCTCTTTTTTTGTTATATCTGGGAGCAGCTTACCATCCCAATGAACAAACAGGGGCCTACTTATGATGAATCGAATTTGTTTCGAAGTTTATATGCCCTTTCTTTACGTAAACGCTGGCGTATTTGATTAATAGATTTTATCTTGCTCACGAAGAATAATATTTGATGTAATTGTCAAAGCTACAGTGCAAAAAACTATGTTTATATATTATACAGAAAAACGAATTAAAATTTAAGTTTTCACTTGTATTGATGTCTATCACAATCCGCAGACGATAGTCTGCTTCTAACTTTTATCGGTTTGATTAGATTATCGACGATAATCTAGAAATTTAATTATATTAAAGTATTATTTTTTTAAAGTAAATAGGACTTTGGAGGTAGTTTACCATTTATTATTTATAAACTTGTATGATTCTTAATAAAATATTTTAGAAACTATTGTATTTACCTAAAAAAAATGTGTAAAATAAAAATTATAACAAATTAAATTTTCTATAAATAATGTACGTTACATATTTTTATAGAAAACGATGATAATGAGATATTAATCAAAAACTAAAAGAAACATCGTTTCATGAATAAAAACTTGTTATAGAACTTAAAGGGTAGGGACCTGGGTTAAACTTAACTATTTAACATAGAATTTTGTGCAGTTTATTTTTATACATAGTGAAACCATTTAACAGAGTAAGACTAAAAAAAAAATCATCAATATGAATAAGAGCCACTGACACTATATACTACAAGGGATTCTATGTATATTTATATATATATAGAGAGAGAAAACATCAAAATTCTGTTTCGTTTAACTCGTCGGTTTTCGCATTACGCACGTTCGATTAAAAATATTGGAACAAAATTATCTAGTGTATAATTTCAGTACGTCAAAATTATGCAATGGCATAATATTAGGAATAAAGTTTTATAAAAAAATCGGTTGATATTTCTATAGGTTTCGATATTGGGCAAATCGCTTATTTTCCTATAGGACACGCATATTTCAATATAAATATTTATACAATTTCTAATGATACATTGTTTTGCACATGTCCATGAACAAGGCAAACAATGAAAATTACTGGAATTAATAGCATACTCGTACTACCCCATGGTCAACTCATAGTCAATTGGAGCACTTGTGATGGCTCATACAAAAATACGTGTTTGTGCAGCCGACCATTATATATAAATGACACAGTGGGTATTGACAAAAAATACCTACCTATAGTAAAGTTATTAAATTCAACCAATTTTTTTTTTTTAATAACACTGTTATTTGTAGTCTTAGAATATATTGAGTGTGTCTCATGTCTATAAACGAAAGGGGTTCTAAATGATAAAAAAATATATATATATTGAAATTGAACCATCCAAATATTTATTGACTCGTCATAATTGAAATTTCGTGTATACGGATATAAAAAATATTACAAGAATCGCAAAAATTTAAAAGGAATGGTAAATTAAATTTTTTTCGAAAGTCTAAAAGTAAAAGGGTGAAATAATTTTCAATTATGAATTAAGTTTTTAAATATACGTAAATTACTGAAGTGATTATTATTTTTTTTTTTTGTTTTATGAGATTCTGAGCATATTTTATCTTTATAATCAAGCATATAATTGAATACTCGAATAAATTCGTTGTTTTGATGAGATATATGCATACACATAAATACACACATTGCGTGTAAAACGAAAACAACGATAATTTAATCAAAGTCAAATATTCCCTAAGTCGTTTTGGTACGTCGTACGTTTTCCGATAAAGAAAATGCGAACAATTCGTACGAGTGGGGCGATATCATACAGACAAATAAATACTCGGTTGAAATTCGAATGTAGGTTTTAAAGTTTAAATACAATGTTTTATCTAACGAAAAACAGTGGTTTCAAACAGCGACGAAACGTTTTTACATAGGAAAACGACGATAAAAAAAACCACGCCACGGCATTTGTTTATGTAGATCACTTAAGAAGGAAAGAACTAAGAGACCGTCGAATCAGCAGCAAGCGGTATAGATGTGAAAATAATAGTCGGTTGTCGACACAAGACACAACTACAAATATACACTCGTGATATAAGCGTACGTGCTGATATCTAGAAACCTTCAAAGAAAGTATGAGATAGATAATCAATATCTGATTCGTGAAAAGGGTTCTCCACATCATTGTTTTACAATATTAAATAAATAATTTTATCAGAAAAAAAATATTGAAACATATATTTCTATATCTATCATCGTTTTATAGAATCGTGCTAATGTGAGTCCATGCGTCGTCTTGTTTACCGATTGGTGTATTTCTACCGATTGGAGTATTGAAATGATATTAATATTATTTAAATACCACCTTACATTATTTACACATGTGATACCAAAGAGTGTATGATTAAAAATTAAGCGTGAAAAAATTAATCATATCTTCCTGTATGGTTTAAAACTGATAAAGAAATGGCAATTTTCAAATATTTTTCCAGATCATCGGGGAGGGGGGAACAGGGGTGGCATAAACCCTGTCAATTTCTCCGATAAATTCGTCATTGCGTGTACTGCACAACTTGTGTTTGTCGTATACCCGTTGTAAAAAAAATATAAATAAGAACATACGTATAATAAAAATATTTAGCTAACGTGGGTTATGATGTAATCTTCCGTTCGGTTTGTTAGAGCTAGTTATAGTCGCCGTTCGATCCATTGGGGAATGTATCGTTGGGATAAACAGCGTGCAGCCCGTCGAGATTTAACCCTGTCCGCCACCGCGCGATATTAGATTTCAGTGCAAATAAAATAAAAATGAAATAAATCCCTGTCTAACGGGTGAAAGAAAAAATAAAAAAGAGAATTACGGAATACGAAATTTAATATAAGAGAAAAAAAATACGTACCGGCAGAACAGAATAAATCGTCGACTGGTTTATATATTATTAATATTTATATTTTGTTTGGGCTAAATACAAATACACTGGTAGTGTTTTAAAAGTCCGTAGATGTTGCGTAAAACTTATTTTGCGGGAGACTATGTTTCTCGAATGATATTTATAGTAGGGTTTCTAAATTTGTATGATTTATGAGAAAAAAATCTCTATCAATGTAGAGGTGTTCTTAATTTTTATATAATATAAATGAAACTGAAAAATATAACATATATACATATAAATTTACAAATTATTATTATTCTATTGTAAATGTTCGATTTGTTTTAGTTCCCGTTAATTTATTAAATACATTGTTGATTAGTGTTAAAAGATTAATAATTGTTATAATAATATATTTAAATATTTTTAAATCGATAGATTTTTTTCTTTTAAATTTCATAAAAACTGCTTGTTCAACCCCTTAATCAAGTATAATAAGTGGTGAAAAGTCTACGTATGGCCGCCGTATGCGTATCACGAGTTGCTAACATGGCTATCTTATTTGTCATGTGTTAAATCACATAAAATATATTTGAATAGTATTGTTCGTACGCATTACGGTCTCCACACGAAAAACACGGAAATCAAGTCAATTTTATGATGTTCATTGAACTAGTCGACATTTATTGATCTAGGAAATCTGAGCGCAAATACCTTGACATAAGTTTCCATTTCTGATAGTAAATTAGTTCAATTAAAAAAAAAAAAATACGTTCTCTGTTGACTTCTAGCGATAAAATAATACAGTTATACTGAAATCTTTTTTATATATTTATAAAAATATAAATAAATGTAAAACACTTGAACTAATATTCAATTGTTGAAATATTGAAACAATTTATCAGTCACATTATAAATCATCACAAAATAAATTTTTTGGAACACGAGGGAATTAAATATAAATTTCACTTGCTTTTAAATTAAAAAGTATTTTTACAATACCTTAACCGACGAGAGACGATACATCGTGTTCTATCGTTAAATCTGATAATAGAAATTGCAATTCAGAGATTAAAAATGTTTAAAAAAAAAAATTCAGAATACCGTAATCTCTTTAAATATAATTTTCATCTTTTCGGGAGATCCGTATGAATATTATTCGGCTATTAAGTTCCAAACCCATAAATACTCGTTTAGTTATATTTTATTTGATAGTTTGTACCTCGCATAAGCTCGTAGTGGGTCATATAGGTTAATATGTACGTATGAAATATGATTGTACAATCATTGTAAATTACATTTCGTTCATATATTACAATTCGCAATTATTATTTTTTATTGTACAATAATATTATCCTTACCTACCATACTTTCCGTTTAATATTTCTGAATTTTCATAAAAATACAATCCTTTTTTTTTATGTCGTTATTGGATTGTTATACTTATGAATTAAGCCATCAGAAAAATTTCACCTTGTGATTCACAATATCTTTATGTATATAAAATTATATAAAAAAATGTAAATATACATTTAGTTGAAAAAATATAAATTATAAAATGAGTTTATTAAATGATTTAATGTTTTTTTTTTTTTTAATCTTCCAGTTAACAATACCCTTTCTAAAGATTAATTTATGTTATTAAATTATTATCCATAAATCCTAATATTATAGTAATACCGTAAACACGATAAAGTGTCTGAGCATGATATTTAAAAACACTCCATAGAATCATCTATTACGTAAAATATTGAGTTTTTTTTATATAATAACAAAAGTTCTTTTCTTTTTATATGTCGATATAATTTAATAGTAAATGATCACGACAATTCTCGTGGTACACAATATATTAGACTGAAAAATAGAACAATAATAAAGAAATAATTTTTAATTTTACTGTTTCTTGTTGAATTTCACGTTTTAAAAAATTTTTAAATATTGATATTTAGAGTAAACATTATTAAGATCACACGGAAGGAAATAAAATTGCTTACACATTACAAAATAATAGAAAACATCAATATCGGAGCAATTTCAAAATAAAACTCGAATTTTTAATGCCGAGAAACAAAAATGTTATTTGTTTTCTCTTTAAAAATCATGTCTTAGATAATACAGATTTTAGAATACGTAATAATTTAAAACACTTAGTTTAATAATAATCATTTTCCTGATACGCTCATTGAAAATTTAATAAAATAGTTAAAACATTTACTTATTTATTTATCTATTCCATTCGAAATATATTTATGTTTTTACGTATTTAAAATGTTTTATCCGTCATCTTATCACGTTCATAAGTCAATTTGCGCCCATTGACGTAGTTGTATTATCATATAATATTTAAATAGAGAATAAACGTTTGGAAAAATCGTCTACTCAAAATATATAATACGTACTTATGTAATGTATGTTGTATAATAAAAAATAACCAAAATAATATTGTTTAAAAAATTTCAAAACAGTAAAATTTTATTAATTTTTATATTTTTACTTTGATCGTTCGTATGTTATAATTATAACAGTATAACTGTTATACGTCAAACGTGAATTTGCATGCAATTTCATGAAATAGGGGAAAATTAATTTTCAAAGTATGTACATTAAAAAAAAATATATTTCACGATATTTTTCATTTTAAATTGTTATAATTATTTCGAGTCAAATTGAAAAAGAAAATGTAAAAATATAATAAATATACCATAATCAAAATGTATTGAAACGGATTTGCTTAAAAAAAATTTAAGATTAAATTTACGTACAGATATTACGGTAAATCGATTTACATAAATTTTGCCTTAAGTCCATTTGACGAGTGGTGGAGTGACGTTGGTTCAAGTCAAGAAATTGATGGTACAGTTCGATGCAATTGTAAAGATAACACAAGAGAAACAGTACATTTGGTTGGATAACGGGTGTTCAGGTAACTTTATCGTGGCACTTACGCAAGAAAATTGATTTATCCTTGGTAAATGTTGTGGTAAAAATAAAGACATTTTTGGTACAAATCGGTAAAAATTCTGATACGACGGGAATAAATTTTGGAATTAAAATATTATTACGGTAAACAAAGAACACGTATTTTTTAATGATTGAATTGCACACGCATAGTATATTCAAAATCGCGTGATTTAGAATTTGTTTTGGAATGTGATGAAATTTATACACATCCGCGCTTCCATAAGTACTTTTGATTTTTAATTTATCAAATATAATAGTGATTTTTTTAAATTTTTTATTTATAAATCGTAAAGACAAAATCCAGTTTTTATGAAACCATGTCCGTCTCCAAATTCCAGCTATTGCAAATTATGTCGCTGTAGGTTTCATATAATTTGCGAAAAATATTTTATTATTGATTCTTCCGTGTTTAATTTCACTTGTTTAAAACACGTGTCCAAATCACCTAGGGCGTGAGCCACTCACTACGTATTACGATAAGTAGCAATCTACTTATCGTATATACGTTGAAGGTACAATAAGATTAGGCGAGAGCAGCTCAAGCCATATTATGTCTTAACACATAAATATTAAATGGAGTTCGCGATTAAAAAAAAAATTGCTTTGTGTGTGCATAACGTGTACGCCTTGTTCCGCGGTTAACAAACAAATTTTCGACAATTTTGTTTTGGAAAATTTCACGCGCAGCGTGTAACATACAGTTAAAAAACAACGCCATAAATAATATTTTCGTTGAAAATTGAATGACGCGAGTACGCCCACTTGAGGTATTTAAAAATCTAGTTACGGTAAAATAAGAAAAAAAATTAATAAAAGAAGATTGCGTATGATTTCCACTCACAACTAAAATGTCTATGTTTACTGTCTAGAAATACTCAACACGTTCGTGTTGCATGGTGTTGTGAGGAAACAAACTAAACCGAAACGACGTCGGAATGTGTTCTCAACCGCTCAGGTGCGCATAACATCTGGTAAGCGACGGAAGACAAAAATACGCGTACGTGTACGCGCTACACAAATGTGTGAAAATTACCGAACTATAAATCACGAGGATGTACAACTCCTTTCGAAACGCGCGCTAATTTTCGACGTGTCCTAAATATTAGCCAACCAACGCACCGTTGTTGAATCAGGGCTCGAGGAAGAGGAGACAGTTATTCCTCCGGGAACAACTGCCTTTCGTTATACATTAATAATAATATTATAAACCATTAGAACGGTGTAAATACGCATAGGTATTCCCGTCAGCATCTAATTTAGTCGTTTTCCATGACCAAGACAAGATGCAAAACATCTTAAAACGTTTTTCCCGATCGAAATTTATCACAAATTCATTTACAAATTATCATATTACAATTAAGTTATTAAAAAAAAAAAAAAAATCTGTATCATCCAAATATGTCCTTAATTATATATTAATTTACCGTAACGTATAAAATACAATTTTATTTCTTATATGATATATAGGTTTTTTTTTATAGTCATTCTTATTTTAGAAAATTAAATTTTTACTATACAGTGTACATTTATTTATGTTCATATTTTGTATACATTTTTAAAAAAATTACACGTTTTACGTAAGTACCATGCACGTAGCTAGATTAAAATAATTCATAATTTTTTTAAAACATAGGTTTATTATAATATTAACGTTTTTCGACGGATATTAATATTATTTTAATCGTTTAAATTAATTCTATATCTCTTTAACTTTATTTACAAACAAATTAATAACATACCGATTTATAAATTATTATTTCTTTTTAATTTTTTACTATACAATGAGACGGAATATTAAAACATTGTACTGAACCGCAAAAAAAAAAAAAAAAAATTAAATTATGTAAGAGCGCTAACGATAACTTATTCCAATGACTAATTGTTGTCTTACAATATTATTTTAAAACTAAAATAATAATATTATCAATTCAACAGAATTTGATATTAGGTTCTGATTTCGGGAAAAAATAAATTGGATTAGAAATCTGTTAAATTAAGTTTTAAAATTCCTTTTTAAGGAATACTACGTGATATCACGTCAATTTTTTTCTATTGCATTTCATTACCTACGTGGTAAAGCATCAATTGAAGCCATCAGGCAGCAACGAATATATCATATCTTATTATTTTATTTCAAACGTTTCGAATCGAACAATTAGAGCAGCTCATTCCACCAAGTTTCAGTTTTGGACCCAATGAAAAGAACTTAAAAACAAAGCAATTCTTCTACATTTAACAATGGCCGTATATTTCATATGATATAGGACCGTTCAACAAAACTATTAGATGACCTTTTGAAACATACAAAAACCTCTGATTCGAAATAATTCGGTGTAGTTTAATTTAATTTAAAAGGGCTGGTGCATTTCTCTGTACGAATAATTCACAAAATATATCATTTTAATCGGTTAAACAATAAAATTTTGCTATATATATATATATATAATGTAATAACATTGTAAATTACAATCTCGTTGACAATGAACTATGTTAAAGTAGTTTAGTTAAACAATAATAATTTTTAATTCTAATGCATTACTACTGCAATTGAATTGTTTTTGTGTAACGAAGTATACGAATAAAAATTATATATATATATGAAATCAGTTGTACAAATGTATTCGCTTTTGTCCAGTTGGTTACTAAACAATTAAATTTTCCAGAAAGTTAAACAATTATTTTATATTAAGTATATTGTATTATGTAGTAAAAAAATCAGCAGTCGTTTTTACAAGTGCCATGTCATCAAAAATAATATCGAACTATGTTTTTACAACGTTTAAGTGTATGATGATTCGTTTTAATTATAGTTTTTAATTTAAAATCAGTATGTAAAATTTTAGCTTACAGTGACCCATTTTGTAATTTGATCATCTATAGTTAACCAGTATTAATGTATAAATAACGCTATTAGAAACAATATTGTTTATGACTTGTGAGCGTCTATAATAATATAAAATTTATATTATATTATATTATATAATTTTTAAGCATATTTAAGGTTTTATATTAAGCACAAAATTATATCCATTAGAATTTCTCAGTTTATAATTTAGAAAATATCATTTTTTTCTCGATTAAAATTGTTAGATTACTATATCGATCTTATTCTTAAATAATTTTTATGATTTTCATTTCAAAAATTATTTTTTTACATATTTCAGCGGTAAAAAATATTAGGGTTATCACTAATTTCAACAAAGTTGACAATAATCTTTTTTCTGCTTTATGTCAGACTCTACAAATTATAGTATAATTATGGGCCAGGTTTGTTTTCTTGTATATTAGTCATTGAAATCTAATCGTAATGGGAAATTATGTAATATGAAATTTATTGTGTTTTATTGGAAGCTGCCGTGAAGAGCTCTTTGTACGTTTTAATGTTGTTTTTCTGTCATTTCTGGAACATTTGATAGTACACATTAGAACTCAAAACATTAAATATTCCATACATTCCTTCATATCAACAAATAAAAAAAAACGAAAATTAACGTAAAGTTAAGTTAATAATTTGTGTAATAAATTTTTTTTACGTTAATTCTCAGAATTTACGTTAAAAAATGACAACATCGATTATTGGTGCATTCGTAAACATGTAATTATTTAAATATTTTTATATAATGATGATCATCAATGATACATTTTGAATTTTATAATTAAGGAAAAAAATGTACACACTTTGCATGTTTCAAATAAAAATTATTCTTGTGTTTTTATTCGTGAAAGCTATTTTACTCCGGTATTGTATAGTAGTTCTTTATGAATTCTTACTGCATCTTCCAAAAAAACAAAAATGTGAATATACTTATACTTAAAAGTCGAGATTGTACGAAATTTAATATTTTTCCTGCTTAAGGACATTTTAAATTTGTACAACACATTTTTAATAGCCAGTGCTTGATTTTGAAGAATGTAATGACTAGGGCTCGAAAGTTGTAAGAGCTGAAAAAGACAAAATATGTACAAAAAAATTGTAAAATATGCATGAAAAAACGAGAAATATGCAAACAAAATTTATTAAATATGCAAAAAAAAATTTACTAATTATACAAAAAAAGTTATTTTTTATGTTTTTATGGAATTCAAAATTGTTTAGCTGATTATTTGATTGATTGGTAATTTTTTTAATCTAAAAATAAAAATATTAAATGAAAGTTATTTGAAAAATTATATTTATTCTCTAATTCAGTAAACATATAGATTATTGTAACTGTTATACCTGTAGATATATTGCATTGAACAACCATATTTTCTTGAATTCTAAAACGAATTTTTGTCTTGTGAAATTTTCGGCATATTATAATTTTTTAAAACACAGACAGATTTTACAGAGACCGGACGAATTTATGACACGCTCCGTTAAATTAATAGTCGATATTAGCGATTATATGGTTACGGCGACTATATGGTACGTTAAATAATTTATCAAACAACAAGCATAAAAATCCTATGCTAATTGAATAAATACGCATAAAAAGCATATGAAAATTGAGAAATATGCGCTTTTCTTTTAAATTCGACAAAATATGGAAAAAAATGCATTTCTAATTTTTGTATTTAAGCTCGTCATTGTATAGAACGGATTACTAGCTTGGTCCGCTATAAATTGAGAGCATACAGAAAAAATATGCAACTCCTACAACTGCCGAGTCCTAGTAAGGACATTTCTGACTACGAGATAAAATCTACGAGTTTATAATTAGCATAATACATGCTATAAATGTATAATTATAATTTTCAGAGGACGGGATCATAATGATTTTGTATAGAAATGTAACAATGCAACTAATATTAAAATCTGTATGCGATTTAATTTAGATCTATCCGCGGAGTCCCTCGGGGCGCAGTTTGAAAACCGTCGAATTATTATATAATTTATTCAAGAAAAGTATATTCCAACCACGTCAATAGAGCAAGTGGAAAACATTTTTTTTAAATATATCGTTTTAATAATAATAATAATAATAATAACAATAATAATATAGTCTAATCACATCTAACGCAATAAAATATTCATATACGCATGCAAGCGGGTCAAACAAAAAAAAATTCCATCTGTTATAAAACCATCGTATAAAAAGAAAATATCGTTTTTAATTTGTCTGAAATTATTAAATTATTTTTTGGACTACACAACGAATACGTTTATGTACGAGAACAGAAACATACCCTCATTTCATACGTGACGTGAACATTATTATAAATAAATTTCGTTTCCACAATTAATGTCAAAATATATAATGCGTTAATACGAAAATCTCGTTTTTTTTTTTTTTTTAATCTTCAATCCGAATGTATGACATAATGAATACGTTTGAAATTCTACCATGATATTACGAGCTACGTGTTTTATTTTAATTTTTGTAATTTTACATTATACGGAAGAATTGAAGAAATTGGCGAAAAAAAATATTTTTTATATGAAATAATCAATAAACATCGAGCGTACAAATTGAATTATTATATTTTTCACACATATAATGTAATCAGTTTTTGTACAAATAATACAAACATATTTCTCAATCGAACGTATTAACAAATTGATATTGATATATCCTGGCGTGTTTATCGTATAAAAAAAAAAAATCTAATACAAATATATAATATTAATTGGAGTAATTTATTAGTAAAATTATCAAATCATTGTTTTTTTTTCTAGTTTTCGATAATTTTAAAAAAAAAAGGTTTTTTTTTATATTATATACATTTTATACAAATTTGCTTATTCAAAACACACGCGTTTAACAATAAATAGCAGAAAATAATTATGTCTTTAATCGCCTACTGGTATCGATGTTTAAATACAATCCCTGTTCTTACAATAAGCGCGTGAAATAAAGGTAAATTTCTCAATCAACTCTGTTTTTTTTTCAATAAAAAAACGTATAGAACATATTCTTGTACATTTGTAGTACCCGGACGGGCCCGTGATAAAGCACTTTTTCAAACTACGGAACATTTACCAACTTTCATCTAAATAATCTTTTCGTTTACCTAACATCCCATTTTACTATGACCAATATAGCATTTTAGATATCCATTTTTGAATATTGAGTTCAATATGCGAAAATATTAATCGCATAATTCGTACGCTAAATATTTTCCATACGCGGTCTCGAAACTCGTTTTTTTAAAAATTAAATAACAAGAGGATTTTTAAGAAGAATTTTCGCATAAACGAGTGTATGGGGAGCGCAGTTGAATCAAAACTTCCCGAGCTTTACTAATTGATATTGATGAATAATCTTTTTATACGTCGATTTTCACACGAATATCGATTAAATTGTATTTTTAAACTACCGTTTGTGTGTGTGTGTATGAATATATATTTATATAAATGATAAATGTTATAATATATTTAATTCGAATTCAACAATAAATTATTTTATGTTAATTACGATTCTCAATACAAGGTTCGATTTATTTAGCGAGAGCGCGGTTTTTTTCTTAAATTGTACCCTGTTATTTGGTTGTTTTGCACTCCGAAAAAATGTAGAAATGTTTACAATAATGCGCGTGCACAGTACCGTTAAAGTGTAAAATCTCGTTCAAAAAAAAAAAAAAAAAAAAAGAAGATTATTGTTATTTACATTTCTAAGGGGTTTTGAACAAAATGACTATTATTCGAAAATGTATTTACCGCGGAAAAATGCAAAAAACAAATCATTCTATAATACAATAAAACCGATAGACCAACATATCGTAAATAGTACTTTTTATTAGTATTTACAAAATACTACCTAAATGGTTATAGGAGAAAACGTTAACACGAAATATGGTTAAGCGACGAAGAGTAACTGCTTACAAAATCAATAAATTGATGATTTTTTTTTTGTATTACTCGACGCACATAGCAGTGAAGTTGTGTCAGCCATAATCATTAATATATAAGGAGTTGAAAAAATTAGTTTTGAATAGTTGCTGTATTCAATAACAAAAAAATAAATAAATAAAAAATGTTTTAAAATAATTTTTCGTATGCGGAAGAATTGAAGTATTCGTATGAGTGTTGATTATCCACGAATGTATTTTAATGATTTTATTGATATAATTCGCAGCGGTGCCAGTGTGGATTATTCGCTCCATTCAAATCTAAAACTCAATGTTTTTCAACACCTATTTTCTTAAACGTCGAAAAAAATTCTTCACGCACGGTGACATTCGCACTACTACATAAATGTAACACGGGATAACAATATTAACGGTAATAATCCAAAACGTGTTATTTCTAATTACGTTTCAACAGACATATTAATACTTATTGTGAAAATAAAAAAGAATAAAAAACGATTTATTGTTTTATTATATTTTTGTTTTGTGTCTTTTTTCAAAGGTACAAGTGGGTCATTAGAAAATCGAATACGTTTCGAAAAGTATTATTTACAGTGCACGTCGAAACGTCAAAACGTACTGTCAAAACTACTCAAAAAAAAAATAATAATAAACGTGCAATGCGTAAAAGTTTTATTTACAAATACATGTTACATTGCGTTATTGGTATTAATTTTAGACGTCTTGTACTATCGAGGTACGGACTAATCGCGTAAAAATTAATTTTAATGAATTTGACTGAGTATTAAAATTATATATTTATAATATACCTTATTACGTGTATAATAGTGAGTGAACAAAATATATTATTTTGCGTTCAGTGTCAATAAATATTATTTATTAAAAAAATTTTTTTTCGATTACATTTCGAAATATATATTAAGAGAGTGAACATATTGTCACGGACAGAGATAATATTATCATAAAACGACACACGCAACTTGCGTACGGTTCTTTATAAAAACACACACACAATATTTACAGAAATATATTATATTATTTTCCCATACATAAATTATTCTACAAATCTGTATAAATTGCAATTTCAGGTGAATAACTTTAAATAGGTATATAATATTTTTTGTACAAAACAAAAGAATAAGTTTTCTACAATTTTCACTTTTTGAAAAAAAAAACATCATTTGGATTTGTGACCCATATATTATCCTTTTATCATTTGTAAGCTAATAACTTATGCTGTTAATGCTGAAACAGTAATAATAATTAAAAAAAAAAACTATTATCCACAGTACGCAAAAGTGCTATCTCAATAAAAAAGAAAAAACAAAAAACCCGTTGTAAAGTGAGCACACGGGCGGCAACACACAATATTGTGTGTATTTACACGACACGACTCGTAAATACAAGTAAGAATTTGTTGTCACTGTGACGTAACTAGGGAGTAAGTATGTATCTCTCATAGTAGGTATGTATCTCTTATAAGGGCGTGCAATCGCACCTGGGACAAGACACTTAGGGAAGCCGTTGTTAATCTTTTTTTTTTTTTTAGTTTCAAGCAAAAGAAGCGAAATATATTCGAATTTTATTAATATTTATTATGACTACTCACTAAAGTCTTAAGTGGATGAGATGGTTTTAATTTTGGTAATATGACTGTTTTAATAATATCCGTAGGAAACAATAAATATTGTCGTTTATGAGTAATTCTCAATAGATGAAAAAAATACTTGTGCTTACTACTCTCTTGATTTTTCACTATAATACTTTTACGGTACCATATTGTATTCTCACAACGTCAAAGCCCTCGCTCTATATGCGCCTATGAGATGTCCCGTCGAAAACTTTTCTACTTGGCGAAAATTACGAACGTTATAAAATATAATATTAAATTTGCGTTCTGTTATAGGTATAGAGTGCAAATATAATTTTAGTTCAGACAGATATTGATCGTTAACAGCCGGAATCAAACACTCTTAGTTGGTAGAACCAGGACAAATTCGTCCAATGCTGTAATTTCAAATATTCTAACGATCTCACTCATCAGGAAGGTCAGCAATCAGCAGCGTTACATGAAACGAAAAACTCGAAACTTAAAAACCATAAGCGAAATTTGTGGGAGCTATGCTCCCAAACGGTTTATATTTAAAGTAATTTAGTATTGAAAAAAATTTAATTTGGAAATCAAAAAATAAGATTTTTTTTTTCATTGTTAAAATGTGTTACAATTTAAACTACACATTTTGTTTTTGACGTTAGTATTGATGCATGCAGCTTTTCTAATCTTCGTTTTCTTGATAACTATTTGACTGAAGACTCTAACTGCTATCATTTACAAAGAAGTCGTATCACAGTTATAAATGTTATAACACGGATGCTTTATTTTAAGCCGATAGTTTTTCCCCCAGTCACCTTTTGTCACATGTGCGTTTACCATATAATTACAGTTTATATTTTCGTATATATGTTTGTCATTTAAATCATTCGAGTAATTTTAAATTGTTCTCGGTCTATATTCGCTATATATGGAATTACCGTATTACAAAAATTAATTTAATTTGGATTTTGTTTTTTTTTTTAATAGAAAAATCGATAAAAAGAAAAAAAACTTTATGACATTTTTAATTTTAGGAAAACTTTAAATTCGGAGACTATCTCCGTTATGGTAGCCAATTCGTTACGATTGTTTCAATAACTCTAATAATTGTAGTAATACAGTGGTTATCATAAACTATCAACTCGAACAACGCATTTCAATTTAAATTTCTAAGGAGGGAGAGAAGGTAAATAAAGAGGTGTTGAATGCTGTTAGACAATTTTTTAGAAACAAGTAAAATAAAAGGTGTCTTTTTTTTAAAGAAAATCCGTTAATTTCTTAGATTTTTTTCGTAAAAGTGTGGGATAAATTGCCCGCTGTATCGGAGAAGGCATAATCCAACATGTCAACATTATAAATAAAATTGCCTCTAAATTCAAAATTCGAATCGCACCTATATTGAGGAAAGGTGGCGTGTGAGGATGGTAAAAGTATGCATAAGATGGAACGGCAAATTTAGATCGGAAAAACAACCGCATAAAATACATTTCCATATTTCCCGTTCCTTTACCAAAGTTTTTCAATATTATAATAATAAGATTTGTTCCATTTTATGGCGTTCCAACTAACACTACTCGCTTATACGTTTGGACTCGACACTAATACTCGGTGTTCACTCTACCGATTGTCGCTGAATCTTCGAGCGTTTTTTTTTCGTGTAAGAAATAATCATATGACAACACGCACGATGATGATAAAACACATCGCTGAACGTATCGTAGATTTTGAAGTTATAAAATGTGAACAAATATACGACAAATAATTAACAAAAACCCCAGTTTGCAAACTGTGTACGCGTGAGAAGAATTCTACAAAAAGCGTCGACATTATTTTGATATATATTAAACGTTCCGAAAATACACATTTTAAATAAGTTTTAAATTTATTTATTTATGTCAAATATTAATTTTATTGGCACCGTATAACAATAGTAATCAAGAAATTAACTCATTGTGAGTTATCGGTATATAATAATCGATGGTCGAAATGAATCAAAGTATTTGGTAAGGAGATGAAAGTAGTGTCGTAATTTTAAGTTTTAAGAAGGAGGGAGTGGATAAAATTTTAAATAGTCTATAATGTTGAAATGTAAGCAAAAACAAAAGAAGTCTCTTTTTAACAAAGGCTCTAATCGATCCATTCCCACCTCAACACTAGTCCATTGTCAACGATGAGAGCTGGTTAGGATTTTGGTTGCTCATGCGTTATTAGTGATTATACCAAAGAATTCGTATAATTATAATTATATTTATATATTAACTTTAAAAGAGAACTATATTTTTATTACTGTGATTAAGTGTCGTTTAGATACACTGAATCTATTAGAATTTTAGAATAGTTCTTTTAAAATTATTTTTGTAAAAAACAAATTAGGCAACAATTATAAATTATAAAAATAAATAGATTTTTAAAGAATAAGTAGAGGGATGGGATATGCAGCTGACTGAGAGAGACGATATCATTCAACCACTGTGTATAATAATTATATGTATGAAATAAATTCCGTTATAAATAAGACGTGTTGATCGCAGCCATTTAGGCAGGTGAATTAATTGATCATAACCTAAACTAATTTAAACATTATAATTCTACATGTGAACATGCGTTACGCCTAATTAACGAACAAAATACCCGCCTACAACTGGCATTGAAATAACGGAACTTTCAAAACTTTTATATTTACATAACAGGGTATTTTCTTTTCTCCGGCGTTGTTTGCGAAGTGTTTTTTTCCCCTCTATTTTGCGAGGTTTGGGGTATGTTTTACGAAAATAATCGGAGAAAAACAAATTCTATCGGTACTTTTCTAACGACAGGTTGCTTATCCGTATGTGTATTTCCGACACAAATACGGATGGTACAATGTGATTTATTATACAATACACCTAATGTGGGCATATTGTGTTGAACTCAAATTCGAACGTATACGTTAAACCATATTCTGTACACGTCGTTTATCTTTCCAAGTATGGAGCTGGATATTTTATTATTTATACTGTTTTAGTACAATGTAATGAGATTATAAATTCCCTGGGTTCCCAATAGATTTAATTAAAATTTAAAGTTATAATTCTAGACGCCGTTTTTTCAATAACGCGTTCGAATGGATCCCAGTGCGCTATGTTTCATAACGATTTTTGTCTTTTTGTTTTTGGAAAAATGTCACGCTGTTATATCGACACTCATTGAAAACGACGAAGGAAATATTGTTTCTGATACGAGCAAATATATTTGTCCTTAGGGCTCGGATGTTGACGACTTTTGCGAATTTTAACTTTTTTAGCCTTTTTAGGGCATATTTTTGACGTTTTAATGTAATTTTTTTTGTATCTTTAGGTAAATTTTAGACTATTTTTTAACAATTGACCGGAAAATGACATGTTTACTGTTGTTATTTTACGTAATATTTTTTCCACTTATGATTTAAAATTTGTGCAAAAAATTTTAATTTTAAAAATCCGTATAATATTGTGATAAAATAAAGTGCAAATAAGATATATAAAATGCGCCATATAATAATATTCCATATACCTATAATGTTTAGTGTAGCCGTTACAGTTGTTTATTGCGCAAGTACATTAATTGCAATTATTGGAATAAAAACTGAAAAAAGAAATAATTTAAACAATTTTAAGATTTTTAATGCTTTTAGATTGAAGATTAAATTTATTAAACACATTTTCTTTTATGTATTTTAGATCTCGCAAACAATGTGTTTTTATGAGGTTCTTGAGGCATTAACACCTATGCTGTAGTCATCAGATAAATTAATATAATAAACGGTAATTTTTTTTTTTTTTTAATTTGAACATTGATATTTCGTACCGATAATATCATATTAATATAAAATTATATTATAATGTTTGTTTACCTGGTTCTTTAAACGCGTACACTAATACGATTTATATTTTCAATTAATTATTGTTTCGCGAACGCGTTGAAAACGGAGAACAAATTTTGTTTTTTTTTTTTTTTGAAGAAGTTCCAATACAATTCTATTGGACGTGATTAATGAAAACGGAGGTACTCAAAGAATCTATTTGTAATACGGAAGTGTATTTGGTTTTTTGTCGTTGTTCGTAAAAAAAAAAAACGAACGATTAATTTACCACTTGGAATGTTTAATCGAGCGCATCTGTGCGCAATACACTCGAAACACGGAATATCGTCTTAAAATATATCGTCCGTATCCCCGTAAACTGCGATAATTGTAACGCGCTGAAAACGAAAGTAAACTGATTTTCAACGAATCGGTAAAAATTAAATATTCGACGCGCATTTTTCGGCCGTCCGTGCTGTTGCTTTCTTAATGTTCAGAACAACAGTTCGCCTCGGCCGTGATAATAATCGAGAGTAATAACACGAATAATACTCACTACATTTTTCCGCCGCTGGAATTCGTTTCAAATGTGAACGCGGTAATTATGAGACATCGACGTGGCGACCGATGCGGAAAACCGCGCGCGGTTCTGGTGACGGACATTTAACAGCCGTTAACGGAACACATCGCGACGCGAACGCGATCGTCACTGGCACGCCGCGGAATCGCCGTCACCGTTCGTCCTGTAGGCGTGCGCGCACGTGCGCACGTGTACACCGCCGCGCAACGAGTCGTCGTCACCCGGAATAACGGCTTCGAGGAGGACGCGTCGTGATGCGGCGCGCCGCGGACGGGTCGGCGGCAAACGGTTGTGCGGCTTTCCCGACGGTTGTCGCCGAATCGCGACGAGCGACGACGGAGACGCGCACGCTGCCGTTGGCCCTAAATTATTAAAAATTTTTTAATTGAAAAATTGAAAAATTTTTCGTTTTCCGAACGAGACGGCCGCGATTTTAAAATTCCCCCCCGCGCCAAGTGTTCGTGTAACGAGACGGATTCCGTGGCGGCGGACGCAATATAGCAAGGAACAAAAAAAAAAAAAAAAGAAGAAGAAAAATCGAGCACCGGACTCGTCGTCGTTTGAGCGCATTAATTAAAATGGGCGAAATTTATTAGGATTTTTTCTTATAAATTCCCGTACGCATTGATAAAAACGATTTCCGGGGCCGAGCGGATCGGGCGCGTCGCGCGATTTGTCGAAAAATCTGAAACGGTTTTGAAAACCTGAATGAGGCGGTTCGACGATTATTCAGATCGTTCGAATAACATTGTTGAAGTAACAAGTGTCTGAGGTTTTTTTTTTCTTTAATTTTCAAACGTTAAAATCAAAAATTACCTCTTTTGCGAAACAGAGTACTTCGAGAAATCATACACAATCGCTACAAATAGCCTAGAGGTAAAAGAGATTTTTAGAAAAACTCTTCTCGTCAATACAGTGTTTAAAGATGCGTACAATTTTTTTTTTTTTTTTTTGGTGGAAATTTCGAACGTTTAAAACCGTTATTTTCGAAATCGCAATTAATAAATAATCGTAACGGATTTCGACGAAATCGCGTTTTGCACCGTTTTCGTGCGATTTTTCGATAGTAATTCAGTAGTAATATTTTTAGACGTCTTTAAGAAAATCGAAAAATAACCTCTCCAATGTACCGACTCATGTGCAATTTCGCTACGGAAAACGTACCGCGACTGTAAAGATCTGGGCATTCCTTCTGGTAAAATGTTTGGATACAGACATAAAAAAAAAAGAAACACATCATTGGTTTTACAATTCGTCCCTCGTTCCGCTCACAATCCAACAAACACGTTTAAATATCCGTTGAATAACGTATTTACACAATAATTTATTTGTTCTTCAAAGTTGTTTTTAATTATTATAAAATTAAATTGTGTAATTAAAATTTAAACCGATTATGTATACTTATAAATTTGCACTATACACGACCGATTTTGGGTTGTTCATAGCGATTTTTAGATTTTGAGCGCCAAAAGATGATTTTATCATTATTTTCAAATTTATTGTAATAACAAAGCGTTGAAACTTTATCTACGTAATTCATTTGAGCGACATTCAAAACGCCTGCGATTCACGGCACTTTTTAAAATAAATTAACATTTTTTATTTGTCGTATGTTTGCCGTAGAAAAGAAATAAATAAAAAATATTGTACGTTTTAAATTTGTTTTTTTTCGATATTAAATATTGCATATTTTCATAGTATAAACGATTGTAATCGTTGTTATAATATTGTATTGAGCGGTTATGTTTTTGGCGTAGGCTAGATTCAAAAACTTTTTTCCGTGACGAGAGAGATATAAATTCTATAAATGGATACCGAAATTAATGAGTTCTTATTCCCGTTTGTAAATCAATGTATATTATTATTTGTATAATTATAATTGAGTCTTAATAATCAAATACAGTGTAACAGTCTTCAGGTCTTTTCAAAGATATCCGTTCAATATTTCTTATGGCAACACAATCCCATGTTCTTTAGCATATAGAATTGTTTTACTATATTTATACGTATTCAAATTGAGCAAAAAAAGAGATGATTTGTTTACTCGCTGTCGGTTTTCATGAAAATTACAACAAAAAAAAAGTATAATATTTTGTTACAATGTATTTTTGATAAAATTTGTAGATTCGTGTTTTTCACTCTGTTCATATCATTTCGAATTGCGTTTTAAAATTTAAAAAGTGACCGCACAGCAAACGGGGGACGTTGGCCCACTCTTGCCCGATCATGAATACGTCCATGAATCACTATTATGCCGCATGTCAAAAAGAATATTTAACAAATGATAACGAAAATGTTTTATTTATTTTTTTTAACCTCGCGCGACGTAAGCAATATTGTCAGTATGATTTTTGTTTTTATTTCTTAAAAAGATGTCATATATTTATATAAAATAATTGAATAATACTGTGAAACTCTAACGCACAGTAATTCTTTCGTATATTTCATAATTACGTACATTAGTATTATAACGAATTATTTAAAAAAAACCTATTTATTAATAATTATTTTGTAATCTAACCATGCGAAGCTGTGTGTACTAATTATTATTTTATATAAAAATAAAATACACCAGTTTGGTCGATTTAAAAAAAAAAAATCACAAATTGTTTCATCTAACATTAATAAACGTATGAACGTATGATTGATCAAATTCGAATAATATATGACATTTGTGATTGCTACATATGCACTGGACATAGGTAAATAGAAAATTTTTCTTTTCACATTGCAAATTACAGTCATCCGTTTTTGTCTTTTATTTTTGCAAATCTATACCTGTTCAAAATGTAAACGATTTTGTTTTAAATATCCCATGACCACCACTTGTCAATACGAGTAAAGAAAGACAACAATGTTTTCATTATTGATCGCGGTCGTGTATTTTTATTTTTTTAGAAATTGAAAATAATCCTGCGGCAAAGGAGAAACATGTAGTCGTAGGTTTTTTTAAAAAAAAATCCGGATCCAGGGGGAAGGACTGTGGTCATACCCCCTGGAGCCACATATGTCAGAACAAGCAGCCCTGATTTATTGCTTAAGTCATATTTCACGGTTGTTATTTATTTAGGCGAACAAAAAACAAAAACAAAAAAAATAAGGGACCATACGGTTTGTATAAGAAATTACTAGACTTTTTGTGCGGAATTTGCATCCCGAATTGTATTGAACGGGTTACGTAAAAGTCTTGGACTTTATGCGAGTATTAAATAATCATAACTAAAAAATTTACAAAATCTTCGGATTGTTTTAAATTTGGAAACCTAACAGTGTTTAATAAAAAAAAATTTTTATTTTATTATTAGCATATAACGAAATAGTAGACGAAACATTATCGGTTAAGCAAAATTAATTTATGAGATTAAAAAATGTTTTTAAATTTAAAATTTTTAATCAAGTGAAAGCCGTAAATCATTAAACGTGCGAGAAAAATAGTTTCCCCAACACGACTTTAATAAAAAAAAAAAAAAAAACAAAAAATTTCGCTCGAAACATATTATGATATAATTATGCGTTAATTTAAAATACGCTTAGGCGATACGTACTCGTATATTTTTGATGATTTTAAATTTAATTAATTTTGTACAAATAAAAACTCTTTTTTTTTACGTTAACATTGGAAAAAATCTAATTTATCTAAAACCAGTTTTAAATAATAATTGATTTATCTAAATTCAGTTTCAGTTATCTGTATCTAGACTGCTAAAATTTAGTTATGATATTCTGAACATGACTAAATGACTTTATTATCATATAATCCTTATATATTTTAATAGTAATTTACGGTTATATTAAAATTCATGTTCATTACGTTAAACGTATTACGTAAAATTATGGGTGGATAATATAAAAATTTGTGAGAAAAATAAATAAAATGCTTAGTTCCTCCAATAATATTGAGAAATGCAAAACAACACGGGTATATTAAATTATATAGTGTTATAAATCATCATTGAAATGTTATGCATGGACGTATCTGTAACTCAGAACCAGACGAACGTACGTCCAAAAGTAACGATTTTCAGATTATTCCATTTTTGTCACTTATAATTTATTTTTCGTCGAACCATTGTGATGGAAGTCCATTAGAAATGTTCCTTTTATCATTTTATTAGAGATAATGAGCGTAAGTGCGTCGTAGTGTAAGCAACACGTTCATAACTTTCAGTTATTATTTTCTCATAAAAAATTAGCGTAATGTGACTTATGTTCGTCTGGTTCTGATGTACAGATATTTGAATATGACTACTAAATTGTCTGTAAGACGTTTAATATGTGTAAAATGCAATTATAATTTAAATTATTCTCGTTCAAGGTAAGTGTACCGTGTAACCCTTATCCCTGGATCTCCGCATATATGATATCATGTCAACGACGTATTTAAATTTTGTTGTACGTGTACGTAGACGAGCAAAATACACGACTTTGATTATTATTTGAATAAGTAATAAATTATATAAATTATTTTACGCAACTTTCTTAGAAGGATAAATTAATATTTAATTAAGTCGTTTAACATTTATATATTTATTTATATCATTTAATCGAATGCATCGTTATAATATTATAGCGCATACAATTAAATTGCCATAGAATTTTATTAATAACTGAAAGTTACATAAAAAGTTATGCAATAAAATCCTTGATACATATATTTTAATATCAAATATCAAATGTCAAATGCTTTTAAGTTCAAATATATATATATAACTGATCGTAAGAAATTATTATAATACTTCGACATTTACTCCCATACACGGGATAATAAACTGTGGAGTAGCAGTAGTACCAGTGAGTGCTTATTTACATAGGGTTTATATACTTATTTATTTACATATTATCAACATAGATTAACTTTAAAAGAAATCGTTTTGTTTTAGTTATAGTTTATGTTGAATGTAGAGCAAAAATTGAAGCACAAACGTCAAACGCATTCTCGTCACCGTGTAATAATAGAAATTAACAACATGGTAGCCCGTATAACCAAATAGCATTTAAAAATGTTTAATTAAAACGATAAATAGGAGGAAAAATACCGTTGTAATAGGACACATTTCTTAACCAAAGCGTTTGAATCCTTGTCCTCATATTTTCGATAACGAAGCGATTGGAAAAGACATATTATTAAAACCATTGTTATTCTATTGCATACACAACACACACACACACAAACACACATCACAGACATTGGCGAAAATTATTATAATAAATATCCCACCGTTTTTTTCCATCATCGAAACACAAATATTGCATGTATCCCGACTTCGTTTAGGAGACAAACAATTTTATTGGTCTACTAAATGATATCCTCTCCTCATTTTTCATACATCAGTGGCTATGCTTCAGTAGTACCGGGTAATTACTAATATATTATTTATTTATTTTGTTATTGCAGATATGATACTTAACCAAAGCTGTCATGTATTTAATAATAATCCTGAAATCTATAATTATTCACGGAATTCATTTAGAAAATTAAAATTCTTTAAGGTATTTCAATAAAAGCAATAAATGAAGAAATTGGATTTGAGAAATTTGAAACTAAACTGATAATTTATATACACGAATAAGTAGTATTGTGCACGTTGCGGGTAACGTATAAAATCCAAAAACAATTAACGTTGAATTATCAAGTTCCCCTCGTGCTAAATTTTCGGGAAAAATTCACTTAACTATTCAAGGCACATTTACTAAAGTAATTGCTCACCACTCTCCACGTCGCTCTGTAATATATTATTACGTTCCCTTAGGGAAAATGTATAGAAATGTCAAATTTTGTACACAATTAAAAATATTTTTACACATTAAACGAAAAACTCTACAATAACGGCTTTCCCATTAAATGATGTTCGCAAGAAATTGACCGTTGTTAGAGCGAATGCGAACAGAGGATAGGTGACAGAAATTGTATAAAAAATAACGGAATACATGACAATATTTTAAATGTACAAAAATGAAGCGGACTGTATTAATTAAATAATGTAAACAAACAATTCAATGACGATAGTTATACTTACAATATATATTTGTCCATTTTTTGAAACTATTAGAGAAATAAATTAAATTTAAAAAACGCATAAAAATATAAATTTGTGTTTTCTAATATAACAACAAGTATATATATATATATATATATATATATATATATATATCTAACACATACAAATAGTTTAATTGCATTTATTTGAATTCAGTTAAATTTTTCTTCACAAAAAATTATATTGACGTTTAAAACGCACAGACCCGGGTTTTTGTTTATAAACTATATAAAGTTTTTATAGGCTTATTGTTTTCTTAGTTTCAATCATAACGGTATATGAAATCTGAATAAGTATTCGTCAAATTGAATATAAAATTAATGAAAATATTAAAGTAAAAAAAGTAAAATTTTACAATATGACTAACAGTGTAAGAATTAGACACGTCAGGATTTGTCTGCTTCTTACTGACAATATATTAAATCAGACAGATCTATTTGCGGCCCGAATAAACACCTTATGTAGACAGCAAAGGTGACCAAATACGATAAGAGCAAAATTGAAATGAACTAAAGCGAAAATGGAACAATATTTGTACATTTTTGTAAAAGAAATCTGACGTTAGGTCTCTAACTACGGCGACTACATTAATGCGACGTGTAATTAAAACTAAAATTATCCCGCTCCTATATTCATATAACGTATTAAGTCTCCGTGATATAATAATTGTATTACAATTTATTATTCATATAATAATATATATTTAATTACATATACAACGGATAGACTCGGCTCATTGCGACTGCCGCCGATAGATATGACACACATTTATATTTATATATATATATATATATACGCGTGTATGTGAGATTAAACATGAACAATATAAGGTTGAAAAAACTTCCGAATTATTTTTGTTCCCAAAAAATGATTCAATGAAATCAGACTATTATTAATAAAATTAAACTTGTAACTAATTTTATTATAATATAAATATTAAGGGGAAAATAATTAAAACTATAAAACACAGGACGAACTAAATTTAGGTACTTGATCTAGGTTTTTATGAAAAACAATGACGTTATTATTATTATTTTGGATTTTAAAGCGTCATAATACAATAACACTTCTTTCCTGACTTTACAATTGTTTTTTTTCTTAATGTTAGAGTTATTATTCCCCTGATGAATACGGTTTTATTCTCGTGAAAATAACAAAAAATAGTTTGTGTAATTAAAAATGAATATTACATCATTAAAATATGTAAATAAATGATTACATCATTATTACAGGTTTAAAAACAAAATCCTCACGGTTTACAATCGTAAAATCCACGCTGCGCACGACGTTCAAAATTTGAAGTTTTTTTTTCTATGGTTTTTTCGAAATTACTTTGCTTTTTACATTACTTTTTAGCAGAATATAATTATACAGTTTGTGAACTATTCGCCTGTATCGTGAACATCTAAAAAACAATTTCTGCGAATAGGAAATTACGTTCTTTTTATTTTGAATCTCATAGATTATTATTTACTTTGCATTCTTGACTAATATTTTTACTATAAAAATTTTTGTTTTACTTCCAATGTCGATAATTGTGACTGATATGTGGTAACTAAAGTAATTAGGTTAGATCTACAAATAACAACGATTAATCTTACAAAAGAAAACATTATAATTTACTGGAATTACTTTAAAAATAATTTTAATATAAACATGTTTTAAATATGAAATATAATATATTATTTAATGTATATAATATTTGATGGAAAACACATATTATGTGCACACAGCGGCTGCTTACGCATTCATGCATTTCGGCGTTAGCGTTGCTTATTTAAAACATATTAACTCATTGACTTTATTCATTTATTTAAAATTTTTAAGAATAATTATTATAATAAAATATTATTTTCCTTTCGTTGTCTCAGCTCAGGTGCTTCGCTCACCTACTTAATTATTAGACGTACGATATTTATTGTAGGATATCATACAGTTAAAAATATATTTAAAAAAATAAAACATAAATTATATTGAAAAAAAATATGGTACTTTTTTTTTTAAAATCGCAATAGAAGCGCCAAAGGAAGATAATTTAATTTTCTTTTACAATCATAATTCAGTAATTTTTATTTCCACGTTTCGGTGTTCTCGTAAATCGTTTTCCCCACACATACAACATTTTATATAGTATTACATATACATTTTTTTAATTATGAATATAGACGATGATTCAAACTTTAGTCCGTTCTGACTTCTAGGTCAATTTGATTACGATAAATATTGAATATGACGATTCTCTGGTATTTATCTTAGTTTTATTATTATTGGCATTAAGTGTAAAAAAAAATCGAGAAAATCCATGTTTAACTATTTTGTATAATATTAATAACGTATTAATACATTATTTACAATAATGTATTAATGCAAAACAATAACAGCAAAAATTATTGTTATTTAATATATTTTTATTAATTTAGGTCGTTCGCCAAAGCATTTAAATTTTTAAGGTCACAATATCTAGTCCATGAGACAAAAATATAATTAGATTTATAATATGGGTACTAAATTATTTTGATATAATTTGAATATTTTAATTTTGAGATATGATACGCTTTTGCGTATGCCATAAAACAATTTGGAAAGTACTTGTATTAACACAATTATAGTGGTCGATTTCGGCATTTATTTCAAAATTTCAAAAATCCTATATATGTATTTAGTTTATATTTAATTTGTAATGTTTAGACACAACACTGCATTTTACAACTCTTCACTTTGTACTCTTTTACCACGTTATCCACCAAACAGAGAATAAACAAACCGGAACAATATTGCAACAAACCCATAAAACAATTATACAAAATTAAATATTTATTTCAATTAATTGTTTTGTCAGTAGTGTTTAACAAGTCCACATGGAAAATGTTCAAATATTTTAAATTAATTATTCGTACAAAAATATCCTTTGTATCATATTTAAAAATTGAAATAATTAGTACGTTTTTTATGCTGAGCAAAATAAGGAACATTTTGTTCTACAATGATATATTTTTTTCTGTTTTGACTAGCAAAAATGCTTCAATTATTACACTTGGATTGTAAATTTTGGGTGAAATGGTACTATAAGGAAATAGTTATTCGTGTTTCTCGATAATTTAAAATGCAGTCCAATACCAACATTCTTTATTATAAATATAAAAAAACGCGATTTTGTCAAAATTAATTATTCTACATTCATACAATAGATTATATAATAAATCAGAATTCCGTTCTGAACCGTTTTATTGAATACAATCATTTTGATCAACAATATCAAATTGATATTATGTAATAACATAACGTTAAAAGTATATCCAAGTAATTTACTCGAGCGGCATCTCTATCATTTTTAAACAAAATTTTTTATTGAAATCTCTTTCAATAAATCATAACTATACATTTGTATCAATTAATATCTATATTATCATTGAGAACCTTTCTTTTATGGATTTTTTAAATATAAATAAACATAATTCATTTAAATATTTACAACATTTTTTTGTTTTTTTTTGTAAGGTTACATTTGTCTGTTTGAAAACTTAAATAGACTTAAATATAAATCATGTGCACTGGTAAATAAAATTTTTGAGATTTGACAACGTGACTTTAGACGGTGTTTTACCAAAATGTTTAGATGCTCGGTGTGTATTTAAGTAGTACGAATACTATTTCAACAGACCAGAATTAATGTATGTATATATAAAGTAAACTAGTGCCCAGTCGAAAAGTACTTTAATGTGAATTGTATACATGACAAAATTACCATAAACCCAGGGATAGAACCCATCGTTACTATAGTGCTGATAGCGGTAACTCTGCTGTAAATATAAACCAGTCGGCGTATATACTCGTATGTAACGTGTAAAACAGAAAATATCGGAAAGTGTATACAATTTCGTGGCATTTCATCAATAACGGATAGTGTACGTTTTAATTAGTATATAATCATGGGCGTATTTCCTGATCCGGCTATGCTGTCAATCCTGCGAATCCAGTGCCGGTGTTTGAATATCGTAATTATTAAGAAATGGATTAGAAGCGGTGTTTGAATGTTAAATTTCACTGTTATTTCGATTCGCTTAATACGTGCTATTGGTTTTAAATTTACACGTACGTGAAGTTGACTCCCCCATTTTGTCCGATCGACACCAAACAAATTGTCAACAATTGTAAATTCCACTTTAGAATTTGTAAATCATTAAAAAATTAAATTAAATTTTAATTTTTTTAATAATTAAAGATAACGGAAATTATACTTTTAGGATTCGCATATTTTATTTGTCTACGAATAAAGTATTTGTAAAAATAAATATTCATAGATATTTAATTGTTTGATGTTTAGAGTAAAATAAGATATTTGTATTTTATTTTGCTAATAATAACAGTTATATGAGTATTGTAAAATTTGAATTTTTTTTTTACATACATTTTTACATGTTTCTACAGTGACTATATCGATAACAATAATTACCTTAAATTTTTTCACCAGGAAAAATTAAATATTACCGTTTGTTTTACTCACCGCATATGAATGCTTTGTCATAATAATAATAATAATAATAATACCGTAATATTCATTATAACAGTATGTAAAACGTCGTTGACGTACACTTTGAATAAGTTTTTGGATTTTTAAATGTCTATATTATATTTGATTATTTTATAAAAATTATTAAGTGTGGTTTCACGAAGACTGCAAACAGTTTTTAGAATTTAAGGATATATCAAATCAAAATCCTGAAATCCAAGTGGTTTATTAAAAGAAAATATATACCTCCTTACATGAGTACATTATATATACATTCGTTAATGGATAATAATTAAATAGAAGCGATATATAAGAATGCAAATCTGAGCACAAGGTTGGTATTTATGTCACTTATCGAAATTATCGTTTGAAGTATACAAATTATTATTATTTATTACATCATAAACATCAGATGTCGATCAATTAAACACGTTTATAATTCGTACGTTTTATAATGAATATTTCAAATGTTAATAAAAGGTCTATAAATACTGTTTAAATGTACAGTAAAAAAAAAAATAAATAAATTAAATGAATAGCGGTTTACTTCATATTCATTTAGGACTACGTTGTGATCCAAATTTATACTCTTTTTTTGTTACATAAAAATAATAACTCATTTCTCAACTTGCACTTTTTTTTTATTTCAAAAAGACGAGCTTAACTATAGCTCGCATAGATTTTTATTTCCCCTATTTTTATACATGAATATACAATATAAATGTTTATTTTATTCCGTTCAGTCAAAAATACGATTAAAAAATTCACATATCTTTCCCCTTTTATCACGGTAGGGATATTTTAGCTCCTATAGGATTATTTTATCGTAAAAAAATTCTACGTGAAAGCGTTAATAGGTGTTCCAACAGGCATCCTTTATTATTTACTCCAAATTCTTATTTTCGATTATGTAATTTGTGTAATTTTACAAATATTTTCCATTAATTCGAATTTACAATTATTTAAATATCTAATATATAAAATTCTCGTATATATATTTATATATGTGTGTGTAAAATTTACTCGGTTACGACGAGACAATTAAAATAATTAAATATTGTACCTACAACCTTACAAAATGTACCTACTTTAGAAATTACGTATACATACTTATTAAATGGCTATATAGGTATGCTATTAAAAAACGTAGTGACAGTCTTGTAAGTATTGTAATTATATTAATTTTTATGTTAAAAACTATTCAAGATATTTAAAAAAAAATGTTTATTCGCATATTTATAATAAATACTTTTTGTGTTATTTATTTACGTTGGGTAAACTTTTTTTAAATATTCGAGGATAAATACATTAAAATTTAATAATTGCAGGTTAAAAATAAAAGTATATGTTTATTAATATAAACGATAACACTATAAACGGCATTATCGTTGTAATATAATACTAATAGAGTCTTGGTATAAATAAATATTTTAATTTTACTATTTTATTTTTAAAGTCAAACCTTTACTATTATTTTATTTGATAGTTTAATGTCGAAAAGAATCAATATACATATATATATATATATCAAATTTGTTAATATTACTTATCGAAGAATAAATATAAAATTATTGGAATAATTTTTACCGAATTAAACACATTTTTAGGAAATATATTCGAATAAATATTTTATAAAATATAAATACCTTTTATCTATTTTTTTCAAATACGTATTCTGAATTATTTTTAAAAGTATTCTTTGTAAGACCGCTTGGAGAAAATGTATAGCGTATCATATTAAAATACGCTACATTGTCCTCATATAACCATATAAATAATAATATTCGTATTATTGTTTATTACTGGGTAATATATAATTTATCGTGTAATGAGCAATTAAATTACTAACCAGAAAATACCTACTGCATAATTATCATAGCGTGTGTATCGTTCACGTTTATTTTAAATTTCTTCTGGAAAACTTTGAAAAAATCAAGAATTACTAAAATATACATCATATTATTATCCGTTATTATAAATACGATTCATTGTAAAAAAAACAAAATGAGTGCGAATAAAAAAAAACCATTGGATAGAAACGAAACGTTTGTTGTATTTCGTTCCATAAACAATAATATTAATATACTTTTTACACACTATACACAATATGTATTGTCTCAACACGATGTGAACGTGTGTTTTCTAAATAAATCTGTCAACAGCGTCGTTATCGCGAGCACAAGAAAAATAAATTGCATATCATTATCCTAATCAAAAATCAGAAATCGAACGGAATTAAATGTGCAAACCGTGGAATGGATTCAGCCAGTTGAACGCGTGAAAACAACTAAAATATTATTAAAATATAAAATCGAAACAGTTGTTGTGAATGAAAATGAAATTCGATTAGGATATTTGACATCTTTATGATACTAAATAACAGCCCACGATACTGGATGGAATGGGAATAAGATTGATCAGTGAACAGATGGATGGCTATAGTGACGACGGTGGTGGTGGCTTGTGTTTAACGACATTTTGAAGTTGATTTGTTCGTATTTTTTAAAGTTCGGACTTTGTATAACTATATGCATTTTCCAAATGACTGCATAAAGAAAAAATATTTTACTACGCAAGTCGATAGCTACACAGTGAGTTTACACAACGTACCTATGTTGCATGTATAAATTCGAAAATGTTTTCAGAATAATATTTTGAACGTTATGGTTGGAACTAAAACGACATTTTAAGTCGGCATACAGCGGATTTAAAAAGGTCATTTAACACATTTTTCACAAACAAACACAAGTGTAGAACATTGGAAAATAAGATCAAGTAAAACCATTTGTTAGCGCCTTTTAAAACGACTCCAGGAATGAAAATGATCATTCTGTGGTTATACAAGTTTTTTATGAAACACAAAATTATCATTGGCAAATAAATGTAAAATATTATTGTCTTTAACTGTCAATTCTTGAATGCATATAATTCAAACACACTTGATACATATTTCTAACGCGTCGACATTTTCCATTTTCATTGTATCATATACAATTATTTTAAAACATATTTGATCAGTTATATGAACATTCTAAAAGGCATTTAATTTGAAAAACCAATCGTATGCGTGTCATATATTTTAAACATTAATACTCGTCCGTATTTTAAATTTCAATCGGAATTTTTTGAAATTTCTATAAAAAAACATTTTTTTCGTGAAAAATATTAGAAATTTTCTGTATTCGGTTACACTAGTGACTCCCAGAGTTGATGATATCACGCCTTCTCCCCTTGTCAACGATATTACGGTCCTGGGGGACACTAGTACGATTCAGGTGGGAAATAGTAAGCGCAAATTGATGACATTTTAAATAAAGAAAAAAAGAACATAAACTATATATAAAACAAAATTTTTTGTGTATAATATATTACAAATATGTATGTATATATATATATATAATTTTAAAATTTAAACATATTATATTTTTATAGTAATAACTGTTATCGTGATAATGATGCAAATACCCCTCACTTGGTCGCCGACTGCATCACGTCGACCAAAAGTTTCGGAGTTACAATACGTTGTCTGTATCGATAATTATTATTATTAATAATTATTACTTATTAGCGTAACTACTACCCACTGAAGCTGACCTTGTCAGATTATAAAATTATTGTTACAGTCCGTATAATAACGGTCTTGTTAACATGTGAGTATGGACATTGGTTGGAAACGGTGAAGAATGTAGATATTTATGTGTAGAGCAGCGATGAGTTTGAAAATAATAGTCTTTAAGCAGCTGAAGGAAATATGAAGGAATTGCCGAAAGTACGAGAAGTAACCGATTAGTGGATGGAAACGTGTCGTTTATGTTTTTAATATTGCACTATATAAAATGGATGTGCATATTATAAACGTTTGCAGGAGAATATTTCAAAAATAATTTATACGTTCAGATATATAGCTCGTCAGGTATTACTGATATTTATTATTCCGTAATAATAAATCGCTTGAATAATTCATATCCGCGGTGAACACATTGCAATCGTGTTACAATCATCAATAGATTATGCGGGCCCTAAAATGAGTGCAAATAAATATTTAATTTTCGCCGTTGGCGTTATATATATATATATATATATTGCAATACTGTTACACGTAAACGCGTAAACACAACGCGAGTGGCGAAATAGCGTATGATGAGCGATAATATTGGATTTCAGCCCGAATAATCGATATACGATATATAATACATATTAACATATTTTTTAATAGTAGTTTAATTTTCATTCAGTATTATATTACATACTCTTGTATTAAAATTAGAGCAAACCATCATTATCTTTCTCACGGTTTTGTCCCAGTGGCGTTACTTGTTTTGTGGAGAGGGGTGGTCAAGATGTGTGGTTGCACTCTTCACTTTTAATGTAATCGGCTTGACGAAATAATGCACCATTCCTACATAATTAAAATTAAATTGTATTTGCAAATTAACGATTGATTGATTAAATAGTAAATATATCATATTGAACCACAGGTTATTAAATTATATATTATAGAATTATAGTTCATGGTTTAAATCTTATTCATAACTGATTTTATTCGATAAACGATAAACTTAATAAACAGATGAATATAAAATCCAACGATTTTAGGTATTATATTATTATTATTAAAGTGGCAAATGTTATTTCAACAATATAATTCGCAATATTTCTATTATTTACTAGAATACTTTACATTTCCTCTACTATTAAAATTTTGTAATATAATAATCTTCAATTCGAAACAAAAACATCAATCACAATAATACAATACGTCATAATCAATACATTATAATGATGATTTAATCGTAAAAATATTTCTTGTAATGGAGTCCGCTAAATAGGTTTTCGAATAACGAAATTAAATTGGATTCTCGTATCATAAAACGCTTTACTTTATTAAATCCCTTAAGCCAACTGTGTATGTACATTATATAAAATATATACAATATTATAAAAATATTGTTTGCTTAATAATGTAGATCGTATTATTATTGTACATTAAAAAGATTTTAAAATAAATAACATTTCTGATATCTTATAATCAACTAGCCTCGGAATTGATTAAGATCTAAACAATTTATGTAATATAAATTTTCGAAAGAATCACAAGAAGACCATGGAAATATAATTCATAATTTAGTTCTTCAAATTCTATTACACTACGTACAATTTTGTTTGAGTACAAACAAACATTTTGGATTTTGAGTAAAACGAAGAAAGTATAAGTTTTATAGGTGTAATCGGACGATGTAGACACGAGTTATATTCCGGTATTTATTATTGTGTTAGTACATTATCTTATTTTTTCATTAATTTCCTGAAGTTTAATTGAAAACAACACGAAAATTTAAAATAAAAAACTACTAAAATTAATAATAGGTTTTGAATGTAGATTATATGCATAATATGGTTTTGTATTTTTTTATCCCCCCAAAATTTAAACGGAGCTTTTTAATTATCCCCGTAATAACCAAATAATAAAATAAAAACGGAGTCATTTAATTTAAATAAAAATTAATTTTGGATGTTTGTGAATGTATTAAAAATTCTGGTTATTACCATACTCCTTTTGCGAGGAGAATCCAGGGTCGTGTGAACGAGAATTGTGTGAAAATATAAAAAGAAAACAACAAAATAAGCACTTTCAATATATTAAAAATTGGCATTTACCTCATTATATCTGTTCAACTCAATTGATTTCAATGAAGTGATGTGACGAAAATAAAATGATGAATGTTGGGACGTTGCCATCAACTGTACGTGGAGTCAATGACAAGAGTACAAAAACTCCACGCTGGTTAATATACTTTGAGTATGAGTACACTGACGAGACGACAAAACCATGGAATGGCCGAAGGTATACATTTTAATATATTATGGACAATTTGATTTGTAATATAGTATTTGGTGGTGGTGTTAATCCGCTTGACCGATTCGGCGATGTTATAAAAGTACTATTCATCTCAGCTTATGGTCGTTCACGGTGTGGTGTGTTCTTCCACACGTGTATACGAGTATATTTCAATTGACCTGAGTGGCATGCATTGTTTTTACATCCGTTACATGTGCCAAAGCTTAAATCTCTTAGTGTGTAAATTATGATTAGTTTTTTAGTACGCTGAGTACTGTAACGAATTGTGATTAAAGTACGAAATACCAATTTTTGTTCGTAAAATTAGATTAAATTGGATCGAATGAGTCAGACACTAAGGTTTCTTCATGACAAACACGATTTTTACAAAATTAAATTCTTTACCATTGTCATACATCTAGTACACTTATAATAGTATAATACCACAATTTTCCGTTTAAACAACCGGATGCCCGAATTCAAACCTCAAATTCAGTTCAGGAGTAAAGCACTTGAATATAACCTATCTCCGAAGTACCTATGGATAACGATTGACAAACAACTAAGAGAAATATTCTCTTATATATGCATATAAAATATCGCAGAGTAAATTTGTTCCTCAAACACTTTCTACGGCAGATGCGACTTCGAAAACGATATCTTCTCCGTTCAACTCTTTCTCGTTACGAATTACAATATCCATAATGTGGGTATTGTCCAAAACAGCTCAAATTATATTTTTTTTTATCCGTCTCTAGTAATGAATAAATAGGATGTGTAATAATGTATAACCGCACGTTATAGTCGTTGTAAATTTTATCTAATTCCGACACGTTCTTTTCTACATTCTAAGTCCTTAAATACCAGTTCCTTGTCTTCAACACACACACACACATTCTGGTTCCGATAAATGCCGTCATACGCTCGGGTTATGATACGTTCTCTTCGTATTATAATTGGAATTCCTTTATTTTATACAACACTCGAACACTTTCGTTATTGCGCTGTCCATCAAAATTGTATTCAATACATCGCATTCTTTTCAACTCTTATTACTTTACCTCGCATATTAGGCTAGGACCACACGAAGCTGTGTCATTGAATGCGATGGAAGAAAATTGTGGTGGTACCGGAGGGCCATACGATACGGCGAGACTGAACGCAATAATATATTTTCTAAATAATTTTTAAGAAAACCGTGTTTCATTTATACTAGACTCGATTATTAACTTTAAATTACATTTCGTGACTACGCGATTGAGTTGAATCAGCTATTCTTCAATAATTTGAAATTTAAAAAAAATTGTTTTCAAAATTGTATCCGAGGTAGAAGTAACAAAGGACTGAAAGAAGCAGTTACTACTCAATTCAAAACGGAGATTTCGGGTACATTAAATGAATCCCAATCGCCAATATACATATAAGTCGTTATATTTTTACAATAATATGTACTTCGAATTCGTGAAAATATTCTCGATAATCAATGATCGTCGCAAACGGTTAGGTTACCACAACTATTTCTATCCTTTATAATTCGTTTCTTGTAGTGACCGCTAAACTGTCCAAAATTACCAGCTGTAGTAACTGTAGCCAAACGAGTTGCATTATGTTTTATTGCCGCGTGTCTATTTAAATCTCAATATTTCTTATTTTTTCATACGAAACAAAATTTGGAAATAATTTTTACGTCCGTTGTTTAATATTCGTGCAAATTTTCCAATGAACAACGTATTCAATATTTTGCAAGATTTTTTTTCTACCGAGTTATTATGGGGAAACAATTGGTGATACTTTCACAGACTGCAAAAGGAATCACTGCCATACTATTATATTATAATACAGCATTATGTAGAAGACAATATTGTAAAATATCCGTTTGTAAAATTAAAGTACTTGAATATCAATTTTTTTCCTCTTTTGTCTTTTTTTTTTTTGTATAAAACTTTTTATTTTTATCGTGTCTAAAATTTAATTGTAATTAAAAAAAAACAATTAATTGTCACACTTTTGATAAAATATACAATAGTATTACCAAAAAGATATAATACCTTTGGTGTTGATATTTCTATTCATTACATATTAAAAAAGTTATATTTTCCTAGAATTGTATTATTTCCTTTATAATTGTTTAACAAATATTTAACAAAATTTATTGGATGATTGAATGCAATCAAAGGCGTATTATAGTAATTGCACAATAATTGTTTGTATTTCTGTGTTAAAATAATTTTTTTTTATAAATACATTTTCGGTTAAAAAGTTAAAAATACTTCCCGTCGATACCTCTAAATTTGTATTCCTTTAGAATTATAATAATATTGTAATATTTTTAAACTTACTACGAATGTCGACTAAGACTACAGTAAAAATTAATGTATAAAATATAATATAATTTATGTTCAATTCGTCGCGACGATAATATATTGCTCTTGGATTTTCTAAACTCAACGTTTACTTTAATGAAAAAACCTATTCAACCTATATCAAAATCTAACGAATTTTAGACAGAAACATTCCTTGACATTTCTTGTTTTTTTTATAGGATTGGACAAGGTATAAAAACCTACTCGTATATGTGTCAACATATATTTGAATTTCTGGACGATTATTAAAACTCGAGAATTGTAACAAAACTATTTTCTACACATTCGTGAAAAACAATACCCATTTTTAGATGTTATACTTGTAGGATTTTGTTGTTACTTTTATAATGCACCGAATTTGTACTGCACGAGTGTATTGTACGAGTGATTTTATTATACTCAATCAATAACGGAATCGATAAAAAAAGAGTAATTGGAATAAAACTGTCACTTCGTGGCTCTTTAATAACTCAGTTATTCAATATTTCTCCTCTTGTCAATTCTTATTTTTAACATCATATAAGACATAATTGAACAACCTATCAAAAAAAGTGTTTAGACAATTTTAATTAGAGTTGTTTAACCAATGACTTGACACATAAACATTAATACAATTTATTGTATTTCCGTTTTGCCAACACATTTATATATTCATTCTAAATATTCCATTAATTTATATCAACTGGCATCTGTCTCTGCTATTAAAGAACTGGGATTAATATCCTCCAAAGGTCTATCGTTTAATGACCACATACATTTTATTTGTAACGAATCAATGAGAATACTCGTTTTTATAAAACTTAATACTATTTACAGATTACATATATTTATAGAGAACTATTGTATACGTACTTAATATTCTTGTTTAATGTGTATCTATGTACATTGGTCAAGCCGGTAACAAAATCGTATCTTGAAAATCGCAAAAATTCGATCACCATATTTTTTTTTTATAAGTGCGTAAAATATAAAATTTTAAAAATCATTAAAAAATAATAAGATAAATGTTAAATTTTAAGAATTGTTTTTTGCATGCAATGATGTATCGTCCATTTCAAATTCAATAACAATTCAACTCTAAAAACACCGGATCTATTAATTCGTTTAAATATATATCAATAGATATTTTTTTTTCTAATACGGATGACTAAACTGAAAACATTTAACCATAAAAATTGCACATGTGTACATAATAATATTAAAAAAAAAATATTTTGCGATTAAACGGTTTATTTAATATTTTATGATACTCGGAGTAATAATTTATTATTTGTTAGTGTACGGAAAAAAAAATACTTGAAGTTTGCGTGTTTCAATTTATCTCGTGCAAAAGAAAAAAAAATCTCATTTATAACACAACGGTATACATGCCAATGATTCACACTATCCTCCATACAATTTTTAGAAAAACTATTAGTAAACAAATTTTATTAGTTCGTAACACGGCAGGAAAGATGTGTTTTCATCTGTTTTTTTTTCTGCAAATATTCTTTACAGACACGAAAACATAATGTATTATGGTTTGAAACGATGAGTAACAATAAGAATAATAATTCACACCTTATATACCTCTTTTTTTGATGATCGACTGTGATGATGTGACTCACGAGATACTACTGGCCGAGCACGTAAAATTCAGTTAACGAATCGTATATTATGAAGACGACAACCTTGTTTGTTTTTTTTTCTTTTTTTTTTGATATTAGAATAAAATTATTGACATTTATTATGAAATAAATAAGCTATGAATGGTAAAATTATACCAATTATAATATTATATACGTAATTTTTTTATTTACAAAAAATATAAAACGTAACCCGACCAAAATTTTTTTTTTTCACTTGCCCTTAACAAAAAAGTATAAAATTTAAATAAAAGTATAAAATAATAATAATACAACGCAAGGTATTATTATTAATTGTTTGGATTATTTATTTTACACGGAACGAATGTAAAAACACTATTACTGTTTTAAAAATGCATTCTGCGTGTTTCACGATGACGAGCGATGGAGAGGAGAAGGTAGTTACCGAGGATTTTACGACGGCGAACTAATTTAAATACATCTACGTAAATAAACAGAGTAAATATAATTTAATGCGAATATACATACGAATATTTCATAATATTATACTAAACGAAAAAAAGCATTAAAGTGCCTCGATCATCGCGAATCATAATATAAATATTCTTATTTTATAAATGAACATACAGGGAAAGGTAACGTGCTCTATTTCTATAAGTGTGCATGTTTTATAAGTTAAATGAAATAGTTGAGTTTCCGCCTGCGGACAAAATGCATATGGGAACGTTACGAGGTACTTTTACAGATCGTATTACAGAACGACTATTAAAAGAACATTTAAATTGCACAATACAATAATGAAACGATATAACGAAGTTTTGTTTTTAAACTTATAGAAGACGTGGCGAAGAATAATGCCATTTTGAGATTTCGCTAAAACCATCGTTTTGCGCGGAAATAAAATCTAGAATAAGTTATAACTCATGACATTATTATAATTGTTATATTAATTATATAATTATGGTAAACTATTAGTGAAAAGTAATTTTTCATTAAATATTTCAAACAAAAATTAATTTCTTGAATATGATCGTTTTCTTCTTCTCTGTTCACAATGAATTCAGTTACACTAAAAGTCATATTATTTTATAATTAAATATCACATTTCACCATTTTTCCCAACATTTGTTTTAAATTTAACGATAAACGAATAATTGTAAACTTCTCGATTTAAATTGTGTACGCAATGGTAAATATTAATAACAATTTAAAGCAAGAGCGAATTTTTCATTACATACAGGGATTGCCAGCGTATAAATCTTATATACATCGTATCATGTCGATACCGTGAAATTATTAACTATATTGGCCCTTTCCAATATCCGGCACGGAAACGGAACAAACATTTTATGTGGTGTATACTCGCACGCGTATTACGTTAATTACTTAATTTTAACTGCGTGTCAGTACAACGTCTTAATATAATTATATTTAAAACCGTATTAAATAAAATTAATATTGGCAATTATAGAATATCGATTTGAGTGAAATATTGTTAATATTTCAATTAAAAATAATAAATTGATTAGGCATGCCGAATGAGTTTGTACGTTATACGAATTCATTTTAATTTAGTAACTTAAACAACACGGAATCATACTCGAAACGTGGCTTATTCCAAGATTAGCAGAATGAAATCGCTAATATGGTTTGTGAATTTAAAACGTCATGTTTAATGACGCATTTTAAAATAGTAAATGTCGTTCCCTTAAATATAGTGTAAATTATAAAAACTCTATTTCATTGTTATTCTTTACTTTCGTTTAAATTTCGCTTCATTTTTTTTTTTTTTTTTATTCGAAGCAAATAAAGGAATAGTCGCTTATTTCGGGTTTTTTAGATTTTTTTATAAATAAAAATGTTTTGCATATACAATTGTACTTAGTACAATTTTACACTTCGTAGCCTGTTTATTTATTTTCTTATAAAAAAAAAAAATAATAATAATAACTAAATAATGTAGACGAAGTATTTTAATGATATTACCTGAACATATTTAAAAACGAAAACAAAATAGCGTCAATTATAAATGATTTATAATATTGATATCTGCGTTAGAATCAACATTGACATACGAGAATGAAATTGCATTTAAAAAAAGCCTTTTCATTCTAAAAACTTATTTATTTTTTTCTAATAAAAATTTCGTATATATATACTGTTTATTTTAGAAAAAAAAAATATTATTACTTCGATATAACCCAAGGGTGAAATAAATGGGGTTTGACAGTAGCGTTATTGCAGTATCGAGATGTCATATTCACGTGCAATTGCGAATTTTGATTTTTTTTCCTCGAGTATTACAGAAAAATCTGTTCGATCTATTTACTTTTCTTAATGAAAATCTCCGCATTATTTTCATTTTTTATATAAAATTTTAAATGTATTGAATACCATTATTATTATTTCATTATATATTAAAAATTATCTACAGTTATAATTGTTTTTCACAATATTCAATATATAGTTATAGAATAATAAATAAAAATTCAAAAAACCATATGCTTCGTATATTAGACATGTCGTATTTATGAACGATTTAAAAAATGTATATCAATATTGATTCCCTTACACGTTACGCTTAATTGACAGTATTTTTTTCTATCAACCATCCTATAAAATAAAGTAAAACATATGACATCACATATACTGTTTTTTTATAAATTGTATTCAATAATATTAATAATTTATAGGTTCACATCGTGGTTTCTACATGGCTTTCTGGTTAGAAATATAACTCAAGTTGCGAAATACGTTTCGACTATTTCTTAATTACTCGAAAATACACATATAATATAATAAATTAAAATGACGTACTTGATTTGTTTTGATTTACGAAAGTAAACGATAACGAATTTTAATATCAAAAAACATTGTAATGATATTAGATGTGGTTTAATATTTTTATCGATGATATTGCATTATTAATTGTCACTTTTAATAAACGAGTTGGCATAATTTAACCAAGATTCGATAGTTCCCCAAGTTTAGCGTTTTCCAATCACACAAAACGCGCATATAATTTTATAAAAAAAATTCTCGAATTCTTCACTTTTAAATTTACCGATTAATATTTATAACTCCTAAATACACGACCGGTCATGTCGGTATCATATAAATAAATACGCATAACAAGTAAAACTATCGGCTAGTAATTAAAAATTAACGTCAAAAACCTTCTTAAGTTTTACTACATTTGTAGACATCATGCGGATATGTAACTTTTTTTTTTGTTGGAATTTTAGGTTTTTATTTAAAATTTTTCCCACAATGAACCGGTGGTAATTGTACATATCCGATTTCCCAAAGCTGCAGGGCATTGACGAAAAAACATCAAAGTATCTATTTTATCTGAACTCGACTTTTTGTTATACAATTTATTATATATATAAACTCAGCTATTTACGAGTCAAAAAAATTATATTGAAATTGCCCAGCCTTGCCTATATTTATTTCCCCTAAAAGTGACGAAAATTTTCGCTAATTATACATTAATATATAAAATACATATATATTAATAATAGTTGTTGAATGTTTGAAATTATAAATAATCTAATACAGTGTAATGCGTATTATTTTCAATTTATTTCACACACAAAAAAAAAGAAAGAAAACGTAGAAAAATATAAAATAAAAGAACAATAAGAAAAAGTAATAACAATACGATAATATGTAAATAACAACGATACAATGAAATACAAATAGAACTAAACATTATGAAAATAATTAAAGAACGAAATATAAAACAAAAGAACAAAACCGAGTAATGCATAATGAAACAACGAAGTGTACAACACCATAAATGAAATAAAATACAAAAAATTATACTCAATTTTTGTATTTCAATGACGAATGAGTACACTCCGCCGCAGTCCCCTTTACGGTCGACATTATTTTCTGATATTTTGTGTGATCTCAAAATGAAATTATCGTCAAAAAAAAAAAAAGTTCAATTAATAACAACGAGTATTCGTAAAATTTCCAACTAATTGTATTATAATAGGTATATAATGTTATATTGTATTCAGCGGTGTATTAACATGTGTGTGTGTGTTCGGATTAAAACGTTCAAAAGGATTTCATGTTTAATTTAATATATTAATTTACGTGTATATTAACACTATTGTCGACACTCAACGTGTAGTGGACAACGGACATATTACTCGAATTTTCTATTTAAAAAAAAAAAAAAAAATGATTACAACGGAAATTTTATTAATTTCACGAAACAAAATAGTGAAGATCTGTACAAAATTTCCAAACGCTCATTTCAAGAATTCAATATCAAAATTATTAATATAGATCCAAAAGGATTTATTTATTATTATTTTATTATGAAAAAAATCAGTTTACCGCGTACTCGTATTTTAATATTTACAAAAGCTTATTAATAATAATAAAAAAATGCGATCACTACACGAGCAATTACTGACTTATAAATTATCGTTCGCCTGCGTACTACTCGTGTTCCAGAAAAAACAAAAATTTTCATTCTAAGCAGGACGCTGTTAGGTTAGCTAACAAGACTCAATCAGTTAGAAAATTATATATATATATAATATGGCATAATTTACAAAACGTCGAACGAAGGAAATGTCGTCAATAGTTACACATTATCCACGATCAGTAGATGATCTGAGATTTCACTGTTATAAGAAGTCCCAAAAATTATTCGTAATAATTTACTCGACATTTTTGCAAAACGGTTTTTGTGTAATGTCTGTCTGGAAGAAAAATTTATCGAACATATTTAATCGTTGGATAAATCAATAGAGAAATTATTTCTCTCTATATTAACACGACTTTTCAGAAAATGTACGCGTATCAGCAAGTCATTGCGTCGCGTTGTCGTCGTAAACACGAAATTTCCTACTAAGACACCAACTGTAAAAGGCGGCCGCAATGATGTGTACCCGAAATCTGCCTGCACGTCGTTTTCAGGTACTGCTCGTCAAAGCATCCGTTTATATCATTATAATCTAAATCTATACAAACGGACGAAATAAAAAAAAAAAAAACAGACAACTGAAAAAACGACGGAGACAGTAGACGCGGTCGTCATTTCAGAGTGCCACGGCCAAGATTATCACGAGGATTTTTTTTGGTCACGAAGAAACGGTGTTTGTTTCATGTTTCGAATTTTCCAAGTGGAGTTCCTTGTCGACAATATTACCGAGAACATATTTTATATTTTCATATAAATTATTATTGTCATTACGCACGCGTACGCGTGTAGCGTAAAATAGCCGGCACGCCGAAACGAAATCCACCGAAAACGGATTTATATAATATTATAACGCATTCACGACCATCCTCGCTGTGCACACCACCCAAACCTCGGCCACTCTATTCAGTGCGACGAGAATATTTCAAAGCATATTGGGTCCTTGAGAGCCGTATAAACAATGTAACACTTCTGTGACCTCCTGTACATCATTCGTTACAGGAGTGTAATGAAACGAAATAAAAAGAAAAAAACCGATATACGATACATGTTTTTGAAAATTGAGAAACATTTTTATTTCCACTCTCTTGGACAACTATTTAAATAATATTAGACGCATTAATCATTATGTGATATACAGAATAAAAATAATCCATACTACTTGACGTGTTATAATATTTACAAAAATCTTCACTAAAACGACGTGTTAAGAATGTTATTCGTCAATTTCACTAAACTGTATATTTTCGTTGGACGCAATAATTCGGTTAAGAATGTCACTGAGAACTTCTCAGTGATATTTTTTTTTAATTAGTATTTTTTTCTCAATTAATAAAAATGAAACTTTTTTTTTACTACACTTTTTAATTACTCGAACGAACGTGTAGTATTATTGACAAATATTTTTATATTTTAACGGTTGAATGAAAATAAAAAAACAATTCGTTCCGTTTTCAAACATTTTACATTTATCGGTCTACGGTTAGGCTTCCTTTCTCTCCATAAACTAACAAATGCAGCAAATCTTATTCTAGCCATAATTAAAAATTTGATATTTTCTAATAAATCCGTAATTAATTGTAATTTAAATTTATTACCAAAAACTCAAACAAAAAAAACGTAAAAAATAAACACTCGACAACAATCAATATGACAGGAGACTTTAACAATAATAAAGAAATATTATGACAAATAGTTCTTTTTTTAAACTTTAAATTTTTACGGATACTAATCATGGATATTACTGGTGAAATAGCAGATATCAAGCAACCCGTCTTATAGTTTACATTCGTTTCTCTTTTTCTTATTTTCATTCAATATTTACAACCCAAAAATATAATATTTTGTTATTATGAGGAAAAAATATTTCGCCCGCGTATTTATATGCCATATTTTTTCTCGATGCATTTCACATTAAGACACAACACTTTACGTAAAATTATTATTATACGATTAAATAAAAATTTAATTAAACTATAAAAATAAAATAAGTTTTTTAAAAAGAAAAATAAGTATTTTCTGGATCATCAATCTCTAACAACAACAACAACAACAATAGCTTCAAAACTTTGTTTTATGACTTGTTCTGCGTTTTAAAACGGAATATATTTTATTTGAATTACTTGGTAGATAAATGTCCCAACATTACGTGTTAAATCGGCAATCGGTGTTATATATAGTATGTTATTACAGGCTTAAATTTATAGACTTACCTTCTGAAAAATTAACCATTTCAATAGTGTTATATGCATATATAAATTACCTGTTTATTTAATTTTAATTAAACGCGATATCTCAAGAACATTCTGTAAAAAGAAAAATGTACATATATCTAACTAAAGACATTTGTTTAGTGAAATTATAAAAACTTTCCGGAGTCAGTATCATTTTAATTTCATAACAATTTAAACTCATTAAAGTAAACAAGGATACCAAAGTATATATTATATATTTAACTTTAAAAATTTAAATATCCTAGTCATCTTATCTTGAATTGTATATTATAGTTAAACATGATCGTCTCACGAAAAAATAACGAATTTTATTTTGATAATTTATAAAACCTTTATGCAAATACTGTAAAATTCGTACTAGTCATTGAATGAAGTATTTTCAATCTCTTTTTAAAGATGAGAGTTAAAATAAAACAGAGCTATCGTTCTCGTTATAAAATTATTTTACATAATGTTTTGATAATTGGTAATAGAAAGATGCAAACATTTAATAATGTCTCTGCATCTATTATCGTGAACTTAATACAATATTTATATTATCAATTAAAAAAAATTTTTTTTTTAAAGAACAACATTGAAATGAGATTCTCGTTACCTCCACCACTGCTCAGGCGTGTGCAGGGATTTTCTTTAATAACGTTCTAACTATTAGTCTGGAAGTGTTAAGCTAAATAAAACTAAAAATAACGCTTTTAACAAATGCTATTTTATACCAAAAGTTCAAAATTATGGAATAAGAGTTCGTGCATAAGTCGCGCTAGTTCGCACTGAAGTGAGAGTACAAGTGGCGGCGTATTTAGGAATAATTTTACGCGGGGTTTTTTTTTTAAATATTTACGTATTATCCCACACCTCCCGTTTCGAAAAACTAACATTTTTATTTTAAAATTTTGATACTTTTTTATTATAATAAATTAAAAAATTAATTCTCACAAAATAAAACTATATAGTGATTTTAGTAAATAATTTACGGTATTGATTTACGTAAACAAATTTTTACTATATAATTTTACGATTTAGCTTTATCGCTAATTCGTATTAGTAGAGTTCTTATATGTATCGCGTAAAATATGGCTTCAATGATTACTTTAAAATAAAGTTTAACTTTTTTTATTTTTTTTTTTGAAAAAGTATATAGGAAATTACTTAACACGTATGAAAATGTACACACTTTATTGAATTTAAGCGTTTATTATATTTTCGCTCAACTTATGTAAGATTTACTTAACATTTGCGGAATAAAAGGATATACATTTAATCAGACTAATAAACGTCTTTCGTTGTATTTAAACGTAAATAAATTACATCTTTAGTTTCTTTAGACGCAATGTATTACCATAGCGTAGTAAAGCAACGGTGTTGTTTTATTAACGAAAAAAAAAACGTGTAATTCGAAAAGTACGGAGAATAAATTTGTATTAAGCTTTTTATAGTTTATTTAGATCTAAATTGAAAATAATAATTATACATCAAAAGAGCCATATTTTTAAATACAATATACACCTACATTTTACATAATTTATATTTTTTATAATTGTATATTCTTCTTTCAATATATAGCGATAGACAGTTTTATGAAAATCGTTTTCAAAAAGTGTATTTAAATAAATACCAAAATATACGACTACCCCAAAAACGCTCCACGTGTATTGAGAATATTATAAAAAATTAAGTTTTAAACAAACTTATTATACGTTATAATAGTATCGCAAAAAACTCATTGATAATTATATTTCGAAGTGCGTATACGATTGTCGATGATCGCGTGTTCGAATTCGACATCATGTCATTTTTTTTTTTTTTTTTTGTGAAAGCCTCAATTTCAAAACATTCTATACAAATATTACGACAATAACTGATGAATTTTAAAAGTCAGTACCTACGTGACGGTGGTCATCCCACGAATAAATAAAATTATTACGACCAAACGCAAAATCGTTGTATCGAGACGAAAACGAAAATTTTGAACAACTATGTTATTATTATACGACTGTATGTGAATATTGTGTGACATTTAAATGGATATAAATGCGTTCATTTTATAAACAGCGATTCCGTATTATTAAAAGCTAAACAGTATTAATTCGATCGAGAAATATACTCATCGAAGTATTACTGTACGCTATCTAAATATTTATTAAAACAGGCCGAAATTACGTCATATGCAATAATAATAATAATTTAATATGCGCACGGAGAGTTGGCCGCGTACCCTTTGCGTTCCCTATGGCTTTCGAGTAAAAGGCGAAGGGGAATTCTTCATCGATAAGAACGTAAAAAAAGAATCCTTTCTATGCTCTACATTGAAAAAGAATACACTAGTTATACGGACAAAAATACATCATAACAGGTGAAGGGAAAACCCTTCCTTGTGACTCAAATATTGAAGAATTATTTTATCCCTCCTTTGAAAATTTCCGTATACACTTCTGCGGGGACAGAAAAATAGAGTTGTAAATAAACATTTTCTTAAATATTAATTGTTCGAGTTATAATCATTTTTTACATGTATTAATATCATTATTATTACTATTATTATGTAGTGGCAATGCAAGAATTTTTAGGCAAGACATTTTTTTATGTAGACCATCTCGTGCAGCAGACAAATTCTGCGCACGCCTGTGATTGGTACATAACGCTTTTGTACGAAATCAAAATGTATAATATTATAAGTAACACTACATATACGCGATGAAACAACGAGAGTTTTAACCGAAAACCACTTTTTTTTTTCTTAAACTTATCGCGTGTGAAGTTTCGTCAGGCGTGTAACGTGAGAATAAATTATTACGTTTTGTTTCGACTGCGTAGTGTTCGGTATTTTCCATTGGTGTTCATGGTCGTGGGAAAAAGAGATATTTTATGGCGCGGCAGAGGTGAACTTATATTTTTTCTCATCGCGGACATGTGGCAAAATCTCCTACTAGATCCAATTCGTTTGGAAGACGCGCAGCGAAAAAGTTAAAATTCGGAGTGAATCGCTCCCCGGAGGATGATTTTCGTAACGGTTGCATACAAATCTTTTAAATTTTTCACCCGGACAGTTTCTCCAATATCTATATTATATGGAATAGATGAACGTTTCTCAGTGTCACGGGAAAAATGTCTAAACGAAAGATTTGTTTTATTCCACCGCCTCCTTGTGACCCTCCGTCAAAAGATTACTTGTCAGTATACATAAAAACATTTCTGTCCACAAGTCACACATTAAATATACAGTACAAAAATATACATTAAAGCGTAGGTAAGGAGTTAGTTACTTAGTTCATTAACGCTATATTGTCATTATGGGCACACAGCGAAATGATTTAATTTGCTACGGCTGGAGTACTCGCGTTTAAACGTTCAGTCAGTTTCGGTCTGGCCTAGGATTGGGGGAGGGGGCACTGGTGAAAATTCACAATGGGGCCCACATTCCGATTTCAATATTTCACAGTATATTGTTAAAAAAATAACTTTTTACTCGTCGTTGAAGAGTGTGTATGTGTGCATAATTTTGAACAATCTCTAATATATTTTTTGTAATTTGGTTATAATCATAATATAAGATAAGTAAGAAAAAATCATGCATTCGCCTTAACATATTTAAACGACTTATTTATCGAAACTATAAACAAATATCAAATTACGTTTAAAAAAAAAAAAACAAAACAATGTATTGAATTAAGTATAGAACATACGTACATTAATATAATTAGGAATTTACTTATAAAAAATTTCAACAATTTCTTAAAATATATTTTTATAAATATATTTCCCCGCAATAATAAAATTAAACATTATACACTTGTTTCGTAAAATTTCAATTTTCAAATTTATGAAGCGTTCATATTTTAGTCGCACGTTTATTTTAATAACGATTTATAATAATAAAGTATCATTGATTAACATAACAACCGACTTAGCTCGGGACAATTGTGTTTTATTCCTATATCATAACCGATTTATTCCCCTAAAAGCGAGAAATGACTCGATTTGATTCTGGATAGCTATGGATAACCTTACCTATTAAAGACCATGACGAAAAATGATATATATATATTCATCGCACTTGGGGCAGATTCATATGAATAAAAATACACAACAGCGCGGATATAAAAAAAAACGATTAAAAATAACTGTTCACTTAAAATTTATGGATATATTTGTATTTTTAATTTAATTTTTTTTACAATAAACACGGTTTTTCAATTACCAAGTTATTTGACAAGGTGACGAGAGGATTATTTTAATTTACGAAACATATGGTATTATTCCACTGATCGAATGCGTATTATAACGTATAGGCGCCTCAAAAAAAAAGTATTGCCTATATATCATAGCATTTTTCGATATAAACATGAAGAATACGTATTATATATATATAAACTTTTAACTGAGTTATTATATTTCAATATTGACCTTTTAGAGCTGAAAAGTAAGATATATGAATGACTATTATATCTACGCTTAACGTATAATTAATTAAACATCTTAACAATATTAAATCAATGAATGAGAAAAATCAGTTAACTTTCTTCCCCGCCCCTAACCGCCGTCTAACGAATTTCGAATTTAAACGCACATATAAAACCATCAATATATAATATTGTTGGCATATACCTTTAAAAGAACACTTTTCGCAAGAAACGAAGAGGATTTGATGTCAAATCTAAAAAAAAAAATAATACAGCATTAAATTTGACGTTAGGGCGCACGGTGGTAATAGGCAAATAATTATACAAAACCCGTCGTTTTTATCCTCAAAATTATATGGTTATCATCACGCTGGTGGCATTCAACATATCCACTTTAACCGCGCATAATAAATTAATTATTTTCAGACTGGGGTTGAAACCGACCGAATGGTAAACGCGAAATATTTATAAAATATTATATATCTCCAGACAACACGGGAAACGTCTAATATATTACAACAGGGACGATAAAGTGGCCGGTGCCGTGTGCATTTCGATGAGATACAGCAAACCCCGTTTATTATAATAATTTGTGTGTTGTATTGCGTTAAACCTACGTGAGTGTAATACGAGAATTGTTTCTCGTTGAATTCGCAGGCGTGGACTTGAATAAATATAAAAATAAATATTCAAATAAATAAAGTTTATGCGTGTAGAGCAGCGCAAAATAAGAATTAAATCGTCAACAGGTTCTTACGTCATTCTTTCCACACTCAATACTAGTTCGATAAATTGGTATTGATAATTATAAATATAACTATACCTACGATAATTAAAATATTGATGTAATGTTATTTTTTTTTTTGAATCATTATTAATAACTAAAAAATTTGTTAAGGATATGTACAAATGTTTCGAAAACATCTTGTTTGATTATATTTGCACATAGAACGTATTGAAGGTATATTGGACTATAACATTTTTCAATTTTAGTATACGGTTAAAAGAAATTGAGAAAACGCAATGAATAAAAAAAAAATTTTATCTCAACTTATTATGTTCTATTCAATGAATTCTTTTACTACAATATTGTTATATATGCATAGCGCATAGTCGTTTCAAGTCATCATTATGCCTTAACTAATACTGCTCGGTATTATAACTGTAATATGGACAATATAATTTTCTTCCGAAGGTTAATACGTTTTTTACCGTCATTCGTTCTTAACAACCACTTTTCGCATTCATGAGATGTATAAAATATTATAAGTATGCAATGAATACTATTTTTAAGTTAAAAATCAATTTTCTTTTTGTAAAAAGAATAAAAAAAATTGCTTTTTCTAACGTTCACTTGTGATTTATTTGGACGTTTCAGTCTTTTCAATTCGATACGTTAGTATGATACGTACTACGTAACCGAGTTTAGAACGACAATTATTGTCCGCAGGTATATTCCAATAGAAATTCTAAATATTCGTCTGAAGGTACACGTACACCGTTTAATGGCCGAGAAACAATTTTAAAACGTATTTAAATAAATGCCGTTTAATTCTATAATTTGTAGGTTTTGTTGTTAATAATCATAAACAAAGACGAGATCCACACTTTATGCGAAACCGATCCAAGATTTTGTCTCCTCTCAACCATCATTAATCAAACTATTTTGAAGAGGTCCGAAATTCCTGGACTGTTCGATAAACCTAAATAAACGTACAGGAGATAAATATGAAAATTGAGTATTTTATACATTCAGTCGGACATGTGTCGGCAATTTTACGATTCCTTTGTTATTCTCCGGTAGCTTTTCATTACTGTGTTACCCTGCCGGAATATCGAAAAACGTGTCAGAAAAAAAAAGAAAATACCATCTGTGCACGGTTTACTTTCAATAAGTGAATATATACGTTTGCACGGGAAAATTCGAAATATCTATGCTATTCGAAAAGGTATATTGTAAACAATATTATTGAAACGAAAAACAAAAATGTGTTCAAAGTAACGTTACATTTTATGCTTTCATATTTGTATACAACAATTAATTTTATAATTATTTTTATTTGTGTTCTTAAATTCTCAACAGCTATCGAATAACCATAAACATGACTTGGCTAAATAATAAAAAGTTTAACGTATTTCGTTAGTTATTCGACTTAGTTTCTACCTCGTTTATTCGTCCATAACGTTAATATTGTCTGACTATATTGCAAAATGAAATTGCCGTGAAATTTATAAGAAGAATTTTCCAAAAATCGGAATTAATCGTATACATTATGAACACTTGATATTATTAATATATAATTTGATACTACTTAAAACGCGGACGTGTTTCTCTTGCGTTGCAATTATGTTTAGCAAGTATGTTGTGCAAACACGAGACAAAATCGAACTACTCAAATTTCGAAGCGTATTTTTCTTCTCAAGTTCAACACGCCAAATTCGATTTCGCCTATGTAGCCTTTATGTGTCTTGTTACTAAAACCGATATAATATTTGAGTGATTGAAGTCAAACAGTAAATTGTACTTACTGTTTGGATTTCGTGCAGTCTATGTAAGTCTGGAATATGCGACTTCATAACTAAATCAAAACCGCGTACAGTTATCTTCAATGAATTATGTATTAAGGACATGCTTATTTAATAGCTATGATATTATATGTAAAAAAAAAATCAGTTACATTGCTAAATTAAACGGAATGTAATAACCGTTTTCACTCAAATCTGTGCGTCCTAATTAAATAAACTTCATTGAATCACATTTTCTTGCCTTCTGTTTTCATAATCGCAAAATAAATATCCATTATTTCCAAAGTTTAACAACTATACATTCCTTACATAAGTAATATTTATTAATAACTCTTTAAAGTTTAGTTATATAATATAATAATTATTTAATTTATGTACAACACTGCGTTCCTCATGTATATTACGCGCACCCGGATTAAAGTTTCAGGCGATGTATTATTATTAATAATTTTCATTTTACTGGAATAGTACTATATGGAAATGTATTGTCATTGTTTTTAATAGCTATACTTATATATATATATATGTATATATAATTAAATTCTTGACACATACATATATTGAAATATTGCGAGTATTGATGAAACTGTTTTTTTTTTTATTATACACAACATTTCGTTAACATTAAGTTTTAAATGTTTTTTCTAAAAATCGGTAATAAACGTAAATTTTTTTTTTATGTAAAATGTTATTTATCGGAATACTTATATATTATGATGTCATGAATTATGCCATGTCATTCACCATGAATTTTCGAAAACAGTTATTGTTAAATGTATTGACACATTTTTTATTGACGACCGTTTCTATAGTAATCCTTGGTACGTTTCGTAAGTAACTTTATGTTGGAACATATTTCTCAGGGTTTACAATACAATTTCATATATTTTTTATATTTTTAAATAGAATATTTGATTATTATATATTATTCACCACTATCTACTTATGATTTATGAGATAATATGTAACGTTCAGTTTAAAACTGTATATCACAAGAATTTTAAACCAAACAAAAAGACATTTAAAAATATGAATTAAATACATTATCTTCATTTTATCTAAATAAAATAGTAATTACTATTTATAATTATCAAGATAAGTTTTCCATTATTTAATTCCAACAATGTACATAATACACGTTTTAAAAGTTTAAACTTTTGGTTTTCAAATATCTATATTTTCTGTCTACCTATATCATATATAAAACTATAGTGTTTCAACGAAAATGTAATTTTCCATTTGTATTATCAATATTTCGTCTATGAATATACACATAACTTAAGTATTTAGTCATACGAGTCGCTTTTGTAGCCGCAGTTCGTATTGGAAACAGCGGTAGTAGTAACCACATTCGTAAAGGTTCGATAATACGTCTACGCAATTCGGTAAAGTTTCAATATATAATCTATCACATATTTAATTTAGTACTCTGGCAATAATCATCAGATTGATGAAAATCAACGTTTATAAATTCATTGTAGGAATATATTTTGTAAGAATACATAATTCAAATCGTAAGTTGTCGTTCAAAAATGTTTAAACAAATATAATTATATTGAATAAGAAAAACGGTTGAGGAAATACAAAAAATATCGAATTTAATGGAAAACGAACTGCGAGTACATAAAAAATATATAACAACGCTATTATTTATTATTCCCGAAATATAGGCTGACTTAACGAAAAAAAAATCGTATGTAACTTTTATACTTCATTAATCATACTGTAAATCGATCATTATGTTATATTATATAGCCTAAATTATCTGAATAAATAAATACACGCATTCGTGTAAAAACATTACACAACAAAAAACCACATTTGTAAATCATATAAATTGCCGATTTCATGACTTTTAACGCTTTTAACATAATATCCAAATTGTTCACAAAGTGTAATCGGTATACATTAATTATCGCTGTATACATATATACTATTATTATTATTATGACACACGGTGTTTTTGCCGCACTCAGAAGCGAACAACGTTCGCTGCTCTTGCCTGCCGGAGCTATTGTGGGTGTTTATGGTTGTGCTCTCAAAAATGATTTTGGAACCTTGCTTGATACGTTTTTTTTTTTTAGAGAAAATGTCATGAGCTCTTAATGGAATTTTCAAATTTGCTATAGGACCAACAGTTTAGGATATATGACTAGTTAAAAGGAGAATAATTAAGATTTTCGAAAAAAAAAACACAAAAATTAAAATTTCTGCCTTATAACTGAGAATTGAACCATAGTGAAAAGCGACTATTTTGTGAATATTTCGTGTGTACAATAACCACTTAAAGTTTGTGCACTTTATCGCCAATCACCTTGTATACATCTATAAATATATATTTTTTCCCAATGCTCACAAATAACATTTATTAAAATATTTAAAACGGCTATTACGTCTTATTTACGTTTCACTAGTTACCGTGTTCATTTGATGAAATAATTTAAGTAAATTAAATGAAAAGTTCGCGTAAAATAAACCGTAGACATTGTCAATATTTCAGAATGTGTTGAAACAATTACGTTCTTGGACACGGTCCGTTTATACGCATTAACAAGTTTCGGTTTCCGAAATTCATTTACAAAACAACGACGCGTCGTTTACATCTCACAATGGTCCGGCTCTCTAATATTTTGGAATGTCTGTTAAACAATTAGAAAATTGTTCGACTAGAATATTCCAGTGTATATAGTATTATTGTCGTAAAACTAAATATGTCTCGAAAGGAACAAATCAGGGACAACGCGACTACATGATTCGGTACCCTGTATTACTTCGAGCCAGTCCTGAAGTGTAAATTCGATAGTCATTAACATTGAGTTTTTTTTTATTATTATTATTTTTATTCTAAATTTTAAATCCAATTCGACAAAATCAAATCTCACATTATCGTCATATTGACGTCAAATGGAAAAAATGTGTTTCGTGCAATTAATTAATATTTCAATTGCAATTGAAATAATATATTGTCGTAGCCACACAGCTCCAACGATAATTATTATATTTATTTACAGGGCTTGGTGCAAATATAATTTTTGCATAATATATTGGTGTAAATTCTAAAACAATACCCCAATCTCTTAATATTTAACAATGAAGCAAGTTTTTTAATTTTTAAAAATATTTTTTTGCCGATATTTTATATACACATTCATATTCAAATATGAATACATAACGTCCAGATAAGAAGTACAAGCAATCTGCTGGGTTCCCTTTGAATCCACCACTAGTGTTGTATATAAGACACAAAGGCTTCGGACATGTCCTATGCATTATTAAACAAATATTCCAATGATTTCGATTGTTCACAACAAATTTGTGAATATTTTTTGACCAAACTTTCAAACACTCTTAAGACACGAAACACGCTTAAAATATAATGTAGTAAAAATTTACTATGTGTTTATTTTATTTTCGTAACTTATATTTTTTATAGGTACCTAATTATTTCGTAACTTTGTTGACAAATGAACACTTTCTAAAAATTATATTCAACCATCTCCTATACTTCTTCTGTCTATAATTTAACTGGTTAATGTAACAATATGTAATTTATATCGATCGTAACTATTTAAATATTGTAAAAATGGATATTTTAACGATAATAAGTACTTTATTTTTCGTTTTCATACAATATTTTTTGCACAAAGTATTTGTGGGTAAATGCATATTAAACGGTATTTTATTCCCTTGGGATATAATACACATGTAAACGTCAAATTTCAAAAAAAAAAGAAAAAGAAGTTTAAATTGAATACGATTACTTAGAGAGAGAAAAAGACCCTTGACGATGCTTTTGAAATCACATTTACATTTATCGGTTGTAGACCATCCATTATTACAGAAGTAGAACTTGAGTATTTATTTTACCGAAACGGCTGTTCGCACAGTGCGTTAGACAACAAACGTAATATAATTTCGTTGAATGTTTAGATAATAATACAATACAGATTGATGTGTTATTTATCAAAATCTATAGTAATATACAAAACGTATATAAACACCATGGCATTTACGACCCGAGGGAGGTGAACATGCGTGTGTGGAAATGTGGCGTTGTATAATGTAGTTTAAAACAAAGTTTACACAATCGATATTAACTACTACTACAAAAACATTCCGAATATTTAACGATTTCAATATTTCGATTATACACATGACAACTAAAATGCACAATATTTGAAAGCGAACGATCCCAATGGATTCGCGCAAAGGCTTTATCGCTGTATTTGCTTAAAAGCGTTGTATTACGGATAATACAAAATTAAATTCATTTCAATTTGCTATTCGGGTTAAATTCACATCCATATAAGTGTCGAATTTTCATTCTGCACAAGCGAATTTTTATTTGATTTACAGTAGTATTACAGTAAGATCAAATGAATGTGAATGTCGCTTTAGAAATACATTCCATCAAAATCATCACGACTATAGTGATGAATTATTATAATATACTCATTTTTCATATCTAAAATGGAACTTAAACCTTAAATGGAATTAAATAATATGTACATTAACGTTTAATAATCCAAGCTTCAAATTTAATACACAAAATGTATCGTATAACGTTTTATAAATATTAAAATATATTTCTACCAATTATAGACGAATACATTTATTTATAATTGATTAAGGCAAAATAATGTTAGTCATATCAAATGTTAATATATTTAAATCGACATGAATAACGTTTTCCAATTTCAAATAGGTCTTAATTTTTTAACATAATATTATATTAAGACAAAATTTGAAAACGATTAACTAGACACAAATCTATTTATATTTTGCTTAAACAATACTCGTTTTAAAATGTTAAATTTAAATTAAACATAATATTTTTTTCGTGAATATATTTGAGTTGCCATCAAATTTTCAGTTGATTTTTTTTGAACATTAATAATACACAATGATATGAAGCATTTTTGAAAAATGACCACATTTTATACAATGTTAAATTTATTAATTCTCTCAAAAGATTGTGTTTAGATAATAACGGTGGTTTATATTATTACATGTCACTTTGAAAGTTCATCTACGTTCACTTCGTTTTGGAGCTAATTTTCCTGCGATGATTGATGACATTTTCTATACACCTGAATGTATAAAATACATGTATTAGTTCATGATAATATTTTAACGAGTTTTCATTGTCCCAAATACGGAAATAAATATATTTATATATTTAGGCAGGTGTGTTTAATACAGGTCTGATACATATTTAGGGGCATATACAAGGGAGATGTTAGGGTCAAATCCCAAATCGTTTGCGTGACTATGGCATTTTTATACAATTCTCTTTTTTCATCTGATATTCAATAAAACGATCACAATAGATAGACAAACATCTTGTAAACGTTTTTTGTCTTGCCGATTTATAAACAAATCATTATTTCCAGAGGAATCAGTATAAACTGTTATATGGGAAAGTATCATAAGCATGACTATGAAATTTTTATACCTTTATGTAATATGTTGTATAAAATATTATACATAAGTAATATCATTGATTATATATAATATAGATAACTCAATCCATGTAATAAATATTGTGTGCCACATTGTATGTTGTCACTGTGGTGCGCTGTTAAATGAATTTAATTGTTTTCACTGTCACTGTTAGCTCAAATTTATTCAATTCTATTATTACCATGAACTAAGTTCAGATATTATCTTAGTTCATGATTTTCACTCTTATGGTTTACACTTACATTTATTTGAAGTTATATTGTATCATAATAAATAATTTAAACCATTGACTTATAATATGTTATACATTTTAATCAAATCAAATTTCGAACGAGAAATTCATTTTTACAAATAAAATATTAGGAAGTAGATGTAAGTATTACAAGTGCAATAAATCTAGGCGGTTGGAAAGGATTGAAAACGTTTTCATTTCTGAAATCCACTGAAATTGCGATAAATCGTATCATTAACTCTAGTAAGTTGACTCAATATTTGTACTACATACAGAGATCTCAAATAACCGTTTATATCAAAAGCGAATGTCAATAATTTTTTCTTTTTTATAATGTTTGTGTTCTTTTTTTTTTTTTGTTATGGTTTAAGAAATTATTGGGAAAATCGAATAACGTGTCAAATACAGTAGATAACAAATAGAAACTATTTGCTTTGTGGCGTAAATAAAGACTCTCAAGTCATGCGTCGCAAAGAGGTTCACAACATTTTGAATAACCCAAAATAATAAAAAGATATGAAAAAAAAAGATAAAAATCGAATATTTTCAAATTTACTTCTAATAGCTGTCCGATAATGCAGTTGAAAATATATGTCTCTCGTATTCCGATTCCGAAAAATATAATGAAAAAAATATTATACTCATATAAATAATATTGTAGGCAAACTGAAATTAATTTTTTTTTTTTTTAGTAATAAAAGTAATATTAAATTGACAAGGCCGAGCAATTGTGTTTAACTCGATGAAGGAAATAACGTGCTTTTATTTTCCTGTGTACATGACCTCATGAATTTTTCTAAATCCTGTGATCATTATAATTTCCTATTTTCCTACATTAAAATGTAAAAATCCACATTTAAAAACTTGCATTCCGATGTGAACATTACGTATTTAACTCGCATTCGACACCTATTTGTACAAAAATTAACTTGAACGTAAAATGTTAAGTGTATAAATAATAATTTATTAAATAAAAAGTTAATTTTAATACGTTACGTAACATTGTTTTTAATTTCATATCGTTTGGTTTTAGAAAAAATTTCAAATAAATAAAAAAAAACAACGAAAATGTATTTTTAAACTATTTTTGAAGCCGATGAAGTATAAATCAAGTGTTCACTACTCATTACATAAATATAAATTTAAAGTTAATCTTATATATATGTATATGTTTGTAGGTTAAGTATTATTATTATAATTTTTTTTTTTTTTTTTGTGAAAATCACGTTATTTCGATAAATTAATTGCCCTGAAATTTTTTAAATTCGAAACGATTTACGCGATTGCTTTCGATTTTTCGTGGTAATGACGAAACTGTATAAAATCTCTATCCGAGTAATTCATTTGTACGACGTCCACTGCATCGCTCGACTGTTCGTTATCTATTTTTATTTTATTTATATATATATATCAAATACATTTATTATATACGAGTACCAATTGATATATATATTTTTTCATCCGTAATTCGCGTTCGTGTGTTCGGAATTTTTTTTTTTTCGTTTTCGTCTTTTACTATTTTTTAATTTTCAATATAGGAATTCCAACGTCTCGTCCAATGTCTGTGCGCGTTTTCGCGTCACGACGACGCGTCTTTTACTGTTAACATAATATTTTACGTGGGAAAATGTGAGCCAGTGTTTTTATCGCGCGTCGACGCACGAGCACACTCGTTTCAAAAAGTTTTTCTTCTCTTCAAATTATTACCCGTTAAAAAAAAAAAATTATCTTTTTCCTAAAACGTGGTTAACAATAAATGTTTTTATGTAGAACACAAATGTTTCGAGTACGCGCGTCGCTCGGTCGTATCGTAACAATTCCGCGCCCGACCACCGATATTCGCCCCTCGCACCACCGTCGTCGAATCGCGTAGCGGGGGCTGTGTACGACGACGAATCCCCCCCGGGTTAACGTGACGCCCGGTAACTGGTACGCGCCGGGCGGCGGCGGCGGTCCCGACGGTTACGCGTACGACCCCGGGGACGGACGATCGACTCGGCGACGAAATCGACGCGAGACGACCGCGTTCGTAAACGCGCTCGTTCCCGTCGTCGATCGTTTCGTTTAGCGGCCGACCGTCATCGTCTTTTCCGCGTCGTCGCCGGCCGCGTGGCCACCACCGCATGGGCAACACCGAGAGCAATGTGGCCAGCGGCGTCAAGAAACAAGTGGACACGTCCTCGTTGCAGATATACAATCTGGTCGACCTGAAAGGTTCGTACGCCGCGGCGCGACGCGTCCTATGCGAGAGACGGGGGGAGTCGTCGTCCGCGCCACCTCGCCCAAACGTTTCCCGATGTTCCGCGGCAGAGAACGCGCGGTTTTTTAACAGCGGCAACGCTCGCGGCGCGAACAGTGAGGGTATTTAGCGACGCGGCGGACGAGGCGGTGGTAGTGGCCCGGCCGGAACGTCAAATATTGAGTCCCCCGCCCCCAAGGGCGACCACCGGTGTTTGAACGTTTGAAATAGCAGCGGGTCACGTTTAGAGTTTTAAAAAAAAAAAAAAAATAATAACTAATCGCGTCGAGTTTTTCAATCTTCCGCGTGTGTTAACTAAAAAATTTTATTATTACTCCTTTTTTTTTTCGTTTATCCGTAAAACACGATAACGTATTGTATATTATTCTTGCGATACCGTCGATTATTACATTTACGTACAATACGTATTGATTACATTACACGTATTGATACATTAATCGGTGCTAATACACGCGTTTCAAACACTCGTATGTCGTCCATCTAAATTTAGTAATATAAATAAATTTAATTTTAATAAAAATGAATTTACTAATATTGTACGTACGTTTGTGTATTTTCGGAAATATTTGCACGTCGTTTAGATCGCAATTGTTTGTACGATTGGCGGCCGCGTTGGTGAGATTTACAAAACAGAATGGGCGAAAATCCGTAAATGTAAAAATCGGCGGGAGGAATCAAAATAGTTTTCGTGAAAATGGATTCGTTTCGGATGAACATTTACCTGAGGAGTTTTCGGGCGCTCATTACACGGGGCGGAGGCGTAAAATTGAAAAACAAAAAGATGTCATATTCCTAGATACGCCACTGTTCGGGTTAGAAAATATTGGTGATCTCCTGGTTTCAACACTACTACACCGCACGCACATGCGTCCACTCCCGAAACGATCTTCGCATTTTAACAACGTCAGTGTTTAACGAGCAATTCACGTGAATTTCTACGACTGATTCGTTTGATATGCGTGATTTCGGTTTGAGCACAAATCTACACTCGATTTACACGTGTCTCCAGCCCCGCGCCCATCGTACAATTAAGCGTTCGGACAATTTTTTTTTATTTATCACGATAGACTTCGAAAATCGTGAAAATTGCGCGATGATGGATATCAAGGGCCGGAGTATTTGTCTGATTTCATAAACGGGTGAAAGACTGGAGAAAATCATCAACGGAATGGGTATAGTTACGAATAAAACATGTACAAACGGTAGTTCGAATGATTTGCGAAATCGTGTTACGCCAAAACGAATCGATATATTTTTCGACTCGGTCAAGAGCCCTATTTACCGCGCTAAACTCTACCCGACCTTGCTCTATAGAAGAGCTACGTCACCGTTAGAGACACGATTTCAAAACGTTTGGCGAAATTCGATTTTTTTTATTTTCACGTTGTAGAAAAAAAAATACGACCCTGTTTTATTTTAATAAAACTACGATAGTATTCGGCTGTCAATTTCAATCACTTCACTAATTTATTAAAATACGAAAATTCGATTTCGGCCAAACATTCCTGTGATTTCTCTGTTTCCTGTATACGTACTCATGGAATCAGTTCTTTTCGTCAAAGTGTCGACGACACTCGAAGCGATGACGACATATATTAAATGGGCAACACCGTTATGTGTTCATGACGAACTCTTTTTTGTGAAAACGAAAACGTTTGTGTGACACGTCTCCCTCTTACGGTTGTGTCACCAAAAGCAATTCAAAGGCAGTTCAAACACACTTGTTTTAACGTATCGTTTTGTATATGCGCACGCGAGTAATGTAGGGCCGAATTGCGCTTACGAACTAACGTAAAAACAAAAATATAAACACACTAAAATGTAAACTAAAAAGTGTAATGAATTGTTATTGATAATACATTTTATTAACTAAAGACGTATTATAACGAAACCGAAAATACTATTTTGTTTTCAATGTTTTTTGTGACAAAAACGTTTTTCTTCGATATTCGTAATAATGCAATAACAATTAAATTCCAATAAGAAAATTATTAATTTATATTCTATATATAATATAATTATCCTTTTTCCCATTGTTCGCGTATCCATTTATTCCGACTTAAATCCACGCTTGATTGAGCCTTTGCCATTCGGGTACGAATATTCTCTTTCGTCTTCACTAATATCATTGTACGAAATTGATATAAGGAATCAAAATCCAATCTCTTGGAGTCTATTCAAATTTGCCAGAATAATAAAAACACATTGTCAATCAAAAACAATGTGAACGGGGGGGTTTTTTTTTTAATATTGTAAATATAGAAAACAAATATTATAAAATAGTTTTTCGGGAAAAGAAAAATTAATAATTAATATTTCGTAAATTATTTATTTAAGTTTCGCTAAAGTTTTTTTCTTTTTTTATGAGCGCAAATTGTAAATCGGTTATTGATATTCAATTATATAAACATACCGTTTGTCATAAATAAATTAAATTTATATTGACATCATATATATATATTCTAAGGAAATGGTATAAAAAAATAATAATAATCCAATGAAAATACATATAACATGGTCTTAGGTCATATTATAAATTTAAATATAAAATATTTAGTAAAAAGTAGTATTCCGAAATTTTCTTCGTAGATATCTTCTAGAATCTATAGAGCACTCATCGTAAGGAATGGAATGGGAAGAGAATACTGTTATACGGTGTATCTTAAGATTTCAGGAATTCACAGTATAATAAATATTTTAAAAATGTAGGCCTATTAAATCATAATAACTTTTAAACATGATAAGTTTACAAATCATTATGAACTAAGCAATATAAAGTAATCAAGTTTCAAATATTTTTCTCGTTTTAGAGTAGCTAATGTATTTTTAATAGTGACGTCGTAATCCAATGATTATTTTTTTTATGAAAATGATTGCCAAACACGATAACAGAGAATTTTGACTGTCCTGACCTACAGATATTGCAGTGTTTGGAGGCTGCATAAATAAGTCCTTGTTTAAAAATAATTTTAAATACTTCAAATTATATCTGGAAATCCGACTCTTGAATGCTAAATATTTATACCTTTATATCTCCGATTAGGTTCTAACAGGAAATAAATCAAATCACACATTCATATTAAAATCGTATAATTATTTTTCCAAAACTACTATCCATACTATATTCTCTATTTTTAATGCAAAATTTGGCAGAACACATAAAACTCCTTAAAAAACATTGAAGTCCATATATCGCTATTAAAATAGTTTGTATCTAATAACTTTATAAAAAACACGTTTAGGTTGATTGTTTTCCAATCTTAAATAAATATCAATTTACTATTTCTTCGTGTATTTTTTTTTTAATCTGAAATAATAACACTGTTCAAGAGAAGCGGATTTTTTTTTTTTGTACGCCCTACATGTTAGTTATTATTTCTCTAAAATATACATATGATAGTCATTTGTTTATTTTTAAATTAAATCACGGATATTTCTATTATATGATAATAAACAGGAATCGGATAATCCGCTGACAATCAATATACCGGCTTGGATAGTTCGTATATTAAATTTAAATTAATATATCCAATAATAATACATGCATTGAATATGAATACAATTTATATTTTTACCATTTTTCCATATAAATAGTAAAAATCAATAGATGGATCAAACTCGAGTGCGCATAAATAATATCGTGGTAAGATTCGACTGTAAACCACGCAAACGTGAATAATAATAAGTTAACTCAATAATTTACTTCGAACTTTATCTGTAACAAAATTCCAATAATATTATATTATAAAATTACGTGCTCGATAGACACGTAATTAATCATGTTGTTTTACAGGAAGCGGTCTACTTGTTGATTTGATGAAGAAAGCCGTGCAGACGAAAAATTTTGCCGAGCTGGACAACGCGATCAAAACCCAAGTGGAACCGATGTTGTACAATAAAGGTGAGGGTAGAATGATACCGATCGCCAAACTCGTGTTGCTGAGAAATCGTGAACGGTCCAGAGCAAGATGGGTTAGTGAACAATGATCGTATTATATTAAACAACTCATAATTTTTAAGTTATTTTTTTAAAAAAATCCAATATGGAAATTATCAAGTAGGTCTCATATCAAGTGACATTGTGAGTTTGATTCGTATGTTTTTATACGAAGAAAACTAAAAAATTAATATCTAGGTTGTGTTTTTGAACTTAATTAGTAATCTGAGATATTTGACGTTAGATTTTTTTAAAATCAATTTTATATTTTATGATAAACTATGTATTGTTTACACATTTTACTTTTAGATTTGTTTCGGTCAATAAATAGTTTTAACACTTGTCTAAGGAAAGTTTCATCAAATTGATTCAAAATTGGCTAAAAATTAAAAAGGAAATTTTAAATGTGACCTTAGGCCAGAGAATCCACATAATCTTTTTTGTTTGTCACACACGCTAATCGTAAGATTATTATAATTTATTTATTTATTATAAAAAGTATTTTTTTTTTAATTTTATAGCATTAGGGTAAATAATTTTATTTCCAAGGGACTGATAACTTATTATATTGCTGTTTATAAGTACTCGTTTTCCAACACGGATTATTTGAATGATTATATACGAAATGCGGGGTATTAGCTACACATAACAGAAGTTGTTGCAAGAAGGGCTATTTTAATATATATATATAATGTGTGTGTGTGTGTGTATGTGTATAATTGAATCAATGTGTAAATTTTTAATGTTTAAAATACTAAAATATGTATATAAGTTTTTCGTCGGATATTTGGCTCCAAAAAAGAAAAACTTTTTTAATAAGTTTACAAGAAAATGTGAAACGTAGACTACTGAATTTTGGCTTATTTATAATTGTGTATGATCTACATCATTACAGTTTCAGTGAGTGTACATTAATCTTACATAGTTCTTAAATAATTCATCTCATAATTATTTCATAACAATAAACCATTTTTTATGTTATAAGAAACTTTTTCACTTCGTATCAAAGCACACATATATTTTCTACTTTCTATGTATAGACATTTAATACTTCTGTGTTCACCATTTCGCTGTGGTATTAAGTAGGTGTATTTCACAATCTTTTGCAATACGATTAAATTTTGTATTCATCAGCTTGCATTCTTGCCGAGCGCGACGTTCAGTAATAGCAATTTTATCATAATAAAAAAAAAAAATGAAATTACAATTTTAACTATTAGTCTGTTATTTACGGTTAGGAAATTCTTCCCACGTATTTTCAGAATATATTAAACATTTATTTAATTAGGCATTGTACGTAGATAAAATGAAGATTTTGTATAATTAGATATATGTATTTAATAATGTAAAATTTATTTCAAGAAAATTATTTTGTATCAAAATTGTTCCATAATTATATTGTTATCGGTAATTGTTTTATTAATTTATATTCAATATACTTTAGTGTTCAGAGTGAGTTCATATTCAGAATGGGTATTTGTCGAATTTCTTAACGTTGCTCACACGTTCGTTAATAGAGGTCCCTATAAATTATAAAAAAACAAATTATAAGAATTTAAAAAAAGTCGGTCCCCTGAGCACAGATATTCAATAAATACATATCTAAATTAAACATTGTAACACTATCGGTGTCAAAGTTCCGTAATAATATATAAAAGGGTATAACACACAAAAGAAAAAGAACAAGCACTCACTGAATGTGAATAAAATATTGTTTCCCGATTAATAAATCAAAATACTACTGATTCGGATAGGCTACGGAGCTACTTGACTTACTCTTAGACCGAGCGGGCAAACTAATATATACTGAGATATTAAAAGATTAAATTTACAAATGAAAAGACGTGGCTCGAAAAAAAAAACGAACACCAAATTACCAACGTAGGATATTGTTTTGTTCCACTGTTTATTTCACACACAAAAAAAAGATGATTAAGTATAAAATATTTATCGAAACAAACGATATTATATAGTCAAATATACAATAAGCGATTAGAAATAAAATTGTTCTATACATTGAAGAAAAATGTATGATAATATGTTAAAAACTGAAAAACATCTTAAAATGGAAAGCCGTACACGCATAAACGTCACCAGAACAGATGCAGATTCGTTCAGGAATCGTCTCCTGAGCGTATTTCCTTTTTATCCTTGCCATCGGCAAGGCGCGCCATTTAAGTTTGCAAAAGATGTTTATAATAATATTACTGGAGAAAAATTAATAACAATATACGTTTAATATTGTATACTCGAATAATAATAATATAAGAAAACGGATTTTTTTTTAGGCGTAAAACAGATTATGGCCACGGATGTTTAAACGAATTCAGACTACCATTACCCGCTTTTCAAACTATTTTAATTAAATACAATTCTATCATATATACACAATTTTTTTAACTTTTCTCGTATTTTCGTTTTATTTTTTATTTTCCCCCGCATAAAACCGTTCAGTTACAACACGCGTAATATTAATATAGCATTATGTGTATTAAGTTTTACAGTTAATAAGCGAGACATTTTTCTAAACGTCTTGAACGTAGATATTATAATTGGCTGTTTATGATATCGTTGTTACGTTAATAACGTTTAATGTTTCTTCGTCGCGAATTGTTTTAGGACGTTGAAAGTAAATACAAAGTCTATGCACATAATAATTGTATTATATCATTTCCATAGCGTATAAATAATACATTAATTTTCTTGCGCCTCATATTCTACTCGTTTAAATTAATTTTCATTACCTTACGGAAAACTACTGCACGAATAATATTCAATTATGTTTTATTACAATCGTATCGTATGGGGATAAGCTGTTTTAATGTATTAAAATTTTTGAATTAAATAGAAAATACCGATAAATTTTTTTATTAAAAATTTTATGAAAAATGAATTATATCTGAATTTTATAGTAATACAGAAACAATGTCGGGTCTATTGTTTTGTTTCGTTATTTGGTCGAATGTTTTAATTAGTGTTGTCAGCAAATCCCAATTTTAAAATTTAAAATAACCAATCCGAAACGATAAAAAAAACTTCAAATGCGCAATAAAACCACTTATAGATTGATATTATTATTATTATTATTATTATTATTATTATCATTATTATTATTATTATTATTATTATTATTATTATTATTATTATTATTATTATTATTATTATTATTATTATTATTATTATTATTATTATTATTATTATTATTATTATTATTATTTATGACTAAGCAGGTGAGAATGCAAAAAAAATATGCAAAAATGTACAAAATAAAATTAATTATTTGGGTCATGAAACGAAATATATTACTTTGCATCAATTGAAACTTTATAAACAAATATGAAAAATGACTTATCATCTGCTTCGTAATAATAAAGACATAATAATTAATTAGAAGAAAAAAAAATCAAACGCACTTAATGCAAAGGAGTTTGGATATTTCTTTTAATGCCCATTTTCGATTAAATTAGCCTTTTAAACTGAATATGAGTACGGCAGTTTGCTAAATAATTAATTGTTGAATTATGTTTCGAAATTTATGGAGACGTTAAAAAAAAAAAGTTAAATCCCACAACACGTCTAGCCGGTTGCATGGTAGATACGTAAAATATATTACTATGTAAAACGCAGATATGGAAAAAAAATCAAAAAATATCTGAAAACGGGGAAATTCGTATGCAAACATCAATGTTGTACAATACAGCTCATATCAATATGATTTAAAATATATGTAATATAGGTTTTTCTTTTTTTCCGTCTTTCTTGACGTGATATATACTCTGCCTGTAATTTATATGCATTTCAATAAAACAATTATATTTCAGTTGAATTTAATATTATTTTTACGGTTTTAGGACCGCCCTTTTATTATTTGCAACTATAATTTAATATTATTATAGGTTCAAGTTGAAATGACCAAAAAATAACTCGCCTGCATGGCCGTATTTTTACATACGAGTGTGTTAAAAAAAAAAATTAACTAAACATTGTAATCATAATAAAATAGTAGGTAAACATTTTTTTTATTATTATATAAATTTTATATATAATTCTGCGTCTTATTATTAAAAAAAAAAGATGATTAGATTTTGTACTAAAACTAAATTGTCTGGCGATTTTATGTTAATTAATTATTAAAATTGTTCATATTTTAGATTTTTCATTTAAAGACGGCGAAAATATTTTTCGAGTACGACACATACTCATATCTATAATTAATTATTTCCATTAATAGTAATAAATTTGCTTTAAATTTTTTTTCTCTCTGTATTTTCAAACAGATACAGGGTACAATTTCTAATTTTCGTCAATAATATTTTTATAATTTTCACGGTATATCTCATTCGCGTCAATATCGTTCTGTGTATTATATTAATTCGATATAATATCGATTACGTACATAAGACTACGCTTGATTGTTTTGGTTTTTCACTGTTATTTACACATGCATACATACCAAACCAAAGTTTTAACGGTTTACATTTTCAACACACTACTCCTCAACGGTCGGGTCAAACTCATAGCTTATGCGCTGTCAGCCAGAGGCAGTTATCCGAAAAATCGATTGTCTGCGCTTTATAGCAAATTGGCAAATATTGTTCAGTGGAAACGTCGTCTATTTATTCACTGTAGCTTAACATTACATTGCAAAACTGATGCCGTAATATAATGACGTCATATTAATCTCTTACAGTTATGCGCGTCAATAACTTATTAATAATATCGTTTTATGTTTATATATTATATATATACACACACACATTCGTTTTTGAAAAAAATCAGTTAAATTTACTTAAACTCTCCTGTGTTTGAACGTAATAAATAAAATATATTTTAACCGATGTCAATCTACTGAGACTCTGAATCCAGACACGCCCAATTTTTAATCCGGGAAATTTCAATTTTCCCAATACGATGGTACTTCGAATTTATTCAACGTTAATGTACTCCTAATATTTTATTTCAAATTGATTTCTGGATACAGACACGTCATATTATAATGTCCCCGGAGAGTATCACGCATTATGAGTACTATGAGAAAATGGACATAAGGAACATAAGTTCCTTTCTCTATGTAAATTTCAAACTCCAAGCGTGGACGGAGCTAGACATCTCGCGACGACAATGACGTGAAAAAAATATCATTTAAAATAAACGTCCGTATATTGTTGAGAAAAGTCTTCAATACCACTTGTGTTTCTCTAGAGTCTACAATTATTGCACAATGGCCGTTTTGACTTGTATAAAAAATATTGTGCAATATTAGAACGCCGATACAAAGAAGTACTTTTCAAAAAAAAAAAAAAAAAAAATAGTATACATTCGTATATATATATATATATATATTTATAATGAAAAAATATTTTTTTTCTTGCGTCTTTTTGGTAAATTCAAATAACGAAACCTGAACGCAATTTATAATAGAATTCGGCTTCCACTTTGGTGATAAGTAGTACTTCTCCTTCGTTAAGTACAGACGTAGAACACACGCGACACAGCAATTTTATCACATATTTTTCACGTTTCCTTCGGTCCCTTTTATTAATATTCGTTGAAAACATCCACCGGCACACGTCCGACGTGTTTTTAACTCCATCAGTATAATAGGTATATTCCTAACTATACGCATGAGGCACAACACCGTTTATCACTTACAGTTTATTTGACGTCGTAATTTAATCGTCCGCTATGTAAACCCGACTGACTAATGAAAACGTTGTTTTCGCCAGCGAGATAAACACTTCGTTCGGGGGGCAATTTCGTAAATTATTTCACAAAAATGTCGGGGAAAACATTCGGATAGTTATTTAACGAAACACTCCACGTACCGTGCATGACTACGTATATGAACGTATATTATGTTTATTATAATACGCGTCGATTGTGTGCTGGGTAAGTATACGCCACCCAATATTCCGTTTGAAAACATTTTCGAGTTGTGAAAAGAATATTATGTACACGGAAATCGCAAATAACACAATATTATTTGTCGTCGTCTTCCATAATACATACAGAGTGTATCACGGAGATCTGACAAATTCAAATGATTTTATGTTCCATTTAATATTTTCAGGTTTTTTTTTTAATTATTAGAACATCGCCCTATGTCGCTGCATATTATTGCTTATTGATAACATGTTATTTTTTGGTAAAGTACACAAATATTTCACACAATATTTACAATATTTATTAATTATTACCATATCATTAAAAAGAAATTGAATATTAACATAACTCAAAAATTATTGACATAAAACAAAACTTTAAAATACTAACATTTTTCTAAAAGGTATATTTTATAATTTACTATCTTGATTATTATTATTATTATTATTATTTAAAAAATAAAATTTCAGTTTTTATTTTCGGGTCCTTTATAATTAACATTAAACTAAAATCTTGTTTATTGTAGCGCAGAAGTAATAAAATTATTGAAAAAAAAAAGAAAAGGAAAACTTTAAAATGTTGAATAGAACAAAAGTTATGTCATTTATTCGAACTCGGTGAGAACCCTGTATGTACTCTTATACACTTGTATTGTAATAATAAAGCGAAAATAAGAAGTAAAAAATAACTCCTATCTCTTTTGACGAATTTAAACGATATTATTATTATTATTATTATTATTATTATTATTATTATTATTATTATTATTATTATTATTATTATTATTATTATTATTATTATTATTATTATTATTATTATTATTATTATTATTAATGTTCGTACACACACTCCACAAACCCTATGTACGTTTATGTGTGTGTGTGTGTGTGTTAGGTTTTATTAAGAATACGAAAACGACTTTGTGAACTATGGAGTGTTTGCATCACGAACATCGGTGCTTCCGCAGTTGTTTAATTGGAAAATTACAATTTTAATTGAGTTAAAAGCAGTTTAGCAAATTTCGTTTCGTCGCAATAATAATATTGTTGATTATTTGTTTGACATCATCACGACACAAAAGCTGTCTCTCTTTCTGTTTCGAAAACGTATAAATATATTACGTATGGCAGAAGATTGTATACAACGACCGGGCCAAATAAAAACGCGTTTTGTCTACATATTTCATGCAAAAGTTTTATTTATAATTCTTTTTATATATTTTTTTATATATATTTGTTTCTGTCCTCAACAAACTAATCGACTTTTGAACATTAATTTTATATTACGGAATAAAATAATAGATTAAAACAGGCGATTTTCCTGGACGATGAAGACAATATTAAAATGTCACCATGAAACCGATGTATACAACAAAATGCAAATAATCGTTTCATTCAAAATTATTTTGAATGAATACAATACTAAATTAATAATTAACGATTGTTCACGTATAAACAAAAATTTTATTCTATAGAAATAGAAAAAAAAACCGGACCCTTTAAATTATGTATCCTTACTATTGAAGAAATTTATAGCTAAATGGTAACTGTATAAAATGTATGACCCCGATTTATTCATTCAATATGTGCTTTTGGCGGTTGCATTAAAAAATTCATTCCTGGGTTCTTTTTTTCTTTTTACATGCTAAGCCGTAATAATTGAAATGTTTATTAATTCAATAAAGGCGTTTTAAAGTTGAAACGCAAAATCGTAATACCGAAACATATTTTACTTAATTCCTGAGATACTACTCTCAAGAAACATATGAAATGTAAAATCATTACTATGCCTATTGTTTAAATATAACATCGATTTAAATTTTAATTGATGCAAATTATTTCAAATTAAATTTTACAAAGGATTATGTTTTTAGTTTGGAAATATTTTTGTATTCTAGTAAAATGAATACGCTTTTATGTTAATACTTTCATACTTATTTCCGAGTATCGATCTCTCTACGCAAAATTATATTTTAATTTGTTAGCGAGTAAAAAATTTACCAAAAAACACGTTTGATTCGGGTAAGGGACATTAAGATCACAACATTTAAAAAAACATAAAAATATAAAAAATTTTAAAAAAATTATTAAAAAAAACTTAGTTATACATGGTTTGTTTGGTTTGTAAAATGAATTTCAAAAATCTACTAAGAAATAAAATTTCTTTTTAGAAATAGAGCTCTTTCAAAGTCGTTTTCTCATTTACGAGTCGAGAATAGAGAGCTATGTCTCTTCCTTCCTCTTTTTATTAAACACACATGTATATGGTTATGATTGTGCTTTACTTACCAATTTATCAGTACGCAATAAAACAATAATATCTTCATTGGAAAACATTAATTGCTAGGTCGTTTGTAATCTTCAACTCCTGATCGCACATTTGCAAGTTTGAAATGATAAAAGACATATTTTAAGAAACTCGATGAAAAAATTATATATTATTCACTATTTACTTATTATGAAATATTTATATTTATTTTATTTATTTTTTGTAATTTAGAATTCATTTAAATTTCAGGATAAGTCTAATGAACTTACGATGATATTCGTCCACAATAACATTAAAGTAGATGTTGAGGAAATAATCAACGAATTCGCCAAAAAAAACTTAAAAAACCATTTTGTTGAATCGATATTTTATTGTAAATGTATGGAAATTAAAGATTAATGTACACTGTACAGATATATTTATGTATGTGTAGTTATTGAAAATTTATCGAATCTAATAACTGTGTATTTTGAGTAGAGTAGGAAATTTTTTCTAGTCACCTCCTTCCCTTATCAAAGAAATCCTAAATCTGCATTACGTTATATAAGCAGTAACACTAAGAGTAAATTATTATTATATTATTGCGAAATCAAACGTCAATGACACTGACAACTACTTATTTTATATTTAAACACTTTGTTTAAGCACTTTTGTAACATAAATAATTATAGTTTATCCTCCAAAAATGAAATAACAAAGGTTTATAATAACCCAACCCATATTTAAATAAACAATAAAATCTTGATAATCCAGCACTGCGCCAGTCCGACTCTTTTAGTAATCCAGCCTTTTTTTTAACCGCGTTCGTCTTTCATTTAATTTTTGGATTATCATTTTAATAAGTCAATGTAATTGAATCACAGGACTATATTGTCGGAATTTGAGCGAAAAAATTCTAAATTTTTCGCTGATAATAATTATATCTGTCAACAAAAATCGGACTTATTCATGATTATTGTTACATCATAGTCACTAAAACTTTGCGTACATATTTCGATTTTGTTCATATTTCTCTCATTTTCTTTTCGTACAAATTTTATCGTATAGGTAAATATTTTATAATTTGAATGTTGGTGTTTTTAATAGAAAAAAAAAAATGGTGATTAACAAATATGATACGTCGAAACCATGTTTTAAAATTTTAATTAAAACCGCTTGTTAGGTTTTTTAAATCTGATTTGAGCCGTAACTTTAGGTCTGTACAAGTTTTGGGTGTCACGATACGCGATGATGTAATAATTTAGTCAGAATGAAAACGTTGTTATAAGATTCTCAAAAAATCGCTTAAGCCGAGTCGACCGATATCCATCAGATTTCGAGAATATACTAAAAAAAAAAAAAAAAAAAAAGCGAAACGATAATAATTGCTGGACGTACTTTCGTCGTGTTTTTTTAAATGAGTTAATGGACGAACAATCTGCCGACTGATCGATATTCACGTTTTTAATGGTTTATACCATTTCTATATCTCGACGTTTCGCACCCGTTTGAACCGAAACTTTTCAAATAAATTAACCGTAATTCAATTCCGAGTATGCCCTAAACGAATTCGGCAATATCACCAAATCAATTTGCATTTCGTTACTCTCCTCCTCGCCCAATCCCCTATCGAATATTAATCCCGTCGCTAGTCAAATCCTACTTCTGATATACATTAAAAGCCCTCGCAATTTATCCCTCCTCCGTCGTTTGTACAATTAATGCGATTTATTTGTCACTGTATTTTTTATATTCATATGTAATACGCAGCTACCGCCGTTGAAGAATATGGAAGACCCCAATGATTACAATATCGAAAAAGACATTCCCACCATCGAAGAACTAGAAAAACTAGGTAAGTGACGATATATTTTTACAATTATTTTACACCTCGTTCCATCGACGAGGACACCGTTATTATTATTATTTTTTTTTTAATTCACAAAGGGATCAACGTTATATAAATCATATGATTTAGTTATGCCTACGATTTATTGATAAACATTAGACGTTAAATGTGAATAAAACAAAGGATATGTAAATTAATTCTGATGTAAAACAAAAAAATATTTACATTATAACGAAATTATTTGCAAATTTTTTCGTCCGGCGCAGGTGAAGTACAGTACCGTGAAGTGTGCTGGGACCTGAAAGAAAGGGGCACCGTGGGCGAAACGGCGTTGCATTTGTGTTTGCTAAACGCTACGTCCATACACGCCGACTTGGCCAAAAGACTGTTACATTTCTATCCTAGACTCGTCAACGACATTTACATGATTGACGAGTATTACGGTGAGTATACTCCGTCAAAAAGATTCATCTCAACGATTATTGTAATAAAAAAAATAACAAGTACATTTACATACATACACTTTTATTGCAACACATCAGCCTTGCACATTTTTCAAGTTATAGTTTTAACGCTAGAACGTTTATTACGTATAATTTACTAACGATTTTCGGATAAAATCGATATTTATTCAATTCTCCTCACATCTTCGCGTGTTCATCAAACAGAGACGGTGTCACGTATAGGCCAAAGTCGGCTGTGGCTTATCCCAGAATATTTTGGCTCCACGGTTGGCCAACCTTACATTTTTATAAACTGATATCCATAAAAATTATTGTTTTGGTTTGACAATCTCATAACAATTTCAAAAAAAAAATAATAATATTAAAATAAAATAACTAACCCATAATATTCAATATATCAAATATTTAATTTTCTCTTTAATTTTATTTTTTCGCCTTTATGATTGTAAATTCGTTATAGTTGTTATTATAATTTCCGTAGGGTAAACAATATATATAAACACTTAAAATTATATTATGTACACAATCATTAATTCAAACGAAAATTAATTTTTGTTTTTATTAATATTTGTATAAAAATTTACAAACTAATTTGTAATAGTCATTTTATGAAAAATGAAAAGTTAATTCCTAATATTACAGTATTATACTATATACTTATTTAGGAGAGAGCGTATTGCATATGGCCATTGTCAACGAAGATCCGGCCATGGTGAAGGTGTTAATGGACAGTGGGGCCAATCTCAACGAACGATGTTTCGGCAATTTTATGAGCACCGAAGATCAAAAAACTTCTAGAACGGATTCATTGGATCACGAATGGGTAAACTTATGCCCGGACACCAATTACGAAGGGTAAACTATTTATGTGTTGTCCCGTATTTTACGTAACGTTATCAAATATTATGAAAAATTCTATAAAATACTATGTGTACTATCCTGTCCGTCATAGATTTACCGTGTGTAATCCTGTTTTTAAAATTGGAATAAATTGGCTTAATGCGTGTCGGTATACTAATGTGATTGAAAAATAAAAAAATCGAAATCGTTGTTTTAATACGACTATTATTTTGTATCTATACTATCCTTTCCGTATTTAATTGATAAAATCTTATTGATCCAATTGGATATACCAGTCGTATTTCATACAAATTAGAAACTCAAAGTCTTACACGTTCAATTTTATATCTATTCTATGACTGACTGATTTCAAAAATAAACATTTATATATATATTCTATAATATACTGATTCACAATATGACTTGACCGGTTTCTTCCAATTCATAAATACTCCATTTACGAAATCGTCGTTTACGCAGATACGTATATTGGGGCGAATATCCATTATCGTTTGCAGCATGTCTTGGTCAGGAGGAAAGCTATCGTCTGATGTTGGCCAGAGGTGCTGATCCCAACAATCAGGACACCAACGGCAATACAGTCTTGCACATGCTCGTTATTTACGAAAAAATCGTGAGTATAGGAAAAATACCATTGTTAATATTCCAGACAATCAATAAGTTTGTAGATAGTTCAGTAAATAAAACAGTTAAACAATTAATAAATATTTATAAAACGTATGAGAGTTTGATAGTATGCAAAAATTAAGGCCAAACTTTAAACTAGAAACGATAGAAGTTTTGTTTGCTGTTGTTATTTAATAATCGTAAATCATAGTGATCGATTGTTTTTAACAACTTTCATTTGTTAACTGAGGTTATCGTCATTAAACAAATATAACTTCTGCACAGATGATATTTACTCCAGCTAAGGGGCAAAATTAATTTCAGTCTCGTTTTTAAAAGCACTCAAATGAAAATAAACTTAGTGGTACTTTCAAACAAATAGCACATGTATTAAGATTTAAAATTATTGAATTATTGCAACCCTTATGATTTATACTTTGATTTAAATTCAAATACGTTTTTAAAAATCTTGTAGGATTTTTTACTTAATATCTAAAACGTAGATAATATTTTTATATAATTTTTTTTTATATTTTCCAATGTTTTTATTCACTTTTTTTCCAAGTATGAAGAGATCAAATATTTGCTATATTTTTCTTAATACCTGATGATGAATTTTTGTCGATCCCAGTAGTGCATAAAACATTTAACACAAAAACTTTTATATTTTTTCTTTATTTTACGTAATAATTTTTAGCTTCGTTGTATATTGAAGGGTACATATGTATATATATATATATATATAAGTTTATAATTTTATTTATTTATTTCTTCTTGCGTATTATTTTTATTCTTTACTAGTTTTCTACTTTTGTTTTCTCTACTCTATTAATTAATAATTATTCGGTACCTAATTTTAGATGATATTATACTATACACACATTAAAATCCCCGTTATATAATAATTTAATATTAACGTAAAAAATGATTTTCGTACTGTATCGTATTTTGAATCGTTTTTTGAATACAAATGATTTATCATAAATCCCCGGCAATGGTACAAAAAAAAAAAAAAATCTTGCACGAATAATCCGCCTGAATCAACGGCCAAAGCGCACGCGGCTCGTAAAATTTCTTTCAAGAAAAATCTCAACACCATTCGACATAGTGTATTTTTCTTTATTTCACAGACTAAATAAATAAATCCCGATCTTGTTTAATACGTTTTATGCGGATAAAAACGTCAATGCTTTTTGAAATATAATATCATTCGTGCTATAATGGAGAAATTTGAACGTTTTTCCACTCTACTCTTACCAAACGTCTTTGCGCCAAGTGCGCAACGTACACTCGTGTATTTGCAAGTCGTTATCATAATGATAACACAAAAAAAATTCCGATTCATTCGGTTAAATACAATGGCACTGTTCCAACCATCAACCTGTACGGACAATTGACTTCTAATTATTGATAAGACGTATAAAAAATAATGTATGTAATATAGAGAGGCACTTAATGATAGCGATACTATTATTTTTGAAAGATAAGAAAAAAAAAATCGACGTTCACGACGTCATTTATAAGAGTTGGATACGTTTACACCCACCTGTTATATGACATGTGACGGGACGTTAAGTCTTTATATTAATTTTTTTTTTTTTTTTTTTTTACTTACTGCTAAGTATCGCTACTATAATTCCATCTTGCGCGAGCGGGATAAAATGTCTAAAACAACACATTAACCGTAGAGTAAAAAGTGTGTGTGAAAAAAAAAAATAGATAAATAATCTGACGCAGCAGTGGAATCAGTCCATGCGTACATCGGCGATACGTGCCGACACTGTAAAACTCGCGTAACGCGCTTAGGACAGAAACGCAGAGAGGAGAGACGAAGGATTTCGGAAAATGACTAATACCGCCGGGCTGTAGTAAATCCCAGACAGGACGATGGAGGAAGACTTATATGGAGCCCGAAGCTTCTTATATTGTTTCTTCCATTTTAATCGTGCATTATCTGTATAATATGATCATGATCACGATTCGCAACGCGTTATAATATGAATTTACCATTATAAGTTTAAAATCCAAATGTAACAAGCATTTATTGGCAAGCAAATATTGTTTATAAAGCAATTAAAATCCGTAATGATGGGTGACAATGTGTATATGTCCTTTCGTAATAAATAAAATATACGCATAGTACATATCCAAATCCGGAAGAAATAGGCGAATACAAACAATTTGAATTTACCTTCAGTTGTTGGAAAACACGTGCAACGATAAATTTCAAGTGTTACTGTTCAAACAGAATAAAAATACTATTCGTTCATAAAACGACGTAGAATTTCGTATGTTCCACAAAAATTTTAAATAGTACTGTATGTACTTATTTTTATCAATTTTAGAAATAAATTAAATACTATATTTTCTTAGAATTCTAGTATTGAATTTGGTGAAATATAATAAAATACGCAACAAAGTGTGAAAAAGTGCTAAATATGGAGAAAAAATATTTATTTCCATAATCTCCTTTAGCATTACAAAAATAGGAATTAATATATCATTTGAAAGATTATTAAAATACACGCAAACTCCTATGAGGACTCCTATAAACACCTCTCCACCCCCCCCCCCAAAGTCATATTATTTAACACGGAATCGACATGTGATGTCATTTTTTATTTATTATTATTATTATTATTACTTTTCTTTTTTTTAATCGATAGTGATATTCCGTATATCTAATACGATTGTTATTCCGAATGGCTTACCGATTAATATTATGACTGACATTCTGGCCCCCAAACTCAAATGGGGGGGGTGCTAGCGACATGGACTTTGTGTTATGAACAAAATAAAAAAAAACGTCAAAGCGTTAATGGTTCGACGATATACATAATGAAGTCGGCTGCCACTGACAATATTTCACCACGCCACTTACGTATATGATATAATTAAAAGAGGGCTGAAAAAAATATTGCATATTATGTTATACGCGTTAATAATAATAATATTTACTGGCGTTTTATTGACCGAGTCTGGTGTGTGTATGTTATCCGGCAGCCGACGTTCGACATGGCCTACGAGATCGGGGCGGAGCTGAACATCAGAAACGTGCAAAATTTGACGCCTCTCACATTGGCCGCGAAACTGGCGCGGATCCAAATGTTCTTTCACATACTCAAAATCGAAAGGGAAATTTATTGGCAAATCGGTAAAACCGACGAAATAATCAGTTGCACGCACCACGGCACACACGCAATACACATTTATAATAAATATTATATTATACACTTATGACATACATTTCACATGCACAATATACATCATATACTACGCGTAATACGCATGCAGCACCACTTATATTATGGACACGTGACCGGTATCGCCAAGTTTAGCGGATAAAATAGGTTGTCTCTAATTCCCCCCTTTTTTTTTCGGTATAAAATGTTTCAAAAAAAAAAAAATGTCCTTAGACTTTAGAAAGATCGAATAAAGCCCAATCTCTGAGTGCATCGTCGAAAGAATTCTAAAACGTGCACCGATCAATGAGCAGTGTCGGTCTATGGACCTATGGTTGGGCCAAAAAATAAAATTTTCAATAAGACTCCCTGTTCTCATTTCACGGTAGGTAACGTATATTGTTAAAGAAAGAAAAAAAAATTCTAGACTCGTCGCACTGGGGATAGTTTGTGTGTTTGTGTATTAATTTCTAATTACACGTAACTTTTTTTTTTTTAATTTGTCATGGACGTATATAAGATTAGAAAATAAAAAAACCATTTCACATATTATTTAGGCACTTTATTCGCCACAAAGCTTTAAATAATTATAATTACATTTAAAAAAAAATTTTTTTTTAATTTCGTATAAAATGTATACATTGATATAACTCGCAATATATCTTATTTTTCTGGTTTGATCTATTCCGTAAGAGTTTTTGCCATCATCACGACTTGTCTCGATCATGGACTACATTTCTCCAATCGTACAATTCTATCATTTCTAAATCTTCCCCCCCCCCACATGTATTCATCTTTTCATTGACCGCCCCCGTGATCTCCTCCCTGTCGGCTTTCAGGATATTACTACTTTGATTACGTTATCGTCATTTTCACACATTATATGCCCAAGCCATTGAATCCTCTGACCTCTTATATAACTATATAACTATTGATTAGAGACATTTTTGTTTCCTCCAACAGTCCTATGTTGAATTTTCTCCTGTATGTGTTTGCGTCTAGTTTGGGTCCACATATCATCCGTCAAATTTCGTTTTCAAACATGATAAGTTTTCGTTTTGTTACGCTCGTAGTCGTCCATGCTTTGCATTCATATGTCAATGTTGCTATCTCACTTTCGTCAAATTTTTGTTTTCTTTGATAGTATATTTGATTTAAAATAAAATTTTAAATTTTTACAGTGCAAAATGCTCTCCGCTTTTACTGTTCACACTCCACTCTCCCTTGACTAGTCATTTTTCGTATTTAAGCACACATCGAGGTATTGGAATGAACGTAAAGCTATCAACCATACCTAGGTATGACCTATTTATTATGATACAATCACAAATTAAGCTTCATATACGAATAAATTGATTATCTTGCAATATTCTATACTCGTAAGAAACTTGTTAAAATTTGTTAGAATATGTTTTTATATTAAAACAGTAGTCCTTTATAGTTCTTGATTCGAAGACTCAAACTTGCTAAATAATTCAATCTTTAATTAATTAAGTTTTCTTCCGCATACCGCAGACTGCAGATAAAATGTATTTGATTAACTGAGCATCCAAATTTAGTTTTTAAAATCTTGAACTTATATAAAATACACGTTTGAATGAAACTTATGTGCAAGTAGTAAATATTAAAACCTAATATTTCATTGCTAAAATGAAATAAATAAGCCAGATTTTGATATTAATACGTATTGCAATATTATACAATAATTCAGCTAAACAATCATTGCAATTCTCCAATTTAATTTAAATATTAAGATTTATCTTACTATTCTTTTACATCTGTGAAAATTATTCTGCTTCAATATTTTTCATTGTATTTCTCGCAAAAATATTTAAATTTAAATGTATTATTAATAGACAAAATCGTACGGAGAATATGAAGAAAATTTCAGTATTCCGTAAAATGAACAGTAATTTATTCAGTATTTTGTATATAATATTAATTCAAATAATATTAAATAATGACACACTAGAACAAGTGGACGAATATAAATGTCTTGAAAATATGATAACTGAGGACGGACGTAGCACCAGAGAAATAATAAACAGAATAAATCGGACTAAGTGAGCGTTTCAGAGCAAGAAAAATATGTTTATATCTAAAAATATTTACATAAATGTGAGAATAAATCTACTAAAGACATTCGTTTGAAGCATAGCATTGTATGAAAGCGAAACATAGACCACAGGTAAAACAGAAGAAAAACGACTGTTAGTGTTTGAGGCATGGTGTTACAGAAGGATGCTTAGAATAAGCTGGATAGAACATACTACAAACGAAGAAGTTTATCGAAAAGTTGGAGAATCAAAAGTCTTTCTGAAAACAAAAACCTTTTTAATCGGACACATATTGCAGCTTAATAGTGTAATTAACAGAATAATAGAAGGGGACATTGAGAGAACTATTTACAGGGGCGACCGCCACTGGACTACATTAATCAAATATAAGAAATATGGGCTGCAGATCGTATTAAGAAGTAAAAAGGAAAGCGGAGAAACGACAGGAGTGGAGAATTCCTGCCAACCAGGCCTTAGTTTGTTAACAGAACAGAGATTGTGAATATAAAAATAAATCCATTTGATTAATTTTATATACGATTAAAATAATTATTGTGCTCCTTCTATTACGTTATACCTACACACATTTTTACTAATCTTTCGTACACTGCACTGTTTAATAGAGCACGCTTTATACAGCGTACATTCCGTTTTTCTTTGTAGAAAACTTGTTTTTTTTTTAATTTAAGTATAGTAACAAATTAAAATTTTAATCGGAAAACATTATTGTACAAAAAGCACCAGCTTAACGATTTCGACGAAATTGAATATACATATTATATGCGAGCACCAGCGAGTTACACTAAAGTTATAGGTGAATTAAAATGAATAATTTTATAACGTTTACCCATAGATTTATATAATTTTGTTATAAATGTTTTATCCTTAAATAAACAAAAATAAATTAATTGATGTAAAAATAATATTTTCGAAATCCGAATTCATACGTATATAACAACGATCTCTTTTCTGTCATGGTCTTTAAGTTCGTAAAATTATCGAAACCAATGAGTTTCATCAAGCATTATACTTAGTTTAACATTTTTATTTTTATTTATAGTACACGGTTTTTATTCCAAGTATGTGTGGTTCCAGGAAGAAAATGTAAATTTACACACAGACGCTCATTACGTTTAAATATGTTTTTTAAAGAAAAAACATGATCCACAGTTTGAAAAAAGACAATTGCCTGTTTTGACAAAAATAACATACAAAACGTTTCAAGACCACGTTTTCTCTGTTCAATTTGTTTATTGTATAAATGATGACGTCTCAAATGCCAAAATAATCGTATGACTCTATATTGGGTTCCATTGATTGGAACCGGGACCACGCATCACTTGCACTGAAAACCTTTAACATATTTTTTTATAACTGACAGTATGCATATATCATGGACGGTGGTGTTCGCATACAACATTTACAATATGCTGTAAAATCTCTGTTCTTTATAACAAAAAAACCTCCCGAACATTATTAAATAAATATATCACAGCGCTATAAATACACAAATCTTTAATGGAAAACGAAAGACATTTATCTCCATTGTAGTAATTATGCCGCGGTCGGGACGACAGAACGAAATCCAGCAGCACGGGGACCACCGCATCAGCTACGTTTTCCAACAAACCGACTGTCGATTAAAAAGCCACCCTTAAATTAAGCCACTGCTTAAGAGTTTCGGAGCCGGCCATTTATAAAAAAGAATAAAATATGGGCAATTTTATTACAAATCGCGCCATTTCAATTAGCCTAATCGGCTTATTATAGAGAAAACTCGCGCGCAATGCTGCAATAAGTCGAATTTTAATCTTTTTTTTCATTTAAAAGAAACAAAAGAGGTCATACAGGTCGCAGCAACTCGGGCTTTTGATTAAACTTTAAAATAACACCGGAAAAAAAAATACGCTTAAAAATTACCGACATTTCGGATGTCTATTACAACGGAAATTAAATTCTAAAAATTCTAGTCCAATTTTATGTGTATAAAGTCTTCCTGTTTCAAAAAAAAAAGTCCTAAAAATCTGAGAACTGTATGAGCCGTGAAAAGCTTCGCTGCGAGCCAAGTGTTTGAACATAAAAACGCATCGGCTTGCAACAGTCATAATATGATATCGTATTTTAATATATCGAATGCCCACGTCAAATCGGATGCGACGAAACGTTTACAATTTACATACTATTAATACTGATACGACACGATATCGCGCTCAATAATAATATTTAATTTAAATGAATTTTAATCCCGTGAAAAAGAAACCATCCGATAGAAACGATTACCGGTGATTTACCCCGTTATTATAAAATGTAATATATATATAAATATTACGTTCTCCGCACGTGTTATGAATGTATCAGTTTAAATGGCTATCGCGCCTGAAGTAAACATATTGCAATGCAATACTGATAAAAAATTTTAATCGTATTTTTGCCGACGAATTTGACAAAAATAATACTATCCATTATAAATAATATTGTAAATGACAACGCACTGCTGTAAAAAACGAATGTTCTCCGAAATAATTAACAAGTAACTAAAATAATGTATTATCGATATGCACAAAATGTAACAGAAATACGTTCAATAAAATACACATGACAATTTTTGTCGACGAAACGTTTTCTATATGAGCTATTTTGAGCCTGTTTAACAAACTCGTGACAATCACTATCGGTAATAAATTATTATCTGTGATTTATTGTATTTTAATAATGAATAATAACAAAAATCGATTATTGGAACCTACACGTGTACTACGTAATTACCAATAACGCATTTAGAGGAAAATGCGTGTTTAATGCAAACCGACCAGCCGCTTACCAAACCTATATAGAAAAATTACGAAAATGACAACGATATGAATAGGCTATACAGGTAAAATGATTATAGTAGAACGCAATTTGTTCATTCGAGCCTAACAAATTTTGCATCTAGCCATTCGAGCAAATATACAATTTTGAAGCTAATTCATTGAATGACAAAAAAATTTGTAATTATTCTAACCAATGTAAACAAATTCTTTGGCTCTATTTAATGTCTGTAATTTGGCGACTGATTTTATCCGCAAGAAATCTATGGGCAGATAATAAATAGTTCGCATATCATAAATATGGAAGAAAAGTAAAATATTGTATTTAGACTGATGGTTGGATGTTGAGCGTAAATTATTGCCAAGCCACCGAAAACATAAAGCAGACGAAATTTTAAATTTTCAGCAACTATTAAATTATTGATTTTTCATAAAAATAACAAACCAAAATCGTATTTTAGGCTGATTTCATAGTTTTTCGTTGGAAAATTTGGTGCTTTTTTGCAAACATTTTTTTTTTAATCACACGGAAGAAATCTGAATAATGAAAATATTTATTTTTTAAAGAAATTTGGCAACAGTTTCATATTTTTTTTTCTTACACTATTTAACATTTTAATAACTTTATAAGGTAGTTCCAAGACATACCTATTTATATAGTATTGTAAACACCACACTGTTAAATACTATATTGAAATAATATTAGTACATTATATCGTAACAATTATTATAAATATTGTTCGTATTAAAGGCAGTATTACTTGTGCCGCGTACCCTCTCACCCAAATCGATACCATCGACAACGATACCGGGCAGATCAGCAGGAATTCGGCACTTAACCTGATCGTATTCGGCGTGAGTAGATAAACTATAATTTATATACTCATTATAAAGCGTATAGAATCATTAGCCGGATTTAGAGGGATGGGTGATAATGTAGTCAATGATTTTAATTCAAATCAGTTTTCAATTTAATTGCTTATTGAATGGCGATCTATCTAATCTCTCTTGATTGATATAGGACAGCAATAATTCATAAACGATTTTTTTATTTTTTTTGAACTTAAAAAACATTTGCATTGCTTTCAATTCCTGTAAACTTTATCGAAATTGTCACTAATGATTAAAAGCTTTCTCTTTGAAAATGAACTGTCATAATCCGACAAGTTCGACCACATCGATTGACCTGGAAAAAAAGACAAACCGCAAGAATGGAATAAATTTGAATAAAATACGAAATTATGAAAACAATTTAAGACGTACCCTATTAAATGTACGACAGCGTATATTGTTTGGCAAGTTTAAATTTTAAAATAAATTGAAACGTGGCTGTTTGGTTTTCGAAAATGAAACCGGTAAATTATAAAAACCATACAAGATCAGACTACATAAACACCTAACATTGTTCACGTGGAAAATGATTTATTTTTCATAATTTTTCTATACATTTTTTTTTAATTCAGCACATCTCTACGTTTATATATTATATACAAAATAATAATACAAATTCTAGTTTTACACTTGCCGATATTATATCCGCGCTATTATACGTTTCGTATAATACGTTTGCTGTACTCGTTGACTGTACGAATAATGTGCGAAATCGTCGAATAAAAATCTTTAAGTATTAATCGAAAACTGTTGTGTTCTATAGAGCTCTGAGATCACAACGCGTCTCTAAGTCCGGCCATACGTGAATAATTAGAGACAATAATAAATGCGATTATATGTATTAATATTAGTCGTATATTCTGGAAAATTTTAACGTTTTCGTTGTGTTTTAAAGGAAAGTCCGGAACATTTGGAAATGATGGACGGCGTGTTGGTGGACCTGTTAAATGCCAAATGGAATACGTTCGTAAAATTTCGGTATTTATAAACATAATATACTTAGTATATCTATATATGTATTTGTACGGCAAAAATTATTGCAGTCACGTTTCTCTGGTCGGACAAAACGCGATTGGTGTTTGCACACCACGCTGTGTATTGTCATTTTTACTATTTTTACGATATCGATCGACGCGGAGACAAATAAGAAGAAAAAAAAAATTAAGCGATAAATCAACTCGGAAAACGATCGGGACGTATTTTGTTGTCTTCCGAGTCCCGAAGGCGTTTGCATTACGCACTATACCTAATAAATAATAAATACAACCGTGTTTGGATCCCTGCGAATCGCGCTCTGCAGGATATGACATAAAAATCCTCTTCGAGTCATCGTGACGAATAGAAAAAAATATAATATCCCATTCGGTCACGCTATATATATAATATATATACGACCAATATTTGAACGAGCGTTTCAAATAGTTTCATGAAATTGTGACGATAAACCCGTTTCGTACACGCATCGGTTTTTAATTAAAAATTTTTTTAAACGGCATAATTTAGTTGCATTCATTTTAATAAAACAAAAAAGTCTAAAAATAATTAACCAAAAACACTGGTCAAATAGGAAAATATTTACCGGTTATCTATTACTATTACGTTTGAAGGCCGATCAATTATATAATTTCACTCGATTCGTCGTGACAAATCATTGTATAATATATCGCGTATCGCTAGCGTATTAAACGAAAATATCGATGTTTTTAAAAATTACAAATATTTAAATTATTCTTGAAAATGTTCTTATAATGATATACGAAATTACATAAATATCCGAATCAGCCATATACCGCATTTTGCACACTTTAAAACCCCGATCGAATAGAGTTCGACGAAAATAGTAAAGCATTTCGAGTGTTCGTATAACTACGTACGTTACTTTTTTTCTAATTTATTTTTTTTACTTTTGATCCGTGTCTGAAAAACAAATTAAAACTTTAACGAACTTATCGAAGAATATATACGACCGTCGGGGATTCGTTAATTATTTCTATTTGATTTCATATTAACTACTGCATGTATGCGCACGCAAAAATATTTAGTTATCTACAATTGCACAAATGGCCAGATTTGATTTAGAACCCGCTTCATAAATAGGTTGGTTCAATTCGTACTAGATATGATCATAGAGAAATTCATCTGACTTCTTGGATTTAAAAACAAAACGATTCCCAATACGTATGCGGCCCAGTTAAGTTAAATATTAACCGAAATGACAGGAGAGTGTCTACACCTCACCTAGCCTGTTTATCCCGTTATTTTCCACGTCTTTAATTTTAGTTAATATTCTATTACATTATAATTAAACGAATTTTTCCGATTAGGAACTTGGAAAATAATAATGCTACACTTCTCGGCTCACAATTTTTCATCCACGTAAACGTAGACATTAAAATGTAAAATTCTTCACAGTGATATCATACATCATACAATCATTGACCTATAATAATAATATTATAAATATACTGAGATATCGAACTATGATAATATATTTACTAAAAAATTAATTGTTCTATGAGCTCAAAGAAATTGAATATTTATAAATATATATGGTTTTTTATCGTTCATTATTACTCGTTTGCCATACAGTACCGACAATATTTTATATTTAATTAAATGTTACAGAAAAAATATATTAATAATTATCAAAAAAGTGTGTAATATCATATACAACATACTTATATATTATCACATCTATATATTATATCATTTAAAAAGAACGGAAAATTTGGTTGTCTCAAATGATTTTGAGAAAGTCTTCCCGGAATCCCGATGAGAAAGAGAAACAGTGAGGATGGTACAAAACACGCATTTACGTCTTCTAGTGACCTGAACTTTAGAGAATTCAAGAATAAATCTTCCCTTTAATTCCGTTAAAACCACGATACCTTTTGCATTTCAACGATATTTTTTGTATTTTTGAATACCATACACCCATTGACACACATGTTGTCCACGTCATCATGGATCGCTTCACAACCGAATTGGTATAAAGTTTTAAAAACACCCGGTCTTGCTTTAATTTTTTTTTTTTTTAGTCAAAAAGTTTAAAAAGTTTTAATCGATGTAAAACGGAGAATTTTGATATTATTACGTCTGACGTGCACGTTTATTCCCGAACAGCTGGTCCGTACGGGCTGTTACATAACTAATTCGGGCATATTTATTCGTCCAAAAAAATCATGAATACAATTACGGTAAAAAAAAAAGAAAATCCAACTTAAAAAAATAATATTTCTATATGTGAATTTTCAAGATCAACCTGTGTTTTTATATTTGTTTATAAATCAATTAGTGAACAAGTTTCTCTATTTTAATCCTGCGCCATTCCACTAAAAATAATATTCCCTGTAAATCAACATTTAAAAATGTTAATAAATAATAATTAAATCGTAATATATTATATTATATATATATATATATATTGTTGGCGTTCAATTAATATTCAATAATATTTGATCGATAAGCGGGACTAATATACTCCGAAACATTTACGAACACTTGCGGGTAGCAAACAATATTTATACGCGAGAACGCAATGAGAAATTAAATTTTCCTGAAAGTTTCGGATGAAATTGCGATACAGCCGGGACAATCGAGACGAGAGTAATGCGAATGACTGTGAAATATTTCGTTTTTTCGTGGCTATACATTTATACTAACACGATAACATGTTAGCTTGAGTGCAAATGGACGAATAATAAGGAAAATCCTGATATTGACAAAACAAAAAAAAAAAAATAGCTTAGAATTAGATGAGATTTTGAATAATATGACAACACGCGAATGAAACGAACATCCACAAAAGACGAATTTATTTTTAATCCAGATATGAGTATTGTCTATTCTATTGCTTTTATAATTTGAATATTTTATAATTTGTCCGACAGTATAAAATTATAAATATCCGAAAACCATTTTCCGGATTCTAGAGCCAAAGTGAATATGATTTTGAATTTCTATTACAATTATTATGATTATTATTATTAACTCAAAAAGCAAAAATTATTAATATTATTATTCAAATTATAATGTTATAATTAATAATCCGAGGCCAGTTTAGCGAACCATCGGAATTCGCCGTATAGTTGGTTTAATTTTGTTTTTTTTCTCCCCGACTCCCCCTTGGTCGTAAAAAAAGTATTCACATTCACCGCGATATATTAAACGTACGTGCCTATACTCACAATATTCTGTGACCAGTTCGGTCATATATTTATACATATAAATAGTAGTAATATTCTCGGTAACCACACGACCATCGCATTTTTGTTTAAACAAGATTTCGATAGTATGGTTTTTTTTTTTTTTAAAAAATATGGGCAAAAAGTGCGATTTTTAGCCTGAAAATCCCAATATAAAATGGGATATTTTTCTTTTTTTAGTTTCTGCACGAAATTTATAAAAATCCAATATTATTTTACGACGACGAGTATTGGATTTTAACAGAACGGACTTTAATTTTTTTTTGTTTCAAAAATACCGTTGCGTTGAAGCTTCAAAAAGGACTCTTGAAATTTTCACCAATTATCCAAAAATTTGATAATTTATCAAAAATTATCGATTTTCAACACATTTATTCGTTTACATTCATTTACATTTCATTTTTGTTTACCTTTTAAACGATTAGGAACCCCCTCCCCTCCCTAATATGTACACGCCGGTAGATGGCAATTTCTTTTATCGTCGCAAAGACAACGTTCTATAAAAATAATAAATAAAAATATTTACTTTGTTTCAAAAAAAAAAAAACATACAAAAAACACTGTAAAATTACTCTCTTATAATACGGATAACGAATAATTAATATTTTACAATACGTGATTAATTTTTTTTTAATATTATTTTTACCAGCAATAAATTATTAGATTGTTAGGAACCGTATTCCGAGTCCTCTTCCGCCTGTTTGGCCTGATGTTAAATGCGCCACTGAGCTCGATAACGGTTCACAATAACGAAAAAAAAATTGACTACATTAAATACGCGAAAATAAACTCGTTTACGAAAAAAAGTAGAAAGAAAGAGAAAATTACCTCTTTAAATGTAATACACTGCAATATTTCCGATCGATTGGTATAATATATTATGATTGAACGCACTATTATATGAAAGACATACGACAATTCTTATTATTAAAAGTGAAAAACGCGCGCGCATTATTCTATACCCCATAACGTATGTAGCAAATTACGCCTATTCCCGTTAAAAAATATAATTATAAACATCACATCGATATAATATTTTAATAAAAAATTGTTTAAACATATTATTGCAAACAATTAATATAATATTTTATTTTTTCTATACATTACAATATTATTATTATTATGTCGGATCGGTTTCGCGCCCGAAATGCTGCTCCCGGGGCAACGAGTTGCAGTCATAATACGATCGAGCCCATTATTATACATCGTCACAACGTAAGACAAATTTCGCGTTTTCTCGAAATAATTTTTTTTTTTTTTTTGTTAAGGCCTGTTTTTGAAAAGAAATTAAATTGGTCCGTAAACAAAATTAAACATTACCGTAATCAAAACGTTATATTGAACTTTAATTAAACGAAAAAGCGAAATATTAATGTAAAAAGGGAATTTAGTTTCTCGCAGAATACACGACGTTCGCGGCAATAATAATACGCTCCTGTTGTCATTTTGACAAACAACAGTCGAAAATGGCGATCAAAAGACAAGTAAACGTTACGCATATAATTTCAGTGGCGAACTCCAAAAACTAAAAAAGCAATCATCGTACTAATGACCCAACACACCAGTTTTTCTTTTACAATGATATTTGTTTTCTGTAAACAATTTTTTGGACAGAAATAGTGTTTCGATTTTTACAAATTTACCCGTTTTTAGTTAGCAAATAATCCACGATTACTGCTTTAAGAGGACCAGATAACGATTTCGTCAAAACTTTGTGCACAATTTCATGATTAACTACCCACTGAAATAAAATCCACAAGCAACTTACGCTACATCGTACGCTTTAAGATTTGAGAGAAAGTGAACGGCTCTTTGGTGACGCTCTCATATTATTTTCTGGTGATTTTCGACAAATTCTCTTAGTAATACCGCGTTTGACGCTCACTGCATCTAAACTCAACATCTATTAAGTCATCATTTTTATGGCGACATGTACAAACATTTACTTTGGCGACCAATATGCAAGTACAACTACAATATAATGTTTCGCCAAACATTTTGTTAAATATTGGTAATGAGAAATTGGCAATCGATAAACACACACAATGTAAAACTTTGCCAAGAAACTTTTGTAAAATAACAGCATCCAAAGACGAATTAATCAACGAGGTTTTCTCAAATATTGCACAAAACTACAAAAATCGTGAGTGGCTCAGTGCACATGCTATATTAGCAGCCAAAAATAACGATACAAACGTGATCAATTTCTGCATTCAAGATGCAATACCAGGTAATGATACAACGTATAAGTCAATCGATACCGTAATATAGAGATCAGCAACATTTTTAACCATGTGGACCATACTTTTTTTTCATATTATTATCGAGAGCCACATAAAAACAAATTTTACATAAAATATAATACTATTAATTTTATTCATTCTGAATTTATAGTATCAGTTCACATCAATGTTATTTTACATGTAAATATGAGTATAAAAAAAAAATCTATGCTTCCGAGTAGAAAAATTTGCTTTTAGGAAAAAATTAAATTAAAAATAAAAAAATGCAAAATTGTATACTACTGCGATTTCTAATGCTCGAAATTAGATTAAATTTTAGAAAAACCCCATAAATATATACATTTATATTAAAAAAATAATTTTTTTAAATTTAACATCTTCGTGTGGGAGCCATAAACAATTACTTCAAAGGCCTCTTGCGAACCACAAGCCACGGGTTGCCGACCTCTGCTGTAATGAATCAAGATGAATTAATAATCAATTATCCAACTGAATTCTTGTAATCACTTGATTTGCCATGGATGCTAGCGCACAATTTGTCATTGAAAATTATAGTGGCTATCATTCTTCACCGAAACGTCAATCCACCACAACTTTGTGATGGAACCAGGCTTACAACGAAAAATATGATGAACAATATCATTGAGACAACAATCATAAATGTAAATTTTAGAGGAGAAGATCCCCCCGCCGCGGAATTTCGACACCAAACGAATGCCATCCGTTTGTGCTTTCTATCACATCGTTTGTGCTTAAGTCATTTCCGAGTTATCAGACTCTCAATGTGGTAGAGAGAGAGAGACTGGAGACATCCTCATCCTTCCCGCCTCGGAATTTCGATACCAAAATAATGCCATTCTTCCGTAAGCGTTTGCAACTGGACAAACATAAAAAATAACGAGACAGTATTCATTCGTAATTCAGTATACTAATACCGAACGTTTCTCTACTTCGACGATTCGTCCGCGATGTTACCCATTAATTTTCCAAAATATATTTACATCTGAATCATGCAACGATTTATCTGTTCAATAAATTTCTTTTGGCCGAAGACGAGGGATTTCTGAAAGTAAAAAAAATTTACGTTTCTCAGCCGATATTCGCCTATGACGCGTGTACAGCGAATACCATATAATAACGTTCAGAGAGTTTCACCATGAAACCCGAAAACAAAAATTTATTAAAAATATGTATCTCTTATTGCAGTACGCCACACGTTGTGCGCATTTTCCACGAGAATCGCGGTATTATCGCAGCAGACAAGACACAAATCGCATTTTAACGGTTCAAACTAAACAGGTTAACCTGAGGACTGTTTAAACGACCGCAACTGAATAATTAACGTCGCTCCGAATTCACCGACCTCGTCATTTGGTTACTACTGTCTTCTGTTTACTTTGATTAGTATTCAACGTGTCGGCTACGGTTTTAGCTAAGCGCGGAGATTATCCGACAAGCCGATGAGTGCCTACTGCGCAGCGCAATGATCACGTAGTTTTTTCGAAGGAGGATAAAATTTCGCGCATGATGAAATGTAAAAAGAATTGTTATGCGCAGTGAATCGCATGCAAAGACGTTATATTATAGCGTTGTGATTTTATTTTATTTATACGTATTCATTCGCTTATTGGTTTTAATATTGTATCTATCGATATTAACAGCACAGATACTCGAATAGAAATCTCTAACAAAAAAAAAAAAAAAAAATCACAAATATTCTATTTTTATTTTATTTTTTTTTTTAAATAGACAATTTCCGTAGAAATAAGACTATAGCGAAGTAAATTCTGCCGACACCACATCGAGTGTTAACATGAAAAAATTCGATTAAATATATTTTGTAAATGTATTTTATTCTTGCTACAATGATGTGTCTGTACGCAAAAATTCTACCAGAAGCAGTGCTCTTACTCCTATTGTTATTACAGTTATAATTTCCTGTAGCAAATCTTGAATCTATTTAGTCGGTATAATTTAGTAGAGAGGTCATTTTTCTCAATAATGCAAAAAAAAAAAAAAAATAAAACGTAAATCATCAAAATTAATCGTCATGTTATTTCTTCGTAATTTAAAAAATATTAATAAAATCTTGAAACGTTCACATTGAATATATAACTTTATATTATATTACGGAAGAAACATTGTCAAACGATTTCTTTCAGATTTTGAGCTATTTATAGTAATTATAAATTTTAAAGCATTCAATTCAAAATAGAGATAATTTATGGTTTTATCGATTAAAAATTCAATACACTGTCAGACGCGTGTGTACGACATTTTAATCGTATTCAAAAAGTCTTAAAAATCGTTTGACCCAATTTTCTTTTATAAACATTTTAAGTTTTTTAATAAAGTGATTTTTTTTTTCTTAATTTAATTTTTTTGGAAAATTATGTATTTTTCCTAAACTAATTAATTATACAAAACACCTCGCAGATCACTACCTCATTTTTTTTTTATTTTTTTTTTCGTATTTTGTACAATTTCTCGTGATATTCAAACAATAGTGTCCATCTTTTTATTTCCTCCACAATAATCTTTCGAAAATTCGTTTTTGTAGTATTGTGGTAAAATTATTTTACAAATAAAACGTAATTCGATATTATATGGTAAAGTATGAAAAGAAAAATTGAACTTTAACAATTTTACTTTAGCCCTCTTAACAAATTACTGCTCGTGGACATGTTCTAACAATCTAATCACAATTAAGTCAGTACTAATGATTGCGAATTCATATAATGGGAGCACTGGGTATCGAGTGTACCAAAAGATTAATCATCGTTTACAAAGCCATTACTTTCAGTAAACAAGTTCGACACAAAAAACAATGTACAAACCCCGACATTTAAAATCACAATTTATAATATTATCATAAACTAAAACAAATATAATTAAGTAGAATTAGCAGTTCTGCGAAAATGTTTCCGAAAACCTTAGTAGAGTTAAGATGTCGAAACAACATAATACATTTCAAGTAGAACAGTAATGTCAAAATGTGTTCAATATTTTCCGGAGAAAATTCGTAAAAATTCCAAACATTCCCGGAATTTCTACAACATACATAAAAGTTCGAATTTAAAATCGCTTCCTCGGGGGGGAAAAAAAATAAAAGATTAATCAGGCTACGGGTTTTTTTTTCTCTTTAACATTGACTTCATTTGTTTTACCTATTTTTTTCTTCTCTTTCTTCCACTTATTAATTTACATGATTTCAATCGTAAAGATCAGCTTCTACTGCACCACAACATAAATTTCCAGCTGCAACTACTAATCCCTGTTTGTTATCGAAAACGGATAATTATCTTATCCCGTCATCGGTCGTCGTCGTCCAAAGATACTTAACAGATTACCAAACCAAACATATACCAGCTCCCTTTCTTCTTCACGCAGTCACGTTTTCCGGTTTCCCGGTCACTAAAAAAACCATTTTTTTTTTTTTTTAAACTCTCCTTTCAGCCGTCTTCTCACCAAAACAGTTTTCGTTTTTGGTGATTTATTTATTCCGCATGCATGTACCTTGTTCTTGTACGACTTTGCGTACAAAAATTCTTTAAAAGTAAACGCATATAATAATATTTATCTATACAGATTTATTGTCTTTCAGATTTTACAGACAGTTCATCCTGTTCGCGTTTTACTTTTCCATATCGATGGTGTGCTTCGTGCTGCGTCCCGGACCGCCGCCCACCGGACTCAAACCGCCGCTGATCAACTACACGTCCACGTCGACCACGGTGGCCACCACGCCGATGGACTTCATGGACAACGAGTCGATGTTGTCCGACAACGTCGTGTACGATGAGACGATTACGATGGACGGGGCCGGAGGAATTCCGGCCGAAGAAAACCCGGTGCCGCCATTCGGTACCGCGGAATCGCCCACGGACGATGGCGACAACAACGGTACCGCCGCCGCGGCATCGCACAACGGTACCGGCACGCCATTGACTTACGGCGGCAGTGGCGACGGTGCGGGCGGTACCGTGAACTTGTACGGCAAGAGTTCGGGTTCGGACCGAGGAAAACACAAGACCACGTGGAACCAGGCCAACCGTACGGCAAAAACGAACGTTACGTACAGCAAGGTAAGGCCATACGAATGTTCCATACACCGCGTTCCGAGCACTCATAGAAGGAATTTGACCAGGATTTTTGTCAGATACCTGAAAGTTAATGAATACAGCGGTGTTCTTTATCCACTAGAATTATAAAAAAAAATTTATATATATTTATATATTTTTGTAAGAATATTTCGTAAAATTATAAAATTACGAGACCATTGACAATCAATTTCAATAATCATCTAACCGGGTTTTTTTTACAAAAGAAAATTAAAATAACCATGAAAGTTCCGTCAATACGAGTGAACAATTTGAAACGAGCTTTAATTCAGTTCCGGAATCTATTTACGATAACATTTTATTATCGTCCAAGGAGATGAAAAAAAAAAGTGCACTAGTTAGTAATCATATTAGATTACATTGAGTATTGATTTGAAGTTTGTTGTTCTCGCTCTAACAACGACGTTCCAAAACCACAATATTCTTACTGCGTTTAGTGATTCGACGAAACGATTATACCTGCTAAGATTATTATTCGTCACACTTAGAAATAAAACATGAGGAATTTACTGGCAAATTAACGGATTTTTATTTTAAATTAAAAAAACACATTTGACTGCCCCTTTCTTTCCAAAAACACCATTTACTTTAAATTTAATAAATAATATGACCGGTGAAAAAACTAGAAATAAGCACGATTTTGAATGCTTCAATGGAACTAAGAATACAACAAGAAAAACGCTCTCACTATAATTATTATTTAAATAAAATTTATTTTACACACATTTCATTTTGTTTGGTTTATAACGTTTCATTAAATTTATTATGTAAATCTGCAATAAAAGAAAAAAAAGCCATAAATTATTTGATTTTTCAAACCGCGTCCCACATTGTAAACCATATGTTGTTCCGCGATTTCGAAAAGTTTTTATAATTATATAAAATAATTAAAAATTCCGGTATTATTTTTAGGCTAAAACACGTTTACGTTCTGCAATGACCCAATAATGTTGAAAAGTTGAATGTTTTTGAGTTATGAAAGTTATTTTCAAAATTAATTATGCAGAGATAATAGCCTATATTGGAAGATCTTTTGATTTACTGAAGAAATTTCGTTGTTTTTTAAATAATGAAGAAATAAGAATATTTTAATTCAAATTTATTTATTTTTTTAATAATAAGAAAAATTTAATTTTTCCACATTTTTTATCAAAATTCAATTGTTAAAAAAATAATTTGTCTTTATACAAAATATATAATAATTATTCCTCTTCGATTTTTTTTTTCGTTTTTGTTTCAATTTTTCCCTTTAATTAGTAAGTTTTCTTCATACATTTTTTTTTATCCCTGATTTTAATCCATCGAATTCTTATATAATATAAAATTTACCCAAACAATAATAAACTATATTATATAAATTACAAATTTCAAAACAATACATATAATATACATTTATTAACTTTTACTCGTGTAACATTGGATTTCCGATTTAATAATGTAAAACGTGAATATACGGCTGGCGTGGAGAGTGAATTATGCTACTAGTTTACGGCCCTTAATCTTTTTTCTTCTTGCAAAAATCAACTAAATTTACGTCACTATTTATAGTGTAAATAACGATTTTTCAACAAAAACTTAAAAGGATAAACGCAGCCGCGAACATTATGGAGTTTAATAAATCTCCTTATAAACATAATTTCAGTGATCCTGTCCAATATAACAAAACGGCGACCTAATACGACCAGCCTGATACATTTTTTAATGTACCGTTTAATTTATAACTATTAATTGTGTGTTCCGAAATAATATAATGTTAATTAAATGCATCTAAATCTACTCGTATGAATAATACACGAAAATAATTACAAAACGCAACATAAGATCATAATAAATAAATAAAATCAGAAAATACGTATCAATAAAATTTAAATACATTTTACACACACATATATATATAATTATTACGAATAAAATATTCATACATACATAAGCGATTAAAATTGGTCGAATTTCGTTCCTTTAATTTGTTTTCGTAATTTATTAAAAATACCCAGTATTCTTATTGTTTCAATATACGCAATTCTTCCGTGAAAAAAACGTATCAAACAACGATTTTCATTAAAAAAATATGAAACAAAATAATTATAAATATTAGTAAACAATATAAGCGGGCATAATACCTACTACTGTTTTATATGAATAAATTATTTATGATACACAATTTAAACCCCCCAATAAAATGTTCGACATGAAAATGTGATTATGGTATTGAAGTGGTTTAAACAAAATGAAATTTCAAAAAAAATATTCGATTAAAAGGATTGAACGCCGTTAAAATCAATTGACTACACCAGAGGTGGCCAAAACTTTTTTTTTTTTTTTAAAAAAATCTTCAAGGAATGTTTTTTCTCTCCTTCCATATAAAACAAATTTATTCTTATTTTTGAGTATATATAATTAATTAATAAATAAATAAACTTACATGCAATGTGACGTTTTCTTTTCGCATTCGCCATACTTTTGCCATAAATCTAATACCTTATTATAAAAACTAGAAATAAAATTATCAACATTTAACACTGTGGAACAATATGACTTGATAAACTGATAACAAGTGACTGAATAAACGTTTGGCATACTAGACAAGGATGACTATAAAGACAAAATTATCGACGTTTGTGTGACTTATTTACTCTAAATGTATATAAATTAATACTAACAGAGTGAGATCAGCTTTGAAATCGTCAGCGATCGGCCGATTGGCCGCCCTTGGGTTACAATAAAGATCTACTCATAAATATCTGTGAAAAAAAATGAGAAATGTTAAATTCAATTTATTTTGCTAGTGGTTGTAGTACAAATTATATTATCGCATAGTAATATCGTCTTATTTATCTAACGAAAAAATAAAAGTTTATTTATTCTCCGCATATATTTCAATTGAATTAAATACACTTGGATTTATATTTCGTCAAAACTTACTCCATACCAAACAGAAAATTTGCTTTTACGATGAATATTTTTAGAGAAAAATGGAATTTATTGTAAACACATTTTTTATTCTAATATTATTTTGAAAATATTAAAAATTCTTTGCCGATAAATTAATATTCTAAAATTGTAATACTTTTAAAGAAATCATAACCGATTTTGTATTGGAGGTAAATGATACGATCATATTATAACTCAATACATAAAAAAATTTCAATGTACATGAAAAAAAATCTACAACAAGTAATATTATAAGTTTTTAAAGAAATTTGTTAGAAATACGTAAATAATACTCTTTTACGTTCATTTATTTTTAATCGTAATATCTACAAAAACCAAGTTTAATGATAAAAAAAATATTTACATCATTTTAAATCTAAAATAATTTACAAGCATAAAAATATATAACGTATACGTCGCATATAACATGAAAATTATATCATGAGTAATACCTATTTTTTTCTTAATTATTATCATATATACATATATATAAGTACATAAAATTGTGTTATAGATTATATATTTTCTAATATAAAATAACACAAAAAATGCATATAAAATTTATAGTATAAGTATTGATTATATTTTAAGGAAAACCTGCGATTGCGGTAAATATGAGTCTGGAAAAAATCATGTTAATGAAATAAACAACTATTATTTTATCTTATTTAATGTGGAATATTTTTTAAAAATACTCAAATATTACTCAAATACCTTTTTCGGCAAAGCATTAAGCCGCGTTTGATGTGTATTTTAAATGCTCTTAGATAATATTATTTTTATAATTCCGGACTGTTAATAGTAAGCGTTCGGTTATTGGTAAAGTGTAGTGACGAACAATGAAAATAAAATTTGTTTTTTTCTAATTTTCTAAATATAAATAACAAATAAATAATTTCATTAGATACTATTAGAATAGTACACAGAAATACGTAATTATTCACTGTAACGAATTACAATATATTTGAACGATAAAATAATCGTCTGCAGTGAGTACAAAGAGTTTGATAACTGATTTTTTTTCCATGATCAAATGGATATTAAGCAAACATTAGTTAAAATATGTGGAAATCTAAAAATGATAACATATTTTCGTGCTTTGAAATTTAATACAAAGGAATTCCTCGAATATTGCATTTTTAATTATTCGAAACGCCACTCAGCAGAACAAATAAATATCGAAAGGACAAAAATGTACTCTAAAAGTTCCGCGTATCGAGATAAATGAGGAATTTGAATATTCAACGGTTTTAATAATAATAAAAAATATGTTTTTTAATGTGTTCAAACCGTCGTAAATCATTGTTTTCAATACGTTCATTTTGATCGAACTACAAAAATGTTTTTTAATCACATACGTTTATACACTTGACGATAGAATACTTGTAGTAATTTTTTTTTTTATTCTCGCATATCACGTATAATACGTACTAATTGGTAATAACTTATTTTAATATGATTTTTTTTACATATATAATTATTATTATTTTTATATTGACAGACTAGAAAATTATGGTGGAACAAAAAACACAAGGTGTGTAGACTTATGGCCGTGCACTCGACCGACGACTTGATCAGAATGAGCTCGGAAGTGGCCATGTTTGTGGGCGCTTTTCTCTATCTACTGGCCGCAGTCAGAGAAGCTGGGTTTCTAGGATTACAAATGTTTATTGAAAACCTGGTCAGTATTTTAAAAGTAATATTATATGCGCTTTCAGTGGCGGATTGGCGTATCTTCAAAGTGCAGGGACATTCCCGAAAGGACAGAGATGGTCTTTAGTCATCTTTTTTATCGTACTTTTTTTTTTCTAATCACCGCAAAAAACTTTTAAAATATTATATTTCCTTTTACAGGTATTAGGGAAAAGTGTGTGAATATGAATATTTTTCCGAAAAAATAACAAATAATATTGCGTGTACTACAGCAAAAAATTATCCGAAAACAACCCATATAAACGCAAAATATTTATATTCTAATAACTCATTATCAATTATAAACAACTAAAATCAATTAATTGATTTTTTTTTTTTTACAAGTAAGAAATGATGTGTTAACAAAATGAAATTTCCAAAAATGTGTCCTATAACAGTCCGCCATTGCATGCGTTGTCCTAAGTTTATACTGCAATTCGAATATTGAACTCGTACATTTCAATAACAATAATTCAAATATTATATTTTCTCGTATATTAAAAATTAAACAATACTACGAAAAAAGTAATACAATCCAATGTATAGAAATACAATAGTATAAATATAAAATTGAAAAAAAAAATTATATTAAGTAAACTTCTTATGAAAATAATCTCGACAAGTTAAACTCGGATTGTTGAAAACAAATCAAGAACACCGTACTCGAATAGATTCCAAGAATAAAAAAATAGATTATAAAAACAATATTACAAACAACCTAAAATTTAATATTAAATATCAATACATTTATAATGGAAACGTTTCAATATATTACGATTAACCCAATTGATTTCTCGACAACGTGTTTACATATCTGATATGACATGGTTAATGAGAATATCGATTCAAGAATGATATTTAAATATTTATGCAAGACATTCTTTAAGCAATCGAGAAATATTTTAATTGCCATTTAGAACGTAAAATTGTGCATATTTTTCTGTTTTCTATCTAAAAGATAGGAGACAAAAAAAAATTTTTTTTGTAAACTCGTGTATGCCATACACAATTTTTGATTCGGTAGAGTATTATGGAGTTGGCTTAGTATTTAATTGGTCTGTATTACTTTTATAGGCTACGTGTATTATTTATTGCGATTATGTGTGTGCAAAATTCGGGAATTTTAATCAAAATATATAACAAATAATTGATAATATGCACAGAAGTTCAAAAAAAAAAAGTCAAATAATATAGTGGCTAGATTTATAATTTTTAAAGTGACATTTAACTAATATTAATTGACGTTTTGAACAGCTTCTAAACATTCTGTTAACATGTATGTGTATTATCACGTTCACTTAAATATTTTTCATGTTATTTTTACTTAACGCTATAATACTAATTTCCCTGGTTAATTTTATAATAAATTTTGTTTTAATAATAATAATAATTATAATATATGTTTTAGAAAACTGAGAAAAGAATTGTTTATTTCACTTAACGATTTCAGGCCATTAATTTTTTGTAAAATAAAAATGATTTATAAACTGATATACTGACATACTATTTACTAATGACTTATAAACAATATTCTGATTATTGCGAATATTGTTTTTGATTTTTTTCATTGTCGTGTCGAACAATTAAATGAATGAACCTATCTGACCTTCCTTATGTATATACTCATATACACACACTCATTATTTATAATGGAATACTCGTGTATCATAGGAAAAAAGTTATTATTAATAATTGTTTTCTATGAAAAATTGATTTATTAAAACCATAAAGAGACAGTTAAGTATACCAGTATATCATTTTATAATTCATATAAAAATAAAAGTGATCATTAAATGAATAATTAGGTTTCATTCAACATAAAGAAAAACAATTGTTGATAAACATATATAAATAGTTTCCATTAGCTAATTTTTATTCAACAAGAAACATTGTGTAAATAAATTTGTAAAACATTAAACACTATTTAAAGGAAGTAAATGGAGCTGAAAATTGCCCGTCCCCCCAAACGAACATTAATAACATAAATAAGTTAAAAGTTAAAAGTTAAAAATCTAAAATGAAAACTAAACGTATTCACTTCAAGATAAATTTATAGAAATTATGTAAACTAAGTTAAATGATCTATATAGATAATACTATTTTATGTAAAATTGTATGTTATAATTATTACAATATACAATGACTCTATTAAACGTTGCAGGAAAGTCTCATTTTATTTTCTATGATATTTTATTTATTAATAAATAGAACATTTTAAATTCATATATGTATAGTTTTAAATTCAATTTAATTTATAATTGTTTACATTAGCAGTAAACATAATATAAAAAATTATTTATAAAAAATATTTAAAAATATATAAAAACACACCGTTAAAATGTGTGCACAGAATAAAATGTGTACACAGAAAATGTTTGTAGTTTAAAAATTATCGTATCGAATATCCCAAAAATAGGATGCAAATGATTATTGATCAGTACTGAAAAAAAAAAAATATTGTTTCGTCAAAATGAAACCCTAGTTTGAGCGTTATTATTGTGAATAATATTAACATGATGAATATAACTATTGCTAAAACTGAAAAATTTATTATCACAGAAAATATTTTAAAAAGTCCACAACAATTTTCATCTGTATAGAATCATCGTAATAAACATTATGATTGTATACAGTAAAAAATCACACGGCCACAAACACGATCGATACATCAAATCATCACTGAAAATTACAGGCCGCCAAATAAATAATTAATTACCACCCAGATTAGTACCTACAGTAAAATCAAAATCTTTAGCGACTTTCCAATAGTCTTTAAACAGTACTTTTTTTTTAAACTATTAGAAAACAAAAAAAATGCGCTCTACACTCTTTATATATTTTACCCGAAAACCTGCACAAAACAATATTGTATTTGAGCAGACAAATAAGAAAACACGCTATTTGAACTGCTTCGAGAGCTCATAAGATTAACGGAATACCGCATGCACGTGTAGTAAAGTCGCAGTTATTTTTAATAGAAAAACATTTTTTTAAAGGGTTGAAAGTTATCCGTGACGGTATATATATTATATTATATAATGCGAAATTATAAATCTTTTCAATCACTTGAAAATAGTATCGAATACTCTCGTAAACGAGTTTATGTACCCGGTTTTATTCGTAACCATAGTAATCCGTAACTGAATTACGCTCAATGTGTAGTATATCTATTGGACATTTGTATGTCACGTATATTTTATACGTACATATTATCATATGAAATAACTAATTTAAACCGAAAATTGGTTTTCTACATAATACACAAAATTCTGTATGGAAAATTCCATTTTTTTTTTTTTTTTAATTTAATACTACAATAAAATAATTATTCACTATTTATAAATTATGAACGGTTAAACAAATAGGTATAAACACCGTACAATTAAATTGAATTGCACATCATACTTCGTGTATGGATTATATGAAATAAAACCAGTTGTAACTGGCCGTATAACTTACTAATTTATTATCAGCTATCGCGAATATGTTTTGAATCTACATAATGTATTTTAAATAATTATTTTTACTAACATTGAAACACTCGTATAACAGATGAATTGCGTATTTATAATAATTTTGTTATAGGTTCATTTTTCAGAAAACATAACACATAAACCTAATTTAAAACATTACTTAAATACTTCATACTTAAAATTAAATAACGTGATTACAATTTTCAGTTTTCTGTGTAAAACACATTTTAGCAATTTTTATGTGTAACTGTCTACGTATGTTTGCTTTTAAGGTCGTACAACTCTTTGCCACAGTTGTTCCTTAGAAGAAAAAAAAACGTAGACATTTTTTCTTGAAAAATATGCGAATATGCTTTAAGATTTTCATAATACACTCAAGAAATATGTGCATTAAAATGCTACTAAACAAATTAATTCCACGATAAACCACAAAATATGCTGTTATAACACAAAATCATGTTTTCAGAAAAAATTATTTTTCTCCGTCGTTCCATATGAAAATATATATTTTTGATAACATAAATTTTTTTAAGTACCGTTTAAAGTAAAAGGAAAATTTATCAATAAAATCAAAAAATACGAAGAAAAAATAAAGGTCCTGTTTGAGCAGAAATTGGAATTTTAATGTGGATATGCGAGATGATCACTCGTTTAATGGATACCTAAAAAATAGTTTTGGAATTGCATCTTAAATTAGAAAAACAAGAAGAATAAGAAAATAGTTAGCGCTACTTCCACGAAGAGAAAGAAAGCAAATTGAATTAACAAAAAACCTGCGCGGACAGCAACGTGTCAATATGAGCAATAAATAAAATAAATATTATTATAATAATTACAAATCTAATCGATAAAATGATTTAAAAGTTTCAAAATATTTAAATTTCTATTTGTTAATAAAAACAAACTTTTCGATGTTAATGTTAATATGCAAAATAAAAACAGCATATTTTTAATCTCTTCGTCGTGATACATGTTATCCAATACATTTATATATCTTTTTAACAAACCAATCTAATACGTAACATTTTACATTGACGTAGATGTAACATTTTATTTGCTGAAAATACTATAACGGTTGATGAACGCGTTCATTACGATCCATTGATCGTGTAAAGTAATATATTATTATAAAAACAAATAACCAAAAGTGAATTCACTAGGGGCCTGTATAGAATACCACAAATATATATATATATGGTGTAATATAATCGTTTAAAATTGTCCAACCTTAATTGCTTTTGAAACGTTAAACGATGAATTGTTCCGTTGTATATTGAAAAATCCAAATTGAAATCTTGTGAAATATTTTCAAAGTAATTTCTTGCATGTACGCGAAAATTCAAAGAAATCTTCCCAAATGAATCAATTGTGTAAATTATATACTTATAATTTTTATTCATTTTGCATCATAACTTAAATAATAATTTGGATGGAAAAAAATTCAAAATTAAATGTAATATAAACATCACTTGATCAATTGAATTCACAATCCGTCGGTCTGTAAGAGATATAAAGAAAAAAAAACTAAATGTTCAACAATTACTAAATTTAATGAGATCAAAGCGCGAAAGCACTAAATTTTAATTATTATTATTTCAACCTTAACCGCAATCATTTTTAATTTAAATTCATATTTTTTTAATAACATAATAATAATAATGATAAATTTCAATTTAACCAGTGTACATTTTTAATCTTCGCCTTAAATTTTCTATAAAAAAAAAGTTCGCGGGACCTAAATTTTCTATGTTGAGCGCTACAAATAAGTATAACTACATAATTAATAATACATAATAAAAATTTTATAAGTACTCAAAATTAGGCAATAACCATGTTACATTTTTATGACTTATATCTTGTATTCTGAAGCGTATTGTAAAAATAACTTGTATCTTTAAATACATTTTACGATGAAACTTGTAATCAACATATACAAAGTACATTTTACTTTAATATATTGAAACAAAAAATAATTATAAACCAACACATTATATTATTTTACCTCATAAATGAAATTTCGCTTATAAGTAACAATAAAAATAACAATGCCTAGAGATCATTTGAAATAGATATGTGTCCAAATAATACATTATTCGATGTAATACTTGTCAACGTCTAACGTCTACTATATATTATTGGTATTGTGTCTGATTCTTCACGCAATTTATTGTCATTGAAACGATATTTACACAGGCAATAGCACCGGCTAGAGTGATGTTTTTGTTTTCGTGCCTGCTCATGATGACCATTCCGCCGCTGAGACTAACGTGCTACGACAAAGCCGAAGACATTATAGCCGTCATCATCATGTTGACCACTTGTCCATACTTTTTATTCTTCTGCAGGTATAGTGCGATGCATGAGTGCTTGTTTTATTCTTACAAAATAGGAAATTGCGTTTAGTAGTAGTAATAGTAGTTGTAGTATTTGAAGAAACCTAAAATATTCTAGAAAATCGTATAATAGTCTTAAGTATCTTTATTTTAACTACACTCTCGATATCGAGGACAATTCAATTAATTAAATATCATTGTAATACTTTCTATTTGTCAATGTAACTATTTACTGTTATATATCGATTACCGACAGTTCATTCAATTTTATATTCTACATAAAATTTTCTGTTCCAATATAAATAAAGCTTCTCGGAAATAAGTTTGATACGAAAAAGAAAAAACAAATAAAAAATTGTTATAGAAAAACTTATACAATATTGCCGTAACTGTGCTACTGCAAACAACAAAACGGACTTATAAAATAAATTATAATATTTACATGTTAACTTATCAAACATTTTATATCATGAGACAAAATGTAATGGTAAACATTTTCAATGTGTTCACTGTAATTTTCAAGTAAACACAAAATCACAAAATACTAAAAATAATTACCTATTAAGTCTGTTTTTTTTTTTACCTAGTTAAAAATGAATAAATTTAATCGGACACGTATTTTTTTCGTTAGGTTTCGCAAATTCACGATTTCGTTTCATTGCATCAAGTTCTCATACATAATTTAATCGATTGCTACTATAATTGTATGATAAATGTGTAAAAAGCATTCTCTTTTCTATTCTGGAGTGTTCCATTATGTCCTATTTCACTTTTGAATAAGATAATAAAATTTTTCGTCATTTCTTTTATGTTTTGATGCTTTTTTTTTAATTATTGCTTCTTTTTTTTACCTTTTAATAAATATACTATTTATATTGGTTTTTACATATTTTTTCTTTCTATAAGAAGCCTATATGTATTGAAAAATATATTAAATATCTTAAACTAATTATTACATTAAATATATTAAATGTGTCTCAATTAGATTCTTTGACGGTTCTATTATCCCTCTTCATTCTCTACTATCCTCCTTAAACTTTTATTTTTTTTTCCTAATGATCTTGTTTCATAAGTTTCATGACTTTTTTAATAAGACTTTCCTCTCATCATCACATGTCTTACGCATTCCATTTCTTTTTCTTAGAAAATTACTTATATTCAGATTATTATAAAAATATCTTCTCACAAATCTTTCTGAATACACAATGCACACTGATCCGTATATATGTTTTTATTTATTATTTGTTATTCGTATATATAAATTTTTCTTTCTTTGTGATATTTCTAAACACAAATTATAATATAAATACGTATATCATATTACGTTTATACATAATTCTTCATCGAACTTGTTGAAATAATTGTACAAAACCTAATGACAAAAATATTATTTACACAAGTCGTTCTTACTGACAGGGGATTCAAGACGGTCGGGCCCTTCGTAGTGATGATATACAGAATGGTTATGGGAGACTTGCTGAGGTTCGTGTCCATTTACATGGTGTTCGTGATGGGATTCTCACAAGGTAAATGAGAAAAAAAATATGTCGTAAACATTTTAACTCGACTATTAACTACATTTTATTACATCTTCTACAAAAACGTTTTATAATATTAACTTTTAGAAAACAATTTACAACGCACGTACCATGAATGTACGTAAATAATTGGTGACCGTTTTCATTCTACACAATGGAAAACTATAAAATTTAATATAAATAATTTAATAAACTACCAAAATTTTTTTCCAAATTTTGACTACACGGTTGTTGGTTTCGAACTTAGACCAAAAACATTATTCGTCGTATAACTCATTTCGTTTCAATCTGAAGGCGAGCAACGGAATTTTCTGATTGTCATACAGACGATATTATTATTATTATTATTATTATTATTATTATTATTATTATTATTATTATTATTATTATTATTATTATTATTATTATTATTATTATTATACATAACAGTTGTATACGATACCTTGTTTACACTATATATATATTCCGACGTTGTACTAACGATCTCGTTACGATCTTTAACGACAAACGCATACAGATTATATCAATGTCGTCATTATAAAATCAAATTTCAAATGTCTTTAATCCTGAATTTTAAATAATTAAACGAATATTGGTAGTATTTACGTAGAGTGCACACTAATTTTTCGTGTACTATTGGCAAACAAACAATAACGTTTCTATACATAAACTTTCGGAAAGATTTCCAAAAAGTAAAAATACAAAATTATTCATCAAAATGTATACATAATGGAAATGTATTATTATGACAGACCTAACGTAATCCGCATTGTTCTTATTTAACGGTACACATAACTGATAAAAATGTGTACGGTAAAATACGTGTAAAATTAAACTTTTCGTGATACGATTGAAGAATAATGTGTGATATAAAAATGCATTTTGTGTAGTCAAGTGTTTCGCGTGATCGGCGCTCATGGCTGCACACACAAAAATTTCTGAATATTATTGACGTTTCAATTGACGCCTATAGCCTCCGTTCAAAATCGACACTATGAGCAATTTAAAATTCAATTGATAATTCAAATTATTATAAGTAAATTGAAAGTATTCATATCAATTAACTGAAGGAACAACAAATTATCAAGATGAAAGGAAATAAATAAACGACCTACCGGTGCCCCGCGTTCGAGCAACTGTGTGTCAGAATTTGAATCTCTTGAAATATTGATGAACGTCGGCATTGTTCTACGAAGTTTTGCGAAACGAAAAAATTAATTTCGATAAAAGTTGTAAATCAAGAATTAATACAGATTTATTCTAAATTCGAAGTAACATCTTTGTCGGAAATTAACCACTATTATATATTCTAACTAATAATAATAATAAAAAATATTTTTTAGTGCGTATTTCAACGCTAACATTCGTGTTTTCGTACGATACAGGTCCATCGTACCCTGCGTGTACTAATAACAAATACTATAATAATCATTTATTTCTGCGCAAACATGTTTGGCCGCAGCGTATTACGTGATTTTTCTGTCGTTCGACAACCCGCTGACGCCGGAAGGCATCGACGACTCCGTGCTGAACCCGATGCCCACACCTACCGAGTCAATCATGGCGATGTTTCTCATGTCTGTCAACACGTTCACGGACTACTACACGGCCTTTGACAAGACCAGTCACACGTTGGTGGCAAAGGTACGGGCTTCGTATATACACAGCTTGGTATACACACAACACGTGCACCGATCATCACATATTTTCATTTTTATTCCTAACGCGTATTCAAATTCCATTGAAAAAATACGCGTACAATATAAATTATAAGTATAAGGAATTCGCATAAATATAGTGGTCAAACCGTTTTAATAACGGCACATTTTTCCGATAGAAATTATATAGAAAACTTTACATATAACATATATTGTATGTATTGTAATAGAATACAAATTTAAAAAACAATTATAAATTAATTATTCACACAGTTTTAATTGAAATATTAAAATAATTTCCCACACCTCCCTCAATAACTTAAGAAAAATAAAATTTAATTCAATTTAAGCGGTCGAATTTTTGTCCAGCTCATGTCTAAAACGGTACGAAAATACGTAACTATACCGTGTCCGATCCTCTTGTACACAATCTGATGGCTCTCGGTGATGTGAATTTTGTACGCAATTTTTTTTTTTCTTTTTAATATTTGTCTACAAACTGCGTTTTTCACGTGAAACGTAGTTTTGTTTTATAGTTTTCATGGTGATCGTAGCTATACTGCTAGTGAACATGTTGATCGCGATGATGGGAAACACTTACCAAAAGATTGCCGAGACCCGAAACGAGTGGCAAAGACAAGTAAGTGGACATAAGACACTTATTATTTATAAATAGATAAACAATATACGAGTACGTACAGAGTGATGAAAACGATAATAATGTCCGTTATAGTGATATAAATAGGATATAAAATAATATAAATATTATATGAATACCCAAATTCAATGCAGCATTTTACGCCACATTCACACTATTCATATATAATGACTGTGTATTGTTCTAAAATGTAAAATTTTGTATACAATCGTTTTTATAGAGATGAAATTCGCGAATTTTCAATTTTTGCGACTTTTAGGTACTATTATTGTATAAAAAAAGAAAAATTATTATTATTATTATTCAAAGATTTCGCCATTTGGGTGACAACAAAAACGATACGAATATTGGAAGTTCCCCAGTATTATATTATTATAGACGATTTTAATGTAGTAGTACTTAAACAACGTTGTAGAGTTAACAGCAAAAACAAAACTGTATTCGTTTTTACCCCAAAATCTCCTGTAAACTAAATAATTTTTTTTCAATTTCCGCACTTAACACGTTTATATCATTAATTTAGATTATGTGATTGAAGCGAGAAATGTATGGGTTTATAACGATATGTATGCATTTTTCTTACTCATTTGTATATTTATTTCGTATCTGTGAAAAAGTCATTATTATTTATATAATATACGCGTATATTATATATTTATTTGAAATATACGCGTATTATTGCGATAATAAAATAGTAGTTATTGTGCGAACGGTTCACTATATGGACAACGTTCGTTCGTAGCTATATTAAATTTGGACTCGACCGTGTGGAACTCATTTTACGAGCGAGAAAAAAAGACTTTTTTTTTTTTTTTTGTAACCGGAACAAAGTATAAAATTAGTTTTAAAATTTACCGAGTGCAAGCTCTGGTCATTTTCGCACGGAAAACCAATGATTTTGAAACACGCGGCGCTTCTGTTGCGGTCGTCTGTTAACTTTTCGCCGAGCTCGCGGTCTACGTACGTATGACGCAAATAGTGCGCATAGAACAAAAAGCGTACTCACTCTAAAACGTTTTAACTAACCGTCCGGAAAGTTTTTTTTAAAACCGATGTCTAATATAACAGACCGCCGCATTCGTTTGATCGCCGATACGAGTACGCGAAACGCCGTCGAAAGAAATAAATACACGACCATAATGTGCGATTACAAAAAGGAACGTCTAACGGAGGCGAAAAAAAAATAAAATAGTTTTGCCTTTTTCGAACAGAATGCCCCGTGTCTGTTCAGCTGTACATCGTCGAAACAATTAAAAAATTGAAATCACTTGTCGCTGATAATCTGCATAAATAAACGGAATAACGAATAATAAACATTAGCGACTGTCCGACAGATTTTTAACGAGTGTATACGAAACGTATTAAGTACGTGAATCTTTTTCGTTTGACGTGATGAAATATTCACTTTATTTTCCATTGAAAACGTTGATTTATAATATTAGAAACACCAATACGTTTTAATAAATTTTCAGTTTCGTTTTCGATTTAAACATTTAGCATTTGAATTTTTTTTAATACTCTTTGTGAGTGACACACGGTAATATAAATCGTATCAAAAGAGTAGATAAGAGTAATATAGATTTAAATATTCGTAAAAAAAAAATAAATAAAAACCCAAAATTAATTGATTAATCAAAATAGTCAGGCGATAATAGGTATAATAACTATTAGATCTTAAGTACTATGACAAGTCGGTAGGGGCGGGGGAGAATTATTAGAATATTATCGATTACCTCGCGTACACTGTCTCAATATGCCACTGACTATATAATATAATAACTGGAATAACAATATTTTATGCGTCACACAATGTTATACGATATTCTTGAATTTCAACCAAACGCCGTTTTTCGGAAACATTCCCATGAGTGTTCCCTTGCAGAACGTTATTGGAATTTCGGTTTTTTCACACGGTTCGACTTCATATTTTGATAAAATATCAGCGAGTGCCATTTTTATTTCAATCATTGCAAAACGCTTTCCTACATAAAAAAAAAAAAACAGAAATAAAAAACGAATACAATAATATCATAAACTGTTTTTGTTTCTCGAAACCCGTACCGGGGATATTTCCGAATAATATTATACAAAATAAAACCACTGTGAGCTGTATCCACCAGACGTTGAATAAAACGCATAACCACCGCCGGCCCAAGTCGGAACGTTTCCATTATTTAAATATTTAAATGTAGACTCGGACATAACGGACAGAACGAACTCGACGCGAAAACAAACGTGTATTTTTTTTCATACACGCATGAAGCGGAAATACGTATACGGACACCTGCGGGTGATGATGCCGGCAATAGTAAAAACGCCGAATTTCCGTTAAAACGACAATGTAAAGTTTAATACACGCGGGAATTCAAAAAAAAGTTCAAACGAATTTTAGGCGTTTTTCGAAAAAAAAATCGGAAAAACCACCGCACTAAAGTCCCGCCGACTGGTTGCGATTTTCTACCGGAAACGATGGCCGTAAATAATGTAAAAAGACCGGAACCATTACTTCCGGTAGACGTTTAGAGTATAAATATGAAAAAAAAAAAAAATTTGTAAAACCAATAGGAAATCTCGTTCCGCTCAGAAAATCCAAAAACTATACCGTAACTCTTGAGATTTGTCGTTGGTTTCCGTTAGTTTAGGCTGCGTTTTCGTAGTTTTAACACTGAAAGACTGTAATGGAGGAAATATTATACTCACCTATGCAGATCCGCGGTCCGTCGCCGAACGGTAGATAAGTTCCGCTGGGCCGTTTGGCCGTTTGTTCCGGCGAAAACCTCTCTGGATCAAACACCTCGGGATCCGGATAATACTCGGGATCGTTGTGAAGCGAGTGCACGGGAATAATGAGTTGCTGACCCTTCTCGATGATTAGACTATCGTCGGGAACGCGGTATGTTTGCGCGGCCACCCTGAACAGTGCTATGGTCGGAGGATATCTCCGCAGGGTCTCTGAAAATCGATAATAATCGTTACCATTCACCGTACGTTGGCAATGCCGTTGACGAGACTATTGCGTTTTTAGCAGTTTTATGTTTCGTTAATTTTCAATCCCACACGTTTCGAGTTTACCAATTCAAAAGTTTAGGAATTTAAAACTTTTTTTTTTTATTATTATTATTATTGTTTTACTAATAATTACAAATGCAATTTTTTTTTTTTTTTTTTAATACATCGATAAATGTACGAGCAACGAATTCAAATTCGTCATCCAATTTCGATATTAAAATGTATTTGATACACAAGAGTTCATTGAAAATGTAATTTTCGGATTAACTATGAGACGTGCAACCAAAAAAAACGTTCAAAATATATCAGAGAAAAAAATTGCTTTCCAAAAACGATTTTATGAAAAAAATACTTCTATAGGAGATATTATAACATTGATTTTTTTTATAAAGCAATTATATATCAAATCATTGAATACGTTTAACTATATTTAACGAACAGTAATTGATTGAATAATATATAAATTTAACGATAAATAAATGAACTATTTGGATAATATTTTTTAAAATTTTTGTAGTATAAGCCGGTTTCTAAAATCGACGACATAAATGCATTTTTTTACCATTTCACGTTATGCTTTTTCCGAATTTGTAGAAATATATTTTTACGAAAATTCTGTCGAAAACACCAAATTATTTATTGAATAATCAATATATTATGGCATCTAAATATCGTTTAACGTGTCCAGGATAGTGAAAATATTCGTCGACATTTTCGAAAATTTATTTAAAGAAGTAAGATTTATATCCCGCGACAAAAATGTTATTTACATACAAAATATAGTACGATGTAAGTATTCTTTATAATTAACATCAGAACGATATTTTAATATATTTTTTAACGCGATAATGTTGTTTTTCTGTAATCTCTACACTTCGCAAAATATCAGGTATACTTATTATTAAAATTATCTACATTTAAATTGATAAGCATAATTATTATTATTTGAACAAAATAATGTAAAAATAAATCGACAATTCGTTTTCGATTCGTCGCAAATTATATTTATATTAAATATGGATTGTTTATTAGGTAATTCCTAATCCACGCGTTTTCTATATTGTTTTTTTTTTAAATTGATAATAAAGAAAAACCAAGTTTACTCGCCGCCTAGTCGAGTAACACCTACGGGATTATTAGTTTGCTACAAGAATAAATCAACAACTATTCAATTGAATTTCTTCCTACGAATATTATAGCCGATATATAAACGTATATAATATTTTTTTCTTAACTACCGCCACCGGTTAATTTTACGCGTAACAAATCGCGTATAAACGCTACTCGTTTCTCTGCGATAAAAACATAATCGCGTGTAAATAATTATTTATATAATACGTATACAACACACCTTAATATATATATATATATAAAATATTATTAAACTTCTATCACAACTGACCAAAGAACAAACAAACGTGTGTTATCGGTCACTGTCGATAATATTAACCTATATAATATTATCGATATGTTGTCTTACACGCGGTGCTCTTACCTAAAACACGAAAATACGTGTAAACGCGAAAAAAATCAATGCAACATTTACGAAACGAAATAATAAATTTTCACATGATTTAGAAAAAAAAAATAATGCCGAGAAATGCGGAAAATGAACACGGCGTGTTTGACTATCGCATTTTCCTCTCTCTTTCGTACAAAAAATGAACGATGCCGATGCAAAAAAATAAAACTGAAAAGTAAAAACGAAAAAAAAACTCGTTAACGTAACGGGCGCGAATAAACTAAAAAGTTTTAGATTAAAAAGAAAGTAAAAAAAAAAAACATTGAAACCCCCGGCTAATTGGTGATTGTTACGCAACGGAATAAATTTAAATGATTATAACAATAACGATCAATTAGGACGACGAAACACGCGTTTTGGCCCCGCTCTGCAATCTTCAATCTGCTGGCGAACATCGGTCTCGAATTTTTTTTTCTTTTTATCATTATTATTATTATTATTATTTCGACACGAGTAACTCGGCTAACGTTATTATAAGACGAATATAATGTTTTTGTTTTCGATCCAGTCAACAGTGCAATATTGACCGTGCTGATCTTTTATCTGAAATTGAGTTTCGCGCGAACGCCTGTTATGAAATTTAAATATACATGCATAACGTTCTTTTTTTTTTTATCGTCAAGCGATTCAAAATTAATTTCCAAGTTGGATTTTTTTTTTTTTACTTCCTCGAGCTTTATCTTTCGTACGCTAATTTCGATTTGTACACGCGCGTAAGTTGATTTACTTTAATCGTCCTGAAGTGCACGAGGAAAAAAAATTAAAACGAAATTATTTATAGCATTACACGGCTACGCTTGTCGTCAACTATTCGATAATATTTCAGTGTTCCGTGTAAGAACGACGACGTTCATGAACGCACGTTTTTGCGGCCGTTGCGCTAATATTTGGCAATGTCATCCTTCTTTCCTCCCCCCCCCCCCCGTGAACGACGTTTGAATTTTTAATAAATTTTTCATCGTTTCGCTCGAATTCATATACAACCTTATTAGGATAATAATTAATAAATTGTCATTGTGATTTTTAAACAATTTTTTATTATTTAATTGTTTTTTTTTTTAATGATATTTCATTAAATTGTGATCTCAATATTAATTACCTGACTTATAATAAATGCAAATTATTTACGAATTTTTTTTTTTTACACGAATTTTAATCTGAACAAAACGGTTTTGGGTGTGCCTACATTTAGAAAATACGCAAACGTATTTAATATACGACCAGTCCAACTATCAAATGTGTACATGGAGGATGCCACCCTTCTATTTCTTCTAGATAGTATATTCCATCCATTCACTTATTTTGTTTGTAAATTATTCATTCCTTTTAGATTTTTAAAAATCTATTTTTTTTTTTATATATATATAATTTATAGTCGTTATGGTACTTTTACATACAACAAAAATGCATAATTCAATATATACTTAAATGTTTGTTTTTTTAGTAAAGAAAAATCATTTGAATCCAAAATTCAAAAAATATATTTTTATATTTTATACATTGTACAAGTAAAAAAGCGTATATTTCATATATCCATTACAAAAAAAAATTTAGGAATTAACTGGATTACTTCTAGCTATAGTGACGTTATTTGAGGGGGACAGGATGAATATTTGCCTTCCTTGTTGACAGCGGGCCTTTTGTTAAAAAAATAATTTTTTTTTTTTGACTTATTATCAACAATATGGACCATGCACAACTTTTCCTTCCTCTCCACCCTTCAAAACTTGAAATTACGACACTGCTCCCACGATCTCCCACTCATTTTCATCCGCTTCCATTACCGCATATTATTGAATAGAGATTTACATTATACATTTCAATATCGATAAATCCGAAAAAATAATAAGAACAATTTTTTTTTCGAAAACGAATATTCTATAATGTAGACTGCGATCCTTATAACTACATGAATATAACTTATACAGCGAGATAAATAAAGAAATATATAAATATAAACGCATTACTTACCCGACAAGACCTGGTCTACGTAACTGAGGCTCGACAAATAGTCGTTATCGACCACACCGCCGTATTCGGCCTTCTTCGAACGAATCTCTTCGCGAGCCCTGTCCTGGTAGTCTTTTCTCAGAGCCAACTCGTACAGACACAAGCTCAATGTAAGGGACACCGTCTCGAAACCGGCCACAAACAAAAAGAACGCATTGGCCGCAATATCCGTTTCCGTGAATACGTCTGCAAAACGAACAAAAATTTATAAATCGGATCTATCCGGTTCACGTCGATCGTCTTTAATATACAAGTGAAAACTTTTTTTTTTTTTTTAATGATGAAAATCGTTTCAAATATTTAGAAAAACAACTATTCCAACCGATTATTTTGCCTTGAGTAGTGTAGGTAATTAATAGTACTGTCCGAATTTATATGTTCAAAAAATCTTAAAAATATTCACTGTAAAATAAGCTATTATTTTATAGAAATATGGCCTTGGAAATGTAAAATACGTAAAAAAATAATAATACGAAAGTAAATACAAAACAAAATATTAATAACATGTATTTAAAAACGATCCTACGTGATCGTAAAAATCATAAAATACTAAATTATGTAGTTGATACGCCAAAAAAAAAAAAAGGAAAAACTATGCGAAAGGCATGTGTGAAAACCGAACAGTATATCGATAAATACGAAAATTATATCTTCTTTATCCTTGAGTATATGATTACGTATTGTGGGATCCACGTACTGAAAAACCGAGTGCACTAAGCTCGAAAGAGTCAATCGAGTTAAGTTTCTACATTTTGCTTCTTTCGTCTTTAAAAATTCCTCGTCCTCTTCACGATTATTTCCCAGTCCGTGAAACACTCAAGTTATCGTCCTTGTAGGCGTGCCAACGGTACTGTAACGCTTAATATTCGTTTCCTTTCTAAGCTTTTATCGCTTGACACTTACTCTCCTTCATTGATCTCTCCTGAATTACGCTCTAGGATTCCTCCCCGTCGTACTCGATGCTCAGCTGGTTTTCTTGTTCCCTCGTTCTCTCAACTCCCATTGAACCAATCTTGTTTTTTAAACAAACACGCGAATTTACGTCGGGAAAAAAATGTTTTATATTTCGTTGTTATGAAAAAAATACTGATCCCCCCCGTCCCGTCCCGTACCGATGACGTGATCACGTGCAGATTAGTGCCGCGCGATACCCCGAACGACGCCACCTGTAACGCAAACGGCGGCGACCGTTTTTTTCACAACGATTTGTCGCCGCGGTGAATATACCACAACAACTTCGCCGATCCACTTATAATAAATGCGAGTTTCCGTGTGACGTGAGCCGCCGGCTGTCGTTTGTGTTTTACCGCGTGAAATGAGAAAAATAATCGCCGTCGTACCTTTGGAATCCGGCGACGGGTCGGTGACCAGATCGTATTTGGCCCGCATCAGATAATAGACGATGTCGCGTCTGCCGTCGGAATCGTCAGCCGCCTGTTGCTGCTGCTGCTGCTGCTGCTGCTGCTGCTGCTCTTGTTCGCGGTGCTTGAAAGTGGCCCGGATGACGGACTCGTAGAACCGGACGGAATCGCGCGGAAAGTCCTGGAAACGGAGCGCGTTGAACAGCCGGGGCGAGATCATCTGGCACGCGACCCGCACGAACGTCTTTAACGACGGCCGCAGAACCTTTTTCCCGTACTCGTGAAACTCCGAGCTTTCGTCGCCGATCGCGTTCATCCGGATGCCGAACGCGCACTCGCCAATCACGTCCGTCGCGTACTTGGACATGACGTCGCGCACGTCGAATGCGTCAAATGCCCGCAGCAACCGGCCGTCGATGTTCCGCATCAGCTCGGCGGTACACCTGGCGATTTGCTCGTACGCGGCCCGCAGCTTGCTGGAAGTGAACGCGGGATTGAGCTTGGCGCGCATCGCGTGCCACCGCGAGCCCTCCATGAAGAACAGGTTGGCGGAGAACGGGTTGGCCCGCAGGTTGGTGTAGACACCGTGGTCCGGGAAGTACGAGGAGTCACCGACGAGCACGCGGTTCACTAGTTCCGGGTCGCGGATCATCAGATACGGCGTGCGGAACTGATAGATCCCGCCGTACCGGTGACCGGCCAACCGCGCGTAGAACCGATTGAACGCGTCCACCACGTGCTCGCGGCCGATGGCCACGCGCCACGAGTTGCCGAACAGCGGGACGACGGGACGCACGTACGGCACGCCCAACGATTTCCATTTGCCGTGTGTGGACGTACAATAATAGTAGCCGCATACGACGACGAACAGTGCGACCGCCGTCAAGAGTGCTGCGGTGAACTGCGCGGTAAGAGTTGCCGCCGCGTCGTCGACCCACCGCCACATCGTCGTGCGAAGTGTTCGTCGTCCGCGTTTAGGTGTAGATGAAAAAACAAAAAAATAATAATAAAAACGATTGGTACAGGGAATTCAATGAAAACACACTCGGCCGCGTGACGGGCAGTGATGGACGCTGGCGTCGCGGAAACGACGACGGTTTATTGCGCGTGTACAATTATTATAACGAGACGAATACGCGATAGACGCACTTCCTCCACACCGGCTGTGTAACGTCGACTACGTAAATGTTTTGTGCGCACTCATCACGGTTGTGACGAAAAACTGCGACGAACTAAAAATCGCGGCGTCCTCCTACCCACCAACCCGCACGTCAAGGCCACCCACACGGACCGGAGTGGGAACGGTCCGGATCCCACTACTACGAACCGTACAATTATTATAATACGGTGACGCGAAACTCGCGAAACAAGTCGCAAATATCCTCCGTTTAATTTCTTTCGATTCCGAGCGCGAAGTGAACACGACAGTACGGTATGTTCGCGTTTCATTATTGTATCATTTTTTTTTCCGACTCGTTTAAAAACGAATTACACTTCGCACCACGCAAGGGCGGTGGGAAACAGAATTGTGTCGTCCGTGTTTTCGCGACGGCGACTATTAGAACAATACTGAAAGAAAACCGTCGAAACTCGGCGTATTGTATACGAGAATGTATGTACAGACATATCGCCGTATGTATAGTGGAATCGCAACGCGTCGGAGATTGATTTTGTTGAGTTAGCCTTCGTATCTTACAGGGCGCTAATTGTAAATTTCAAATTTTAAAATAGTACAAATTAAAAAAAAAAAACAATTTTTTTAGGAGATAACATAATCAAACGTGTCAATTCTTGACGAAGAAAAAAAAAGACTGCGGTGAGCGTATCCGTATTATTCGATTAAATATTTCGTTGTACCTAGTACATGAAATATAGACATTTCCGACCGATTCGAATGCACTCGGAAGTCATCGAGACTCGACTAGTGTGTACTTGTGTACTGCTGCCGATAAATTACCACATGAAATCCGTTTTATATAGTTGTGTAGAATTTTACAACAAAATAATAATAATAATAATTGTAAAAAATGTACGTTTAAGTATCCCGTTTTAGCGCGTATTCGTATTATTTCGAATTTGAATTTACCAATGCGCCCCAATCACCGTATTCGATAAACGATTGCCGTTAGTAGTTTAATACGGACGAATAATATGGACGAAAAAGGATTCGATTACAATGTGAATACTGAAAGTTTTATTACTGGTTACGTTAGATCGTGTCCTATGTGCATTTTTTTAATTGTGTAAGTATTTATATATACACTCACAGTCTTCTATACATATTTTAAATTTAAATTGCATAATGAAATTCCATTGTAATAACAATTTAAATAATTTAATATTACATGAATTTAATAACACGCTTTGAAATCAATATATATATATTTTTTTTTTTCTCTCTCGTTAATTCAATTTTATAAACGTTTATAAAAAAAAAATGTTGCAAATCGATTTTAATGAATTTCGAAATATGAGTATATACAGGCAGTGGCGTAGAAACGAGAGAGTAAAAAGAGTTTCCTATCCATCGAAAGAAAAAAAAAAAAAAAAAAAAATTCGTTGACATTGTAAAAGTATTATAGCAACGATTTTAAATGCGTATTATAACGATATCATTACATAATTATATGAAGTTCAGAACGTTGTGAATTACAATCCTACGCGAATGTATACATATATATATATGTGTGTGTGTATATACTGTATAAGAGAAAACTAATAATTAAGAAATATTGTTTTTTGTTTACAATCGATCGTAGAAAACGAGACAAAATCCTGTACCGGAAAATTCGATAATTTCTTAACTGAGTCGATTATTATGATCTTTTAAAAATTCTCCACTTCATAAAAACCGTACATAATAACGATTTGATGCGCGCGAATGACGTATTACATACGCGCTATATTGTGTGTACAACAATCGGAAAGTCGACTTTGTTTTGTAATATTACGATGGGATTCTTGCATTAAAAATTATGACGCTTAACATAAATACGAAAAAAATATTTAATAAATAATTCGTTTTTCATCTCGAAAGTCCCTTTAAATCACACTCCCCGTCTCCCGGCCAGAAAAAAAAAATCGTATCTAGAGAAGTATGTTTGATATTGTACGTAGAATGAAGAAATGTTTAAGAATTATCGCCTAGTGCGATTTGGTCGCGTACAAAACACTGAGCAATGTGTCATATAATATGGCACGTACAGGACTATTCTAAAAACATTTCAAACACGAACAAGATTCAATACTTACACGGTTACTTACGTGTCATAAACATCTTAATTTGGACAACGCCGCGTACCGAACAACTGCTACAAAATGCAAATTATACCCATAACAAATGCAATTTAAACAGTTCACTAACTGTTCACGTGTTAAAGCGTAGAAAATAGTAATTCAACTAGAATATATAATATAATAGTCGAGTTTCAAACCAATTGTATGATCATTTTCCTCTCCATTCTTACAGCTGATTTATAGGCTATACTTATATACTTATTATTTACAATCGTTTTTCGATCATTGATTGATTGCCGATTGTCACAAATTTTATTACTGTAAAACATTTCTTATTTTTTTCGTTCTCATATTCAAAATACGAGTCACATTGGTTCGGTACATACAGAGAACTTGAATTATATAATATGTATTTACATCAACGTTTTTAAATTATTTCGTTTAACGATGTTAACTATGAAAAAAAATCTGACGTACGATCATAATTTCTCGCTTTTTTTTATTTATATGACAAAAAATTATTCAATGACAATAAAACAACGCGTTGCTTTCAAGTCGAAAATAATAACACAACTCTAAAATGTCTATCTGAATATTCCACTACAGTCAAACCTAACCTTTTATTATTATTATTATTATATGTTTTATTCGTTTAGCTATGCTATGCCGTTTAACCATTCATTTTGAAACACAAAATGGTTGTTTTTGTTCTGACAGAACATAACGAATGAATAATATTAGCACACTACATTCTTCGCTACTATATTTTTGTAAAAAATACAAATTATAATCTGCATTTATCTTTTAAATAAAAGTAAATTTTGTATTTTTTCTGTCACGGGTTTTTTTACAGCACGGCGCAACAAAGTTCCAAATATTTTCGACTATGTCCACTGTGTAATTCTATATTTTGTGTATTTTCTACGTGTATCGATATTTTCTTAGGAATTTTGATCGGAACACTGAAATCGTTTCATTAAATAAATTCCTTAATGATACTGATTTTTTTTCTTTTTTGAGGTTGATTTCTACAATTTTTTTAAGTTAATTAAAATACCAATATATCTTTTATTACAAACTGAGATACTCGGATTGCCGGTAAAATTATGTACGGGTTGAAATTAAACTAAACTAAACTTATTGTGCCAAAAAAAAATTGACACTTTCATAAACTTACAAAATTAATTTTTGAATACCAATTACTAATATTTTCAATAAAAGTTTCTACAAATGTCTAACAATTTTTTTTAATACGTTAAAAAATAGTTATTTTATTTAGCAAAACGATATTTTAAATAACAATTAAATTACATTATTTTTCGTTGAAAAGAATCTTAAATACAGTGATTATAGTGTAGAATATTTTCAATATTATATTATATGTACATTATCATTATTATCATTATCGTTATTATTACTCGTATTATTATTTATAATATATAAATTCGATTAGAACAAATATTTTTGCATTTGTCAGATGATTTCTAAGTTACGGCGATGACTGGTTGTAGGGAGACCTTCGCGAATTGACACGATATTTTACAAAGAATTTAGGAAAGCAAATCCTTTCGCACTAACTTTTTTGCCTCATTCAAACACAGTAATTAGATTAAATTAAACGTTTCAGTAAAAAAAAACTTTAAGTAATTTCACTCATAATTTATTTTTACCCAATTTCTATGTAGCCATATCAAATAGACAAATTTGACAAAAACATAAATACTTATATTAATACAAAATAAAAATGTTTGAAATCGTTTTGAAAATAAATTTAAGTTTTGTTGCAATCAATATTATTTTTTAAATAATATTTCTTTTCAATTATGACTTGTAAAATTTAGCGATAAATCGATTCATTTTCATTATAATTATTACTAATGTCTACAACGAAAATAAATCGCAATTTATATTTCGTCAGAGATAGTGTTTGGTTTTTTTTTCTTAACTTTAATGTATCTTTTTTCAATCAACGGCTTCGCCTTGTCGCCACAACCATTGTTCTCTATCGTCTACTAATCTTTCCATTGCCACATAAAGACATTTTCTTCCTAACATTAACTAATAATGTGTTTCTCGGTCGTTCTATTCCTTCTTTTTTTCCATTTATTTTTTTCTCATTTACGTTCAGCTAAGACGAAATCATTGTACCGCATAATACCCAATACGTCCGATGAACTTAAATTTTCCCATCTCTACACCATTTTGATTAATTGCTTAAGTTCTCGTATCACGATTCAACACTTTCTGATCTGATTTTTTTTTTCTGCTCAGCTTATCTTCATTAATTTCCACCATGTTCTCATCTCTGTTATTTCTATTTTTATCCCCGTATCAAAGATTCATAAGTATCCAAGGCACAATTCCGTGTTAAACAACGGTCTGGAAGCAAAAATTATAATGAATAATCCCCTGAATCTTATGTATTTTAGTAACTGACAGAATATTATTAAAATATATCACACACACATTATACCTGTATATATATATATATATACATTCGGATTTGAATGAAGTTGATTTGAAAGTTATTCGGTCTCGGAACAAAATTTCATGTATTACAAATTTTGTTATAAGTTTAGCTATACGTATTTTAAATATTCAAAAGTTATGACAACCACACCCATATATAAATAATGCATATTATTTTTAAAACGAAAATCTGTAGTTGAAAGTGGATAAATGTTCTTGTATTGCTAACCGCTGTTTATTTTACATTAACAATAAAACATGGCATTTATCGCTTACTGTAAAAGTGAAGATTATAAGAAAATAATTTTAACTTCGCGTATTATTTATTGTGTGAAGTATTAAATAAATTTATACTAAAGATAAATGGTTTCTTGGAATTCCATCGTTTGCGTTTATTGTAGAAAATACTTTCAAAAAACATGTTTTACTTATAATACATTTAGCCGTAAAATTGGCACAACGTAAATTGTGTATTATTCGATATCTCGAAAGAAAAATTTAAAAATATCGACGATTATAATATCGCGTGATCGACATTTTTACACGTCTCTCATATCAACTTCCTTCTGCGTTTAAAATATAGTAAACAAAATATACAAAATCGTTTAATTTCGACTAAAACAATTTTATAATGAACCACAATTGCGCTCCATTTGCAGGTTAGAAAGTATTTTTTTTTTAGTATGGAATCAGTTAATATATGTAGGTAACAACGGAGATCATATCCAAACAAAATCTAGTAAGTTATATTCGAATTAAAAATTATTCATATAAGATATCGTTGTATACTCGTATACATAAATTATGATTTTTATAACTGTAATAGCATATGTCTGAAATAATACGATGATTTTGGCAATTTATTAAAACATAAATACGCAAATTTTGCGTAATTTAACAACGACACACTCCGATCGTTTTCTCAAACTTCAGTGAAAGCTGCTCGTTGGCAAACACATTTGTTAAAAAAAAATTAAGATAATATTCAGAGACGGTAATGTTAAATTTTAGAAAACATCACTCCTCCCTATGAACGTCACGCGTTAAATAAAGTATTCACGAGTATCGCCTTGTTAATTTAATATACCATTGTTACGAGTCATTTTGTGAATGAATTTTGAATTTTTAATTTAAAATTATCAATTTTTTTTTATATATGTGTGTGTGTGTGTGTATTTCCTTATAACATTTATACGAATTATCTCAATCAGAACTGTCTAAGACTAACTTATTTAACAATAAAACAAATTAGCGTTTTCTTCGGGCTACATTCTCGCATTAATAGTGTTGAGCTGAAATAAACTGTTTGTAAACGTGCCCACGGCCCACAGTGGCGTGTTCACAAAAAGCCGAGTTAAACTCTATCCCCAGAAACGAAAGGGTCAATTAAAAATATTGTGCAATAATTTAAATTAACATATGTGACGTTACTTTAGAGTGTCAACAACTAGTCGACAGCAAAAACATTCACTATCACAAATTCTTTATTTAAAGAAAATGGTTATAATGATGATGTGATCAATGTCAGAGATCTGATTTAGTAAAGACTAACTTGAGAAATTCTATGACAGAGTTATAGTAAAACATAAAAAAGGTTCTCACTGTACTCTCCAATGAAAATGTTTTTATTTAAATTTTCTGTTTTTTAAATTCTAATAAATATACAAAAATAACCACGTTTCAATACTCGATACGTAGTAATTTATAACTAATTTATTTATATGGACCTATCTGTTTTATTTAATTTGTTACTGAAAAAGTATTTGAATTTAAAATATTATATATATATATAATATATAGAGACGGTAATGTTAAATTTTAGAAAACATCACTCCTCCCTATGAACGTCACGCGTTTAACATCAAACATAATAGATTGCAAGAGAGACGAATTCGATAAAAATAATGACAATATTATCCACTGTCTCGACGCCAGCCGTTACTTTTAATTTTTCATCGTGAATTTTTTTTTTTTTTTTTTTTAATTCTATTGTTGAGTGATAAAATTAATGAACATCGCTAACAAAGGTCGACATTCAATTATTATTATTATAAAATATTTAAAAAAAGAAAACCTATTGTGATATAATATATGTATAATGGTGACACAAAAAAAAAAAGGTCTATCGAATAAGAATAGGGAAATTTGTATAGAAATGTTTTCATAAAACTTTGATTTATAGAACACGATGCGTGTTCAACCGTTATACGTTTAAATTGTATACATTAAATATTTACATAAAGCAATTAATAAATGTGAAAACGTTTAAATATATTTACGTTACGTGACTTACACAACATCTTAAAATATACGTTACATATAAATATTGGTCAACACGGACCAAAAACCGAAAATTATACATAAAAAAAAAATTAGTTATATATATATATACAGTATTATATCGCCTTACAACGAATTATTTTCAAAACTTTCCGAGTAAAAAAAATTCTATTTCTTTTTATCGCTTCAATGTCAATCACAGAATTCTATAATATATACTATTTTAAGAGCACATTTTACTAAATTAGGCAGGCTCCGTCGAATTGGCACCGGCACATTGTACAATAAAGTTCAAAGTAGCATCAAAAATTTGCTAGGAATTCGCTAGATTTTGCTAGGCTAATTTTAGAATTTGCTAAAGTCTCAAAAGTTTACAAATGAAGAAACAAACACGCCGGTGCTAACTTGACGCTGCACCGGCACATTGGATAACTACAAAAAACATATTGAATCTCGTTAATAAGCATACCCCTGATTTTGCTAGGTGGTTTTTTGGAATTTGCTAGAGCCCCAAAAACCGTTAGGAATTTTTCAAAAAAAAAAAAAAAAATTAGCACCGGCACATTCTTCATATCAATAAAAAAAAATACATCAAATTATAGATACGAATTTATTAGATTTTGGTAGGGAATTTTTAGATTTTTTTTAAATCGCCCCTTTCGTCGCTCTGGGGGTTGCAAAACTGGGGCGTAAAACCGACACTTATTCCGAATCGAATAAAAATCCTACTAAATCATAAACACGAATTCGTCAAGTTGGCACCTGCATGTTTGTTTCTTCATTTGTAAACTTTTGAGACTTTAGCAAATTCTAAAAATTGCCTAGCAAAATCTAGCAAATGTTTGATATTACTTTGAACTTTATAGTACAATGTGCCGGTACCAACTTGGCGGAGCCAATTAGACATTAATTTAAAAAAATTTAAATTAAGAGAAAAAAAATATATTTGATGATATGAATAAACCGTGTATTTTCCTTGTCTGTTCGACAATTTATATTTGAAATTATGAACCGGCGAGATTATGTTATCTTCACGCGGATTACACACATATAATATATACGAATATTTTATAAGTATACGATATTATATATAGTTTTATTGTATGTGTTCTAGTTTCATTATTATTTATTAATTTAGTATAAATACTGATAATATGTATTATCGTTTAAATTTTTCAGTTCTTACAACGCATATTTTGAAAGCATATATCAGTGATTGCACATGTTTTAAGGGCGTATTTTATTTTTGTGGCATTAAGTCCTTAGCTATAAATCCCTAATCATGACTAAGGAATTGAGAATCCGCAATTTTAAATTACAGTGTATAACTTTATATATATAAAGTATTTTTTTTTAAAAATAAACCCGAAGATATCGTGTCGTGGCCAAGAAAATATATTTTTTTACTATAACAGTAGGTAATATAATGGCATTATATCACGCGGACCGTACTCTAAAAACACAATTTATATAATAAAATAGTGCCCGTGATAAATTCGACGCCACTATCATAATAACGAGCCAGTGTTAAAAATAATGGTAGTTGAGAATCATTGACATACTTAATAAATATCATAACACGATACCATACGATATAAAATAATCGTACGCGTATCGGTTTTCATACTATCGAAATTCAGCAAGTGACCGGTAAGCGTACAATATGCTATTACGGACTTTCAGATTGTTCACATCATTATGTGTTACACCGCATATGAAGTATATTATAGAAATAACTGCCAGTGACGCGTTTTCAATTTGTCTCTATTGGGGGAGAGGTAAACGAAAAATGGTTTAAAATAAAACATAGAAAATTCGGTCCCACTATAAAATATATTATAAATTTTGAACTATTCGTCAAAAAAATAGAACTTGGTTATTTCCATGCATTTATCAAAATTTAGAAAAAACAGAAAATTATGATAAAATTTCTAAACGTCTATTTTGAATGAAGAGTTCAGTGAGAATTCCTTCGGATATTTCATCGCGTTCTTTCCGCCAACCGTGAGCAAAGCTCACAGACCGAGAAATTCAAAACGACGTCTTCTGCATACAAAGTTATACTGGCCTTTTTTTTAGGGCGGGGGGTTGATATAAATCACATATTTATGTGACGGTTCAACTCGAAACTGGGAATTGTGTAAATTCCGAGCAAATAACATAAAGACGCGTTAAAAAATGTTAGAAAACGCGCGTCTGTCGTATTCAATAATCCACAGAACCACCACTGTAATCGCCGATACCATTGAGCGGTTAAAATTCAAAACCATTTTGCACCCGCTACACTTACCAGACTTAGTGATTTTCTCTTGAGGACTACGCGGTCTAATACGGGCAAATGCCGGCAACATTGACTTGAATTTCTTCTGCTAAGCTCTAAAAACTTGTGAATCAAATAAAAACGGCTTCTTGCCTAAAACAACTTAATCTCGAACTAATGAACGGATGGCAGGAAAATTGTGTAAAAATGTCTATTTGACCGCAATCCAAATACCAATCATATGATATGACGACAATTATAAACACTTTTTTTTTCGTTCGTTTTTAAAACGTTTTTAGAATATTCTTACATATATATATATATATATTATGGCATAGTACCAGTCTTTTGTACGCTATCAAATAATAATAGGGAAAACAAATCCTATTACGACAACGATCGGATAATACTTTCTTGTATGAAATATTTTTCTGCGAAAAGCCTGTCCCACGGTACAGATATTTTTCAAAAACTATACTCAAAACTACGTACTTTTGTCAATCAACTACTTACCTTAAAAGAAAAAAAATTATTTTTGTCTACCCTAATCCAAAACCCAAGCTTCACCACTGATGGGCACCACTGGTACTTATAAGTTTTTACGAATTGAACGTCTTACGTTCGTCTAACTTACACGACGTAATTAGGGCTAGATCATATGGGCGGTGATCAATAATTTGACATAAGAACAAATATACAATTTTTTTTTATATATTCATTTAAATAGATAATTAATAGATACAATTAATAGATACAAAAATAGTTCATAATTCAAATCTATTATTCTTGGCTTCAGAAACATTTCGCTGAGCATATCCTCAAGACGTATCCGTGGCACATTTTTATGAACTGCCAGCACAGACAACCCGTTTAATCGATTCTAATAAACATCAATTTTAGTTTAAAAACACCTCAGGCTAGTCAGCGTCTCAAGAACCGTGTCTCGTTCTCGTATTCGTCGTCTCTGTTGTCATAACACAAAAACGCGGCTCGTTTTTTGACCAAATTTTTAACAGTGCCAAATGATTTTGATCATCTGATAGCATGGAATTTGATCAAAAGCACTTATAATATTTTGTTCCGAAAGTCCCATGCCACTAATAAAAAAAAAGGCCAAAGGGGAAGGGAGGATTCGACATCCATATCTCCTCAAGTGATGATTACACCACACATTGTGTTGTACTATAAATACAAGTCGTGTAATAAGTAATACAAAATATACAGTCGTTGGAACGCATAGGCGGGTATTGGGAGGAACTTTGAGGACTTAAATCCCTCCGTAATATTTTCAAATCCCTCTCCGCCAGAAGGTTATTTTATCCGTCCACGGCACTCTTTTAACGGTAAACGCTTAAAGACTTAAGGCTCATTTCATTTTGACAATCTCGAGCCCACGCATAAGAATCGAAATCGATTCACGGATGATACGTCGACCAGGCGTTGAAGTGCTAATAGACGAAAGAAAAAGTGCACGCCAAGTACACATTCGATTCCATATGTGTATAATAAAAAAAAAAAAGTACTCTCCCTATATATTTGTATATATTATATTGTTATTGTTGTTGTTATACATATATTATTATAATGTATATTGAATGTTTGCAGTGGGCTCGGATCGTGCTGGTGGTGGAGAGAGGCGTCAGTCCGTCGCAAAGACTCAAAAAGCTCATGTACTATTCACAACCAATGTCGGACGGCCGCAGAGCGTTGGTGTTGCGCCTCAATCAGACGGTATAAACGATTCCATGACCGATTTACGTATTTTAACAGTATATAGGATGTAAAAACGTTCGATAATATTGTGTGAATACAGACGAGTGACGATTGTACGACAAATAATAACGATATTATAATGCATATAAACCGAGAAATAACATTTCGCATACTAATATGAGAACAGTGGTCGTCGCCGCTTATTATTATTATTATTATACCTAATCACGGTTAATGTTATCAATCAGTTAATTGTTATCGAAAAGTCCAAGTACGGGCCGGATTTATACTTATGTATTTCGGTTATTTCAATCAGCACGCCGCATAACGCTATCGCAGTTTGACGGTCATAAAATCAACATTATGTACGAGTATTTAACACACACATTCGTCTAATGGCTTATAATAAAGACAAAACAAAATGTCCGTTTCTGAACGACCTTTTACGTGATGGTCTTTACATTTCGTTCGTACACACCACCGTTAAGACAGTACACCGTCAGTATCATGACGCCTGTATGCATTCGTGTCGCATGTATGTGAAAAACGAAACGATTCAACAATTAATAAAAAAAAAAAATTCAACATCACAACTATATGACGATTTACCAGAAATTGGACAGCGAAAAGCAGCTATAAAACTTCGCGACCGTTATTGTACGAATTATCAAAAAAAAAAAAAAATATAGAAAATGTATCAACACTTAATAAAAGTACAAGGGGTAAAGAGGATACGCGAGAAGGGAAAGAAGAACACAGGTTGAATCAGCGTCATCATTATGGTTTATTAATGTTAGAAAAAACGATGCTCGCATCGGTGGTCCAGTATTGCGTCAAACGGTAGATCTTGCAAGAAAAAAAAAAAAAAAAAAAAAGGTGGGTATAGAAAATTGTATTGCCACAGAAAAATGTGTTGATATCATCGTTGAAAAAAACGCGAAAATATTGTATACAAACGAACGTGTTGAGAACAACAATAAGGCGCGAGTTTCTCGACATCAGCAAATCGGATAAAAACTGAATGGCCAAAAATTATTTCTGAACACACGCCCGATAGATAACGTTTACAATACCGATAAAATTATTTTATCGCGTCTTACCCGACAGCACATTTATTTATCCAAAAAAATGAAAACGTCAAAGGCTGTCGAAAGGACGCATCGCGTTGTGCAAGTATGTGTCGAGTGAAAAACAAAAACTTTTGGTAATAGGGAAAAGTGAAAATCCCCATTGTATTATAACCTATGACATTTTTACCAGTTGATTATTACACCAACACAAACGCTTGAATGACATCAGTCATTTTTAACGAACAGTTAATAAAGTGGAATAAACAGTTAATTAGTAAAATCGTTTAACTTGTTGACAACTGTCCTTCACCACGTGATTAATGTATCTTTAAAACGCATTAAAATCGTATTTTTGCCAACGAATACAACAACATCGTTGTAATAATGCGACCACCATGCGACCAAGGAATATTAAAAATCTTAAAATCAAATTATCGTAAAGAAATGCGGACAAGAATATTAGACAATATCCAACAAACACCAGTTGTCTGCCAATGGATGGACAAAAAAAGGAACTAACCTCTTAGATGCGTTACGTCTTATAACAATTTTAATGACTTGGGACGGAGTAATAGACACGACAATACGAAATTATTTTAAACGTGAAGATTTTTTACAGAATGTACGGGAAGGAGAAGAAAAGAAATGGAGAAATATGGCCTTAGATTTTGAAAATCGATGGAAATACGAGTATGCCTACTACATTACATTTTATCGAAGGAGATATGTTTTACATTATGTTTTTTCGCAAACAAATGAACGTGGAAAATTAAAAATAAAAACATTGAGCTCGAGCCAGAAACAATGTATTGGAAAACCTCCAAGTGCTTCTGAAATGAGAGAGGTCCTATACGAGATTTACGAAGAGGAGTGCAACACAACTCGTCAAATTTTAAATCATATAACACAAATATGAACATTTAATCAATGATCTTTTAACAGTACAAAAAAACAGACATCGATCAAACAAATTCTTCAAATTACTAGCAGTTAGTTATGATGTATATTTACATTTTAACTTTTTTAAACAAATTTTAAATTTTGTTTATTTTAAATACATATTTTATGATAATTATGCGTGTATTAAATTCAATATCCAATGATAATAAGTACACGAAACATTGCCATTAATATTATTTTGATTCGACGTACGTTTTGTTATTTTGTTAACAATTATCTTTTAGTATTACCACCAATCGGTTTATGTTATCGGTTTTGTCCAGTACCTACCAGAGTGATTATACATTAAGCGGCGACCATTGTTTCTTACATTACTGATAGTGTTTCGTTTTCAAAACGACTCGAAGGATTTACATCATGAAACGTGGCGAATCACAACAAGTGCTTCGCTCAAAAAGTGAAGAAAATGGGCAATCGATTCCGAGTAAAATAACATTTCCAAGGATTTCGGTGGTAAGGGAAACGTTATCGAGAAACAAAATGCTATTGTGTTAGATTTTGAATTAATTGTCAAAAATAATTCATGAAGTTTCTTAATCAGAAATATTATACACCAAGGTATAAGTTACTACAGAAACCATAATAATACGGAAGCAAACTATTAAACAGCAAATTGTTTAAAGTTCAATTTTTCAAAGCTCATAGTTTGAGTACCAAAATATATATATATATAACAAAATAAATAAATAAAAATTAAAATTAAATATTTTCAACTGTATTGTAGTTACAGTCAAAGAGATCGTAAAATAAAACAAACAAAATATTAATAATGATAATAATAATAATAATAATAATAATAATAATAATAATAAAATGAGTACAAAACACAAGAATATAAACACAAATACATAAACATTATTAAAAAATATACAGTGAATGGGATATTTATGAACTCTGCACAGATTCATAAAAATTATTAACTTACACAATAATACAGTCTACAAGACATTCAGAAACTAATAAATAGTACTAACAGTATAGGTCAGACGATGGATCACAAAATAACATAATTAAATAAAAGAAGCTTTTCTTTTTCTTTTTGCGAGCAATAATTATTAATATTTCATATATGTATATGTATATATATATATATATATATATATATATATATATACATATACGAGGCCTGCCACTAATAACGGAGCGTTTTTAAAACACTAATTTACACAATTTTATCTCAAATTTATTTTTTTTTTTTAAATATATAAAATATTTTGTTTAGTTTTAATGGCATTGAAGCAGGAAAAATTGTTTATCATGGTTAAATAGTGATCTGAACTGACCATCTGGATACCAAATCCTCTCCCCACTACCCTCTTCGTAAAATAAATTAATGATATCGTTCCAAATATTCCACAACAAATTGTCACTTTACGACTATGAAGTAGTTTTTGATGAATTTATAAGAAATTCAAAATCATTTTAATACCACATATTTTATTTATTTATTTACATGACCATACTAAATACAAAATTAACTTCATTGGACATAATCGAATTATTTTCAAAAATTTTGTTCCTCGTTCAATTCAATAATTTGTGACAGAAAGTTAATCTGACCATACAATTTCTTTCTGATAACTATCACAAACGACTAGGATTTTGTGTTTAAGATAACATAAGTCATAAAATTTTCTATAAAGATGTGATTGAAATGTAATTTTTTTTAAATTTATTAAAAAAACTTTCATGGAGTAAACTTTTAATATATTTTGTTTTTCAAATATATTCATGTTGTCAATTTTTTTCCTTTACGTTTCAAAACCATCACAGATAGATTTCACCTTCAGAGATGTTTAATTCTCATCTAACAACTTTGACTACTACGGTTACTGTAACTAATTTGAATGTCCTATAGTAATCATGGAAGTTATATAGAAACTAAACACCTTTGAAAATGAGAGCCTGCAATGGTTTTGAAACACCAGGGAAAAAATTGACAATGTGGAGTTTTGCGAAAAACACAAAAATTAATGTTTTATTATTATTATTATTATTATTATTAATATTATTCATTCGTATTGCAATCTAAAATGTTACGGGGCTATATAATGTCCTTTTGCCGAATGTTTTGGACTCTGATCAATAATAATGTGCACTCATTTGATATTTGCAATACTTTTTTCCAGAACATTCAGGACCCAGTGATTTTTTTTTTTGTCAGGCACAGAACCAGTAGTCTCAAAATTATTTACCCCAAAAAAGAATTGTTACAATTCAGCACATTTTTATGACTCATTTCAATCCAAATTTCTGATGCAGATGTTGGTTAATAATCACAAAACAGTCATTTTTCTTTTTCTTTTATACCTGCGTATACAGCAGTGGCCGATTTTAAACATTTTGCTGAGGGGAGGGAAGGTCCTAAAAAATAATCTGTATTTCAAAGATATTATTTTTATTTATATTAAAAACAAATTTTTATTATAAATTAATATAAAATTATTTAATTTATTAAATTCATTATTGAGACATAACAGATTACTAGGAATTACCGTAATTCCAGAAGATTTATATATATATATATATATATATATATAGGATCCGAGGAGGGTACAGGCTCCTTGGACCCGCCCCATAAATCCACCACTGATATATTATATAGTAAAATGGCAACATATACAATCAGGAATACAACGCTGTGAATTTGCTTCCTTCCAATCAAAATAACTTATTTAGAGTTATTATAATTAAAATATTATTAGTTATCAACAGTGGCAGACCTTGTATATTGTAGAATTAATTATGTTTAATATGAACAGGATGAAGACAAAGAACAGATGAAAGAAATATTGGAAATGAAACGTATTCATAATCGTTATGTGGAAAGAATGCGTGCCAGGGACCTGAACACCAAACTGTCATCGTCGTGTGGAAAAAATGCAAACGGGATAATTAATCTAAAAGCGAATAATTAATATATGTATAATAATAATAATAATAATAACTTAAATCAATATGTATGTACAATATTGTATTATGTAGATAAATCAATATTATATATATATATATATATATATATATATATATATATATAAAATTAGATGCTTGTAGTACAGATATTGTTGGACATAAAAAAAATCAATAAGAAAAACATAAAAATCAACAATATAAAATATTATTCCTAAACATAATAAAAAGACAAATTAATTTATTCAAACATATTCTAGTATAAAAAAAAATATATATATATCTAAACACCAAGGATATACAACAAAAAAAGGCAGTAGGAGGGTGAATTTCGTTATTATCTCAGTAATTTTTAAATTAACATAACACTATAACAGGTGGATTTTGGTGTAATTCAATTCAATTATTTTTACACATTTAAAATGTTGTTGTATACAGAAAAATGAATTACTTAACATCCGAAGAGCACACACTAAAACTTATAGGGGATCAATTTTTGTTTAATATAGGATTAATTTTAATTAAATTTAATTTTGCCTTTAACGAGTTACTAAACTCCCAAAAGAATTGATTTTATCAGTCTTCAATTCCCGAAAAATCGTAATATTAATAAAAAAAAATCATTATGGCGTACAAACAAAATATTATTAATTATATTTTTTCACTCGAAATCTCCTCCTTTTACATAAAATAATACTTAATAATAGAATTATGTTTATTTATTATTATACTAAATATGAAAAAGAAATAATCACTTATTTTCGCGGTTTCAATTTTTAATTTATATAATTAAATGTTTATTAAAAGTGTATATAATAAATATGCTATTTTTAAAAATTATTATTATCGTGTAATCATCCACTTTATATATTTTTATTATAAATCTTTTTTTTCCTTTTTCTTTTTTTTTTTTACAACTTTTTGTTTAAACATGTTTACTAAGTAACAATACTGGGCACAATTATTTATAACAAAAAAGATTTTATCCATACGAGAAGAAAAACAACATTACATTTTACTAATTTTTCAATAAATTGGGACTATTGAATACAATAATTTCATTGACTACAATCAAAACATAATATTTATGTAACCGAGGAACATACACACCGCGGTCACATCAAAGACACCACACAAACATTATAGCCTAATCCACGTAAATTAAGTTATGTTAAATTGAACGTCAAACAAATTAGTTTAACAAAATATGAAATCAATAGCACCAATTTTTTTTTCATATAAATAAAAAATGGCGTTTTCAAATTTCATAAAAATAGAAATAACATAAAAGTATAATTAAAAAAATAAAATGAAATAAAGATATCTAAAAAAAAAGTTTATTCTACACATTATTCTTAATATATTATTTTAACAATAGTGAAAAAAAAACAAATAAATGTAAGAACTACTATTGCTATTAATTAATGCGTATACTTGAATATTGCAAATAGTCGAATTAAATACATAACAATATATTGCGAAAAGAAAATCAATAAAACCTTATTGTTTTTGACAAAAAAAAAAATCCTGCTACATATGTATATACTTATATATATATATTAATATACACAAATGAATAATTATATAAAAGTCCACAAAAAATAAAAGAAAAATTAATTACGGAAAAACAATATGCAGTAAAAACTTTTAAAACATTGAACATTTTGATGTAAATGAAAATAACATAAAAGTCAAAAATTTGTCACAAATTTAAATTAACCATATTAGAGCATAGCAAACCATATATGTTTGAATACGTTCACATATTATATTACAAAACTCCGAACATTATTGTTTTAACAATATTCCCATCCCCCCTTGTGACTTCATAAGAACTATAATAATATTTGTTAATATTTTTTCATTAATTTACAACAAAATTCATAAATTTCCATTGTTGAAATCTTAAACGGAGTGCACACCCTTCATGTATGTATGTTGGCGTTTTCAGACTTTCTTAAGAAGATAATAAATAATTAAGAAGGTGATGTGGTAACATAGACTTACAACGACCTTCTTCATCAGTGAAGTCACGATGCTTGTTTACCAACAATAACACCCGGTCTGGACGGTCGTACCGGACTGTTTGTCGTTACCACTGTTGTACCCTGCGAAGTCTGGGAACCACTGTGAAATTGGAGGAAAGGGTTCATTTCCACCTACAGGAGAGAAAAAAAAAATATATATATATAAAAATCAAGATAAACTACAAGATTTAACACGCAATGATAAAATATGTTCGAAATCGACTATACCTTTAGCAATTTCTGATTGCTGGTCGTCGTGTGTTTAGTTAAAGCGAGTGGCGCTTCCTGGTGGTCATCGCTAAACAGGTGGTCGCCTTCAAGGTGTCTGATCGCCTCGACTATGGTCTCCAAATTCTGTCTGGAGGTACTGGTCAAGTAAACACGCGCGGACGGCATTACTTGCTGCTGCTGCTGCTGTTGCTGCTGCTGTTGTTGTTGTTGTTGATGCTGTTGTTGCTCCTGTTGCTGCGGAATAGGTTCTTCGTCCGATTTTAGCCGATCATTTTCGGCTGCGTTGTCTTCACTCTTGACAAGCACCGCGTTATCTTCCCGATCTCGCTGCACCACCAAATTATCAGACTCGTTCACTTCAATTATTTCCATACCAGCTTCCTCGCCGACCACACACTGCAAGGAAAAAACAGAGACGACATTTCTCATTACAACGTCGGTCATAAAAATAATAACCTCCTCTCATCCCCCCTCCTCTCGTTACTCTTACCGTGTTTGTATTGTGGTGATATTGGATTGTAGTCTGAACGTTCTCCTTGGTCTTTGATTCGACATACGTTTCACCCAAACGGGCCGCGTAGTCTTTCAACTGCTCCTCCAGCTCGATACGTAAACTTTGCTCTCGTTCCAAATGCGCTCTCAATTCCGTCATTTCATCGATCATCAGTCCTCCGTCTTCTAAACCTAGACATATAGAAATACACACGAATTAAAACCCGTACGATTATTTGTTACATCATACGATAATCGCTACCACAACAATATGGACTACTACACAGACTATAATAAAAGAGCACTATTAGAAAAGAGACTCTTTTTAACGTTTTTTTTTTTTTTTTTTTTGTCTATTTTAATTTTAACGTTTTCAAACATCGTAATTAAATGTTTTTCATTTAATTTCAGACGATATATAATTTTGTTACGTTTAATATGTTCTTTACGTGCGATGTGTGAACTGTAAACATAGGTATAATAGGACACTGTTTTACTAGAAAAAAAACGCATTTAAATTTGTATATTTAAGTTGCTTCAGGTAATAACGGTTACCTACTACACCAATTCAAATAATTTTTAATAATACGGTGAACGCGGCGTTTCGAGTATGCGTGCGTGTCAAGTTGAAAAATTGGGTTAGAAGAACAAGTATGCGCTTTCGCAGCTATTTTTCCAAGTATCAATTATTAAAATATATATATATATATATTGCAAATAATTTGAAAACTGAACAAATTTTAGACACAATTTGTGTGTTAAAAATATGTATACAATTTACACATATATATATATATATGTATAACACGAGAAAGAGAGAGAGAGATAAGGAAAAAAACATATTTGCTGTATCCATTCGTACAGGATTCACAGGATTAAGTCCAAGGTACTTTTTGGCATGGAATGCAAAACGAAACGCCGCCTCTCTTTTTTGGCTCAATACTGTTTTCTATAAAGGTATCCGTTTGTTCTTGCACAAAACGATAAAATTGCCCTCAAAACATAGTAAATCGTCATAAAATGCCTGAAAGAAAGCGGATTGAAGCGGGATCCTTTCTCGCATGAAACGACGATTCGCGTGCGTATTGTTAAAATAACACTGTCCAGGTTCTCGTTATTATTTATTAGTATTGTATAATAAATATAGGTCGACGGTGTATAACAGTCATATACCAATATAAAAAAATAATAATATAAATTTGATACAATTTATCAAACGCTTATGATAACAATAACTGTAAGTCAGAAGAAGAAAGGGAGTTTTATTAGCATCCCCCCCCTAACCCTGTAGAAAAAAAACATAAGTCCGATTGCAAAATAATATTTATAGTAATATTCTATAACTCGTCGTCCAGCTGTAACGACGACGACGACACAACAACAACGAAAAGTACCGTCACGAGAGCTAATGAATAAACAAATCAAGTAGAAAAAAAATCCGTGTCCCCCCGACCAAATATTACAAAAAAAAAAAACCAACAAATAACAACGCATAAACATTATAGACGCTTGCGGCACATACACAGTATTAAGTATAATGATGGATAACGAGCAATTTTCGAATAATAATAGTAATAGAGATCGCGTGCGTAGAACTGATTTTACTAGTACTTTAAAAAAAAAAAAAAGACGTTTTCTTTACTGCGAGTCCTTTAATTCGCGTAAAATCTACCAGCGTTTGACGCGGATGAAACACACGAGTACACACCACAGAGAAATCGTTAAAGAAACACGATTTTAGTCGCTTATAAAGAAAAAACAAAACGCTTTCGATAAATACGAGTATATTAATTACATAGTATGAGAAATATAACGCCCGGGCTGATAAAATACGAATTGACGCAAAGGCTAAAAGACGTACACACACACATTGTATGTCATATGAAGGACCCGCCGAGTGTTGACGACGAAAACAACAACAAACCGCGGTGATTTATATTAATTGATTTTTTTTTTTTATTCGCTAATTTTCCGTAATATTATTAACAATCGTTATTATTTTGTTATTAAAACGGATAATTTTTATTAAATCGACACGAATCACGCACCACGCGGTTCTTAAATACGAAAATGTCGAATCTCATCGCAACTGTTCGCCATAAATAAAATATATAAATTATAGACTTTACAATTATTTATTATTTCGTGTGGGTTTTTATACGAATCAACTCGACAACAACAGTACTACAACAATACGTAACACGCTATGAAATACATACATACATACATAAATGGTTTAACGTAATTAGAACTATAATCATTCGAAAACCAAAACTATTGGAGGTAAGAGTTTCCGAGATGTGAGACCCTTCATGTCGAAGTTGATAGTCCAGTTTATCGCTTCTGGTGGTGTCACTTCAAAACCTTTGCTGAATCTTTGGTATTCGGTTATAACATGTTTTATTGCTTGTTCCCCGTCGCCACAGTCACAGGCTGGATTGTCTTGAAATTTATGATAATATAATAAAAAATTGTGACTTGGGATGGTCAAAATTTGTTGAACATAGTTGAAGTAACGCAAGACCAATGTTGTACAAAATGTTCACCCCTTAAAACCAAAAATTACCTCTTTTACGGATTGAATAGCGCAAATATCTATAATTAAATAAAAACAGTCAGAAAAAAAAATTATATAATCCAGAGTTACATATTCGGTGTAATTTCGAGACTCTCTAATACACCAGTATTTTAGTAGTTTTTTTTTTTTTTTTTTGCCGCGTTTAAAAACCATTGAGAAAATAGTTTTTGTTCCAATGTTTTTGGATTGTTACCCCCATCATATTACACATAAGAAAACACTACTGAGAAAGTCGAGAAAACGTTTGAAATAAAATACCAATTAAACAAATTAATACAACTTGTTGCCGGAAACACGTCGTAACGCATGACGAGATCATCGGAGCATTCCTTCTAGTCGATAATTTGTACACGGAAAAAAAAATTAACACCATTGTGAAATCCTATAGGTTCCTCACCTCGCTAAGAATCCAAAAACAATTAGCGAATTTACTCTATTGCAAAACACAAGGATTATAATATTAGATTTGAGAAAATAACTATTTAGGTACGTCCGAATATGATGAACAGTAAGTATATGACGACAACAAGTCGTACACACGCATTACAAACAACAGGAGGTGTTTAATTACACCCACTAACAACAACAAAATTACGAGCGTCTTGGAATAAGAATTTTATGAATATTAAATTGTTAATTAATAATAAATCAAAATGCGATTAAAACCGTTAATTTTGGTTTTTGAATCGGACAGTTACAATAAGTATAAATACAATATTCTACAGAAATAAAAATTTAATTTTTCATTTTTTTTTTTTATTATTATTATTAATTCAACTGCAGCGACGTCCCAATATAAATATTAATAATATTAATAATATAAATATTCATCAGAAGGGCTAATGCATTAAGACGGGCTCGTGGCCCGTACAATGTTCGTTAAACCTTAAGCATACAAGTGTCTAGAGAGTATACCCGTATGTTATATAACATCAACGTGCAAGAGATTATATTTTATTTCCGAAGTGACATTTTAAAAGACGCGAGAAAAAAGTAAAACGTGCGTTTAATACTAATATAACAAAGTCGCAACTGAATTTATAATGTGTTTTAACATATTAATGTATTCGATACTGAAATTTGTATAATTACGTAAAAGTGCTTTTTTTTAATTGGTGTCTGTGTTTACTTACGTTTTGAAAACTAATAAATTAATTTTATCCGGGCGAAAGTGTATTTTATTTCTCTGTGAGTGTTTATCCAACGAATCCCTCGAATCATATAATACAACAACACTTCGGTAATCGCAACTTTTACGTACAAGTATAATTTTTCCAACAATAAATACCGTGCATCTTCTAAGTCAATACCCATTATTTTACATAATAATTACTTTTTTAGATTATCTCGTGCGTCTACGGGGAGCGGGAGGGAGAAAAAATTGTCGACGCATCTCCCGTTTTTAGGAAAATCGAATCTCCACTGTTTTTCGCAACAATTCCAAAACTAATTCTTCTTACAAATATTATCACATTTACTCGAATATCGTAGTAATACACGAATGAAATCCGATCGATGTGTGTGTGTGTGTGTGTGTGTGCAAATAAATAAATGTTTGTTTTAAGTTTTAGAAACTTGAGTTTGACACAATTTCTATCACGCGTAATTCTAATAAAAATCGTGGACATTAGAAAAAAAATGCGAGTATAGAAATATATATTTTTTTAAATGTACCTACTACAAATGAGAATTGTTACTATACCCGTAATCTTAGTATCGTTATAATAAACCGATGACAAATAATTATACAGTGTATTACGCATTATTTTATTTTATTTATAAACCTAATAATATAAAATATATTGGTGGGAAAAAAACATATAGGAAAACTTTAAGACTGTACATTTTTGATATTATACTTATATAACATTGATTGGGCCCGCCGAATCATCATACGAATATTATTTTAATTGCAGCGCTATGGGAAATTATTCGATAACACCTAAGCACGGCGTTATTTAAAAAATAAAAATATGACGAAACTTAAGGTTCGTTCACCGACACCACTAGGACAAATGAACGAAAATACATCTAGTGGAATTTTCTTTATTATTAAAATAATAAAAGATCTTATGCAGTTAGAAAAGAGCTCCGACAGAAATGTTTTACGCTGCGTTCGCTCTGTACAGTGGAGGAGAGACTACGCGGATTTGTTCGGCTTGCTTTCAAAATGTAAAACGAAATTATAATTTTTAAATGCTTGCAAAGCTCAACTTTAAAAGATCAAATATCGTTTCTATGGTTGCTGTTGTACCGCAATAACCCCGTTAATAATATTTTTATTTTTCATATTTAAACCGGCCCACAAATGATTTTTCTCCGATTTCGAGAACGCTTTCTTGTTTCCGAAAACATTCAACTCAATCACCATCGACATCTTTTTTCATCAAACCGTTTTCAAGGAAGAAAATTACATTTACAAATTATAATTGTTAATGTATAAAAAATCGTGAGTACGTTAAAAAAAAAAAAGAAAAAATTACGCTCGTTCGTTACACGCGCGCGCGTTCCCCCGCGATTGTACGTACGTACACCAGTTGTACAAACTGTAAAAAAATAATTTACATTATAAATTTTCGTTCGAGCGCAAACCAGACTTTTCAATTGTAAGATTGTAAAAAAAAAAAAAAGTTATAATAATACGTATGGCGACGAATGACGGTGTAAAATATTAAAGAAAAAAAATTTTTTTTTTAAACAACTCGTGTTAATAATATGGTGATAATAAATACACGCGCGGCGACTGCTTTACACGGATCAAACGGTTTTTACGGTTACAACGACATAAATATTTATCTACATGGACTTGAATTACGCGTATTTTTATAAATTATTATTAAGAAATCCAAAATTATCGGAAACGCAATAGTGTAAAATTACTCTGATGGTAATCTGATGGTATAGTGTTGATTAATATGGAAACCAAAACGATTATTTATATACATAATCAGTACCTGATGCGGTGCCGATCACTTGAATGTTGTCGGGGGATAACGCACCGTTACGATGATCTCCGTCAACGCTCGTATTCAAAATCACCACTCCTACACACACAAAAACAAATAAAAATTATTTCGCGCCGTAATGCGTTTAGAATTTTTTTCTCTCTCCTACATTTGAAACTTCGGACGTCTCGTAACAGTCCAAACTGTTTTTTTTTTTTTTTGCTATTCCCGAAGTGTTTAATGTATTTGAATTATAATGCGTAAAAAAAAAAACAAAATCGCAGTTAAAATTTTTAGCGACAAAACGTTGGATCATCTCAAACGGAAAATCCATACGATTCGAGAGTATTTCGCGAAATTCGTAAAAATGTCTAAAGAAAAAATGATCATCAGTGACGACGTTTTTTTGAAATTATTATTATTATTTTCAACAGTAAATCGAGCGGCGAGGCTCCCACGATACCAGATGAACGCGAGTAAAATCAATTATTGTATTTTAAATCAAAATGCATACAAAAACGTAAATACAACGTTTATACATAAATCGTCGTTTGAATATAATATGTAATGTTCTGGTGGTAAACCGTGTGAAAAAAAGGCCGGTAATTGTTTTTTTTTTTTAACGTTCATAATACTACATTATCCACTGCGCAGCAACTGAGACATTACGTATAAAATTCCACTATTATATTTACGACTGTAATGTCGTTATAATTATTATATTACGTGTCACGTGTGTCGATTTAATAATATACGCGAATACATACATAATATTACTTCTAAAGCTCTCTCTCTCTCTCTCTCTCTCTCTCCCGTTTAAACACTACGTCCCTAACTCATATAGGACTGCAATGTATATACACAAAATGTGTTGTGTTTTAATTTTTTAATAGTTTTAACTGAAACCGCCGTGCCAATTCCGTCTGTGCGGACGGACCAGAACGAATAATGGAGAGAGAGAGAGAGAATAGGATTTATACCCCCGAAACGTATAACGTTACTCGGAGCTCGTAACACAGACACTTTTTATTGTACATTTACCCCTCAAAATACGTAGTTCGGAAACGGTTTTCAGCCATTTTTTCAAAAATCGTTTCTATATCGTTAATATTTAAGCACTCGTGCTGCTATATTTTATACGCAAAACAACAGCAAACATATTGTTGTGAGCCGACATCCGACGTCTCGTTCGTGCGACATACGATTCCACCAATTGCCGTATTACGGAGAAAAAAAGCCTAATTTTTTTTAACCATTTTTTCTTCTTCTTTTCAATAATGAAATATAATGAATAAAAAACGCGTACCGTTTTTGTATTAATTACCGATGATTACCCAAGCGAATGTCTACACGATAACAACACACTAGCACCTTCCCCGTCCGTCCGTACGACGTTTCTTTAGTCCGGTCTAAAAAAACGCGCGCAGTACAAAATCGCGCTGAACAAATCTCTGAAATCTCCTCTTCGTCGTTTATCTACAGACACACACCACCACGCACGGTTCGAAATGGAAAACTACTCGACGACAATCGTTTATATATTACGTATAAACGATAAAGTGTCGTACACAAATGTGTTGAAAAATCGTGCCTATATATAATACATACATATACGACGCATAATCACGTTTTTCCTGCGCTCGGCGCCGAAACCGAATTCTCCAAGAGAGTGTGAAAAAACGAAAATCGCTCCAAACCCGTGCGCGGCGTACGTACGGCGTGTGCCCATTCCGAAATACATATATATATATAAAATAATACGCAAAGGCACATGTACGTGATTTAAACGAAATATTTACCTCCTGATGTATAAAAAGAAAAAACCGGCAGGTGGTACACACACCACCTCGTAGCCCCCCCGCACATTCAGTCGTCGGCGTCACAAGGCAGGTGATGGTAGAGACACGCAAGGGAAATTCGTTTCACGCACCAACAGAAAACGTATTATTACTATTACTATATACGCCTCCGTCCGTATAGGAGTTAAGCGAGAGAACGTGTGCGCGCGGGCGGTGTATTTATTATTATTATTATTATTATTATTATTATTATTATTATTATTATTATTATTATTATTATTATTATTGAAAAATTGAACAACGCTGATGATGTTTCCGAAAATTTTTATTACGATTTGTCTGAAAAAATCGGTATAATGTGCCCTATAAACAACTACACTACTTACCGGTAGAGTCTTCGATTTTACGTTTCTTGTGCACGTTGGCCGTGCTCAACAGTTCGCCCTCTTGCTTGCTCACCAGCCGTTTCAGCTGACAGTTCTGCGACAAAAGTCTCGTTTTCTCTTGCTCCAACTGGTATATATAATCGGCCGTATGTTGTAGGATCGCGGCCTGCGAAAACGAACAAAACGCCAATGACGAAATCATGAAATAAACATCGCGGGAGGAAACGCGCGCGCGTTCACATCATTTCAATAATTAGAAACGCGCGTTTATCCAGCTGCAGATTTATTGAAAATAGGTATTATGTGGGAATAGGAAAGGGACGATTTGGCCGTGCGTTTCCAACACGGAGACGCTAAATGAAAAATCTGATTTCATACGTGTGTATATTATTATATCGTCGAATCCGCGCCACTCGCGGCGGCGGTCAATAATATCGTCATTGAATGAATATTAATTCTGCGCTCTATGCGTTCGTATAAGAAAAATACGAAGAATCGCGGCGCGCATGAGAACGACATTCAAAACGCCATTAATTATTATTATTACTATTGACAATAAGTGTTCCTCTTTTTTTTCTTTTCGATTTTTACTCGATCCGCAAATCCGCCCCCCCTCCCCCTGCCTGATTGACGTATTAAAATATTTCACACGAGTTGTATAAAACATAATATAATTATAAAATTAGCGTAAAATTCTAAGTACACAATATAATGTTCGTATATATATATACTTATTTTGTTCTCTTCCCAAGTGCACGATATCGAACGTATAAACACAACGAGCGCAACACACATATAAGACCGCAAGTAACTCTTCGAACGAATACGCGACCGATAATAATTACAAAACGCTTCGTGAAATGGTGAAAAAAATCATTAAAAGCGAAAGGAATTTTAACGTGGGTGCGTGTGTTACATACACATCGAAACCAACGAGATTATTTAAAAAAAATATATATATATATATCGTTGAAACAGAAATTGATCGAACACATAACGCGTATGTGTATGTGAAGACGCGCGCACGCACTTGAGAAAACCGATTTAAACAAAAAAAAAAAAAAAAATCAAAAACGTACGGTAGTTACAATAACTATACGTGCATAGTTATGCGCGCAGACTCGAGAGAATCGAGGAGATTTCTAAACAAAAAAAACGCACAGCGGCAACACATTTTCCGACTTACATAGATCATAATTGATACGCACGCGAATACGTGAAGAGAGCAAACGAAAAAACGAAAAACAAAAAATTTATGTCGAAAGCCAGTAAGTAATAGATTCTCATCTTCTTCTTAATCTGAGATTTGTCGGACAATACATTGTGTACACACAGTATGAATACAACACTCGTTGCAGACGATTGCGGGGGGAAAAAAAAATATTTTACCAAACCAAATTAATCCGACGGTCCCGCGTATATAACTAATATATTCGTCGGTCGTTAAGAGAAGAAAAAAAAACTGTCGTCATCTATCTCGACCATCTCTCCACCACCCCCTAGTTCGCGAGAACTTTTGCCGAACAAAAAAATTGACGTCTACAGCAATCCCCCCCCTCCGGTCTGGGAAATTGTCTTCGGATCAGATGTACATCAAATATGGAGGAAAAAAAACACTCGGATTCGTATGTAAAATCGTTAAAAAAAAGTTATGTGTATCGATCATTCGATGCGGTCATCTCAAAAATGACGATCGCGCACACATACGAAAAACGTAAAACCACAGCCGACCGCGAATTAAAAATAATTATAACACAACAACAATTTAATGTAACAATTATTATTATACAAGAAAAAATAACCTTCGTCAAAATCAAAAATAAAAACCCCCCGGCCTAACCGTCAACATATAATTATATCGCTCTACGACTTGGATTTTAACGGGGGAGAAAACGAATTTATCTCCTCGAATCTAAAGAAGAAGAAAAATGAGCTTTTTTCTTTTAATCGATATAAAACAATAATAATAATAAATAATATTCTAATTATTAAAATGTATACAAACGCGAAAAAGAAAAAGAGTTTATGGTTTGAATATATTATATTGTTTGTGTAAAGCATTTTTTTTCCCTCTAAGAAAACCGAAACTATGCTAATCGCTTTGAATCCAAATTCTTTTGAGTCTGTATATTATCATAAGATCGCGCTGCTATAATAATTATCGGCTAACAATAATAACAATAATAATAATAATAATAATAATAATAATAATAATAATAATAATAATAATTAACAACGACATCGATCATCGATTGAAATAAACACGAAATATATAAATAATAATAAAACAACGTGTCTATATTACATTGTGCCATATGTCAATTCGGGCCGATACATTATTATAACGCTATTTCGACCTATTTACCGCACGTGCACTACTGCTGTAGTGACGGGAAATAATTTATCAATTAACATTTATAAACTCGTATAAACCGTATTTTCTCTTGAATTAACACACGCGCAAAGATACACACACAACGTATACGGAACACAAAAATGAACTCTTTACCGGTGTGAATTCTGCGAACACAAAATTATTAAATATAAATTACCGCACTACGACGGCGGCAGTAATTTATACTCGCAAATGGAATTCTTTGTTAATTATAATTATCCAGTTCCGTTATTCTCTATATATAATTTTTTTTTTTTTCAAAAAACGCATTTTTTTTCTTACCATCGCACAGGTTTGTAATATACGTAATATAAACGATATTTTTCGTTATTGATCCGATTAAACAAAAAAAAAAAACAGATCTATGTATTTATAACGATGATTTTAGAACAAGTGGTCTATAGAAAAGACGTTATTTTCATAAAGATTCACTACGACGTAAAGTAAAAGAAATTGCCAGAGATTGCAACACTTCGAACGATTTATCTCGTTACCAGTGGCGCACCCAAGGAGGTGGGGGACTTAGGGTCCGGACCCTCCTCCTCCTCCTCCTTGACTAATGCAATAGTATTAAATTCATCGATGAAAATCCGAATTCTTTCGTATTTCGCTGTCGACATTTGATATTTTTCAAATAAAACACTCTTTGAATAATATTTTTTTTTTTTAGGTCGGTACATATAACAAAAAAGTTTTAATGTGATTTCAATATTTTCAACACAATATTCAATTTTCGCACTATGTACACGCTATTGTATGAGGTCGGTTTTGTGCTAATATACATTATTTATTTATTATAAACGGGTTAAAACCCTGTATAAGTAGAAGTACAGTAATTTTAACTTAAACAAAATATCAGAAATAATAAGTATAACATAAATCTAAAACTAAAATAAGAAAAACAATATTGAGAATAGAGAAAAAGTGATGATAGTATGTGAAATAAACAATAAACAATTAAATACAATAAATTGTACAATTATACAAGTATTTTTGTTGTTATCTATTAAAAGTTTTGTTTTTCATACTATAGTTTCTTCACAAAAAGTTTAATTTACAAAATGATGGACATAACGAAAAATTAAACGCCCCATATATTATTATATACAATATACCGCACCGGTAATCGAAAATCGTACGCGTTTCAATATTTCAACGCACGTGTGTAGTAAGTAAAATGAATATATTTCCCATACGATCGCGATATTACGTTATAATAATCCACTTCCCTCTCTCACGACAAATTTATCGACTGAATTCATCGCATCGTGAATAGAACACAATAATACACGTTTGCACAACAGATAATACACGACAATTTTTAAAAATGTTTTGTTTACGGCGCTTTTGTATAACTTATCACTTTGACGACGATTTGTCGTTTCGATAATTAAAAAAATAATTATTTCAATTCGATATTATTATAATATTTTATTATATAAAATTAGAATATTACGCGGTATGGAAGACACTGGGAATTTATTATTATTCTTCTGCCGTGCGTCGTCGATCGGGAATTTTCTAACAAAAACTCACCGTGTACGACACGATATCGTCGTCGCATTCGGAATTTATCGTAAAGACGACCGCGAGTAAATAACTGTATACGAATAATATATATAATTACTCGGTTGTACGCAACAGCAATTGTACAAAACAGTCGAAATTAAAAAAACCGTTTACGAATTTCGATCGTTCTCGTTTTTTGTGTATAATATATATTATTGTATAACCGTATAACACTTTTTCGTGTTTTACATACGTTCCCGGCGTTCAAAATCGAAAAAACCATTTGCCGGACGATCAAACGCCGTACACAAAAACGTTTCATAAAAATATAAACGACGTCGGAATACAGTGAAACGGATTTTTTTTTTTTTTTTGTAGTTAACGTTTCCATAAAAATCACACGACGTGTGAAAGTCACGACCATAACGTGGAGTCCGTTTTCTCAAAACTCGCCGATACAATCGATTATTTTTTCATCGTTGTATGTATGTATGAAGTGTATAAATACGATTAACCGGCATGGAAATAATCGCGCGGTCCAAAAACGAACGCACGTGTTAAAAAAAAAGAAAAAAACGACTACACACAAACGGAATCCGTCCGAAATTACACACACGTGCAAAGTAATATTATTATATTATTATATATGTGGCGCATCAGAAAAGAGACACACACACACGACCCGGCGGTATATATTCGAAACCAATCGGCGGGGGCGGCCGCCCGCGACGTCTCTCCGTACAATATAATATAATTATGGTGGCGGTGGGCAGCGGCAGCACCTGCAGCGGGACAGGCGCACACCGTCCGGTTAGGAGGAACACGTAATCGTTTACCGAATTCTCGTGCGGTGTAAGAAGACCACGTGGTACACGATACACCGGTTAGTGTAGTGCGAGGAACACACACGACGCGACAAAGACGTCCACCAACTACGGCGCGCCACCACCACCGGCCATCGCACAACGATACACAAACGGCGCGACGTCGGAGAGGAGGAGTTTTGTTGTTATTGTTGGTACGGCGGCGGCCGTGCACAGGTCGTGACGGTAAAAAAAAAAAAAAAAAGAGAAATAGAAACGGTGTTACGGGAGGAGAAATCGTCGACGAACAGCTGCTCTGGCTGCGGCGCGACGTCGAATCATGCCAATGAAAACAATAATAAACAAAACAACGCGGGCTGAAAAGGACCGGAATAACCGAAAACGTCATCCGTTGGAAAGACTCCCTCCCCCCGCTGCAGGGGTTTCTCTCCGCGAACACACGACACGTAACGGAAAACGTTGTATGTCGATAGTTCTTTTCCAAGCGATTATACGTTTTTAGAGAAAACTACGGGTTTCGAAAAAGAAAAGAGGAGGGTGAAATCTTTCGGTCCTCACGTTCGAATAATAAAATTGAGACTCGCATGTTTAGTAGGTGTACTCAGTGGAGGTACTCGAAGAAACAAGCGCCCCGTGTCGTTTTAAAAATGACAAACGGCCCTCTAAACCAGCGGTGTTTTTACACGGGGACGAAGAAAGGTTGGCCCCGGCGGTCGGAAAATAAACGGAACGCCCAAAAAACATTTCGTTGCCAGCAGAGCCGTCTTGAGGTTATGTTAGGCCCTAGGGCCCAACATATTTTGGGGCCCTTTGATACATACATTTTGATATATAGGTGTATACATATATGAGTACTTGTATATATATATATATACACACACACACACATACATACATTTTTAATACATAATTTATTAGGTACCTCTAAACATTTTCCTTAAAATAAAATAAAAAATCGAAATAAATAATCGAAATTACGATATAACGTAGCTATACCATACATTAAAATAATGTACGTGTTACCGGGTATTAATTTAAAATATAGGATTAAATTTCCATTGATTCTTTTTATTGTATAACTTTTATTTAAAGGTAATTTAAAATATTTTTTCGTTCAAGATTTATATTATAAAAATTTAACAAAAAAATGTAAAATATTATATTTTGTATATTATGTAATTTATATGAATTCGGGGGCCCTTAAAAATTCGGGGCCCCGGGCCTGGGCCCGTGCCTTAAGACGGCACTGGTTGCCAGACATTTTATATGCGTGTGTGTGTGTGCGTATACACAAAACTGCATCTCTACCGAAGATTTTCTTCGGGCTACGCGCGTTCATTTATAATAAACAACAACTGGCCACAAAAAAAATCTGGATTGACCTCTTTGAAAGAACAACATATACCGCCGCGTTCGACTTGATCCTCGGCTCGAAAACGCCGTGCGCATTTGGTCGTTCTCCAAGAGTACCATATAAAAAAAACCGTCTCGGAACAAGAGATTTTTCGTTTCTCTCGTTATTATAAGTATACGATTTTATATAATATTAACATTTTTTTTTCTTACCGGACCTCGAAATATTTATTATTTTTTTTCCCGCATCGTCCGGACATTCCACCAATTGGCCCCAACCTCTATTAACAGTCGAAAAATCCTTGTTAAAACGGCGTTTTTGCACAACTACAACAAACAACAACAGCAGTTTGTCGTCTTCTCTCGCTGTTCGTCGTCGTATTTTTCAACGCGCGCGTTATTAAATATTCTACCGATAATAATATCCTCGCTCCATCCGCGCGTCTCGTGTTTTTTAAAATATTTTACGAATGTCTTTTATATTATTTATTGTTATTTATATATTCGTACACCGTATATAATAAAAATAATAATAATACACTTTTGATGATGATGATGATTGGTGCCCGCGAAAACTGGACTCGCGCAGCTGGTGGTTTCGTTGTCGTTGATAAACAACACAACAGGCAAACAATTGCGAGTTTTTTTTTTTTTCACTACACTGCGTACACACATAGAACATTCGGTTTGTTGTACGCTATTATTACGCGCGCGCGCTCTCGCATTGATGGCACTTTCGTTTTCCTTCGATACAAAATATGCAAGTTTCGTCTTTCATTCAAAATAATAATACTATAATAATACCCACCGGTGACCTTCATCACAACATTATCGTCGGTTTTTAAATATATTATTATTATTACTTATATATATCGTAATATTTTTTTTAAACGCTTGGTCGTACACACACATAATATATATATATTATTTAGTCGTTAAGTAAAGTATTATTATAAAATCGATATGGAAAACTAATCGATCGTGAAGTGTAACGGACGCGTTCCAGTTTGTTTTTATTGCCCGGGTAACTACTGTATAACAACAAAATATACATTTAAAAATACGTATATACAGAACAACCGACTAAGGCTTTGACATCATCAGCTTTTGTGCGCGCGCGTTTCTGCTGCGCTCGTGCCGGGATAGCCGCATGAAACGATTCCTCCTTAGCCCCGCCGCCGCAGAGCTCATCCATCCTTTATAGTTGTGTCGTAACTTCAGCTCGTCGTTACAGACTCGCATATACACGGCTCTCTGATGCCGTTCATCTAACGTGCGGCGTTAGAATACACTTGCGGCCCCGTTAACGTTCAGCGAACACTCGCCAATTCTAATTGTACATTAATTTTAAATATATTAAAACGATACGTTTTTAATAAATGCGCAAAAAAAAAAAAAAAAAAGCGCGGTTGTGTCAGTTAGTCGATTTAAAAAAAAAAAAAACAAATAATCATTCGATATTATAATCGCGGCATTTAAATTGATATTATATTAAAAGTGAATTGTCGTCGTTCGTGCACGGTGTACAATAATGGTTGAAAAAATTCGAGAAAAAAAAACCTGGTGACGATTCGGCGAATAAAAGAGAGATTGGAATAAAAGCGTATTACACACACGGATTATTCCGCGTGAAAATTACGATTTTTATTTATTTATTTTAGGCGAAGAAAAAGTGTAAATGGCAAAACCACCACACACACACCCGGGAATTAAGAAGAACCAATCATCACGCACAAAACACTATAATAATAATAATAACAACAACAACAACAACAACAAACACTAGGCGTCGTTGTCGTATTCTGTTCGTACACGTCGTCGTCGTCGTCGGAGTGGCCAAGGCCAACCGGTAAACGGCAGCCTGTACAGGTGAAAGAACTACTGACCTTGAATGTGTTGTGTACGCGCGTAGCATGTGTGTACTTCATAAAACGCAATATACACGACGAGAAACGTCGAGATGTAAATACAACGATGACGGCGGCGATACGGAGAAGAAAATTAAATCCGTGTTTCCAACGACCGGGAAACAACAACGCAGCGCGCACGGTGGGCAACGATATTTTTGACGGTTCATCAAATCCGTTGTTTTTAATTAACGGAATTTTTGTTTTGAATCGACATTACCCACCAACCATCACTGCCGGAGCACGACGACACTTATCTAAACGAACGAAAACCCCCCCCCCCGGTCTATTAATGTATAATTATTATGCTCTATCTGTCCGACGTGTGTGTTTACAACAGAATAATACCTACAAAAAATTATTAATTTTTTTTTTTTATGTACGATTTTTATAGCGTTCACGGTGTAAATATACGCGTCCGTGTATCGTAAAAAAAAAAAAATGTAATCAAAATAACATTTTTATTATTATTCAAGAAAATTTACAATTTGTACGGTCCAACAATAAATAAACGTTCAGCAGAACGACGAGTACAGTAACACGAAGTGACGTGACTTGAGAGGCCCCACCCCTTCAACATTCGCTTTGATATTTATTTCTACGATTGCGCCCGTATAATTAATCGAAAATTAATAACATTCTGATGTAACTGTATTGCACGAATGTTTCAAGGGACTCCGAGCAAAATAACATTAAAAAAAAAAACCGTGTCTTTTTTTATACAATAAATATAAGTGTATACACGTACGTAGACCGACGGGAAATGTAATAATACTAGTGATCGAAGTTTTAAATGGAAATCACGCGGAATCAATAACGATAGGTAGTAGTATATATATATATATCTATTTTAAATCTGAATTCTATGTCATGACTGGCAAATGAGTTTAATGAAATTATTGCCGTCGACCGAAATTCGTCTCGAGATATCCGGAGAGCAACGCTTGATAAGAATACACTAATACTAATAAATAGGTAATAACGGAAGACTTCGGATGCTGCACAGGACACATTATATCAAATCAACGCGAATCGCTACTCTTCCAAGAGTAATGGAAATATGAAGGGCAAGACGATTTCAACGCTTTTACCATTGATTTAAAGAGACATTAAAGTCTCGTTCTACCGTATTTGGAACTCGGACCGACAAATATATTATATATATATATGTATACGCAAATAGTAGTTTTGACTTGTTTGGATTCGATAATCGCACTGTGAACAACTACATACACAGAGCGAAAACGCACAGGCGAAACACATTAATGGATGGCGGCGGCATATAAAATCGAGATGCGGAGAACACCCGAGGAACGACGTGTTCGTAAGAACGTCAATTAAAAAGGGGGAAAAAAAAAGCGATGGCGGCCGCGATTAATCCGAACAAATCGCTTCGATCATACAATAATAATAAACGCCTTTTAAACGCAATGTACTACGCTGCTCATAATACTGCGACGGTGTTACTACTGCTCATCGTGCGTACGAGTGTATATCAACAAAAAAGAAAAAAAGAAACGAAATGGCGAGTAGGTACAGTAAATCAATCCATCACCGACACCGAGACGTGGGGGGGGGACACGTGACAGTTGCCGGTGACGATTGTTTTCCCTTGGTGTCGTTCGACGGAGAGACGAGAGGAACGTATGAACCGTGACGGAAATGCGGAGAAGGTGACACACGACAATCGTTTTGCGTAATTGCTGAGCATTCGCACATCACCACCACCCCCCCCTCTGAAACGAAAACAAACAAATCGTGAATTCAACCGGTAATCATATTCTAAATCTAAAGGGTAGGAGGGACGGACACTTTATAAGATTTTGCGTATACTTCTTCGAGGATTTGATTTTTTAATTTCCTTTTTTTGAAATCGAAAAAAAAAACGGAGACAAACAATCCCCCTGTATATTTCGAACGGCGATTGTGCACGAAGTTATTTTCTTCTCTCTCGGGGGACCCAAAAAAAAAAAAATATCATGAAGTCTGTTTTTTTACAAAACGATAGAATTTAAAACGCAAGTACGGCGAGTACATAATAATAATAATAATAAAACCTATAGGAGTTTAAAAAAAGAATGTCTGCGAAACGAAATATTTTTTTTGTTTTTTTAGACAAGTGCGATGACACACACCGCCGGTACTAGAAAATTATTGTAAACAATATAAACGGCGTCGAAGCTATAGGAAAAAAACATAAATAGTCTCCTCCCACACCCCCGCCGAAGCCGAAAGTATTTCGTAACATTTTTTGTTTGTTTTGAATCTCGCACAGGAAGTAACAACGTTCAAATATCCGGTGATAGAATAGTCACTTGAAAAAGTTTACCACCGTTACAGAAAACACCGACACCGCGCGCGACCTCATTATATTATATTATTATTATTATTATACCACCACCAATCGTCGTTACATAACCATAAACCGTATACACACACACATGATACACAACCAACGTATTGCGCGTGCCGTCACTCGCTCGATGCTATTCTAGTATTAGACGCGACGATATCGATTTACGATTTTCAATTCCGAACGCCGTGTGATGATGATATAAATAAGTTGACAGAGGAAAAATGAAAAGGATTTCGTATGAAAAAAAAACAAAAAAAAAAAAATGCGCTTGCAATATACGGTGATGATGATGAGGCTGCTACTACTAAACTACGTAATAGCAGTCCTCCACCACGACATCTCCCCTGCCACTAATTCCTCTATTTCGGAGTTTTCGCAAACGGTATTCTCCAGAGTGGAAATACAAACCCAACACTATATTGCACGTAAAATCATAACGATTGGGTGGTGACGTATAATTCTTTAAATACAAAAAAAAAAAACACGATTTCGAACGTTAAAAAAAAAAAATTCGTCAACTCGACGATCCACTTAATCAACCGACTAAAAGAATGATACGTTTAGAAAATAATTGTATTCGGCTCGATCGATGTGCTACGGCGAGATATCGTTGAAGAGACGATTGTGTTCCAAAAAAAAAAATCGATACGTTAAAATATTATAATAATATTCGTAACACGACTCCTCGTGTAGATAATGCTTTTGTCAAATTATTTTTTGCGTACAATGTTTAAAAGGTTTATAATTTTTTTTCGACTATTAATTTCTATTGATAAAATTGTATATTATTGTAAAAAAAAAAAAAAACAAAACGTTAATTTTACAAGAGTGTATACAAATTTATATAACACGTCCGGTATACGTGTGGGCCAGTGACGCGTAACTGCGAAAAGAAGACAAATCACGCGTCTCAAAGGAAGCTGAGGTCCTTGGCAACACCCCGAGGAATTCAATAGGAAATTTTGAAAAAAAGAAAATGGATTCAAAACCGATCGAATTTAAAATAACTTTCGGTGGATTCCGTTAAAATCTTTTATGTGAAAGCATTTTTCCCGGGTAATATTGATGTAACGAACGCGTGTATTGATCAAGGAAGAGGTAAAAAATAAATATGATATCGAAATTTCCGAAAAACACAACCGTGTTTCGAAAGACGGAGAGAAAAGGTAAAAAAAAATGTATATAATCCAAATACGATTCAAAAATTGTAAATATTATAAGAACGAAAAATATTCTTGTTTTTTTTTTTTTTTTTAATTTTATTATATTAGTTAACTATAAATAAATATATACAATGGACCGTTCTACAACAGTGCTGTATATGACACGTTAACACATGTTTTTTTTTCTTCGAAATATGATCATTAACAGACGACGCATAATAAATGCGACCTGAGAGTGCGTTTTACCACTGATCGTTTTTTTCAAGGAATAGAAATAACACGACATTTCTCTTTGCCGTCGTTCTGGCACAAAACATAGATTTAAAAGTTGTAATTTGATTTCTAAAGTGTACAGAGTACACCTATTATAAATTATTTTAAATTTAATTTTAAAAAATATTCAAATAAATTATAAACAATTGAAATAATAGCGTTCTACATTTTTACGTTAAAATAATGGATCAGATCGTCCTGTATAATAATATAATACGTAGGACCTACGTCGTAGGTGTTATAACGACGTTATTTAAACACGTACATATATTATAACTATAAATATATATATAAAGTATGTGGGCAATAATCGGGTTTGGTGAAATTGTTTTCATTTTTGTTTGTTTTTTGGTTCGATGATTATTATTCAGAAATAATTATAAATAATAACAGTAAACGAATGAAAATACCTAACGTACGTGGTGGGCCGCAGTGGAGATATTACGAGCACATGTTTTTGAGTCAATCGGCAAGGTTTACCGCGATTTTAATACAAATGCCCATAATTATTATAAGTATAAATCGATAACGAAAATATAACGTGATTTATAAATTTCACAAAATATTTCAATTAATTAAAAACGTCACAAAATTCATTATTTATTTAAACGTATCAATCGGTTATTATATATCGTCGAAGTCGGACCGTTGTGTTCTCGTTCGACACACATCAACTCTAGCTCTACCCGCACAATATTTAATTTAATTCTTAAAAAAAACTACGCATTATACGTTCAACACGTTTTTTTTTAAACGAACGACTAGAAAAAACGGTAATTAACTAACCTACACTTATATATCTCGAAATGTAATAATGTCAAATCACAGAGTATTATAGCTCGTTTTAAACATGATCACTTGATTTCCACTACGTATTTACAACCGCAATAAGTTGTGAATCATCAAAAATCATTTAAAAACCAAGTCGATTACGTAGTTACTCGCTTTTTCTTTGTTTATTACTGTATAATATATATATATATATATATATATATATATATAAAATAGGTGTTACTCACGTTTTTTTTATGTTTTTAATTTCAATCGAATAATAGGATACATTTTACATAACAAATAAAACAATTTAAACATATTTTAGTAACAATTAGAATATATAAAGTAAAACGTAATTTCTTGCCGAGTACAGGTACAAAAACGTTAAATGACTTCTACAAAAAGAAGAAAAAAAATATTACCGAAAATTGAAAAAAAAACAACTCGTATGCATTTAAATAACAATAGACTTCGTTTTGAAAAACTAAACCCGATTTACATAATATTATTATCACGTACGTAATTGAAAATCAAAAGAAATATATTTATTCTTTTCTATCACTGCAATACGCGCGCGCAAGTACTTACCCATTCGTTATTATTATTATTATACGCATATCGATCTGTCACACTTTTCCAACATTTCATCAGACCACGTTTGAATAGGTTTCAAACAAGAAATGTCATGGGAAATTTTGTCGTATAGACAAGCGATCCACGCGACTATATTAATTATATATATTACAGTCGTTAAAAAAAACCTACTGCAACGCGTCCAATTTCAAACCAACGCGTTATTTATTTATTATTTTTATATTTATTAATAAACACGAAAAAAACAACTGAGACAATACACCGATACTTTCTCTCTCTCTCTCTGTCGATTCAAATTTCAAACCGCATAAAAATAGTAAATTACAACAACAACAACAGTAACTCTGAGGAACACACTATAACACTACTATATAATAATAATAATAATAAATTATGTACAAAGCGTTAAATAAATAACATCTCGGTGGAATTGAATAATATTTCACGTAAATGTGTTGTTATATAATAATACTCGAAACGTTTACCGTTATTCGCGCAATAATAATAATAATAATAATAATAATAATAATAATAATAATGATAATAATAATAATGAAACACGTAGTATGATCATATCATATGGAAAATTTCATTCAGTACCTTTAATACTATTAATCCGACTAGAAATCTCTAAGTTCATTTTAAATAAAAAAAAACCAATAGTTAAACGTGTTTATTATTCGTTCGTATTATTGTGTTTAACAAATAATTCATTAATATCGTTGTTGTTGTTGTTGTCACTGGTGATGGTGGTGTTTTATCTCATAAAAAAAAAATACTTCGTTTTTATTTGACATTTTCAAACGCTCGATCAGTTTTAATGAATGATTTTAACGGACGAAATATTATACATTATCATACGATATTTTAATATGTACATAATCGACAAATAAATAACAACAGCACATGTTGCTCATTGCAGCTCGTACCACCGCCAACCTTGTGCTAAAAAAAAAAAAAATTGAAATTATTTGTCATTTAAGAAATAATTATACGTTCAACATACACCATAAATCGTGGTTTTTTTTTTTTTATACACACAGCCGAAGTGAGAAAATTCCTTTATATAACAATACCGAAATCGTAGGAAATGTACAACGGTAGAAACAACTCCACGTAATACAAATTCTCGTTCGAAATTAACAACAATACGCGATCGCGTCTATAAAAAAAAAGTCTATAATAATATAATATATCAGATGTGGAAGCAAATCTTTTATTTTTTTAATGAACGGCCAAAATATCAAAATTCATCGTGGACCAAATAATACAATACTGTTATAACATTTTTCTCAAAAAAAAAAAAAAGAAAAAAAAAACGTTATGCTGAAAATAAAACCTATTTTGACTTCGTAAACGTTCTTTGCACTCTCATTTTCCACACGTATTATCAAACAAATTATATTTCAAAATAAATAATAAATTCTCATTTTCTTCGGTACGAAGATAAAATACGATGACGACCGACAATGAATAATGTATTGGCGTTTTGAACTTCTTGCGGCATCAATCATCGGACGAGTAAACAAATATTCGCCAACCTAAATTTTAAATAACCAAACACGAATACAATGTTTAGAACACGTTTGTTATTTACAAAATTAATCAACTTTTTTTCTTTTTTTTTTTTTTTTGGCAGCGAAAATGGCCGAATTTGAACGTAAACCTTGAACCAATAATATATGATTGCAATAAATTATCAATTGGAATTTTATTTTTTTTTTTTACGAACTTTGTCAATTTTAAACAATCGATCACCTTTACAACTAAACGAGCATATGTATATATAAAAACGATTTTTCCAAATTTTGAAACCTAGTTAAATCCCTTTATCGTTTCTCCTTACCGACCCCCCTTCACAGAAAAAAAAAATGAAAATAATTCTACCGTTTCTATCGAAATTCTTCGAGCCGTTAATATAAAACACACATATATTAATAATGTTACGAATGTTCCAATTTTCGAAAATCGAACTAAACACAAAATAGTTCGGTTCGAGTATCGGACCTTAGAAAACGTGATTTCAACTGAATTTTTTTGAAAAAATAATTTCCATTAATAAATAAAATAGAATTGTTGTTCCGCCGTTTCTTTGGATACAAAGTAATACCGATACATTTTACATTATAGAGAGAGTAGGTAACCCGCACGGTCATAGTAAACAGCAGCAGATAAACGAGAGATCCCCCTGCCACTAATAATTTTTTTTCTCTGTATTTTCAATTTTCATTTATCCCAGGAGGATCCGGCGGAAACTCGCATTACGAATATTAATCATCAATCAAGTCGAAAAAGACGGGGGGAAAAAAATATGTTTGACGCACGTGACTCGATCGATCATTCGGCGACATCGTCCTCGTAGTAGTCGTAGTAGTAGTAGTAGTAGTAGTAGTAGTAGTAGTAGTAGTAGTCGTAGTAGTAGTCGTAGTAGTAGTAGTAGTAGTAGTAGTAGTAGTAGTCGTAGTAGTAGTAGTAGTAGTAGTAGTAGTAGTAGTAGTAGTAGTGGTAGTAATTAATGAATACCGCTGCCGCCGAAAATAACTTTTTCTTTTTTTAATGTCATTTCCCACACCGTTATATTACCACCACCGCCACCGCCGCCGCCGGCGCCGTGCACAGAGAGGACCCGACCACGCCTTTAAAAAGAGCCGCCACAGTGGTTGGAACGGGGGTGAGAGAAGGGAGTAGAGAGAAGAGACCGACGGCGGCGGCGGCGACGCAGACGGATCAATAAAAACCCTCTGGCCCGTCTCGGCGTGCGTTTTACTCACGACGATAGTACGACGGCGTGTACAAACACCAGCCCCACGCGGGTTCCACGCACGACGCAGCGTGTCCGAAAGCGCACGCGCGCCCGCGTAGGGCGACAGAGCGCCAATAGTACAACGATTACACACACACACCTCGGCGGCGGCGGCGGAACATCGTTGGAAAATGAATACAACACCACACGCATCGTCGTCGTCGTCGTCGTCGTCGATTGCGGGCGGTTTTCTCTACCCCGCCGCGGCAACGCGCGCCCGGCCGCCGCCACTCTGCCATCCAAAACACGCGTGCGCGCCGTCATATATATATATATATTCAAAACGGAGGAGCTGCTCTCCTCTCTCGTGTCCCTTATTTACACACACACGCGCGCGCGTATAAAAAATATTATACGACGACGAAATATGCGCGCGCGCGCGCGCACCTGTGTCCGAAATACGGTGCCGCCACGCCCGTGTTTCACGTTGGTCGAACGTGGAAGGAGGAGAGACGGGCGCAAAAACTCTTTTACACACACACGAAAAACTCTCCTCCCGCGGTACATACATATTATATAATATGTACACGCGAACACCATCGCAGCAGCAGCACGTGACGACCTCGTCGAAAATGTAAACACCGCTACTCTCTTGAGGGACACACGCATTTAACAACGTGTGTCCACGTGTTGAATTCCTCCTAAAGAGCAACGGCGGTGACGGCCGTACATTAAATTTAGAAAAAAAAAAAATCCCTACAGATCACTATTGCAATCAGTTTTGCGCAGCGCCGACAATTTTTTTTCTTTTTTTTATCGCGTCACACCTCAGTGTCAAACGATTTTTTTTAAACCGTATATCGATTATTATTATTATTATTATCGAAAATAAATCGTCTCCGATCATTATTAATAGTGGGTGCACCGCGTGATGACTATGCTCATGCGAATGACAAGAGACTAACACGGAATTACGACGGTAAATCGCGCGTTATGTAATATAAAAATCGGTGAAAAAAAAAAACGTTAAAGTCCGATAAAGTCAAGAGAGAAGACCACTCTGCTGTAGAACGCCTCAAGAAAATTATTTATGTATACGCGGCGCGCAGGTGAAACCTCTGAACGGCCGCCGCGACGCTCTCCGCCGAGTCACCGGAATTTTGTCCGCTATTCGTCGGATGGGGCGATAAAGGTTTGAAATTCACAAATGGTAAAAGTTATTTGTTACGACAACACGAACTTAGGAGTTGTCCTCCTAAGTCCTGTCCTCCGTCGTTGTTTTAACGGAAGTCGAGAATTTCGTATTTTTCGCAAAACGGACCTCTTTCGTCCGCTACCTACCACCAATCGCATCGAAAATTGACTGACAAAACGGACGAAACATTTGAAAGTCATTCGATAAAATTTCGTCACAACCGTCGTCGTACCATCGTTCTCTGTATCATCGTTCGAGAAGAACGATTTCGTTGCCGTTAAACGGACTAATAAACGCGAACAGCCGCGTTTTTGCTATTATCGTTTTGACATTATTTTTAAAAACTAAATAAGCGTCATTAATAAGTTCATTAATACTTTATGAAATCCGGATAACTACTAACGACAACAAACTTCGCAGGTGGGTAAAATAGCGATACCATAAATACCTTAAATATTTAATCATCCGCGAGGTAAATAATATACACAACGACGACACATCGCTCCTCTTCAATCGACACTTTCGATATGGATTATATTATAGTAGACGTGTGAACGATGAATGAGTGAGTGGTGGTAACGAATATTTAATATGTATAAAAATGAATGCGCGTAGATATTGACTTAAAAAAAAAAAAAAAAAAAGACGAAATAAAATAGGTTTTTTTTTAGCGTTATCGTATACGTATAATAATAACTCGTTATTATTTTACCACGCCACACAACTATATATATATATACACTCATACGTAACATAATATTATATAGTTAACCACTTAAATACAGTTTTGAAACCAGAATGAACGCTCGTCGTTAAATTTCCTACGAAAATAGTATATAATATTATATATATATATATAAATACTGAAATTATAAAAATAATTACAACTATTTATACCAACTGTAGAGTGTACGAGTAATTAAGGGAATTAAAAACGACGTCACGGAGAGGTCTTGTTCAATTACCTGCATTAAACTGTTTTAATAACTACTACTACTACTACTACTACTACAACAATTGATAATAATCCAGGACAAAATAGTTTGAAGAAGAAACGGTGGAAGACGTCAAATGTCTATTGGATGAACACACACAACCTCGGAACGACGCGGTTCAAACGCACGTCTACGAAATAACACAATTATTATCAAAGCGGCCGTTAGATAATGAAACGTCCGAATTATTAGTGTACACGTGATTGCCAACGTTCTGTGACGAATACGACGGCACTCTACTGAAAGAAGATTATTAAATAAGTTAAAAAAAAAAAAAATCGATATTACATGATTAAAAATGCGATAAAACGTTTTTATTTTTCGAATACTAAAAATCTGTTTTATAATTTTTTTTTTTTGGAACGATTTAACAACAACTGAACAGTTGAATTACGACGACGATCGGTATAACTCTATTAAATAAGTGTGTATCCAATACTTTTGAACATTTGACGTCACGTAGTATACATAAATATTGAAAAAGTATACAGAATGGAATTTCGTTAAAATCGCATACGTTCACGAGATATGCCGATAGCGGTAGTATTTATATATAAAAAAAAATGTATTAAAATACTTGATGAGAAACCGTTTTCTTTCAATAATAATAAAATAATATTTATACGAGGTGGGGGGAGGGCGGTTGTCTATGTGTACCTATACATTTTTTTTTTTTTTTTGTAACGAAAATAATGTAATTCATTAAACGTATTAAACGTTTAATTATTGAAATTAATACAAGACGTCCGGCGAACCCATTGATTACGCATTTTGTAAATTATAAAACTATTCGTAATGCGTATGAGGGAAAGATAAATCAAGAATCGATAAAATATATAGAACGCGGCAAACACGTTTCTGGTTCTCGAGTATAATATTATATATAAAAGCTTTAATAAAAATACGCCATGTCAATTATTACACACGACAGTTCGGCGCGGGACTTGTGGAGAGAACTAATATAAATTATTTATATGCGCTTTATATGGAGAGAATATTAATTTACGTTTTTCTTCAATCTCGCCTGTAACCGCGTACACATTATACATTCGTCTGAGAAATAGTATATTATGTGTAAACGACCAGCGAAAATGAACCGTGAAACGTCAATAATAATATTTATAAAAAAAACTACAGAATTAACGCAAAATCCGTATATTGAAGTTCGAATAACGTCCATTTAGGGAAAAAAAAATTTAATACGAACTATATTATATTATTGAATACGATGTGATGTAAAAAGAAAAAAATTTCAAACCACCATTATCGTTTTATATCGCTAGCCGTGTTTCTCGAGGAGCAAAAATATTCAAAAGGATTTCCGAATGAACGCCGTTTTTTACATCCACCAATAAAATGTACTTCTCTATACCTATACACATTGCAGCGCACGCGATTCGATTAAGTTCGCTCATTGATTTTAAAGAAAATACTCATTACGAAACGGATGAAAACGTCAAAAAAAAAAAACGTAGCAAACACATTTATATAATTTAATAATTTTCTATAAAGTAAAACACGATTTTTGAAAAATCGTAATATACATCAAATATTATTGGACCGAAACAAAACGTCAACAAAATATTATCAATAAGAATATAATACAATAACGGAAATCCATAGAAATATAATATAGAACGAACGTGATAAAATAGTGATAACACAACTCAAGTGATTAAAAACAACATCATCAACAGGAATATTCTTATACGATTTTTATTTTATAATATTTACACCTGAACGTGTATCGCCATAGCGCATGTAAAAGTATTATCAACACATAAACGTGATACGTTCGTATGGATTATAAAATAAAAGCCAAAACATTGTATTCATTGGGATAAAAAAAAAAAAATGGTAATAAGACACTGCGGTCTGCATAAAATATAAAAAATTTTAAGGTTTCACAGAGTAGAATTACAATATAAACTCATTTATGGTGGAAAAAAAATCCTTTCAAGTTTACCAACGATAACGTGTAATATAACATATGTATTAAATTAACGAAGTGTGTGTGGATTATTTTCACTACGTTCGCTACACATTGACATTTCACACAGAACGAGTATTTAATAATAATAAAACGGAAATTTTTAACACTATTTGATAACGTGTATTGGAAATAAAAATGTCGCGTATTATCTAAACTATCATATTACGAGAAAGACAAACGGTCAGATATTAAAAAAATTAAAAATAAAAACCGTCCGGAACGGTTAAAATAGCGAGTTAAAACCAATACACACCAATGACGGATTTAATTTACAATTAATTACATTAATTACCACCAATAATTGTATAAAATACACGAAGAAAAAATATGTTTTTGTCAGTCCTATTGACTCCTCTTATCGTACGCATGTGTGTAACATATAAGTGCCAGTAACATTATTATTATTGTTATTAATTTGAAAATAATTTTAAAATGTTTATCGCGTAAGAGGACGGTTTCAAATCGTTCGTTTGATAAATCATAATTATATATATATATACATAATATAAAAGCACATCGAGTATAAATATTTTACAAGACCACAGTTGTGTCTGCTGTAAAATAACTAATAATAATAATAATAATAATAATAAAAAAAACAGCATCGCAATTACGCTGTGGGGTTAGGGGCATTCTACGCAGACGATTATTCGTAGTTTTTTCCGCGGATCGAATTATTGGTGAATTTTTTTCTTTTTTTTTACTCCATTTAAACGAGTCGAGTAAGAAAAGGCGCACGCAATTCACAAGAAGTTTTTAGAAAAACGCGCGTTTTATAACACACCGTACTCGCGATGTCAATTCGAACACGAGCCCCCTTCGAACGGTATAATATTAGTATTAATAAAAATAACGTTATGCACGGGCACATAATATTATAATAGCTGTACAGCAAACAGCAAATATTATATTATACTGAATATAACGAAAAAATGTACGTGTACACCGAGAGACTGAGGCGCGGGGAGTTTTCAAAAATCAATTACCGTACCACATTATAATATTAAGTGTGTCTCCTCGCCCCGTCCACTAGCTGCTATATAGGACGCGACGCCCGGAAGACATTAAAAATTAAATTTTCGAATTACAAGGGCGGCGAAAAAGCAATAACAACAAACCGTTCTCCTCCCCACACACACACACACACGACCGTCATAAATTCTTCGGATAATAAAAAAAGAAACACTCCCCCCTGTTTGAAAAAAGTCAACGGAAACGCGCCGCCGCGTGGCCTTTGCGGGTCGTTATTAAACAAAAAAATTTTTTTTGACGGGTCTCGCGTATGCGAAATTCCGCGGTATTACCCCCACTGGCAAAACGTATTATTATTATTATTATTACGGGCTTTTGTGAACTGCGGCAATGTTTTTTTTTTTTTTAATAGGTCGTATTATGATTATTGTGTATTACATTCTGAGATGTTACGCGCGTTAGCTTTGAGAGGAAAACAATTTTTGATGATTTTAAAAAAATTATATACGCGTTATAACGACGACGTACCTCGAGAAATCGTCGTATTCTAACATATATATATTAAATACTTGTATAATAAATATTATACACCGTCCGTTTTCACAACAGTCTTATCGAATTCAACGATTAAATAACATAATATTGCTTTCAAACGTATAAAAACACGGAATAATATAATCTTTATCCGCGCGAGTGTAGTGAATTCGCACTCATTATAAAAACGATACATCCCCGCGACAACGCCTCGCGCGGATCGTTGCCCATTTTCTTCTTCTTCAATTCCGGTCATACAAATACCTTTTTCCCCGCCCCCTTTCCGATCACTTCTCGAACACGTTACAAAACGCTTGTTGTGAACAACAACACACACACACACCGAGAGTCGGGGGACTCGTGTGCGTCGGCGCGATTGCGTGTAATCCGGCTGTACACACACGACATAGTAGTAGTAGTAGTAGTAGTAGTAGTAGTATTATAATACCACTACCGGCCGCGCTTCAATTGCAGGAATGCGCGCGCGCGCGAGTCTATATATATATACCACACACACACACAGCATATACGGTCGACGGTTGACCCGAAAGAGCCCCGGTTATCCATATGCGTGGGGCAATGCGCGACGGCGGTGGCGTTGAATGAAAATTTACCGCCGCCGCCGCGCCGCGTCTGAGTCATTTCCTGTGTCGGTCCGGTCAACAACAATTCCCGCCGCGCGCGCGACTTTCTCTCTGCCGACGACGGGGGCCCCCTCCCCTCACCCGTCGTCCGATGTAACGCACACGCGCGTCGATTGCCGCACGCGTAAAAACGCAAAAAACGAACGAGTCGAGGGGAAAAGTCGAACACCCCGCCGTCCCACAAATAATAATTTAAAGAACGACGCGCATTCTACGCGTTAAGAACGACGGCCGAGACGTGCAGTAAGGGGGGGGGGCGGGAATAAACGGGAAAACTCTGACCACCCGAACGGGGGAAACGTCCGTCAGCAACACCCGGGCTCAAAATCGTCACTTCCTCCCCTCCCCCCCCCCAAAAAAAAAAAATATTCGGGTTTCAATTTTGACGATATTAAACAGAAAACAAAAAAAATTCCGAATAATATCAAATTTAACGGTTTACTGATGAGACTACACTTATTAAGTTGTGCAAACTATCATGAGAACAGAATCCGATCTCAAATAAATGATATAAACGAGGAAATTACTCTCTCCTAGTGCGATATATTATTGTTAAGTCGCAAGAACGTGTAATAATGGTTTTGAAATTTATGTATTTGGGGGGGGGGGGGTGAAAGAGATGATGTGGTGTTTTAGTCAGTGAGGTATACGCGCATATTATAATTTTAACACTCCCTCCTAAAAATGTAAGTCTAGTTTCGCCGACGCTCCGACCCGGAGCCGGATTGAAGGGGGCTAAGAGGGCCGCCATAGCAAAAAAAAATTTGGGATTGTCCATTTTTTTTTTTTGAAAAAATTATGACACAATTTTTAAAAACGTAATAAATAACTACAACATTATAAAACGGTTATTTACATCAAATATTTTTATAAAATATTTATTAAAATAATAATAAGCACCAAAAATTTCAATGCGTTTTTAATTGATGTAATGTAATTTTTTTTGTAAAATCATGGTCCATCCCCAGATTGAGTCAGCCCGAGGCCACTTATGTCATTAATCCGGCTCTCTGTTCCCATCTCCCCTACTGCGCGAGAAAATTTTAAAAATTAAGAAACGACGACGACGGAAATACGGGAGGGGGAGGAGGGTTTCAAAACCTACGCCGTTTTGTAATTGAAAAATCTGCACTTATAATGAATGCGTAACTAGAGGAAATTTAACAATAATTCGCACGTTTAGAGATTAATTCGTTTCTTGAGTTTTAAACGAATTTTTTTTTTAAACCTGTGAACAACAGTCGTTTTACAAATTGTTGCCAATTTCGACCTATTATTATTATTATTATTATTATTATTATTATTATTATTATTATAACGGTATAACAGCAACAGAGGGAAGAATGTATTGAAGTTTCTCTACAACGATCCGCGTCTTTTCGAATTTCTTATAACGAACAATGCATCAAATGTACTTCGGAAATTCGCGATTTTCTTTCTTCTCTTTTTTATTAATAATGTATATATATATATAATGAGAGAGAGAGGTAAGCGGTATACCAAAACGTTTCAAAAAAGATGATACAAAAACAAAGTATTTGACGATAAATCATTAAGTTTTTTTAAATTACGCACGGGAAATACAATTAATATCGGGAAATGATTATATTAGAATTCCATCGGAACACATAATAATAAATAATACGCGTTATATGTAGTATATCTGTAATATCTTTCATATTTAAAACGACTCCAATAAGAGCTAAATGTGTTGATTGCGTATGCGAGTATTATACCGTTTTTTTAGGAGAAAAAGCGCGATCCAGTCATATTCATTAAAACGGGACGCAGATGAAGTAGAGCAACAAAACGGGTTTTAATAAAGATTAAAAAATAAAAAAAGATTAAAATCAATAAAGATTTTGTTGTCAGTGACATTTAATTATTAAATAATTGATTCCAGTGGTCGAATGACCAAAAACTATTTAGACGCCTTTTTCGAAGACGTAGCCGTTTCGATTTCAATACACACATCAATCAGTTACGTGAGATGTCATCGTCTTGAAAACGGTTCTAAATAGTTTGATGGTAACGGTTGAGTGTAGTTTTTTCTTTCTTTATTTTTTTTTTTGTTTTTTTTTTTGAGAAACGAGAAAGCTAATTTGACTATAGCTGACCACGGAATCAGGAAAAATCTTTGAGAAAGTTTTATGCAGGAATGCAGTTCCTTCATCTCTGAAAAATTCTACCGACTGATTAATACTAAATTTATACATATAAACCATGTAGAAACGAACGATTGAAAAAAAAAATCACCAAATAGTACGAAGTTAAATTTTGCAAGCTCTTAATATACATAATAAATGCGGTGATGTAAAAAAAAAATAGACGTACGCCCAACGTTTTCTCAGGGACGAGAAGCCGATTTCATAGTTACGTGTGTAGAAATTGCGAAAGAATCATTTGGACATTTTTCTCATAATTCGAAAAGAAAATCAACTATATATATATATATACACGAGTATATACAAAAATGAATGAAAAAACGTCAGTTTTTCGAACTCGTAACGAAGGTAACATTTAAAGTAAGTAAACCGAGTAAATATCTCAGTCTCCACTGGAATGATCGATTATTTTCATTACAACACGCGTGTAATTTATACTGATATTTTAATCACGATCAAAACGTGAGACGAATAAGGAAACGTCGTACCAGGTGTACACAGCGGACAGTGTGCGCGGAGCAGACCGAAAACGATGAATATAATACGCGGTCTTTAATAATAATAATAATAAAATAATTAAAATTAATCCGGATATGTTGTAGTCCGTTTGAATGTCAATTTGTTAAGAGGTAATCAAATATGACCGTTTTCACTTTTTTTCTTTTTTCTTTTGTTCTACATCAATTACAAAACTATCGCGATAGATGGTTGGAAACGGCCGCAGTCGACGTATTCGTATATAAACGAACGAATATTTTACAATTCGTTAAAATTGCACGAGAGTCAATAATGATTAACGTCGTCCTTTTAACAAATTTCATAAATTATAATACAAAAAAAAAAAACATTTTCGATTACCACGGTTCAGAATGACGAGGATTCTTATCTCAACAAGTACGTTACTATTATTAAAAGTGACCGTTACTCGTGTTGTTACTGTTGAAATTTAATTATTTATCATTTTATAATAAAAGAAATTTGTTTGAAAAAAAAAACCCCCATTTAATAATTAAAACGAGTGATCGGGAAGCCGATGACTTTTATACGTTTTTAAAATGCCATTGACCAACGTGGCGGCAATAAGATAAAACAAATAACACGCAATCACCCATGTAGTAGTAGTAGTAGTAGTAGTAGTAGTAGTAGTATACTAAATGTGTACGGCGGACTTATGTAGTAGTATTGGTGGTGACGACGATTTTAATCGTTCATCAAAACGTGAAGTACACGGAACGGGCGGAATCGGTAGTGGGATGGGGGGGGGACGCGTTACCACAGTAACCGGTAACCGGGAAGCGGGGAGGGGAAGAACAGGGCGCGCAGCACCGGAAATCTCTGGAGTTCGATCGGTTATAGAGAGTGAGAAGGGACGGACATTTTTGAAAAACGTCTCGCGCGAGGAAAACGCGGTGGAGCGCGCAAAACGGGAAGAAGGCGAGGTGGGGGAGAGGAGATCGATACGCGCGGCGACTGACGTCACTTAACAGGCGCAAGCGTACGATCGCTGACGTCAGCGACGCCCTCGTCGGGATCGATAACGTCGCGGCGCGGCGATATCGCAGCACAGTCTCGGGCCGCCGCTCCTGCTGCGGCTGTTACTCTAACTTATTAACACACTCCGCGCGCGACACGCCGACAGAACGGCCGTTTCGAGGGAACGGGTGGAGGTGGGGGGGGGAACCGTCGCTTTTATTCGCTTTATTATTATTCGTTGGTTTGTCGGACAAAATAACGATCAGAAACCGAGTAAAAAAAACGGGTTTAATACACGCGCGACGACCACCTAGACGCGTCGCCAGCCCGATTGTGCGTAGGTCAGTTTGCGGTACACTCTACTACTATTATTATTATTACTACTACGAAATATTCGTATGATACTCGTGCGAATAAAAAAAATAAAATAAAAATAGATTCGAGAATAAATCGCGTAATGTTTATTTTCCCATTCTGATTTCCGTTTCTATTTTTACTTTTCCGTTTCTTTTTTAAACTCGACGTTTTCTCGTACGCAACACACCGTACCGTAACGATTGTTATAAAAACAGAAAGAGAAACAGACCGTATTATTATAATAATAATAATAATAATACGACGTGTAATTATAAGATACGAATGAGATATAAAAAAAAAAAAAACGAGAAATCACGCACACGCATCGTGAGAAGGGGGCAGCGGCAGCACTGTGCCGCCGTAGTACACGTACGTCGCGCACGCTGTAATTATTACGGCGGGGGATACGGGAGAGAGAGGAGCAAAGGGAATTGACGTTAATGTAATGGATGCACCGCGCGACGGCGGTAGAGTGTGGACAAATAAACATACAAAAAACAAAAAATAGTCGGTTCCAAGAATCGAACGACGCGCGCGCGCGCGCCGCGCTACGAGAAACCACATGAGCGTGAAGGACAACGAGTGCGTTGAACCAACCGCCGTCGTTGCCGCCGCCGCAGGTATATCTCAGACGTTCGTCGTGACCCAAACGCGAGTGGAGGAAACACATTTAAGGCGCGATATTAATAATAATAATAATAATAAAAATATATTCTCCTTTGGGTGGAGTGCCGCCGAAGGCCCGCTCGCGAGAGACGACGGGGACGAGACGCGCATAACAACAAATTGACGTTTTACCACGCTCGCGGAGCAAAACCGTCGTCGCGACGACGGGGTACGAACGACGACGACGGACGGAGCAGGCGGCCCCCGGGAGGGAAGGTTTATTTTTATTATTTTTTTTTCCTTTCCGCCGAATAAGCGAGATTTTTCAAGTTGGCAACAGTGTGTACGACCCGGCGCGATCCGTCAGCTGCTGCTACTACTGCGTGTTTACGAGCGCCGCATAGTGCGAGCCGCGACGACGACGCCCGAGAATAAAATAACAATAATAATAATAAAAAGAAGAATGGGAACCAATGTATCGGCGGGCGAACCGGACGCGATGGAACGATGAGAGGTGGAGGTGTACACTCCACCGGCATGTGTAATAAAACCGAAATACAAACAGCTGACTGCTGCGGGTGTACTTGTCGACAACGACGACGAAACGTAGCACCCATACCGTGGCCCCCAAACGAGTATCGCGACTTGCGTGCCACCGCTGTCGCCGACCCACCGACGGCGATGTGCATGTGTGTGTGTGTGTCTGCCCTGTGGTGCTGCTGTTGTGGTAACAACGTAATATACACAAGCGCCGCCGCCAACGCGATGACTCGAGTGAATGAAAACGTTGCGCGTATTATTATTATAATTATTATTATTATTATTATTATTATTAATTATTGTGTGCATGACGCGCGGCACTATTTTGTATACACACGCGTCGATAAGAACATAGAAAAAAAAAAGTTTTTTTTTTTTTAAAAAAAAAAACCGTAGAAAATAATAATTAATCCAAAGCCACGTGTACAATATTTCAGTGGGAAGTAGGAGGGAATGATAGGAATATTCTTCGTTGTAAATGTATATTGTTCCCGCAAACACACGACGCGTCGTCGTCACCCGCGATGTGATACACAACAGTTGATTACGAACAAACAAAATGATGCGTTGCGTGACAATCTCCGTTCCTTTTCAAAATTCAAGTTCGTACACAATTTTAAAAAATATAATTCGCGCTGCATTTTTTTCGTGACACCGATTTTCACCTCAAACGATTGCTCGTCGAGACATAACACATCGTTACTCGACGACTGCGGCAAATAAATAGCAATGTCCGTACTGAATGCCGCGGAGCAAAGACTCTCTACACAATGTCCATTTCAGATATAACACAAACAATACGCGGTTTTTTTATTATTATTATTATTATTATTAATTTGAGACTCGTCCATATTATCTGTGGAAACTGAATTAATATATACAAAGCGACTGATTTTTGATATCCAGTCGAATTAACGTATTTTTACTTAAAAATGAATCCTAGGAATTTTGAAAATACCGCGTTAATTTTTTTGTTCGTCAAAGAAATCACGGGGGAAAACAACGGATGGGGCGACTCCGAGTGCGAATGCGTAGAAAATAAGAGTGGTGTTCTGAATTTATAGTTTGACGATTGTTTTACGATGACGACACACGTGTCAATTCTGTTTTTGTTTTTCAATTAAATTAGTAAAAAAAATCAAAAGGTTAGAGAACATTTTTAAAGTATTAATATGTATTTCGTAGTTTATTTCGTAAAATAAAATCTGACCAGTTTATATCGTATTTTAATCCTACTCTCTTTCAAACACTAAATCACAGTAATCTCCCTAACACGTTTCCGTGGTAAAAACTAAAATTATTTTATTTATAATAATTATAAATGATTAGTGTCAAAAATATTTCTCGTCATTTTCCTGTACGCATACGTATATATATGCATTTGAAAAATAAGTGTTCCCGCTTCAAACCACAGCAAGAAAACATTACGAAAACCGTAATTTAGTATCGTGTTTTTCAATGCACACGACGGCGCACGTGAAATAATTTCTTTTCTGACAACGAGTGTAATCGCCGTTTTTTCTTCTTCAAAATATCAAATACAAATGGGGATACGGTTCGTTTGGAAGAGAGGACAGTCTCTCCCCCTTGTTTACGACAAGTCCACCTACGTTTGTTTACACTAATCGTGAATTTACTACTACGGGCCGTCGGTAAAACGATTTTTGGTAATAAACGGACCGAAAACACAAAAACCGATACGAAATAAAATATACGCAAACCAACTTATTACTCTTATACGGTAAACGCTTTAAATAATAATAAATACGTGAATGAGTCAGGTCGTTGCATTAATTAATCTTCCGGTCATTTTGTAAGAATTGTATATGGCAAGCGGTTTATTCTTTCTCCCGTCGTCAAGTTACCGTTTCTCCCACGCATAAAATGCTACAATGCGATAATAAATGATAAAAATAGGTAAATAAGCATTTTTTTCTTTTTTTTTTTTTAATTTACTGCATTTTAATTTATTTAATTTAATTACTTTAATTTATTGGATTTATTCCAATCAATTCGGAATTTTTCCAGTCATCGGAGAAAACTTCGTCAATGTTACATATATCATTATAATACAACGTCGACATTCGGAAATAACTGTCATCACCGCGTATAATTTCCGTAGATAATAATTTATGTGACAATCGACACATGGATAATAATATTTCATTACAATAACCTTAAAATATAGCACACGCGAGAAAGAGAACCATTCGAATAGTGACTTCTCTTTTCTTTTTTTTTAACAAACCGCTACCCCCCTCCCTTGCACTTTTATCGATATAGGGGAAGAGTGGCTTATCCGCAGATTTATTATCCGTGATAAACACCGTATAAATAATAATAATAATAAAACGTCGACGTTATAATGTATAAATTGGGCCCCACTACTACTCACCTTGCTGAGTTTCTCGCCCTCGTGGTGCGGTATTAGCGTTCGCAAGTTCTGGAAACCCGCGTTTATCGACTGCATTCGGCGCCTCTCGTTCGAGTTGGCGATCTCCCGGCGCATCCGTTTCTCGTGCTCCATGGTGGCGCTCATTTGAGGTGTCCTGTGGCCCACCACGATGGGCGTGAGTCCGGCCGGCGGTGAATCCACACCTTCCTCGGACGCGTTCGTCAGGCTACAAAAAAACAACACGACAGAGGCGCATGTGAAACAACATCCATCGAATAAACAACAAACAACAACACAAAATCGGAATGTAGCTCCTCGTCTCCTAAATAATAATACCACGGATTGGAACAAACACGATTTTTCGTTTTGTTTTTCCATAAACGCACGCGCCGAAACGGTTACCAGAGGCGGCATTGGACGCGCGTTGCTCTGACGCGTTGGTACCACGGGAAAACCTAAAAAACCCTTTGAAAATACAAACCCATACAACAGTGGCGAAACTATAAATTTTACGCCCCAAAAACAGAATCAATCATCGAGTCTTGGCCCTTCGTTCCATTGACATGGACGAGTGACCATGGTAGAGTGTTACGGCTAAGAGCCCACATGATCATATTGAAAATTTATCAGACACCGAGAATGTTACCATAATGACGTTATTACGAACAAAACCTTGCTATGATGCCACGGTTTCGACTAAATCAAATCGAATCGATTACAAATTTCAATTTTTAAATTAAATTATTGGATTAATGATTACATTTTGATATTCTTCTTTTATCGCTATAAATACAAAAAAAAAAAAAAAAATACATATAGGCCCATTCAAGTCCCTCATCGCTTCAACTATTTCCCGCTACCTCTCCCTATTTCCATTATCTCCTAGCTCCGTTTCTTATGCGATCTTTACCATGTGCTCACCCGTCTTTACCTAGGACGGCCTCTAGATCTTCTACCGTTGATTTCACATCAGTACTTAAATGTATATAAAAGTAATTAAAAATTTTAAAATCGAAAGTTGTCTATAGCTATTAGTCCCACCTACAGTATACCTGATCGAACGATAACTGCGCTATACCGATCGCGTGCCTATGTCGACTAATAAATTCAGTAACCACAAGTCATATCCGTCCATTTACCGATGTATCTGCACGCAGTGTAGATACTTTGATAAATTTTTTATGTTCCCAAAACACATCAATTCATTTTATCGAATTTATATTCTATTATATTCACATATCACGTTAATAAATGAGTACGATAATTTTTTTTTTTACACTTTAATCTCTATACGACGTGAAATTCAAAACGAAATTCAGAATTTCCGTATAAAAAACTTTCATTGACATTTGAAATATGTGTAAAATGTTTTGAAATTCTTCCAATTGAGAGGTCGAAATACCGTTTATGGATTTTTAGACAAAAATCGCCGCTCTGAGCCGTCGCCCAGCTCGCTATCGCCTACCCCCCCGTCGGCCCTAACAATAAGTTTTCAATCTGCGTTGAAAACACACGCACGTGAAGTGGCCGTAGTAACCAACTTCCATTATAATGACAGTGTAATAATAAAATAAGACGGGTATGCGCGCGAAGAAACACAAAGCGATGTCCGAGAAAAAACATTAGAGAAACTTTTGTCCCGTACTTTAAATTAATACCAGTGTGTCCCCCTCGTAATTCTTAACTCTTCAATACGGGTCTTTTTATTTACCGTTCTCTTTATTCAATTTCCAACTAAAAATAATCGAAACACGATAGAATTCATGTTTAAAAACACAATATATTACTATACAATACAATCACGGAATAAATGATTATTTATATAAATAAAAATTTCACCTATTCTGCGATATAATCTCGTTTTTATTATTATTATTATTTATTGGCAAAGAGTATTATATTAAATAAGAAAAAATATATAAAATAAATAAATAAATATATATATATCAAAATTTATACTTAAATATACAATAAAAGCCAAAGAGTATTGAATTAAATAAAATAAAAGAAGGTTGTTGTATAAATTATTTCATTACTACCGGTTTCGACAAAAAGTCATCATCAGGTAATTTAAAAAATACAACGGAGTATTAACTTATAATTTTTTATTTCTATCCTTTTAATTATTTATTTTTACGTATCCTTTTGATTTTGATTTTTGATTTAAATTTCTTTTTGTTTTCACTACTTTGTTATTTATTATATTAACCATACAATAATATTACATTTGGTTAAAATTACAATTTTCATTAGAGCATATAAACTATAAGTATTGTACAACATTATTTATGAAAAGTTTAAGACAAAAAAAAAAAAAAAAATGTCCATTATTCTTTCAAAAATTAAATCTGAAATCCCTCGGGGCGGTGAGAAGTTGGCGAAACTGGCGGGCAGCACAGGAATAACCAAACAACAACAGACGTCGTCCGCCGATGACGGTCGGGTCAGAGCGCGCGTTTTCAAGGGTGTTTGCGTGCGCGCGCGTATCGTCTGGACCGCGGCGAGCGCAGACAACGCGCGCGCGAACGATAGACGCGAAGAAAATGACCGCGGGCGAGAGCGCACGGGGACGACGAGAAATCTCAAGTACGTTTGTGTCACACAACACTTCTTTCGCTCGGAGAAGCAAACGTTCTTCCCGACAAGTTCTTCTCCTCGGCTTGTACGACGGAATTATTCTTCTTGACGCCGCAGCCACACCCCCCCACGTGTTCTTCCGTAACAATTTTTTTTTTTTTGTTTTTTTAATGCCAGCCAGCAGCGCAGTGTTGTTGTCGATCGAGTAAATTACTCGGACAAAGGTTTTAGAATTTCGTAATTACCGTAGTAGATTCGAGTGCAACGACGATTGATTGATTGCGCATTCGATAAAAACGAGATTCTGAACGGGATTTCGTGATCGTCGCGTGTTTTACAAATTGCCAGCACATGTCGAGTACACAAGCTGAAGACGAAATGAGAGAAACGACGAACGGGGAAAATTGTTTGTCGATCGTTTCATTTTTCAGAACAGAAAAATTAATATTCAATTATTTCATCAATCGGTTAGGTTGGTTCGTTACCGATGGGTCAAAAAAAACAAAAAAAAAAGTATCATGTTTTTATCCGTACGATACGGTTCTTTCTCTAGAAACACACCTGTGTTTGCGACTTTCCTGCACCGAGTCCATCCACTCCTATTCTTTTCCTCGTCCACCACGCGCAAGATTACGTTTCGTGCACGACAATCGAGAGACTCGGTCTGACGTTTCTTCATTTCACACCTTCCCATCACCCAACGCGCGTTATTCCGATTCGTAACGCGCAATGACGTAAAGAAATTCCCTTGTTCAACATCGAAATCGCAGGATTAGAGGGAATTCCATCGAGACATTATTATTTCCAGTGAAATCGCATACGCCGTCGAAATGATGCCGCAACAGCAGCAGCGCGCGGAATCCGTTAAAAACGAATTTTGTCGCTCATCCTGATGATTTCTTAGCATCGATAGTATACAACTTGTAATGTTGTAAGTATGTACACATCGTACATACGCGCACAACTCGGCTGTACATGGACGCAAACGAATGAATGCCGAGCATTTCTAACGGCGATAAAATCGAATTTTCCTTGTAAAATTTTACACACGTACAAGTAAACAAACTGAGCGCACTTAACAAGTATGTTACGCGGATATTTCCTTTCCCCACAAACAATTTACAGCGTACTAAATCATTATTATTATTTTTTTTTTATATATTTGTCCCAGTAACAGTTAATCGTTGTACGTACAAAAAGACGTGTAGACAGCAAAACGTCCAGTTTTTCATAAACACAAGGCGAATCGCATATCCCAGTTGGATACCTACCGAAAATAATAATAATAGAATTTATAAAAAATTTCTTCGCTAAATAACAACAACAATTTCTTGTATATTAAATCGAAAAAATTTCTTACTTGGCAGCAAACAACGTATTATACACGGAGGTTTGCACTAATGTTTATATGTAATAAGTTGTAATTTTTTTTTATTATTTTATTAGCTTTCAGTCAAAACTATTACGATTCAACAATAGAAAATTGTACATACAGACAGTATAATGAAAAAAACAACGAAAACCGATTTTACTAAAACACGGAACAATAACGTTTATAAGAAAATTTTGACAGAAATTTAAACCGAACAGGATATAATACAATACAGCTGAAATAGACAATGTCAATAGCCCATATAGTAGTTAAATTTTGAAATCGTTAGAATGGATAAAAGTTTAAGATGAATTCAATGAGGGAAAAGGTTACTGGAAGATAGAGAACTTTTGTAGAAGTTGACAAGAGAATAATTTTTTTTTTTAATGAATTTTTCTGCTAATCTGCTTGCACGTAGGAAATTGGACGTGTACAATTAACACGTAACGGAATTAACAGTAATCGTTAGTGCAGTTGAGAAGAGTGAACAAGAAGAATTATTGTTACAATAATTCTTATAAAATTACACGGAAAAAAAAATCGCAAAAATACAACAGATCACGCGTGAAAGGACGCATCATCGACCATCGATCAGACAATGATGATCGCATTATCAGATTTCAACACTTACAAATTTATTTTATCATTCGGTACACTAAATATATATAATATATATATAGCAGGGGTTCCAAAAAAAAAAAACTTTTTCAATTAGCGGCACCTTTTGTGAATAAATATTTTTGCCAAAGACACCTTACACACACACGTACGTCGTAGATTTACGATTTTTCAAAATGACTTTTATTTCTGCAAATATACCGTTATACAAGTTATCCAATAAACACGTGCGACAATACGACAATAGTCTGTAAAAAAAAAAAATGTTTTATTTGAATTTTTTTTTTATTAATATTTTTTATGTTTTTAGGATATATCGCAGCGCATACTTTTCTTTTTCTTGGTCATATTATAGCTCGTATTTCCGTACTTTATAGTGCTATAAAATCTGTGCCCCTGCGGATTATATTACAACGATTCGCGATAAACAGGAGGGAAATTATTAATTTTCGAACAAACCGCACGCACAAGCATTAAAAATTGTCTCCGCTCTTCACCACCGGTTTACCGACATAACAACACGCGTCCGGGAAAATATTTATCGATTTGATAAAATTTATATTGACGTGCAATCAGTGATCGAAGTGAATTAGAATAAGAGAACGGGAGAGGAGTGGAAGCAGTGTTGTCATTTCGAATTTCGAAAGGGAGAAAGTTGTGAATGGTTATAAGCGGAAAAAGTATTTTTTTAACAAAAGTCTCTATTAAAGTATATATTTTTTTATTATTGCGCGATTAAGTGGACGTTTAAATCTATTGAATGTTAACATTTTAGAAAACGAAATAGTTGTTATATAAAAAAAAAAAAAAAAATCAGGCAATTTACCTACGAATTAAAAAAAATAATTAATTTTTAAAAATCCCAGAGGGACGAATAATTTTAAACAAAATAAACGAAGAGGGGGGGGTGCGTGGAATATGCTAACTGAAAAAAAATAGTGGAAGGATGACATCCCTCCCTCATATCGCCACCAATTTCGACCGCTGGATATAATCTGTATCACGAACACACGTCGTGTAAAATGAATTATAAAAAAAAAAAAAAAATACTATAAAAGGAGACAAAACGCAACACATCAGGTACTTTAATAATACTTTTTAAAACGAAAATGCGACGAGCACGGCATGTCAATATGGTGTGTTAAACCGAGAATTGTTTCGTACATCAAACTAAGCGTCGCAGCAACGTAATTATTGTGTAGTTTTTCCGAGTCAATCGTCATAAACTTTAGACGAATTGTCTCGCATTGAAATGAAATGAAAAAAACTTAGGCGAAAGTAAATACTACAAGTGAGAAAATAACATGCGAAACGACGCCTCGAAGCTCTCGATTTTTTTGCAGCAAATGAATGCTTTCCCGGATATTCACCGCAATATTATGTACCTGTATTATAATGGTATATATATATATATAATAATTCAATAACATAGTTTTATTACAGAAATAATAGTTTTAAAAATCGCATAAATAATCGACTTATTTTCAAATAAGAATTACATAAATGTTATAACTGTGTAGTCCGGATTTACGTTTACCTATGCGCAGAGTGTTATGAGAGCAAAAAATGTGAACGATTCATTCAACGCGGAATCCGCGTGAAAAAGTTTTTATATTTATATGCATAATCGATAATATTTCGTCGGTTAGTTTATTCGCCACATCTCGGAATATTCTTGCGAGCCGCGAGGAAAAGAATTTATTTTAATTTTAACAATACGAAAGAAATATTTTCCGAATCGTTCACCGATCGTTTTTTTTTCTTTTGTATCATTTTGATACAAAAAAAAAAAAAAATCGCTCGCGATTGTACTACGCAATGAGTTATTGTAATTAAAATATTATAACAAAAAGGAATACCGATTGTGATTTCAATTCCAACCGTTAACTATATAGTGCAATTATTCTCATTATGCAAACGCGCACCTCGCTTGAATAATTATTGTGGGGAATAAAGGAAAACCGGCGAGTCTTACGCGCGGATGAATGTGAGACTTAAGACGGGCCCCGCGACGCAAGAGGAAATTTTATTTTTCGTGAAAACGAAATTTCACACAGTTGCGCGAAACTGTTGGTTTCATAGAACGTTTAACGTATCCGAAGTCAACAACAACAACAACGAAGTTTCACTTTAAAAGAAATTATAAAAAAAAAGTGACGTATTAATGTTCATTTTGTTATATTTGTCGAATTTTTAAGAGAACACAAGTCCCCCGGGACTTATAGTTACAATAAATTACGCGATATTGTCTCTTCCATCCCTCGATGAAATCATGCAAGCGAGACGAATCACGCGCGAATTCCTCCTTTTAGAATCGACGGAGTGCAAAAAATCATTTAGCTTTGGGTATTCTCAACAACCGTCGAAAAAGTCTTCAAAGAACAATATTTTAAAAAAAACAGAACAGAACAAAACCGACACGGTATTACGAGACGTCACCGCCAGTGTTCCGTTCAAATAATATCATTACGTAATCATTAATTCATTACGCATTCATTGTACGCGTTATACAACAAATACTCGATCCGGCGCGCCACACACACGTTTCGACCTCGAATGGGACGGGAAAAAAAAAATGTTTACCCTACGAAATCTCTCGTACGGTTTTTTACGGAAATAAACGCGACCACCGATTTTTTCGATAAAAACGCTATACAAATACAGTTACAGACTCTCGATAATTCGAAACCTTCGGTAATTCGAGGTAAACGCATTGAAAATCACGTGGTGATTCGAATAAAAAAAAAACAACGCATTTTAAGTACACTCGGCAATTCGAAATTAAATTTTGGGAAAACTGGCCGCTAACACGTGGACACAATTCGAAGTATATTCACCAAATGTATTTTAACTGTATTTCCATAATCTCTCTGTTAAATAACTCACAATACAATCCGTGTCGACATTTAGCTTATTATTTTCGATAAATATAACATTTTAATCGTTTTATTTCTTAACCGTCTCTAATCATAATTTCAAAATTTAATTTTAAATTTTTTCCTTGACTCTCGGTAATTCAAATTTTTTTTTTTTTTTTTTTTGCCTCTCTCGTTATTTCGTACTACTCGACAATTCGAAGTTTTTCGACATTCCCCGCGTCAACTTCGAATTATCGAGAGTCGACCGTAATAATAACATTGAAAACTACGGATATCACAAATCGACTTCCGTTTTCAAACGATTTTTTTTTAATCAACGCGTCGCCGAACGAACAGAACGACCCGTAGGACAATATTTTCTGCGTACGCGAAACGTGTGCCAAACGCGTCGCGAGTAATAATATATTTATTTATTTTTTTTTTTTTCCCCGAACGCTCGCAGACGTCCTTGTGGCGCGTTATTTTTTCGCCGTAAATAACAGCCGGCGGCCGGCCGATGCCCGTCACGCGTACAACACACACACACACACACACCACCGGTGAAAACGATCGCGTTCTGGACAAATTATTATTATTATCGCATCTCTCCGTCCGTCAGCTGTAAATGACGACGACGGCGGTTGCGGCGTTCCGGCGACGCTGTGACCTCCAGACAGGATGGGCAGCGGCGGCGGCGCACTGCCCACGGACCGGTGACTGGGCGGCGGGCGAAAGGCGGACGCGCGTGCGCGCAATGCCGACCGCAGACGGCTGACTCTGGCGTGTCTATTCCCCGACCGTCCCGCCGCCGCAATCACGCCGGCCGGCCGGCTTACGCGGCCTTCCGTCACGAAGGGCCATCTCACCTCTCGAACATTTTGCGCACCGTGGCCTAATTGAAACGCGTCTCGTGCAAATCTACGAGTTATTCGTCGACGACGACCTCGTAACGTCGGGGGAAAAAAAGAATAAAAATTTGCGCAAAATATAAACGACGAGCGCGGGCGCGCGCACGACAGCAGTGTGTGAACGACGCGGTACGGCCGTCGTTGTTGACAGCTGTGGTACCGCGCGAGAAACCGGTTGGTACGGCAGGCCACCACCACTACCGCGGTGGGGACGCGAAAAACAATAGGGGAGGACAGCAGCAGCTGCTGGTACAACAGCTGGATGCCGGCGGTGCGACACCATCTGTCGCCGAGCATCGCCGCTAACCGGCGTACACGTTAACGTAACGACGAGTCATGCCCATCTCTTGTCGGGGGAAGCCGGAGAAATTTTTTTCTCATTTTTTTCCCACCTCCCGCCGCCGTTAGTCAACACACGGATTCGTGTGCGCGTCCATTTCGTTCTCGAGAACGCGGTCGTCGCGAGAAAGAAAAGAAAATGAACACGGCGCGTTCCGTTTTGAAAAAAAAACCGATTGACCGAGGCGGCGTGCGTTACATGTTACATTGTAACACGTTATCGATTTTTTTTTTTTTTTTTTTTAAAGCGACGATTTGCTTCTCGTTTCGACGCGTTGATAAAACACACGACGAGCACAGCTGACGGGCGTGTACTACGTTATACTACCACCACCGTCGCCGCCGCCGCTAGATAAAAACGTTATAAATTTTTAATAATAATAGTAGTCGTAACGAACCCGTCGCCGATTTTTTTTTTTTATTATTATTATTTTACTATTCACTCACCTGCAATAATTCAAGTCTTCGTGATCGTATTGCTGCAAATCGTCGAACCGATCTTCCGACCTGATCGTTATGGCAGTGTCCATGTTGCGGCCCGCGTTCGGAACACACGGAACGTGACAACCGTAGAAAACCGCCGAACGGCGAATTATTATTTATCCGGCGGAGATGTTATTCTTTTCCCCGCCGTTTATTCCTCTTACCGAACCCGTGAACACTCTAGTGCGCACCACCACCGAGGGTGGAGTGTGTTCCCGTACGCTGTGAGTAAAATCCCGCAAAACCGGAATATTATGAAAATAACGGCCGAAAAAAAAAAAAATCACGGGAAAATCGACGACGATTGTTTGTAACCGGCGAAGAAGTTGTCGCGCCGGCGGCGAAACGACGAACGGGACGCGCGGAAAAACTAACGTTGAAAATCCCGTCGAGTCGACGGCGGTTTGCCCGTTGACAGCGGAGCGGACGAGAGAAAAAAAAAAATGGCGCGCGCGCGTAGACCGACGCACGTACGTACACCAACACAATGAACTGCGTTATGGCGGGAAACAGCTGTGCGCCGCGCCGTGCAGTCGGTCGACCGGCCGGCCGCCCGCCCGTCCGTCAGCGGCGGAGGCGAGTATTCTTACGCCGCCGCGCACGCGGCCACCATGTTTTTTCCGACGTTTTTCGCTACCCGTGGCCGGCCGCGATGATTTTCTTACCGACAACGCGACGAGCATTCGTCCCGTCCAGTTGCCGGCCACCGAAACGGCCGGCAAACCCGTGAAACGGCCTTTCCGAGACGGGTACTGCTCTCGTCCGACCGCTGCGTCGGCAGAGAGCGGCAGCGGGTCGGGCGACGTCCGCTAGGGAGCGGCGGCGGCGGCACAGGCCACAGACGCGTGAACGCCGTGTGTGTGAATCATTCGGTCGACCGTGAAAGCAAAGAGCTGGTCCCCACCCGAACGCGTCGGGGAAATTTTCAAATTCCGCGCGTTCGAACAAATTTCTCCCCGAGTAGGGCCCCCACTTCTTCCCCCCACCCAAATAAAATTATCGACGCCACCGAAATGTTGTGCGCTCGTACAATGGCGAAACAGAAACGCCGCCGCCACGCGCTATTGCCGCGTTTCTTAACTCGAACGCGACCACCGCGTGGAAAATAAAAATTACACTACGACGCAGTTTCTCGTAAATCGATAATTGCCGGACGAAAAAACATTTCGCATGTGAGAGACCACGTGACACGTCGCGAAGCCGCAGGAAAGAAACATTTAGAAAATAATAATAATTATAAAAGAAAACGTTTTTATATTCGAAATAAAAATTATATATAGATTTAAATATGAAATTCTTATATGATTCACTACGCGACTTTTACACAACAACAAAATCCAGTGGACAAAGTGTTCGTAGTGAAAAAAGAATGGAAAAAAAATTTCGAAACTAGCAAAACACCGATATCCTATAAATGTGGTGGACAATCGCATAGTACCTCCCTGAAAATTTTCCCTGTGCAGGGAAGGCAAAACTGTGTTTTTCTTTTTACCAAAAATACAACTGTATTTGAATTTTTTAAAAATAATACACGGACAGAAAACGTCATGAAACGCGCATTTATATATGAATAGAAAAAAAAAAACAATTATTTCCTTTAAATAATCTACACGAAAATATGTGTTATTCGGCATTTAATAAAACTTTGTATTGATCTATAGGAAAAACAAAAATAGCTCTCTCACTCTCCTTCCAACACTTATCGGGAAAAAAAGTGTTCCGCTGAAATTGGGCACACAAGACGATTGTTCGAACGTACAAAAACACGGTTTCAAATGTAGTAATAAAAAAAACAGAGATTCGAAGAAAAAAAAGTATATACACCGATTTTTACTACGAATAATTAGTGTTTTTTTACGCGTCAGTAGTGAAAAACAGGGGAAAATATTTAATCGAATTAGTGCGGGCGACTCATAAATTAGAAAATGTACAAGAGAACTTTGACTTGTATAAAAACACAGACGGAGGTAAGTAGAAGAAAAATGTACAATATTTACTCACATACACTCGGTTTTAATTTTGGTCAATACCTACGTTTTTATTTGTACTTCCCCATAGTTTTTCACACAGTTACAGGCCGCCAGCGATTCAAAGAACCATAGAAAAAATGATTTTTAAAATTGCATCTCCCGAAGTGTAGATAAAAAAAAGAATCTTTGAACACGCAAAATCCTTGGTCTGACTATTAAAGTCTGAGGACGGAATATAAAGAAGAAAAAAACTTTCCATACTATGCCACTATAATGTTACTTTTATATATATATGTAATATCAGCATACACACCAGGAGAAATCTTCCGAAAACATACATATGGAATATAATGCTGTATGGCAGCGAAACATGGACGATTGCTAATGTAGAACAGAGGAGAATAAAAGCTTTTGAGATGTGGTGTTACAGAAAGATGCTTAAAATAAATTGGACAGATAAAGGTAACTAACAAGGAAGTATTAGAAAGAACATCTGAGAAAAGAAAGGGCATAGTATCATGAAGATATGAATGGATGGGACACTGACATGTTGAGATACTGGGATTAATTATAGACGGCTGCGTTAGAAGGTAAAAATTCTAAGGGAAGACCACGAATGAAGTATATGCGACAAATAATGAAGGACCAAGGGTGTAATTCTTACGAAGAAACAAAGAGAAAAGCGAGTAATAAGGAAGAATGGAGAAGAAAATTGCTACAAACCAATCTCAGGATTGAATACAAGATATATATATATATATATATACGAAGTGTGTTCAATAATTACACAGATTAAAATTATTCCAAAATAAACTAGAGATAATTTCCAATAATTTAATGTACAATTTAAGCCTTTATCTCAAACCAGTCATTAACAGTATTCTTTTGAAGTTGGACGTTTTGTATAAAACCGTGATTACATGATGGGATATTATTATATTATATAACGTCCTGGACGACGTTCGACATCACGAACAGATGATACAATAATTGCTCTTGTTTAAGAAAAAATAAGAAATGATCGACGATTGACTGTCAGAGAAGTAGCTTTTGATGTTGACACATTACTCTTTATATATATAAATATATTTTATATCTATTTATATTTTTAAATAAGAATAATTGATATAATCGCGGTTCTATACAAAACTCTTAACTTCCTTTAATGTACAATTTGATGATACTAGTTTGAGATAACAACTTCAATTGTATATTAAAATACTGGAAATTATTTCAAGTTTATTTTATTTTTTAGAATAATTCTAATCTGAATATTTATTGAACACACCTAGTAGATATATATGTATAACAAACAATGCTCTTCATACTACAGCAAAATAATATATTTAAAGTATAAATATATAAATGCAGACAAATCATAAGAGCCGTAATGTTTTTTATTAATAAAGAACATTTATAATCCATTATTTCATTACAGAATTTGTTATTATGTGACAATATTACAATAACATTTAACAATACTTAATGATAAAATATAATTTTTACTATATAATATATTATATAAACAAAATAATAAAGGCCACAATGGTGATGAAAAGGATAGATTACAATTCCCCATTCATTTTGATTGCCGTTTACTGATGATGAAAACATATATAGATTATATAGAGAGAAAAAAAGATAATTATACATAATTATTAACTAAAATGTTGAAAAAAGTATAAATTATAATTAAACATGTAGCATTTCTCATATTAAACACTGTATAACCGCAAAATAAACTCGAATGGGTTAATTGAATGTGCTATTTTTCTAGTAACTGTTGTTTAATTTGTAATAATAATAAAAAAATAAAAATTACCACTAATTTACTATATCTATTATAAATAATAATTTATTTAGAATTTACAGATCAAAGCACTTTGGTATTAAAATAGTGTTGAAATTTGTCATTGATATTTATAACTTGTAAAATTACACTATAAACATATCAGTGTTCATGTAATTTTTAACACTAACATTAACAAATTTAATATTTTACAACCTTTCATATAAAATTTTAATTCTCTAAAAAATAGTGTTTATTATTTCATAACGCGTCATATTATAATTTTTAGAATAAATTCTACAAAAAAAAAACTATTTGAGCAAAAAATATTTTCATTAGTCTGTTATTATTTCTAACAATTTTATTAATACATCAATAAAATACAGATTTATGATGTTTTAACTGTTAAAATTCTAACCAATTGGTTAAAATTTATTTATTTTACTGAATACTATTTAATTCAACCTAATAACTCTGTTAGCGGTAATAAGTAATATATAATTATTGTAATAGTAAAATTTGTTTGCAAGCAAATACAATATAAATTATAAATCAATGGCACCCATTTCTCTAAAGACTTGGAATTTTTTGAATTATGGCAAAAGAAAGGCGTAATAAATTTATAGAACATTCAACAACAGATTTTTAGAAAAAAAATAAATAACAGTTTCTGTTAACATTTACTTGTTACGAGTTAATTTTAGTTTGATAAGTATTAAACAGTGATCCGAGTAAGAAAATCTTTCATTAAGAAACTGGGCGCCATTGACATAAATCCATTGATATCAAAGCAAACATTTATTAGTTCACGTATATTTTTTTCTTTTAGTTTTGTTTTTCAGCTGTTGTATAAGATCGTATATTTTTAACGAAGGACCAACTTTATTCCCCGTCATTTGTATTATTTCTCCTTTGTTCAGGTTCAACAATTTGTTGCCATCAATATTCTAAAAGCATTATTAAATTCGTGTAAAACAGACACATTTTTATATATTCATCATACGAAACAATTACTTGATTTGAAAAAACATCACAATACGCAGCGCACTGATTATAAAGCAAAAACTCAGACACGTCTTCTTTGTTCCATGTAATTGTATCTTTTTTCAAAAATGATTGACTTAACCCATGGTCTTCTTTAATACTCGTTGCATTCTGAAAATAATTTCCTCCGTATTAAAAGGATATAAAAAAGTATTTTTAACAACAGTTCTTTGGGGATATTATTCAATTGTTAATTGATTTTAATTTGATTTGATAAAAATAATATTTAATAAAATACACAGATTAATCTATATAGGTATTTATTAAAACTAATAAAATATTTACACAAGCCACGGGTAAAGATTGATCTGGGCCTAATGGTTCCGCTGCTGAAACTGGACTCCGTTCACAATTGGAAGTTATTTTATTGTTAGCAGCCCACATCTGACAGGACTAAATAAAATTTTGATAAAATTAGTATATTCAACAAAAAAAGAAAAAATCAATATTTTGAATAATTACATCCAACGAAGTATAACAAGAAGCAGGGACCTTTGCATGTACTGTTTTCTGTGCTATTACTAAAGACGATACAGGTGCTTTTTTGATAGGTAAACGTTTCCTAGATTTTCTACTTTTATACTTATTAGGACGATGTTCTAAAAATGAAAAAAATGAATTCAATGCAATTTATCATATATTTGATAAAAGTTATTACCTTGAATAGGTTTTGTGACAGGGCCTTCTAATTTATATCCGACCAATTCACACCAGCCCACTGGAAATATATCAGATGAGCAACAATCTAACCACTGATTAAATTCATTTCCCCATCCATCAAAATGGACTTCTATTAATCTTCCTACTGTTCTTAATATAGTAGCCACGCATACTAAATGAGGATTCATTAAATCAGTACACTCAAGTTTCATACCACGTTTAAATCCATGCTCAGGTACTTCCTACAAAAATAAATATATATATATATTTTTAATAAAAACTTTAACACACAAAAATATCAACAAGTATACACTACGTATTCCAAAAATATTAAATAATAAGTATTATGTACATAATATAATTCTAATATCATATTTTAAATAAAAGAATTAATTTAAAAGCTTACAATGTACATTGTAAAAAAATAAATAAACGCAATTTTATGAGTGTGTTTATTACACATAATACTGATACCGTATCAAAAAGATGTTTTGGAGATGCTATGCTGGATGAATTTTCTAGATAGTCTTTCCAAACAAAAGGAGTACTGCAATTTTGTGGAGGTTTCAAATTAATACCATGTGCTTCACAAAATCCAACTGGCATAATACTAGCCGATGTACAATGATAACAAAACCAATCTTTCGATGTACTGTTATAGAAGTCAATGGAGATCATTAAATAGCCGTCATTAAGCACCTTAAATAAAAACGTTAAGTTTTCTTTTGAGATAAATTTTATAATTTTTATCAAATACATTATTACTTTCATTATTGTTGCAGCACATATTGATGCAAGATTTAGAGGATCAATTGCTTCCAACTTCATCCCAACCTGAAATCCAGATTTAAATGGTAGTGACATAGGGAAAAGATCTTCTGTAGCATCGTCTTTATCACGTAATCCTTTAGATGTTCTATCACAATATTCATCAGGAGCACACAAGTTATGACCTACTCTACCAGCCCAACCAACTGGATGAATTAATGGTGAGTCTTCATGCACCCAAAACACTATAAACAATCAAGTTAATATCATTAAGCTAATAATTAGAAAATTTATGCGATTTTAATAAAAAAAATTAGTTTCTCAAAAGAAAATATACATTATGTTAACATATAAAAATAAATTACCTTGTTCTTCATTATCATAATACCTTAACTCCAACCGTTTACCAATTATATTAACAATTTTGGCTACTTTAACATTTGATATATACTCTTTATCAACTAATTCCAAAGTTAAATCAACTCTGAAACATTGCAAAATGTAATTAATGTTTTAAAGGATTTGACTAAACAACATAATATAAAATAAATTATTACCGAAATTTTGACTTCAACGATTCAAATATTTTCGTACGAAAATTTGTAGGCAATGTTCTAGCCCCTGTTAAGCGCGTAACAAGAAATTCTTTCCAATCACGATGTTTTGATTCAATAGCTACACAACATTGAGTTAATTAAATATTAATACAATTGTAATCATTTGATTTAATACTTACACTTTGGAGGTATTAATGGTTTACCCCTTGTTGCACACCATCCAACTGGATGTACGACATTAGAACACAGATTTACCCAAAAATCGCTTCTCTCCTCCAATTCGTATCCTTCGTAACGTAATTTCGCTTTATATCCTAAGAAATAAAAATGAATATATTAATATCAGCAGAAGTGTATTATATCAAATTGAAATTAACAAACCCGCAATTTTTACTATGGAGGCAACCCAATAGTAATCTGGATATTCTTCCCTAAAATTATCACAATCAGTATTCACTACTTCGACTTTAATTCCAATAGTCATATCATCCCAACAATTGGACATAGGAGCCTATTTATCAAATTTTATTTCATTTCAAAAACGTTCTTCAAAACTCTTACACATTTTAACAACACTACATACATATCGAAAACATTGAACAGGAGCAACTTCATAATTTTTCTGTGTCAAATCCTTCACCCAATCATATGTTTGAAGAATTGGTCGACAAGGCATTTTATCAGCAGAAAATAATAAATCTTCATCGACGGTGCACAAGGTAAAAGAAAGTGATTCATCAGAATTAAATTCTTTTTCGTTAACTTGATGCGTTATAGTCTGATCTTTTGCGATAGGAACGAGGCAATTATTCACATCAGTATTCGGCTAATAAAATACATACACAATAATTTTAAACAAATACGAAAAATAAATAATACCTCACACACATTCTAAATAAAACATACTATTTCAGTAAACGGCCGTTCTTCATTTATAGATGTAGAACACATGTTTGTTTCATCAGGTGTTACCCGCTTTTTTTGAGGTTCATATACAGTATCGTCAGCTTTTTCCATGGCTGCTTTAACACAAGCTTGACTGCAGTAATTCCTTAGTTTTGTGTAAAACGAATGCTTAACACCAATTGCGCCACAATGTACACAAACAGCTGTAAAAACATAATTGTATATAATTAAATTGTTTACACAACCACTTCAGTAAATACAACAGCAGCAATTGGAATAATATATGAATGTTTAAAAATAAAATTATTTCCAAATTAAAATATCTTATTCGAAAATTTAAAAAACTTGACCCATATAATGTGTCTGAAAAATCGAATATTGAATAATGACATGGTAACAATATGACAATAGAATAAAATAGAATGGTTAATACAGCTAAATATTATTAGACCTGTGTAATTATTATTTCTAAATATAATTGTTGTTATCTTATCCAATGACTTATGTTAATATTACTTATTTAAAAATTACCCATTAAGAGGAGTTATTCATTTGTTTGGTGTATCTAAATTCCTAAATATACAATATAACGAAATCATTTTAAACACAACCTAAATTTAAAGCTAATTTTAGAGTACCCACTGAAGCCTATAATGATGATAACAACATCATCATATAGCCCAGTTCGAGTGGATGTTTTTTTTTAATTCTTTGGAATTTTCCATTCCAAAATAATTATTTATTATCGTTGATAATATTAAAAAATTTATATTTTGTGGTACAAGTATATGTATTATGTTTATTTGTTGACGATATATAACCGCAATTCAATTCAGTTAACAAATTAATTCCAAAAACAAAAACATAAGTAAAAAAAAATATTTATATATATATTGTATGTGTTTGAATCAAATATAATTTTTATTTATTTAGTATAGGTATTAAAGTAAAAGCTAATTCATTTTCATAAAATAGGTATTGAATATTTGTTTAGAAAATGATATTTATCAATAGAACTGGTTTTTCGCTGTCAAAAGCGTTATTACAATTTGTGTAACGATATTGAGATATACGAAATCTATAGACATCTATTTCAAACAATCGAAACCACATATTTAAACAGATGAAAATTCAGTATGACCAAAACATAACCACCACATGTAGTATTGGAATAATAGGTAAAAAGTGGCGATGGCCACTTTTTTACTTGGCCTTTGGACATCCCTATCACAATAACAATTGGACTTTATAAATAAACATGCAAATTGTAAACAAATTACATAATTAGATGTACGCAGTGAAATAATGTTTTCATATTTGTAAAGATATGGTGCAGCTCGAATAGACGCAAACAATCGTGTTTCCTATGACGCTAGATATGATTGTTTGGATCATTTATTAATAATAAACTTGAGAAATGAAAAGATGTGCACAAAAAGGTTGTAAACCAGTTTGACGAACAATGTGATGCTAGCTAGATTGTGCATTGTTTCGTAAATTTCCATAAAAAATAAATTTGCATGCAATTATTAAATTGCCTTTATATATTTATTACTTTAAAGAATTAAAATATTATTGCGTTATAATATGCAACGTAATAAATTATAACTGTAATTACTATAATAATAGAATTTTATTTTAAACTTTGATATTTTAGTTGTGTACATTTTATAATATTGTATTTAATTGAAAAAAAGTTAACAGATAGTTTATTTCAAAAACTAGAAACTTTTTTTGATTTTAATTAATTATTCCTAAAGTACATCGGGAAATTTTGTCACAAAATAAACTAAAAATTATTAAAAAAAAAGTTCCATACTCAACGAATTTTACCAACCAGGGAAAACTTTTACGAAAACACATTGTTAAAAATTTAAAAGTTACAGATCTAGGATTAAAATGTATATTATTGAATCTCAATAATGCTGCATTGTATAATTGTACTTAATCGACAATATAAATTTATTAATAAATATATTTTCACCTCGTCCTTCTTTTTCAATAGGTAACATGTTTGGATCGGAATCTCTTTGATATGCAATTGGAGTTTTTAATTTTAATGCTGGATTTTGAATCGGTTTAATTTTTCTAGAACTAGACACATGCACTTTTCTGTCTTGTGGACCAATTTCATTTTTCTGAATAACGTTTGTATCGTTTTTTAATTCCCATATTCCGTTTGAATTATCTACTTCTTTTTTTCGATCATACACCATGTAATTGTTCATTTCCTAAAACAGAAAAAAAAGAAATAAAATCAAATTTTTTCAAAAACGATATTAAAATATTTTATAATATTTATAAATATAAATTCTCAGAAATAAACTTTTTATACTATTAATACGTATTTGTGGTACTTTTACATACTTATTTGACGTAATTAAAAAGTCATTACATATTTAAATGGTTTTTTAATAATAACTTATTTTATTTGTTTATATATTATTAAATGTTTTTGTCTTTTGAACTGTTTATAAACACACTTACTCACAACAACAAACTAGAACAGCAATTGATTAATTATTATCTGGGTCATTCTTCATAGTCGGATTACATACATCAATCTGAGTGGGAGGAGGAAAGATTAATAATTTTAATCTTAAAATTAAAGGAAATTTAATAATTTTGTTTTAACAAATTATTTAATAAATAAAGAACACATAAAAAAAAAGTACCCAATGAATCGATCTTGTTTTGTGTGTGTGTGTATTCCTCTCAAATCAACTTTACATCGATTGTAAACTAATAAGAGTATTGTTCAATGACAAGTGTTACGCATTTTCGACTCACAATTGTTGTACGTATATAACAACCAAAATAAAATACTAACCATTGTGGGTTGGACGATTTCTACAGGTGGAACAAGATTATCGAAAAATACTGAATCTATTGCTGCAGCGTGTTCCGTTTGAGAATGTGGAATGTACACACTGTTTCCATCCATCCATACATAATTCACGTGATCTAGAGGATCAAATATATATAAAAAAGATACGTTAAAAAATTAACAGCTAAATACTCGATATAAATTTTAATAAAATCTATATTTCATATATAATAATACGTCCGAGTAATTGCCTTCAGAGTAAAAATCATACGTTTACCAACCATTACGATATATTATATGAGAGGCGAACACAAGGTAGGGGTTTTGGAGTTTCGAACCGTCCTCTCGAAACATGTTCGTTGAAGCTCTGGATATTTGAGACTAACCATTTTACGCAACGATTCATCAATTTCATTCAATTACTATCAGTAACAGTAGCTTCGAGCGAATGGTCATTTTCCACACTACGGAACAGTGCAGACCTATACGCGCAACAATGCTGGAGAACCATGTTTAAACGGATTAGCACTTCTTCATATCCACAGAGATAAGTGGACCCAAACATTGGATTTGGATATCATGGATAAAAAAACCGCGAAGAATGGATATTATACCGTGGCTGCAACGTATAATACATAAGGGTATCTAATAAAGTAACGATATTCATGAACATTTTACGTTCCACTCAACCCACTCACTTCTCTCTCGTGCGCTCGCCAATACCTATTAAATATTATTATATGGGCGAGTATTGATGTCTAAAGACTTGCGTTACCGTTCCGTGTGGGTACAGTAAGAAACCGGAAAGACCGAGGAAAAAAAAGAAAGAAAAACGGTAATAATTTCCTGAAAAGTATTTACGACGAATTCGCCGTTGTTCCAACACAGGACGGTTGGAGAGAAAGGGGAAAAAATGGTTACGCCGCCGTCGGCAAGGCGAAACGTACGGCGAGACGAATCGTCGACAAAGGTATTGAAGAAGTTTCTCTCCAGATGGACGTTCGAGAGGAACGAGATAGGAAATCGACGCTGGAACAAATCGGTTTACCTTTTTCGCCGTTGTTGTAGTCCATTGTCGTGGCCACAGCGACTTGTGTACTCGCGCGCGTCAAACGCGGAACGGCAAATGATCGCCACCGGCGGAGACGGTGGTACGCGGCGTCGAAATCCGAACGGTACCACGGGACATAGCGGCGACCGGGCAACGTCGTAGTACGCGGACCACCATCATTGTACCCGGGGAAACGATAGAGATATAATTTTATATTACACACACAAGCGCGCGCACGAACGAACCGAAACGACGGGGGGGGGGGGGGTTTTAATTTTTTTGCTTTCCCTTCCGCTCTTTTCCGTTTACTTATCGCGAATATCGGCCGGGCCCGAACGACGGAAAACCGAATTGTAACAACCACACTTCTGCGTCGACGAAGCGAACGCGTTGATTTTTAGTAATATTGTGTGTGTACGCGTTATGTTATTGTATTTGATAAGAATTCTCCAACGCACTCCCGTCGTGGGTGGTGGGGGGGGGTACTCTTGGGGTCGCGATGAAGGACGAGAACGACGACGTTACAGTATTCGCGTGTTTTCGTGTGATAACAACACCGCCGGCCAATCGTGTGACTACTGGCCTCGTTGCATTTTTTTTTTTTGGAATAAAAAAAAAAAAAAAAGGAGAAAACCGAAATTCCCGATAACGTCCGCGACACGACGAACCGTCCGTCGTGCCCACATGACATTACGTGTTTTATTTACGACAAACGATCGATTCCGTTTTAAACGATAATGCGGCAAGATTATGAAATGCCGACGAAGCGCATCGCGGTCGGACGGTACGGCGGCGGCGGCACAGGGTGTGTTTTGCGCACCGCGCGATAATGGATAATTTCTCATAAACGCGCGAGTGGTTAACGCAGGGCCGGCCCGAGGTATTATAAGCGTCCCGGGCGAATTTTCATAAGGGGCGCCCTTAAAAAACGTTCGATACGCTAAATACCGTTTGGCGTAATATTTTAATATTGTTTTTATTATTTTTAATTTTAATTTAATTATTAATTTTAAAACGACATATATTTATAAAATTCTGGATAAAATAATTACTCGTACACGATTATCGATAAATGCGTTATTATTTCTTTAAGTACCTACACGGTGATTCTTAATTATTCCAAATATTTTCACAATATTTTGCCGTTTTTGGAGTGTGATCGGATTTTGAATAGATGACCACCACCGGCGTTTTGACTGAATACATCAAAAAAAAAAAAATGTCCGGCTTTCGCCGGTCGTCTGTCCGGGGCCCTAAGACGCCCCGGACAACCGCCCGTATCTTGCAGGGCCGGGGACCTGGGTTAACGTTTACGGATCTAAAGTTTTAAAACACCAAATACGCGTTTTAATACGCGATAAAAATGCTTTTGAATACAGTCGTCGTTGAAATAGAGTTAATTGTTGTTTTTTTTTTTGAAAAAAAACAAATGTAAATGATGGAGTCGGAGAGTCCAATGTGCGTGAGCAAAGATGTGTTTATTTCATGGAAATTTTCGGGGGTTTTTTTTTTTCCAGAAAATAAGGAAATGGCTTTTGCTGTGTCGTCGATTGTGAGTACATTCGTACTTGACGTTGTGTATACGAGGATAATTTGTTGACGAGTAATTTTCGTGATTGTAATCGTATGATGATTTCATTGAACCAATTGTACTTTGTGTAACTCCTCTATTTTTTCGAGCATTTTCATCACATTTTCCTCGAGCTTCTGTGAGATTAGTTTGTACGCCGTTGGCCAGGGGCGTATTTACTTCATCCCTTAGGGATGGGGGGGGGCGAATAGAAAAAAGGGCCCGTCGAATCTGTTGCCAACTTAGAATTGTCGAAAAATTATATAAAAATAATAAGTTTTAAATAAAAAAATGTTTTATGACATTTTAGTTTTAGTTCGATTAATTTTAGTTGTCAGTAGATATAGGTACATACACAAGTATCTAGGGGAGAGGCGATCGCCTTGTATACGCCCCTGCCGTTGGCGAGTATCCATTAGTTCATTATCGTTCAATAAAATATCTAAAAGTTCTTCTTTTAAACACCATCGTTCAGCAATACGCGAAACTTTAAATCATGTTAAACGATTTAAACACGGTTTTAACACGTTTTCATCGATGGAGTCGAGTGGATTCATAATTACTTAACAATTAAATATCGTTGGTAACAAAGAGGAAAAACAAAAATCGTAATAATTTACGTATGTTTATCCAACAGTGAACGTCTGGAAGGGGCGTAAAGCTGCGTCCACACTAGCCGCTGAATGCTATTTGTCAAAATTTAAAACGATGTAGACACAGAACTGTTGTGTATAGTTGTTTTCTCATCTACACAGCTTCTTATTGTCTACTGCATGCGTCCCACGTTAAAACGAAAGATTTTAAATCTCACAAGCGTTTTCATGGCTATTAAAAAAATCCACCAATCACGGATTTCCAGAACACACTACACGACGTTAAGAAACCTATTTGGGTTGTGGGGTTTGGAGAAATTATTTTATATATTTCGTCCGTTCTACAAACGTAGCACTTATATGTCGAGGAAAAAATTGTTTTATTTAAATAATTACTTCGAGGCACGTCAACTGTATTTTGCAGCTTATAATAATTGAATAAAAAATACTCTGTAAAGATGGAAATGTACATGGATTGTACAACTAAACGTTCATGATTTTAATTTTTCAATGATTTCATTCACAATCTTGTATTATTATTATTGTTATTATTATTATTATTATTATTATTATTATTATTATTATTATTATTATTATTATTATTATTATTATTATTATGTTGCAGTAAAACCGACTTTTATTATTTATTTCGACGAACAATAATTTAAATTCTATTGGTCGCCGCGGCGGTAACCGGTCATAAGTTATTGATTAATTAATTAATCGTAAAATCGTCGTCTGTGCATTGTGTGTTACAAATTGTAAGCATTCTATCCGCATTAAAATCAGTAAAATCTGTTCGGTACAGCTGTGGTCACTAAAAAAGACGCGGCATTTATACCGGACACACGGACACAGATGAGAAGAATGCGAATTTATATAAACGTACACCCGCGCATAAAATGCCAATAATTTTGTCTTGATGAAATTTTTTTTCTTTAATTGTTTTTATAGACCAATAGATTTGTCAGTGTTAAATTTCAGCTCCGTGTGTGCAATTTGTCAATTGCAAAAATTTAAAAATAAAACGTAAAATTTTGAAATTTTGTTAAATTTTTTTAAATAATTTTTTTTTTTTTTTTTTGTAGGGAACCCTTTGCACCCCCTCGCAATGTATCCACGTCATGGATATTATCACGTGGTCAATATTGGATCTTAGCTCCTTCCCCCATACGAAATTGGCACGACTGCAAAGGTGGGGTGTTCCGTCGTACGGTTTTTTTATTTCCTTAAACGAGTAACGACGTTGTGTCATGTTCTACGGTTACGTCCATTGTGAATTTTTTGTCGTTGATTACTACCGATTATAGTGTTTTATCAGCGGCAAAAGCAGCTGTTTAATCATAAAATTGCCCGTCGTAATGTGGTCGTCCCCATCGGTTTTTCTCGTGACCTGTTGAATCGCGTCGAAATTCACGGAGTACGACGATGAATTTGTTAATAATTAATCGTTTACGTGTTTTACAAATGACGAGACGCTGTTCGCACGTTGGAATCGAATTTATTTTAAAAGTGTCTTATTTCACCGAGTGAAATTCAAACGTTTCAAGCCCGCGCGCTTGACGAGATAAAACGGAATCTTTGTATTGAAACGTTTTCAGTTGCCGTTTGACTGTGTCCTGTAGTAATTCGTTTCGTAGTCCAACATTTAATTTCAGATCAGTGCTGCTGGGTCGTAATGGCGATTGTAAAAATGACCAAATCGAATTTACGCACGGAGTTAAAGAGAAGACTGTCGCAAATGACTGCCCACGAGATCGTCGAACAGTCCAATATCATAATTTACAAAGTAAGTTTACGACACTCGAACTCGCGTTTGAATTTTACTTCGGTATTTTACAGAGCCCCGCTCGTGTCACTCTACAGCTATGTTTTTTCGAGTTTACAAAATTATTCGTATTCGTACGTTTACCTGCGGATTGTGATGGTTTATGTTTTTGAATTTATCAAAACGTACGTTCGATCGAAATAAAATTCATTGACCGGTTGTATAACAGCTACGAACTAGTGACTTATTCTATTATCGGTGCGGCGGGTTTTATACTACCGTCGATAAAAATATTTTTATTATGGAAATGGAATGTAAACCCATAACGAATAACAGTAGATTTTGATTTCGAAACTATTAAAGGTTAAATGAATTTTCATTATTAAAAAAATGCATATGTTGAATATTACAAATTCCTGCCGTATGTTTATTGAAAAATAATTAAAATATGATTAAACGGGCGTATCAAAACATAATTGGTCTTTTGTCGGATTCTTTCTATCGTTTATATCCATTAAATACATATATACACATTTACAATTAAATCACTTGTTGAGATAACTCGATGAAATTATAATAATACATCATTGTTTTGTGCTTAGTTGTTGACTCATCCAGCTTACATAAGTAGCAATCGGGTTTCCGTGTATCTTAGTATGGATTGTGAAGTACAAACAAAAGACGTGGTCGAAAACATTTTTGACTCTGGAAAAATTTGTTTTATTCCGAAGTGCGCTTTTACATGTTATTTTTGTTGTAAAAAAACTGTTTATGATTTGATGTTTCGTTGTTTGTAGGTACGATAAGACCGAAATGTCTATGGTAAAGATAAATTCAATTGAAGATATAAAGAGTTTGCCAAAAACTAAATGGAATATTTCACAACCAGCCGATGACGATGTGCTCGAAGATGCATTGGTGACAGGTACTTGGTGTAATAATTATTATGATTTAAATAATATTTGGATTTAATTTTTGTACAGGCGGTTTAGATTTGATTATAGTGCCAGGCTTGGGATTCACTGTCGACGGCAAACGATTGGGTCGAGGAAAAGGTTACTATGATCGATGCATAAGTGAGTACAAGAAGAAATATCCTTGCAAAACTTTGAAAACGATCGGATTGGCATTTAGTCAACAAATGTGTGATGACATACCTATTAATCAACAAGACAGTTTGATCGACTTTGTAGTGCATCCTTAACTGTAAATAATAAGTGATATTGTTCAAACAAATAGACGGTGTTTTGTGAATGCTAATAAACATATGGACTGTGAATTTTATAGGAATTTAAGTAATACATATTTAAATGACTGAAAATATTTTACGTTTCAAGAATTTATGTCTTATCTATTACCTTGTTTTGTTGGGAATAAAATACATTACCAAGTGTTCCCTGTACTTTAGTGTATTTGTTCATTGTATCCATTTTATTATTACATCATATAAATAATAATAATAATATATTATTGTAAAACGTAATATAACTATTAAATAAGTTTATGAACTAAAAATAAATTTCAGAACGTATTAGATTTTTGTAATTTGATATTATCACAATTCACAAATTCGAAATGTTAAAAATAGTATATTTGCTGAGCATAAATATTTTTACAAGTATCGTATGGCTATAAATGATAAATAATATTACCTACATGAAATAATTTATTCGTATACTCAAGAGTTTACGAAATGTATAACTATTTTTACGCTTATATTATAAGATAAAATGTCAAGTTGACAATAAATATTCATATACGAAATATTTTATTATTATTGTTATTATAATTAAAAAAAAAAAATTGTGCGGTGTCAGTCGTCATTAACTTTACTGATGAACATTATTATGTGTAACTTTTGTAAGTGTAGTAAATTACTTGAGTACTTTAAATATATTTTGGAAATTGTTTTTAACGTTGCATAATCGTGCGATTTGTTCCAATAATCTTTGAGTACTATGCATTTAGAAAATTCGACAGAAACATGTGAATAAACAAATACTTGAATAGTAAATATAATAAAAAAAAATATTTTTAATATAAATTATTCTTTACAACACTGATAGGTGTTATATACAATAGGTTCTTGTTTTTTGTGTTTTTCAAATTAAATATTAAAATTTTTTTTTTCTTTAATTAATTATTGAAACACATTGTCTACATAAATTATAAATAACGCATTTTGTTTTATGACGACAATCACCGTAATAACGATATAATAATTAATACTTAATGTATAATAATTTAGAATAATAATAATAATAAAATATTTCACTGGACGTTTGTGGAAAATGACACATACTTATAAAACCTTAAAATAATTTAATTTGCATTGTACGCGAGCACTTTTGCCTGTCGATATATAATGTAAGTACATAAATTCGTCAATAATTTATAATTTTTAACATTTGACAATATAATAATAATGTATGTCGAGAATATAAAACGCGGACATTGTCGTCAGAGAGAGCCGAACATTTTTTGTCCTCGGGTGAGCGCCAGACTCACGGTGACCACGGACACGAGGAACATGATCAGACCAAGACATGCCGTGACCAATCGACACCAACACCGATGCTTCTTTCCCACTTTGATCTTCTGCATCAGCATCTCGGCTTGTTGTGCGTCTAACGTGAATTGCAATCCGCGTAACATTGCGCCGCAATCCTAAACAGAAAATTAACGAAAATTCACATTACTATTTTTATTGATAATAAAAAAAAAAATTCTACTGAAATATTTTCCAAAAATCTATTTAAAGTAAGAGGTGCGTACATTATTTAAATATTTCTTCTATAAAACAAGTATTGGTACTTTTAAATAATAAAATAAGAGTTTTGTTAAAATTCACCATAATCGTATAATAGGCGAGTTTTCTGTTATGGCTGTGGAATACGTGCTGCTGTTTACATTATTATATTCTTAGTATTCAGAGAAGAGTAAATTTGAAATAGGTATTTAATTTTATTAATTTTTCTAGGCTACTCAATGTATACCAACATCTGGAGTATTGTATTTGTTAAACTAATATGGTAATATGATGATAATATTTTTCGCCGGTTAACAGTCGGTTTATGCGCAGACGGTAGACCGCGGTAGAATGATAAATATATTATTATACACGGAAAAAAAGAGCATGTATGTAAAAAAAAGGCAGTTGATTACAAATAAATAAATAAAAAACTATTAGTATAAAAAGGAGAAAAATCGTTGTCAAATGCTATATGTATGGAGCGTAATGTTATAATGTATGATTGTCAAACACGAACCTACAATGAACAAGACAATAGAAGACGTTTGAAGCCATTACGGAAATGTGGACGAGCGGAGAAGATTATTGTTGAAAGCAGAGCCGGATTTGGGAAAGTGGGGGCCCTGGGCCCACCTTAAAAATATATATTATATTTCGATAACATATATTTAATATATTATTATAAGTTAATTTAATTTAATAATATATTAACATTTTCACGTATTTATCTACAACAGCGGTCAGGCGGCTTGCTACACAAGTTATATGTGTTTATTTATAACTGTTTTTCTCAAAATTGAAAACCATACCTTGTCGCTTATCCTACTCTACAAGTCATAATAATCGATTTTAAATTACTTTAATTTTACTATATAAATGATTGAACAATTTTATTCAATTTGTGATTTAAATTTATTTTGCAAATATTGTATTGTGTTTTATACTTGGTTGCGAACAAATCCCAAAACAAAAATCCTCTGGCCCCCCCCCCCCTAAATCCGGCTCTGGTTGAAAGTCAGCTGGACACAAATGAAAAGCGACGCGTAAGTGTATTGAGCCAAATAGGTAGGAGAAAAAGAAATGATTCTGTTTAGTATCGTAAGAGAAAGAATAATCTAAGACATAATCCGTTTATGACAAACATACCACCATTTGATGGGCGAATAAACGGAAACAGAGGAAAACATGTAGAGGATACGATAAAACAATAATATAGCTGACTGTAACCGATAGATAAAGACATGGAAAAAAGACTGGCTTTTAGCAGGGAGAAATGAGGAGAAACGGATTCGCAACGAAGTCCTTTTAGTAGAGAAGTGAACATGTTGTATTTAGTAGGGAAATGAACATGTTTTTACCACAGAAGTGGTGAGACGTTTTCTTAAAGGTAATAGAACTACGTTCATCGCGACGCACGCTCTCTCTCTCTCTTTCTTTCTCTCGAAATTTACGATGTAGTAGGCGTAATCCAAAATATATATTCACGTACGATCTATTTACAAGTGATCTACATCACGTCGTCGTGTATCGTTCTTCGTAGTTTTAAAAATCGTAAAACTCTCCGAGCCGTTCGCACGGATTTCGGAGGACGAGAAAGTGCATTAGTTAGTAGTAGTACGTATACGATGAAATCGCGGCGGATAAATATAGGTGGGTGTACTCATCATCGTATATCGACGAGCCGACGACTATTTAGATAAAAAAAAAAACGATACGATTCAAACGCGTTTCGTTCGATGTATTTATTTACACGCTCGTATAAATGAATTTTAATTTCATTTTACAATGTTCTAAAACGATATTAAATTATTATGTATATCACACTGTGGAGCGTCTCATGCCTCCGAATTAATCAATATTATATTTCAGGTTTGTGTAGATGGTAAATATACATATATACGTGTATAAAATATTATTAAAATAACGTGTATAATTCGAAATAATATTATAACGTTGTGAAGTTCAACGTGTTGAATACGTGTGTTACGTCGTTCTCGTGTGAGATGAGTACAAGTTTTTATTAACGGATTTTTTTTTTTTTTTTATTCTTATTTTATACGTTTGAGATTAAAAATCTCTGTAGCACTACTGACTGGCGCATTAACCCGTGTTGCTGTTGATATTTATACAACGTCAATAAAAGTGAGTGTATAGGTAGGTGGCACTCGTTTTTATATGCGACATCGCGTCCAGTTTACTTTTTTTTTTTTTTTTTTACCAGTTTTCAGTAGTAATACGAATAATATAAAATATTATAGTTATTATATATCATTATTAAATAGAATGCGAACAGTCGTATTTGTGTGGGTTTTATATATAAAATTTTTTTCAATTTTCTGTTTATAAATCAACGCAACTGTGTATAATAAGTTGTACAAAAAGTGAAATTAATAATATCGATTAATTATGAAATACAATACAATTATAGTGTAATAGAACAAATAGCGAGATTACATTTCGAATAAAACTGAGTTCGAACTCCATATATAATATATAGCAATATATTGATAAAATATAAATCGACGTTGTTTTAATTAATATATCTACTGCTGCTACTCATATATGTATATATTTTTTTTTCTCAAAATAATATTACTTTTTACACTTTAACCAGTGGTAAGTTATTATTGTTTACATATAAATACTATTTAAAACATTGGAAAGTATTTGGCCCGGATAACACTTTTAACAATTTTTTAAATAACCGTATTCGGAATACTATTCGGGTTTGAATATTTAATTTTATATTATATATAAAATGGTTATTCCGACTCGTAAAAAAAATTAACTCGCTCATAGCGTAGTTGATTAGGCGAATGAAATCCTCCCTCCTGTGGTACTATCTAAATGGGTTTGATATATAGGCGATATACGCGTATAATAAATACTTTTTTTCGCGCGATCGTTATTACGTTTTGTCAACTTAAGATTGTTTCGATTGAAATTTATTTATTGTTTTTTTTTTTTTTTTTTTGGGAGAGGAGAGGAATAATTAAATACATTTTATAACACGTATTTATACACGATTTGCCGTGTGTTTTAAACGCGCTGAAAAACTGTGTAAAATGTCCAGAGATAATTTTTAGGCGATTAAATTATTTGTGTACACTTAAAATATTATGGTCGTAACGAGTATAATAATGTGGACTACATTTTACGGACATCTGTGTAAACGAATATTGAAAACGTTCACGGCGCCGCCGTGGTACCGACCAGAACTGGTTGCCCACCACAAGCAGCCATATATTGCGTTTATCCGTTTCGTTCGGCACCGGCACTTTTTATTTTTACATAACTTCTGCAGTAGGTATTCGAATATTTTTTTTTTTTATTTCGTAGAAACGACATTTATAATAATTTATATATTAAAAAAAAAAAATATATATATATATATATACAATATAACCAGTCGAACGCGTTGAGATTCAATAGTTTAATAGTTTAATCGTTCGTTCTCGTAACGACGACACCGTCGGATGTATACATACGCGTATTTATAATATGCTGGTGGTAAAAGGTCAACCCAGCGCATATTTTACAAGAAATGCCGAGCAGTAATAGAATATTCTCGTAATCAGCCGGGTTTGAATTTGAAAAAAAAAATATGTAAAAAACAAGATAAATCCTAAACGTGGCCCTGGTCGTGATAAATATGTGTACGGCGGAGAAGGATAATATTCCGCGGCATTGCCGTTCTACGAAACATTTGAACCACCGCGGTCGGTTGCAATAATAATAATAATATTAATAAATAATAATAATAATAATAATAATAATAATATTAATAATAATAATAATAATAATAATAATAATAATAATAATATTAATAAATAATAATAATAATAATATTAATAAATAATAATAATAATAATAATAATAAGAATCGAAGCAGATCACGTAATATACAGAGGAGGGTGTACACAGCAGAGACCGTGGTCGTGGTCGTTGTCAATGTCGTTCGGAAAAAGCGGTCGTCGTCGTCCCGCGGTGAAAGCGGAATTGCGAGGGTTTCCATCGGACACGTGATTATTATTATTATTATTATAATTTTTTATGTATATGCATATATAAACTGCGCGCATATAAATATAGGCGAAAATCGCCGGATATCCGATGGTGTGTTTTTTGTATGAACACTAATATAAATGGTCATTATAATTAATTATATTATAATTAATTAATAATATTTAAGTAGGTAATAGTGTGCAATGGCATCATAACAATACAAGTATACGAATATTAAATTTAAATAATTTGTAACGTATCGTACAAGCCGTCTCCGTGTACTTTGTTGCCCTTAAAAGGAATATGCCATCTCTCATGATTCAAATTCGGTTCAGTTCGTTATAAACGGTATGGCGTGTAAAGCGTGTAAGACACGGTAAGTACGTTGGTAAAACAAGAAACGATTTAAGTTTAATTTTGATTTGTATTTTATTTTCAATACGATAATTATTATCTTTTGTGCACATTTCGGCACACTTATTGCGATTAATTGTCGGCTCTCGAACCGATAATAATAATAATAATAATAATAAGTGTGTCACAGAATAATTTTCCTTTTGTGCAACGATCGAGCTCGCACGCACGTGTTACGCGTATCATTCGTGCAATACTCGGTTTTGGACAGTTCATGTGTACATAATATTATTACCGTATCTCCTATGTACTATATATAAATATAATATACACACACACACATATATACATAATATTATAATAATATAATACTATCACGCGCGCATGTTTTGGTCGATAATAATAATAATAATAATACGACGAGCGCATAATATTATGCACGTAATATATTTATATCGTATTGTCTATGCACACACACACACACTTACATTATATTAATAAATACACTATATATATATATATATATTATATTGAGGGAGGGGATGTATATTAAAAATTGCCGACTCAAAGAGTGGTTGGGTGGGGGAAATATGCAATAAATATAATTATTATATAATTCCACACTTGGATTTCATGTGTTATTCATTTTTTTTGAAACATCTGCTCGCGTATGAATTATTATAGGTAAATGTATTAAATGTGTTCCGCGCGCAAATTTTTCGAAATTTCGTAAAAAACGTGTTTATAGCGTCACATTTGACACTATTTATCCGATTGTCAAAGGAAAAAAAAATTATATTATATATTTCGCGATAACAGCACAATAATTTAATTTCATAATGGGGAGTATTGTATGAAATGCGTTGTGGTTTATTTTGTAATATGTGCGTATAAATTGTTTAGGTATTCCATTAGTGAGCGCGTCTAAATAATAACAATAATAATAATAATAATAATAATAATAATAATAATAATAATAATAATAACAATAATAATAATAATAATAAAATGATATAACCAAAACACGTTATTTGTACGTTTTATAAATATAATATATATATATAGTATGATATGTATTATTATGACACGATCAAACGGGGTGTAAGTAATAGAATAATACTTTTAACGCGTATTGTATTATTATTTTAGTGGCAAAGTGTAGAATTTTGTGATAGAATTTTTATACACACACATATATAGAGTGTATAATGCCTAAGAATTTTTATATAACGTGTCTGGTCATTTATTCGGATAAACAGTGAATATAATAGACATTAATTATTTTAAGTAAATTACTCAAGCGTTATATAAAATCTCCGGGCGTTATAAATAAATATGTGTATATATATATATATATAGAAATGTGCGTTATAAATACGAGTGAATTCAATAAAATATATATTCTTATTTGTTAACATAATATTTATTAAATATACGTATTTATGTATTTGAAAAATGTGTTCATAAACGTTTAATTGTGAAATTTTTGAACATTTTCAGACGCGATTATACATTCGTTATTATTACGGCGCTGCGCTGTGAATTTGGATAGCATTTGGAATTAAGAAATATATTTATTTTTTTTTTTTTACTTGTTAAACACGTCGACTACCACCCATATTAACGGTAATAGGTCGTACGATAAAAATGTATTTAATGAAACCTTGTCCTGCAGCAGATCCAGTATAAATTCAGTATCATGTGGCAATCGGCCGGTATATATACCAAACTATCTCTTTAGCGACGATCGGTTTCTTCTAATGTCATAAAATTATAGACGGTAAATCGTGATCCGCCGTTTGAAAACACTCACTCAACAATATAATATTATTAATTAATAATTTAACAATTAAACGCGCGTTTATAAAAAAAAAAAAAGTTTTTTCAAACGAATTAACGTGTTTAGATAATAATATAAATAATAATAATAAAAATTATATAACGTCTTAAGACGAAATATGTGTTTTCGCCACTACTGCGTGTCGTCGTCGAGTTGTTTCTTTTCGTTTTACAATAGTGAGAGTGTTTACACAAATGTAAAATTTAATCGTAAATTTCGCTTTCTCGTTTATACGCGCACACAGAGCAGGTTACTCGATTTAAAATTAAATACCGGTATATAAACTATATTATTATATTTTGATTCAAAAAGAAAAAAAAAATTGAAATTACGTTACTTTATTCCACACGTATATCGCGAAGTTAAATGTATTTCAAATGACTAATTTTTATGAACAAAAACGCACGTTTTAATTATGTGTATAATTAAATGTTTTGCAATGAAGTGTTATTAATATTTTTGACACTGAAAGTACGTGTCTTTATTTTACACCCATTATGTAAAGATTTAGACACATTATTTGTATGTGCCTGTGTGAGTTGTAGCATTGCGAGTGTACCTACGATTGCAAAGTAACTAGCTATGTGTTCTTAGTGTGGCACAGAGAGAAAATTAAAATAATATCTGAATATTAGGACAAACAATTTTTTCAGTTAACTCAAAATATTAAAAAAAATTGGGCAGGGGTTCCCCGACGCTCGCGGGCAAAACTATTTTTCAAATGCTAAAAATTACTAAACTGATGTGTGTATAACAGTAGAAGTAATTCGATAAAATGTGTATATGTGTCTGGGTGTGTGATGGTTGTTACGAATTTACTATCATTTGTAAAAAAAATATGGGAATTTTAAGAAAAATTATTTCTTTAGTTAGCTCAAAATATTTAAAATATTGGGCAAGGGTTCCCCGGCACCCGCGGGCAATGCTATTCTACAAATGCTAAAAATATTTAAAAAATTTCACAAATGATTTGTGTTAAACAGTAGAAGTAATTCGATAAAAAATCTATATGAGAGTGTGTGTGTATTGTAGTGTTGGGAGTGAACCTTTAGTTGCAAAGCAACTGGCTATGTGTTCTTAGTGTGGCACATAGAGAAAATTAAAATAATATCTAAAAATTAAGACAAATAATTGCATAGGTTAGCTCAGAATAATTTTAAAAAATTGGGCAGGGGTTGCCCGGCGCTCGCAGACAAAACTATTTTACAAAAGCAAAAAATACAAAAAAAAACAACGTAATGGCCTAGAATAATAACTGCACATAGAGATGCATAGGGACATTCATACATAGAGCTATATACATACATATAGTGAAAAATACATAGAAGTACATACATACATAGAAAAAAAGTACATAGATAGATACGCATATAGAGGTACATATGTACATAGAGAGAGACATATATAGACATACATAGAGACATTAGCACATAGAGGTACATATATACATAGAGAGAGAGACATACATAGATGGAAATACAAACATAGAGGCATGAATGAATGAATGTCTCTATGTCTCTCTTTGTACTTTTCTCTCTATGTATTTATGTCTCTATATTTGTATTTCCATCTATGTATGTCTCTCACTCTATGTATGTATGTATGTACATCTATGTAGTATCTCTCTATGTACTTTTCTTTCTATGTATGTATAAACCTCTATGTATTTTCTTTCTATGTATGTATATACCTCTATGTACATTTTCCTCTATGTATTTTCTTTCTATGTATGTATATACCTCTATGTATGAATGTCTCTATGTACTTTTCTCTCTATGTTTGTATTTCCCTCTATGTATTTTTCTTTCTATGTATGTATATACTTCTATGTACGAATGTCTCTATGTATATCTATATATGTCTCTCTCTATGTACGAATGTCTCTATGTATTTCTATTTATGTCTCTCTCTATGTACGTATGTACCTCTATGTATTTATCTCTCTATTTGCTTTTTTTTTTGTTATATCTGAATGTATAATATGCAGTCTATAATTATTTTTTAAGAATAAATAATTCTGATATTAATATATGTGTGCAAAGCGTGAGAGAACGATGTAACACTACTTCAAAATGATGTTTTATTTATGATTTATTTATCAATTTTTTTTGTATGTATGATTAAATAGGTTTTGTGGCCAGTTTTGTTTAAGACAACGGATTTTGCGGACTATAAATGTAAAATAGAATATTTTAAACGAATAATCATTAAGACGGAATGTATACATATTTTTTCTTCTTCTCGTAGTCAGAAATAAAAATGTTGTTAATTTTTTATTATTGTTTTCCTATTTTTACACTGACAAAATAATGAACGGCGATAAAGTTACGAATACATTATATTGTTCTGTATTTCTATAACGAAATTTAAATGTATTAAAATGTTATTATATTTTTTAAATAAGAATTTATAATTAAATCTGAACGACTTCTATCGTATATATTTATTTACTTGTTTATGCGTGTATCTGATAAATTGTATAGAAATACGATTATTTAAAAAAAAAAAAAATCCCTTTGTCGTTTTAATAATAATTATCGCGTTTAGAGTTTAAAGTTGTTAGAGACATTTTTTTTTTTTTTTGCACGATTGTATATATATACAATATAATGATCGAAATGAACAAATACCCACGTATAATATTTACAATCGTCAATTAATCCATTTCGTATATCGTTATATAATAATAATAATAATAATAATAATAATAATAATAATAATAATAATAATAATAATAATAATAAAATAATAATAATTATGTACAGTACGAGTAAAGTAAAATAAAACGCGGGTATTTCGTATTATTTTACTGTTCACAGTAGTGTTTTAAATTTTAATCGTTGTTATTGTCAGTTTTCTTTATATATATATATATATATATATATGGTGTGAGTAAATTTTTATGTATACGCATGTACGTTAAGTGTATTATTAATAGCGATCATTTGGCCATGACATACTCCAGATTTAAATTGTTTTCAGTTGCACAAACACGCACCGGCCGTCCGCAACGGTATAATAATTATTATTATTATTATTATTGTGTTTTTTTTTTCGATATTTTTTATGTCACGCGCACTTTTATACCCTAAACGGAACGGGTGAATTTTTTTCGGTTTCATTCCCTTCCACCCGCCCACCCTCTCACCAAAAAAAATTGAAGAATAAAAAAGACAACCAACAGATGGGACCGCGAGCGTACGCAACAAGAGCCGATCTCGTCCGACGAAATTGATCGGAGACTACTGCGCAGGATAATATTTGTCTCATGTAGTGTCTCTGAAGGTCGTGTAACAGGAGGGGGACGAATTTTTAAAAAAAAATTTTTTCACTTTAAAAGAGTATTCAATTTTACCTTTTTTTTTATTTATTTATCAGGATTAAATATATAAGTATACAAACGAAATTTGTTATTTTTTTCAAATTTTGTCTATTTTTAAGAATAAATAAATATTCATACTATGATTATTTAACAGTATTAAGTATTATATTTCTATTCGAAGTTGTAAGAATTCAACCGCATGATATATTTTATGTAGTCTATATATGATCTACGCCGTCTTTCGTTTCAATATTCAATTAAAATGAGTTAAAATTGAGCGAACTAAGCGTACTTGATTGCAAGATAATATCGTTGGCGTCTAATTTTGAACGGAAAAATGCGTTTTCACCGACTGTGATAATTGTATACGATCAAACATTATAATATTTTACCGTAGACTTAAAAATCAGATTGCGAGGACTGGTGAATTTATAATTAAATCTGAACGACTTCTATCGTATATATTTATTTACTTGTTTATGCGTGTATCTGATAAATTGTATAGAAATACGATTATTTAAAAAAAAAAAAAATCCCTTTGTCGTTTTAATAATAATTATCGCGTTTAGAGTTTAAAGTTGTTAGAGACATTTTTTTTTTTTTTTGCACGATTGTATATATATACAATATAATGATCGAAATGAACAAATACCCACGTATAATATTTACAATCGTCAATTAATCCATTTCGTATATCGTTATATAATAATAATAATAATAATAAAAATAATAATAATTATGTACAGTACGAGTAAAGTAAAATAAAACGCGGGTATTTCGTATTATTTTACTGTTCACAGTAGTGTTTTAAATTTTAATCGTTGTTATTGTCAGTTTTCTTTATATATATATATATATATGGTGTGAGTAAATTTTTATGTATACGCATGTACGTTAAGTGTATTATTAATAGCGATCATTTGGCCATGACATACTCCAGATTTAAATTGTTTTCAGTTGCACAAACACGCACCGGCCGTCCGCAACGGTATAATAATTATTATTATTATTATTGTGTTTTTTTTTCGATATTTTTTATGTCACGCGCACTTTTATACCCTAAACGGAACGGGTGAATTTTTTTCGGTTTCATTCCCTTCCACCCGCCCACCCTCTCACCAAAAAAAATTGAAGAATAAAAAAGACAACCTACTGATGGGACCGCGAGCGTACGCAACAAGAGCCGATCTCGTCCGACGAAATTGATCGGAGACTACTGCGCAGGATAATATTTGTCTCATGTAGTGTCTCTGAAGGTCGTGTAACAGGAGGGGGACGAATTTTTAAAAAAAATTTTTTTCACTTTAAAAGAGTATTCAATTTTACCTTTTTTTTAATTTATTTATCAGGATTAAATATATAAGTATACAAACGAAATTTGTTATTTTTTTCAAATTTTTGTCGAAATTTTATTGAATGCAGGGATACAAGAAGTGCACGGCGGAAGGCGCCTCTCTCAAATCCGCCACTGGATTCATAACAGTATTAAGTATTATATTTCTATTCGAAGTTGTAAGAATTCAACCGCATGATATATTTTATGTAGTCGATATAGGATCTACGCCGTCTTTCGTTTCAATATTCAATTAAAATGAGTTAAAATTGAGCGAACTAAGCGTACTTGATTGCAAGATAATATCGTTGGCGGCTAATTTTGAACGGAAAAATGCGTTTTCACCGACTGTGATAATTGTATACGATCAAACATTATAATATTTTACCGTAGACTTAAAAATCAGATTGCGAGGACTGGTAGCAGGTATTTTCTCTCTCTCTCTCTGCCGTGCAATCATTAAAACACAGGGAAATAGATGTTTTCTAATTCTAACCTAGGTACCTCGATCGGAAATTTAAAAATCAGATTTGAATTTGAAATCGGACAGAACAAATTAAATAAAGTAATCAAGTGAGTAGTTTAAAAAGTAATATCGACGTGGATAAAAAAGAAAAATAGCAGTTCTAATATTCGTCCTGAAATTATCATAAGTTATTAAGAAACATAACGTAGAAATTGTACCATCGAAAAGTAACAATTTAAAAAGCCTTGTTTTTAGTACGAAAGATAAATTACAAGAAAATCGGAAAACGGGTGTTTACGGTAATCAGTGTATGAATTGCGATAAATTTTATGTTGGACAAACTAGAAGAAATAAATAATGTAGACGATAGATAAATCTTCTCTAGGAAAACGTGTATTAGGAACAAATCGCAATATTATAAACTACTCAATAGAATTATTAAAACGAGTAAATAACTATACCTATAATTTTAAATGTTGTATATATACACGAGTATATGTTATAATTTACAATAAATAATGTAGGCGGATTATATATATATATATATATAAAATTTATAACTTTTTTATTAATAAAAATATGAAAAGAATATTTTTCTATGTTCATATTTAAAAATAAATAAATTTTGTCGTGTATATAAACGAATTGCTTTAGATGTGTTCTCTCTCTTTCTCTCTCTTGAAAAAAAGTACTGTCCTTATAAAATAATATAAGTACGTCTGGGTCACCATATACGCGTATAGTGTAAACAGCACTTCGAACAGCGATAAGTGTATTTTTAAACGTTCGTTATTTTTTCAATTTCTTTACAATTTTTTTTTACATCGATTACACATTGGAAATCGTTCGTTTCAATGTCATCCACGTCAATGAACAGGTATGTGTGTTATGTATTGCGAAAAAGTTTTCGGTCTGTTTATAGTTATAATGATTAGATATTCAGAAAAATAAAAAGTACAGTCAGAGCCGGATTAATGATATAAGTGGCCCCGGGATGACTCGATCCGGTGGCTCTAATTTTACAAAAAAAATTTCTTACGCATATGTATAATGCATATTTACATTTAATGATGTAACAAAAAAAATTTGGGCGGAGGGCTTTAAATCAATTGAAAACGCATTGAAATCTACACTTGTTATTATTATTATTTTGATAAATATTTTTTTTACAAAAATATTTGATGTAAATAACTCGTTTTTAATGTTGTAGATATTTATTAAATTTTTTGAAAAATTGTGCCATAATTTGAAAAAAAAAATGACAGTCCCAAATTTTTTTTTGTGGGCCCTGAGCTATAGCCCTCTTAGCTCTCCCCTTTAATCCGGCTCTGAGTACGGTATACGTATTATATATCTAATATAGAAATTACACATCAAACGAATTATAATATTTTATTTTGAAATATATTTCGCAATACACATAACAATATACTGGATAGATAGACCATTGTAGAAATCCAGTCGCGTTCGTATGCACGATCAGTGTTCAACCATAACTCTGCGATAATTCGGTCACCGAGTGCAGTAGGTTCGATACAATATACAATCGAGTCGATTCAAAATATTTTTCTGAAAACAGTGTCCTTTAGCTGATGCTGCACATCATTCCTCTTATCAGGCCATTAATGATTTTTCTAAACCTCGAACAAGATGGATAAGGTCAGTACATCGTTTTAGTCTAAAATCATTCGACGGATACGTCAAATTACAATAATTGTCAAATTAAATTTCTCCACTTCCACTCAGAAATACCAGACGAGCTCTATGCTTTTTACTCTACAAACCATGTACGCATATAGTCTTGACGCTCCTACAAATGGATGTACCTACGAATTTAGCGTATAAGTATAATATTTAAATAGTTAATTTTTAAAAATTCTTTATAGATGCCGCAAATCTTACATAATTGTATTAAAATCAATCGTATACATGTGTAGACTACATTGGGCAGACGTCCGTCCAAATAAATTAAATAAATCGTACTCATTTAATTGTGTATTTAAATCATGGGCGAATTTTTCGCCAAAAAAGAGATACAATTTATTATTAACAGTTAATTTTTAAAACATTAACAATAAATAACTATAACTATAATTTTATAACTACTCTAGTATACTATACACGAGTATATGTTATAATTTACAATAAATAATGTAGGCGGATTATATATATATATAAAATTTATAACTTTTTTATTAATAAAAATATGAAAAGAATATTTTTCTATGTTCATATTTAAAAATAAATAAATTTTGTCGTGTATATAAACGAATTGCTTTAGATGTGTTCTCTCTCTTGAAAACAAGCACTGTCCTTATAAAATAATATAAGTACGTCTGGGTCACCATATACGCGTATAGTGTAAACAGCACTTCGAACAGCGATAAGTGTATTTTTAAACGTTCGTTATTTTTTCAATTTCTTTACAATTTTTTTTTACATCGATTACACATTGGAAATCGTTCGTTTCAATGTCATCCACGTCAATGAACAGGTATGTGTGTTATGTATTGCGTAAAAGTTTTCGGTCTGTTTATGAAATATCGAAATGGACCGATATGTCATTGCGAGTAGGTATACACGTGTATACGGATAAAAGCGTACGCAAAAAAAAAGAAAAAAAGAAATTGTTTAAAAGAAATATTGTAATACTGCAAATACAAAAAAAAATATATATATATAAATTACGTGTGTTTTAATACACCAGTTCGCAATGAATAACACGAATACAAAAAACACGTCTATATACGCTTAAATACGGAATTTACAACGGACCGTTTGTCGGACCATAATAACAGTTCGCGTATTTTTGCGATAAAATTGTCGTTATTACAACATTCGATATTAATAAAAAATATCATTGAAATCCTATAATTGAATATAAATCAACAAGTCGGCTTAAAAATACGAGTAATAAAAAAGAAAAACGAAGAAAAACCACACTTACAATGATAAAACTTCTTCAACTCTACTTACTGGTATTTTTACTTATTTTTTGTTTTTTTTTTTTGTACTCACTGGTAGTAAATTTCGGGTCGAAACACAATATTAGGTATATTTTATTCCAAGCACTAGACAAGAGAATAAATGCGTGTACAGTGTTGTATTTATATAATATTGAAGAAATATTTACAAAAATAATATCGACGATTTAATAAAAAAATTGAACTGATATAACTGATACGTCGAGCAATTTTGTGATCAAAGTAAACCGGAATTTGTTGGTAACAGACAATTTTTGAACGGATGACTGAAGACAATTTTATTAATATTTTTCCCAATATTTATACGGTTATTGGAGTATATATATATATATATATATATATCCTAATATTACTGTACCTAACTAATTGCAATGTAAAAAGAACATTTTTGAAGTTGATCACAGTTAAAAAACAAGAATAGAAAATTATGTTTTACAAACCTTAAGTTTTGAACAAACATTAATAGGATTTGCTTCATAAAAAGCAAAAAAAAGGAAAAAATTAATTTTATTTATTTTAATACGCGTTTTTACATAATTATTATAAATATTCTAATTAAATTTTCGTATTCTCGATATAAATTATTTTAAATTCTTATCGACACCTAGCGATTATATTTAAAGACTTAAATCGATTGTCAATTTTTACTGTTTTAATTTATTTCCTATTTATTTCGTAGCGCATAAATATATATATATTTCTAATATACGATTTATAGTGATTTAAAGTAAAACAGTAAAAAATGTTACTCGAACGGATATCAATTATATCGCAGTGTATCAATACATAATTAATATTTCTTTGAGTAACGTTTTCTGTATTTTTCATGAAATTTCACGAGAATTTATAATGTCGTCGATTGTTTTTGCACGTATAATATTAATCGACATAGTAACAGTTTTGAATTAACCTAATCGGTTATGAAGTTATGAGTACGCCAAACGCGCAATCAATATTTCACAACGTTCGAACGGGGACGGACAGGAAGAGGACTGTAATTCATTTGATTTTTTTTTTGCTTTTTGCGCCTATTGACGGGCTCCTATTAACGAGTACCTATTGGTCTCCCTGCAGAGCTCCGGCCGGGCTCGTACGTACAGAACGCGCTTTATAATTATGATGATCGGTGCGTTGTCGAAGAATTCAAGACGATAACTTCGTTTAGAAGCGCGAGTAGAATTATAAAATAAAAACACAAAAATATGTATAAAAATACGAAAATACAACAAAAAAACAAAAAACAAAAAAGTGTATATAATCGCGAATTATACGCTCGCGTTAATATTATCGTCTGCGCAATCGGGAGATGTAATGTTTTTATTTAAAGACATGACGTATTGTCTCCGTCGTGTTCGCGCGGTTATTGCTCCGTCGTCGCGCGAGACGTTTTATTTTTTATGTCGACAATGCTTCAGGCACGAGTGAAAAATCTCGCAACTCTGCCGTATTACACTGATAATAAAAGTAATTTTATTATTTATCGAAGTATTATAAACGAATACGCGTAGCGAATAAATCATACAAGGGGACGTCTGACAAATTCAAGTATTAGTAAGAAAAAAGTATATTAGTAAGGTAATACGTAATTTATACGCATATAAAAGCGTTGTGAAAAAAAAAATCTATTACGTATGTATACGAATATAAACAATTACGTGTTCATTCATAGGGATATTTTTTAAAAAAAAAAAAAAATTAATTTATGTTATTTAAATTCAAATCGCGGTAAAGTGCATTATATGTATGTATACATACGGTGTGTTTTGGAATGTTTTGACTTATTAGAGTGTCCTTAAAACAAAAAAAAAAAAACTATATAAGAAGTACGTAATCAGTATAACATATCCTATGACCTTGCAATTTTTTTTCTACCATAAAGCCTGTTGTTTAGTGGACACACAGTAAGAATATCAATATTTCAATAATGGAATAAATATACACGCGTAAGTACTACACAAACAATATTTTACTCGACTGAAAATATAAGAAAACTCAAATGAAAAAAAAAAAAAGAATATAAGTTTTGGCAGAACGGAGTGATTTCGAAAATTTCACCACTACCAGCCACTTTTGTAACATAAAACAGACGAGTTCAATCGTAAGTAATTTTATTGACATTCTACACGACTGTAAAAAAAAAAAAACAAAAAACGCGAAGTCAATGTAAATGCCAAATAATACGCAGAATAATCGCGATATATCGAAGTTTATATTATATAAATTATTCATTTATCATAATATAAACTGTTAATTGTGAAAAACGTAAAAAAGAAAAAAACCTTATCATTATTGTTATATTCTCCAAATATTAGTAATTTAACGCGTAGTAAATTTTTTTTCAATAAAAGGCATTTTTTTTTCGACACTTACAATCAGGGCCTCCACAAAATGAGGGCCTCCACTTAATGGGATTTTTTTGCAACCAAGTATAAAACACAATATAATATTTGCAAAATAAATTTAAATCACAAATTGAATAAAATTGTTCAATCATTTATATAGTAAAATTAAAGTAATTTAAAATCGATTATTATGACTTGTAGAGTAGGATAAGCGATAAGCGATAAGGTATGGTTTTCAATTTTGAGAAAAACAGTTATAAATAAACACATATAACTTGTATAGCAAGCCGCCTGACCGCTGTTGTAGATAAATACGTGTAAATGTTAATATATTATTAAATTAAATTAACTTATAATAATATATTAAATATATGTTATCGAAATATAATATATACTTTTAAGGTGAACCCAGGGTCCCCACATTCCTAAATCCGGCCCTGCTTACAATTATACGTAATAAATGTTTCTACCAAACATAATTTTGATGGATGACGACAATACCTTGTGTTTTGACTACATCGTTTTCTACGGCCTAGTTCAGTAATCAGCGTTCGAGCGACATGTCGAAACGGTAAGCATTTTTTTTTTTTAATCTTTGAAGAAACGAAAACGATATTATATCGTTTTTCGCTACAGTTCTGTAACCGTTAAATGTCGTCCGATGATAGGAAAACATTTTGAGTTTACACGGTACGTGGACTTTCGATCAATCAAAAGCCTGTTTAATCCGTGTATACGGTGCATATTGAAAAACGTTTCGAAGGATTTTCAAAAAAAAAGATACGATGTACGCAGAGAAGGATCGTGTTCGCAAAGTCTCCCAGGAATAAGGAGAATACCGCGATTATTTAATGTCGAAAAATCCGATCATTCTCGTAAAGACGTTATGGTTTTTACAAAATCAATACTCGGAATTAGCCAAAGTGTCGTATAAATTTGATGAGAGCGAAAAGTCTGAATCGGAATTCGCCCGAGGGCGGCCGTAAAGTGAAGCAGCGCACGTCATATTATTGTTATACAGCGAGTGTTTTTGACGATAACATTTAGAAAATGTAGAGAAATTTTCATCCGCTCGGTGTTTGGAACGGCGTTTTGACGCGATAAAAACCTCATAAAAAAACGCCTGACTTTTTGTTTAATTTATCATCGATTAATGGTAACAAATAATTATCTCATCAAGGCGGATCGATATTTGTCAAGATTGATGATACGCTCGCATATATTCTTCATAAGTTATTTTTCAACACATTTTCGATTTTTGTACAAATATGTTTCCCAGCAAGACGTTTCTCCGCACCGCTCAAATTGTCAATTATTTCGGATTGAATCGGCTCAAGGAACACTTTCAATTTGTTACTTTGTGATTGATGTGGGAAGATGACCGAAATTCGATTTTATGTAAATTAAATAATTTTTAATGTTAGGTTTAGCTAAGTATTTTTTTTACACTCGGAGCATCCTCTGAATCCAATTCGTTTACAATACAATACACTCGGTTCCCCTTAACAAAATATTATTTATAACGCATCTTGAATGAAAATTTTACACAGATCCTGCGTTACACTAAAGTAAATTTTTGATCGGCCACCGGGGTTTTACGAAAATTATCGCTTAGGTCACTGTTCCAAAACGTTTACGATTGGAAACCATTGGGCTTAAACGTTATTTTGTTTTACGCCGTTTCACTCGCGTTCATCAGTTTTGACAATTTTTCTTTTTTGTGTGTGTGTAAAGAACGTAACGATTTTACAAAACACGCGATAAAACAAGTGCAAAAAAAAAAACAACGTTCTTTTTAACGATCACGTCGAAATGTGCGAAGAGAGCTGACGGCGGGACGCGAGACTCAGACAAAACTAGAAAAAGCAAACGGGGATGCGAAAAAAATTGAATGAAAAATATTAAGAAAACGAGAAAAGAAAAAAAATCTGTGACTGTCGACTGTGTTGAACGCGGCGCAATGGGATGAATAAATTCTTGGGAACAAATTAAATAAATAATAAAATAAAATAAATAAATAAATAAATTATGGGACAAATAATTTCTGTCGCGTTGACGAACATAATGTAGTTCCACCGTGTTACGAACACGATTCCGCCCGTAGACGGGATCGGCCGCGGGAAGTAGAAACGCGCAGTGAATTTACACTGAGCCGTTCGTTCGGAAAACAACTCGGACGGACGGACGAGTAAGAGAAGAGCGTTTGAAAATGTTCATACCGACGCATTTGTGACGGGGCGCGCGCCGTTTCACCGCCCGACCGGTGTAATTTCGAAAACGTCGTAAATTAATAATAATGAATTCGTCGTCGAATGAACGATTGGAGGAGGACGACGATTATAACACTATCAGCCGTCCTAATGGACGCCACGCGTATCGAATCCGTATATTTTTTTTTTTTGTACGTCACGGTAGAAGTCCTACGTGTCGACGCGTTGCATACTTGTACGTACGATTGGTTGGGAAAATCGTTATTGTTATACGATGAGTTCGTCGGGAGGAAAAAAATTCGTAAATATAACGAATGAAAAACAAAAACAAAAAAACAAAAAAAAATACACATATACCCCGGCCGATTTATCGACGCGCAACTGTGCGGAATTTCGAAACGCGCGCGCGGCGAGCCTTGGCAGCGAGTCGGATTGACCCAAATCGCGGGCGAGCCGACGGTGAAAACGGCACACGGATAATATTACGTACGGCCTTGGCTGAGTGTAAAACCGACAACGGCGGCGACCGGCCGGCTGTGACGCGCCTTAGAAATACATAGAAGTACATACATACATAGAAAAAAAGTACATTGATAGATACGCACATAGAGGTACATATGTACATAGAGACATATATAGACATACATAGAGACATTTGTACATAGAGGTACATATATACATAGAGAGAGAGAGACATACATAGATGGAAATACAAACATAGAGGCATGAATGAATGAATGTCTCTATGTCTCTCTTTGTACTTTTCTCTCTATGTATTTATGCCTCTATGTTTGTATTTCCATCTATGTATGTCTCTCACTCTATGTATGTATGTATGTACATCTATGTAGTATCTCTCTATGTACTTTTCTCTCTATGTATTTATGCCTCTATGTTTGTATTTCCATCTATGTATTTATGACTCTATGTTTGTATTTTCCTCTATGTATTTTCTTTCTATGTATGTATATACCTCTATGTATGAATGTCTCTATGTACTTTTCTCTCTATGTATTAATGACTCTATGTTTGTTTTTCCCTCTATGTATTTTTCTTTCTATGTATTATATACCTCTATGTACATTTCTCTCTATGTATTTATGACTCTATGTTTGTATTTCCCTCTATGTATTTTCTTTCTATGTATGTATATACCTCTATGTACGAATGTCTCTATGTATCTCTATTTATGTCTCTCTCTATGTACGTATGTACCTCTATGTATTTATCTCTCTATTTGCTTTTTTTTTTGTTATATCTGAATGTATAATATGCAGTCTATAATTATTTTTTAATAATAAATAATTTTGATATTAATATATGTGTGCAAAGCGTGAGAGAACGATGTAACACTACTTCAAAATGATGTTTTATTTATGATTTATTTATCAATTTTTTTTGTGTGTATGTATTAAATAGGTTTTGTGGCCAGTTTTGTTTAAAACGACGGATTTTGCGGACTATAATCAGGGCCGGATTTAGGAATGTGGGGACCCTGGGCCCACCTTAAAAGTATATATTATATTTCGATAACATATATTTAATATATTATTATAAGTTAATTTAATTTAATAATATATTAACATTTACACGTATTTATCTACAACAGCGGTCAGGCGGCTTGCTATACAATTTATATGTGTTTATTTATAACTGTTTTTCTCAAAATTGAAAACCATACCTTGTCGCATCGCTTATCCTACTCTACAAGTCATAATAATCGATTTTAAATTACTTTAATTTTACTATATAAATGATTGAACAATTTTATTCAATTTGTGATTTAAATTTATTTTGCAAATATTATATTGTGTTTTATACTTGGTTGCAAAAAAATCCCATTAAGTGGAGGCTCGGGGCCCAGGGCCCCCTGGCCCCTCCCTAAATCTGGCCCTGATTGTAAGTGTCGGAAAAAAAAATGCCTTTTATTGAAAAAAAATTTACTACGCGTTAAATTACAAATATTTGGAGAATATAACAATAATGATAACGTTTTTTTCTTTTTTACGTTTTTCACAATTCATTTTATTTATTGAAATATAATTCAGCGCTGAACGTTCGTCGATTCGTGGCTTGACCAATAAAAATATCGTAATAGGTACGTTAGCCGTCGTAACTGTAGCGCATCATAAATCGTGTTGACTATTGGATTGATATTGACGAAACAACATTTCCGGATATATGTGTATGATGTATACCAGATTAAATGTCTCTGGAAATTTCTTAATACTTACCACGGAAGAAAAAAAATAGAATAATAATTTGTATTGTTCGTAGAAAAAAAAATATATCGAAATATTATTATTATCTAAATAATATTATTATAATCTGGCACGGAATTCTATGACACAACTTGGTTATGATTAGTAGCTAATAAGTCGAAGAAGTCGCAATATCGGCTGGTGATTCATAATGTTACGGTGGAGGTTAAAAGATACGATGCTAGGAGTCTCTTATATAATCGTATCGATTGTATACCGGATTTTTTCCCCGAAATTTTCGATTTCTTTCCAAATCGTGTCCGTTCTGAAGAATTGTAACGGGCGTGTGATGCTGTGTGTACCGTACAAATATTATTACAGGATTTCAAATCCACGGGCAATCGTGTGTACGAGGGGAGTATATGATCGTTGTTTTTTGTTATACTATTTAATTTAACATTAACGATTATATTCAACGAAAAAAACACATTATTTCCTATTATTATTATTATTATTATTATTATTATTTGGGCATTCAATAAACGCAGGGAAACGTGCACGATAATACGAACAATGTTTAATTTCGCATGTAAGAAGACATTCCTACGATTTTCGTGAAATTATTATGCATCACGCGGGAAAACACTCTGAATGCTTCAATAAGTCATACATTAAACACCAAATATTTACACGGAATAAATTACAATATTATAACATACAATAACAAACATAGACGGTTTTTTTATAAAAACACGTTTAATTCTTAAAACGTTATAAGCGTGTGATAAACATAAATTAAAAAAAAATTTTTTTTTTGTTATAAGAATAATAGTTATTTAATGAAAAAAAAAAAACAGTTTTGTCACTGCGTATCGCGATATTCTATCGTAGTTTATTTTGTGTAAAAATTTAGTCACTGTGTCCTTCGGAGTTCTTTCCCCCCATGAAACGTTTTTATCGTTTCGATTTTCGAACATTTTCCATGTTTTCGCGATAAAACAACTGCAGCGCGTTCTCCCGGGGTCGTGCGCGGTTTCGTTTATTTATTTTTTTTTGTCGTTATTATTATTGCTGAACACTGAAACGAGGCCTTTTACACGTTTTTTAAATGCAGCTTTTTAGAGGTCCATCCGCGCCGTTAATCGTAGACGATATTTTTGCTCTCTCTCTCTCTCTCTCTTTCTCCGCATATAACACGGTTATAATATAATGCGATAGTAGCACGTTAGGTCACGACGCACACGAACGTACGCTGTACATTACGTGGAGACATTGCACATAATCGCGCGCATTGTCGAAATGGCGGAGCCAAGTCCGTTCTAATAACAATTAGTCGTGTATTCGAGTCGTAACTAATTCCGACAAAGCGGCAAAACGTTCGGAAAATACACGCGCGCACGCTTCGCTCCACGATAACAATAATAATAATAATAATAATAATAATAATAATAATAATAATAATAAACGATAAGCGTGTTGAACACTGCAGCGAGGAAGCTCGCGTCTAACGAATTGCGACGGTACAAGAAATAATTTTCAATATGAACAGTACCGATTGCGAATGCCAAGGGATGCGATGAGAAATGATTATTGTATTCACGACACATCGACAACGTCGCTTTCCAATCGAAACTCCACACTGTAACGAGAACGAATTCGCGTTGTTTATTAAACTCCGGGGTAATCATCACATTTCAGTCAACCGATTTTGCGGTCAACAAGTCGGCCAGCTTACGAACGAGCCGCTATTTCTCCCATCGCATTTGTTTCCGGTGGTCGTTCATTTTTTTCGTTTCTTTTTGTCATTAAACACAGTTCGCGAGATGTGGGAGACGGAGGCTAACGTTTTTCCCGTCGACGGTTTATTCGCCGACGGTGTTTTTCGCTTCGGGGCGGACGGGTTCCGTCGGTTTTTCATTTTTGTTTTTTCGTTTTTGGCGAAGACGATTTTTTTTTTTGTCACGTAACCTAACCGCGTTGCCGCCGCGATGTTGCGCCGCGCCCCGGGCCGTGCACAGTACCGCGCGCGTCTTACGCAATCGCGTCGACGATAGCGGCGGCGGCGGCGTACGTGAGTGCGGTTTTTTTTTTTTTTTTGAAGTCGCGCACGCCGTTCGTTCGTTTTGGTTTTTTAGTGTTTCCCTTAACCGCACGTGAACACAATAAGAGAAAATCAAAGCGTTCACACCCGTCTAATAATTGGTCGCCGCGATGTTTGCGGATTACATTTGGCTACTATTTTTTTTCTATTTTTTGTTTATATTATTATATTCATCTATCGAATTCGATACCGTGTACACGAACGACGAACCAATTATTATTATTATTATTATTATTTTAACGAACGCGTTACGGCCGAGTGGAGTCAACCGTAGACTACACGCGCATTGTCCACGCGAAGGCGACCTCGAAAAACAAAAAAATCATATTTCGGCACGAGCGCGTATTACGCGTATAATAATTTATTTATTCTCGGAAAGAGAATATATATATATTTTTTTTTTTTTGATTGGTTTTCCGCGGTGTTTATTGTGATGTGCCGCAGGGAGTACGACGCGAAGAAAAATCGATAAAATCGCGAATGAGATTTGAGCAATTGCGTGTTTGTGAAACGCGGCTAAAGAGAAACGAGTTGTTAAAAAGAAATCACAATTTTTCTATCTCCGCCAATGCGTCCACCTCTTTTCCATTGCTCGTTCCCAATACGTTCAAATCGTTCTTCATTCGTTTTCGCGCCTTGGAAACACGGTATTTTGGCGTCCATTCTATGACTTCATCGAACACTCGTGCCAGTCATATATACACGCACTGCCCACCTCAATCTCTTGTACTCTCCAGTATCGCGATTCCGTTAGCGTCTTCTGACGTAACTCTTATTTCTTGGTTGGTCTTCCGTTCTTCACGTTCTTCCGTGTACACGTATCTGACGCGTAGGATTTTCCTATCGAATACCGCCGAGTTGTTTTTTTTTCCAATCCATTTTTATCGTTGTTCGAGTCTCGCACGCGTGTAGGCGCAGTACAGTGTCAACTCGCTTCTTACTGATACCGATTTAGATCTAAAAACTGTATTCGAGACATTTATATAAATGCGTTTATCAGACGGTAATCGTTCTCGTCCGGATTTTTTTTTTTTTTTTTTATCGGTTATTCTGTCACGCGCGAATTCATTTCCACGCGTTTAAACGTACGCGATTATGGTTTAAATGAATTCCGTTCTACTAGCACGCTGTGCCGCGCGAGATTTTCGCGCGTTTGTATCACGAATTTCGTCTTCTATATATAGTTAGACACGTCTTAAGACGGCGTGTTGATTTCGTCAGGATTACGACGTCGTCCAATAGTTTCATTAGTTTTGAGTCTCGATAATTGGTTTTACTGTGCCGGCGTTCAGGACTTTTCTTTTTCTCGCGCGATCTTGAAGATCATTGAGGATAAAGCATTATCATGTTTTAACGTTACACTCTTTTGACGTCAAACTACACTAATGCGATTTCGGAATTTCGGTGACATAATACAATGTGGCATCGCGAGTTTTTTCTCCCCCATCGATCTCCGGAGATTCATCTCGTGAAATAGACCGATGTCACGGCAGAAAAGTCGATTTTTCTCTTTCCGTTCCTGATGACAATCTGCACTTGTCGTTTTACACAATAACGCGGTCAGGTCACGGCGGCGATAAAAACATTGCGTTTTTCATTTCGCGGCGTCCATTTAGGAAATACAAAACACATAATTCGCGTATTACATACACAACGTACTCATGGGTTATAATAAAGCAGTTGCACAGCCACAGCGCAGCGAAATATTGCGCTCGTTAAGCGTCACTGCTACCGACAATCGTTGCGCAATATATTACAATAGTGTCGCGTCGGTGTTTACCATAATACGTTTTACGTATACTCGTAGAAAAAAATAATAATAAGAAGAAATTCTTTTTTTTCTTCTTTTAACCGACATCACTACATAATATAATACAGTAGTGTGTTTTGAAATATTCGAATTCGGTCGGACGAATCCGTACACGAATACGGTGTATGTAAGAGAAACAAAAATGCGTGTAATACGAGAATCGAAAATTTTTCGCCCGGGGCGAAATACCAATTTAATTCCCGGGGGGCGGCGGATTTTTTTATTTTAACAAAAATCACGATATTTGTCACGATTTCATTACTTCGTATATTACGTAATACAGAAATGTATAAAGATTCCGTTTTCGAATTAATTTACTACTCGTTTTACTACGATAATTTTTAACTGCGAAGTAAAATAATATGTTTTTTTTTTTTTTTTTACCTATACCGGCGGTTCCGAAACTTTTTTGTCCAGTAGATCACGTGCCAATTTCTTTTTTCCGTTTTTCGTAGACCTCCCCCCACTTCCCCGGCACAATATGGAGTTTTTACAAATTCATCAGAGTATTCGTCTGACTGCTACTCGATTGAATAGGGTTTACTGAAGAGTTGAAAATGTTGAATTCAAATAACGTGTAAAGTTTGTTTTTTTTTTTTCATATACCTTTATTAATTAAATTTTATTCAATTCTTTCGATCATTAAAACGACCGAAAACGCCATAAAAATCTAATAATATTCTCACATAAAGTAAACGTGTAAAGATAAAGAGATATTTACTATAATTTTAATGGAACGGATGAGTTTCATAGTAAATTTTTGCACACGCATTTTTCGTAAAATCTGCGATACACGCGTTTTTGAGTCAGAAAAATCTCATCGATCCCTATCTCATGCATCCCCAATTTTTTTTTTGTCGCTGACATGGACCCGTTGCAGGTTTAAATCGTCCCCCGGGGATCGATATTGAACACTTTGGAAACATATGATCTATATTATTACAAACTCCGTGTCAATATAAAAAGTGTATAATGTGTCTAACGAAACAATTTTACGAAACGCCGTCGTCAGCCAGATAGTTCTTATATCGGTTATCTTCAAATCGATCGTTTTCGAATTTAGTCTTTGCTGTTTGTGCTCGGCTCAAAAATTATGATTTTATTCGTTTCGACTCATACTTTGTGACAAGTATGAGTTAGTTTGTATTTTGTGTATTGAATACGGAATTTTTTATTTTTAAAAAAATATCAAGTTTTCGGGAGATAATTTCGATACGCGAGCAGTAATGTTGTAATTATGAGAACAAAGTAAGACAAATTATCTCAAAAATATATTTTAACCAAACGAATTTTCTTTTTTCAGGTTCATAACGTCCATTGAAATTCATTGCTATAAGTGCGATATGGAGGATCAAAAATGAAAACATGACGGAAGGCTAATTACGATTTGGCCTCCTCCCTCCGGAAATAAATGACAAAATGCAATTTTTCTCGATTTTAAATTGTTTAAACCGAGTTTTTTTTTAGGGGTAGGAAGATGAGTACTCCACATCAACCTTTATGCCAGTATAGAATCGAAAGGAGTTGAAGATTTAAAATATTTTCTTTGTTTTTTGTCACCTAGTGAAAACTCCTCAAAATTATATAGCTCTTATATAAAGTTTGAATGAATTTTTTTTTTTTTAATCTTAATTCGTCGATGGCCATTATTTTACTCGATTTGTAAATTACAAAAAAGAAAATTTGTTAATAACAGATTTAATATTAAAACTACGGATTGGAAACGAGATTTTTATCGGTGGTTAGTCATGAATGTATTTAATCGTGAATGATTTACGTTTTGCGTCTACGACAATTGTTATCGGGAAATCGCGACAAAGAAAGAATAAATAATAATAATAATAATAAAAAAAAAAATAATAATAATACAAGTTCTAAAGAATAAATGAAACGTTTATTTTTTCTGACCATTAATTATGAATATTCAAATTGATAATGCTTAGTGTTAGCTTGAATATTATTGCGTAACGAATTATAGCTGCAGTGGTTATGCGCACATCCTTGACACGGGGAAAGTGCGAAAAAAATGTATTCAACCAGTTTTGTTTTTATTACTTTTTTTTAAAATCTATATATTTCGAAACTATGGCATGTATCCCGTTTGGGAATTTACAATTTCAATTCGTTGATCGTATCGACAGGTTTTTAATTCAAATTATAGGCGTATCTTCAGAGTTGACATTTTCAAAATCATTTATCCCGTCCGACCGTAAAAAAAAATGATATTGACCATGTTTTATACGTTTTTGGGATAACGTGTTTGCACGCTTACGCAGCACCTAGTTATCATAGGTGAAATCATTCGGTGTTCCGAAAAAGTCGTCAGGATTTGGGAGAAAATATAATTTTTCCTTTTTTTTTTTTTTTTTTGTATTACGCTTTATTATAATATACGGACAATTTCGAAGAATTAATCGAATTACGATTTGCACGAATACGCAATGCATATGTATTATACATTGCGTACTGTTATTTACGCTCGTGTGTCGTTTTATGGGCTCGGATGCTGCGTTGTTTTATACGAACGTGATCGGGCGAAGGACTTATTCCACGTTATTACAGAGTTTTTACGCAAGACGCCGATTTGGGCGAGAAAATAGGCGACGAGAATGAGAGGAAAAATGTTATAATGTTTCGCCACTGTATTGTGCGTGTTCGTGTTCATATATAAGTAATATTATGTATCGTGCAGGCAGACAGCACAGCAATAATAAATCCAATGTTGTTATTATTATAATTACCGCTCTGCTTTCTGCAGGCCTCTCCCCGAATCTAATAGTAAGATCGCGTTTATAACGAAAACGGGTACGGGGGAAAAAAATACGATCTGTATTCATATATTACTCAAATAGTCGTGTTGTATACAGAGTGAATCGTGCGATTTTAAAATTACTATAATAAACTATAAAAATGAATATAAATTCATTTATATACCACTTTTGAGCGTGTAAGAAAATCGTTAATAAAATGTGATTATATTTTTTACATCGAATTAATTTTAGGCATTTAATTCATTTAATTTCAGGCCAATCACATATTACACACACACACAATTCGTTCGCAACGTTTAAATCGAGTATAAGATAAACGATTTTCCACGCAGATACTACCGTTTTTTGTTTTTTTTTTAAATTATCAAATTTATGTAGTTTATTGCGTTACTATATATACACATCCGATGATGTTATGCTAATGCAATTTACTCTGCGTATATTATATAATAATAATAATAATAATAATAATAATAATAATAATAATAATAATAATAATTAATAATAATAATAATAATAATAATGTCGAGTGAGAAGGGCTTAAAAAAAAAAAAAATTACGATATTCCTGTCGACGAGTCGAATTAATAATGATATGTGTACGTACCGCTGGTGTTTTGTTTGCAAAATAATTCGCGCGCGATCGCGCTTTTACTCGCAACAGAAACGGTCGACGTCACGGTCGTTAGAATTTTTTTTTAAATTTATTTCATTACCGACCGTCTCGATACGATTTCACCCTGACTGCAGGCACTGGCCGTAGACAAACCGCCGGGATTTTATTTGACGACGCGAGAAGAACCTTCAACTGTCATGATTTAGAGTAAAATAATGATTGCGGTAAACGCGAAAACGATCTCGTTATAAATATATTATATTGTGATATACGCGTGTGTTTTTTTTTTTTAATTGGGCGTTCTTCCTGAACGACAACACTATATTACGCGTCGTAATACATAATAATAATAATAATAATAATAATTATTATTATTATTAATATTATTAATATTATTATTATGTAATATTCTTTTTCCAAGATTTTTATACACACACACACACACGGATGACGTAAAACCATTAATGCATTTATTATTCATTTGTGGCAAGCAATAAACGTTCATTTTTACTTATATGCCGAGTATTTCGATGTAATATTGTTTGTAATTGATCGAATTCTTACGAAATGTATTATCTAAAACGCGTTATTTATTCGTTTTATACACGGAGACGGTTTGGCAGATGAATAGGTGCACCAAACGAACCGTGTAAGACAATCAAATTGTATTTTCATTCCGCGGTTCGCTAAATCAATAACACCACGTGATTGTCCGCACGATATCTATATTCTGAAATAAACCGCCGAATTCACGTGTACATATATATATATATATATGTAATGTGTACAATATCAACCGATTCGGACACGTTTTGCGGCGGCCTTCGGTTATTACGACGGTGGAGAAATGCGAAAAAAATTCGACTCGAATCCTTTCAAAATATCGCCATCGGAAATTTCGTATTTTACACGCGGCGCGCGTTACTCGCATCTCGCATAGCAATTATACGCGTTTGGGGTTATTATAGGCGAACCGACGACGACATTTCATTTATTTTTTTTTTTTTCGATAAAACGCGTGTCCTACTTACCACTCGATTTGCGCGTGACCTTTTGCGATTTTAAAAATAATAAAATAATAAATTACGTTATTATTAAACATTAATAATTATAAAACCGGCGAGGAAGAGAAACATGAGTGAATTACTGCAGGACGTTACCGCGTGAATCCTGCGAGATCGTATCTCGTACGCACCTCCTAAACGATTCCCTTGTATTTTATAAACACGCGTGAGTAGGTCGCGCGTTTTTTTTTTTTTTTGTTCATACAATTAGAGACAGTGCAATCGAATCGCGTCGATATTATCTACGCACGTGCACCCGCGGTTAGGATCGGGAATAATATCGGGAAAAAATATTGTTATCGAAATAATTTCGCATTCAAATCCATAACAATTACGGTCGATTCGTTCACTGTTCTCGTCAAATTCTCAATACGGTTTAAATATCTCGATTGAATTCGGCAAACGAGTCCGGAGTCAGTGGCGGATGCCCCGTGGGGAAAAAAAAAAAAAAAAAAAATGTCTTAAATCTATTAAAATAATAATAGTAATATTTTTAATAAAGAATATTAGAATATTACGCGTACGTATTTCTATATCCCTTCCCCGCGTCCATAAAAGAGTCTTAGATCCGCAACCGACCGAAGTGCAAAGACTTCAAAGCGTCTGATTGACGAAGAAATGTTTTTGCGAAAGATTTAAGATTTTTTTTTTTTTTTTGTACGAATTATTCATCAAACGACCGGAAAATAAACGGCTGTTTATTTTAAAAACGTTCGTGGACAATAAATACGAATTTTTTATTTTTAGCCTATGAAGAAAACTCGTGTATTCTCCCCATAACTGTCAGGCACGCGGAAGAGTTTGAAAAACGAATTCGATGTGTATAGAAATGAAATGTCGTTACAGTTTTTTATATAGACTAAATTATAAACTCTACTAAACGCGCGTAATATTTAAAACGTAACGATTTGCTCTGATTTCCGATCGCCCGTACACGATTTGTAATAATAATAATAATAATAAAAAATGTCCCGGATTTCGTTGAATTTAGTCTGGCAAATTTACAATATTTTTCTCGTGTCTCGTAAGTCCGTTATAATGTAGGAAAAGCGATTTTTTTTCTTTATTAACGTATTTGTTGGATGTTTATTGCACAACAGGTGAAAATGTACGTGCCATCGCGCGGGCTTAAAAAAAAAAAATACGCGTCGTTGATTTCTCGATGTCAATCTGTATTCTGTCATGTTCGCTCGATCCGAATAAAAATATATACACGTTTTTGTTATTTTATTCATAGTGGCATATACATTACGTTATAACACGTAATATCGAGTCGAGCATATATTTTTTTTATTTTCTTCTAGTACTATTATTATTATTATTATTATATTTTTTTTTTTTGAAACGCATGTTATGTCACTCGTGTGACTATACACGACGATTGTGTGCGGAGATTAGAACGACGACAGTTATAATACTACACCGGAGAACAATCGGAGCACGAAATCGTCGTATTATTAATACACGTGTCGCACGAATCGAAGTGAATCCGTTCCGTTTATTATGATCAGCTTATTACTGGATTGAGTTATTTACAGATTTCGAATAAAGTCCTTGTTAATAATATTAATAAATAATTAATTATATGTATAAAATTATGTTTGCTGCTGTCACACAGTTCAAAGTCCAATACTTATTCTCTAATCATTGTTATCATACACGTAATGCTTTAGAGCGATTAAATTATTGTTGAAATGAACAGTTGATTTAATTCTTAAGACTTAAGTACATTTTGACTGTCACTAATAATAGGGCAGAAATAGTAAAAAAAAAAAAAATTACATAAATATTTTAATCTAGTGTACGCGTATTGCACATATATATTAAAATTAACGATAATTTTTGTTATTAATACGAGTATACTGAAAATCAAAATTAAGATTAAATTTCATTACACGTCATTTTGTTTATTCGTAAAATATATTATATATATATATATATATATCGCTTTATTTTTGTAAATAATTATGTATTTAAATATATCACACATAATGTGTATTAGCCTTTATGATATGAATGTATTCAGTATATAATCAGTGCTAATAGATAACACTATGCGTTTCACTATCCGTATGTCAATCGTTATTAACTATTTTATTATACAGGTAAATTAAATTTATAAATTATACATTTTATAGAGTTTCGTTGAAAATATTTATACGTTACGTAGTTTGTAAGATTTACACAAAAGAGAAAAGGTAAAAAAATCCATAAGTGTGCGAAAATCTAAGGATGCGTAATCAAAATAGTTTTTTTTTTTTGTGAAAAGAGAATCGTTTTGGATATGCCGTGAACATTTAACAAATTTTCCCGCAGTTGCGTATGGTGTAGGGTGAGAGAGAGATGTTATTATTGAAAAAAGGCGCCAGTTAATATTATCGTGTATCTGTGTAGCTAAAATTTTAAATACGCCACTTGGTCTTTATGTAAAAAAACATCTTAAGAACGTCGTACAAATTCCGGGTAAAACATCTATTTTAAATCGACAACTACGATAATAAATAAATACATATATAATAATAATAATAATAACTAATTACGCGCGTTATGCAATGCGCGCGCGGATAGAAATTGTTCGTAGACGATGATTTAGCACAAACGCTAGTGAGTCGTAGGCCTATAAAAACGACGAGTGTATTCTTCGCGGCTATTATTAATATTATTATTATTATTATTATTATTATTATTATTATTATTATTATATAATATTATAATAATCACAATCACTCTAATCGTCGATAATTTGTTTCGCTTAAAGAACTGTGTACACAATCGCGTGTTGTATACACAGGGCCGGATTTAGGCATGTGGGGGCCCTGGGCCCACCTTAAAAGTATATATTATATTTCGATAACATATATTTAATATATTATTATAAGTTAATTTAATTTAATAATATATTAACATTTACACGTATTTATCTACAACAGCGGTCAGGCGGTTTGCTATACAAGTTATATGTGTTTATTTATAACTGTTTTTCTCAAAATTGAAAACCATACCTTATCACTTATCGCTTATCCTACTCTACAAGTCATAATAATCGATTTTAAATTACTTTAATTTTACTATATAAATGATTGAACAATTTTATTCAATTTGTGATTTAAATTTATTTTGCAAATATTATATTGTGTTTTTTACTTGGTTGCAAAAAAATCCCATTAAGTGGAGGCCCTCATTTTGTGGAGGCCCCGTCGCCCAGGGTCCCTCTGGCCCCTCCCTAAATCCGGCCCTGGTCTTATATGATTCAAAAATCTGTTCGATTCGTCGTTCGATGATACCGCGCGTAAGGATGTTTAAAAATTAAAAGAAAAGGCAACGAGCCGCGGAACGTTGTAAACGTGGCTTAAGCGAATCATTTGGATAACGATTTTATAGTGTAAACTTGAAATGCTTTAGAGCGGTTAAATTATTGTTGACTTAAATGAACAGTTGATTTAATTCGTTATGGATTTAAAAGCAATGCGATAATTAATTGTATTGCGCGTTCGATCGGGCGACTCTCAAGCGGAGAGGAGCACCGGTGTAATATTTTGCGCAATATTTCTCTTTATGAATTAAATAGCACAAAAGCTATAATAATTGTTACGAACAGTCAAGAAATAAACGTTGACAATTTTTTTTTCCTTAATACAACAACATTGTACAGTTACACATTCGATGAATGTTTCAGATTTCTATCGCCCGTTAGTTTCGAAATGAGGACGAAATAACGATAATCGATTTCGACGAAATCGCGTTTTTATCGTTTTTTTTTTTTTTTTTTTTTTTTATACACGTAAATTTTCCGGTAGTGTTCGAGTCATGTTTTCAGGCATTTTCGTTGAAAATCGAAAAACGATCGTTCTAAAGTACCCGGCTAGATGCAAATTTCTATCGGAAACCGGCCGGCGTTACGCGTAAAGATCGGAGCGCTCCTTCTGGTAGAGTTTTTCGACATAAGCATAGAGCAAACGCTGTTCAGAGCGGGGACAACAAGAAAAATACGTAAAATCGCTTAGCGATTAAAATATGAATCGTAACGGAATTTCACATATCGTTGTTATTATTATTATTATTATTGATTTTATTTAAAAAGAAAAAAAAAACGTCGAAAGCGATCTCCCCGATCGAATCACATCTCCGTTAAAAATCAAAAGAAGAAAGCCCACGACGAATTGGCTGTACCGACCGGGCCACGGCGCTGCTGTGAGGTCGTCGCGCGAACCGTCTCGTATAGTAGCAGAGCCGGCTGCCGTTACGGTGTACGTGAAATATTTATAAACGCGTAATTTGTATTATTGTAATAACAACTGGCGCTCGTTTACCTTGCGAAGGACGGTCACCAACACGCGCCGTAAACGTTATTGTGGAGACCGGTTTATCGCCGATTCACAACACGAACAATTCCAACGCGATAAATATTAATAATAATAACAATATTGATATTATTATTATTAAAAATATCGGATTTATTTATTATTAAATATTATCCACTGTCGTCGTCGTCGTAGGTCGGACGGAGCGTGGGTAGTAACCAGGACCGTTTTGTTTATGTTGGACGCGGGTCCTCCTCCTATCGTCGTCCACCGTTCGTCACGATGACGGCTGTGTTTAACGCCGCGGCACCGAGTGCGATGTTAAGTAATCGATACTGTCTCAAGGTTCCGGCTAACTATGCGTTCGAAAATAATAATAAGAAGAAAAAAAATATGGTTTTTTTTTTTTTGCTCTCCTACACCGCGCGCGCGCGCGCTCTCGTTGCGGATTACGAGGATACGAGGTCTAATCGAAAAGTATCAAGACTGTTAAAAAACACATATATATATATTTATTAGATAGAGTTATTTACTTTTAATCTCCTTCAAAATTGACTCCTTCTGAATCTATACAGTGCTCCCCGACGTTCCTGCCATTTTTTAAAACACCTCTCTGGGAAGTCATTTTTAGAAATGCCCCGGAGCTGCTCTGTCGCATCGTGTTTGATATCAACATCCACATCTTGAAAACGTATTCTCGGAAATTAAAAAAAAAAAATCACGTGGGAGCTAGGTCTGGCTAATAGGGAGGTTGAGTAACGACTGGGATGTCGCGTTTGGTCAAAAATTGCTTCACAACATAGGCTGAATGCTGAGAGCAGTTTTGGAACGAATTTGGCTGCTACCCTTCTCATGCCTAAATCAGCTGTCAATATGGTTTGAACAGGTCCAAATGACATTTAAAACTCATTGCTGAGTTCCGAGATGATCGAACGGCTGTTACCTCGTATGGCTGTTCGAATTTTTTCGATAATTTCCTCATTGCGACTCGTTGACATTGCGTCCTTCACGTTCATCACATTCAACAATTGTTCTGTCCCCTTCAAATCGTTTACGCCATTCAAATACGCGAGCACGAGTTTCATCTCCATGAGGTAACAATAACATTCGGTGGGTTTCAGTATCCCTTTTCTTAAGTTTATGGCAAAATTTAATACCCACTCGTTGTTCAATATTTTCGCTCATAGTGAAATCCGACAGGACTCGAAAAAACACACTTTACTCAATCGCACCTTGCGGCCGACTGAGTCGATTTTTATCTAACCTATGTCTAATACATTTTCCCAACACATAAAGGTAGATAAATATGGCACGTGCGAGTTCATACTCAAACCGATTTACGATTAATCTGATTAGTCTCGATACTTTTCGATTATCGTATGTACAATATTATTATCGTTATCACGGGGGACAGTGGCGTCGTCAACGTAAAAGTCTACAAAAAGCAAACAACGTACTCCGCCCGCAAATTTTATTTCTCTCTGTACACTTCAATCTCTCCGTATTATTATTATTATTATTAAGTCATTAGGTGTCTAAATTAAACGTTATCATAGAAATATTGTAGCGTTAACGATTATACATTAACAATTACGTGCAATTACTTTTTGTATTCGGTAAACTAACAAGAAAACAAAAAAAAAAACAAAAACCCTGCTAATATGTAAGCTATTATAACAGTTGGCATTTACACAATTTCAGAAACACTAACTGTATTAACGTCAAAACGTAAATCATGTACCTATAGCTCACTTTCTCTCTTGCGCGCAGTCTCGCCAACGCGTTTAATCCAATTAAGTGCACACAACAGTAACACGTTTTTATTAATAACCTCTCGTTTGTAATTCGTTTTTCCACGCAAACCATGTTGTCTGCGATCATTCTTTTTTTTTTTGTATTTTTGATTTTTGAAATAAAAAAAACTCCGCTATACTCTCAAGATTTTGTTATGAAATCAGTTGGATTTTTCAAGAAAAAAAATAAATACTCCTTACGATATATCATTATCGTTGCCCGTCTCAAGAGGTTTCGATTTACGTACATTGCTACGTGGTCCAAAGCGATGGTGCTTTTGATTATTCCCTTCGTTCTACTAAGATCGATTCGAAGGTTTTTCTCAATATTTTTTTCTTCTAACCGCGTTACGGTACGCATTCATCCGTTCTTTCACAAATCGGGTTAATCAATTTAATTTTCAATCTTGTCTAGTGTTAAGTTGTTTTCCTTCTCCGACATTTCGTTGGTTCATTAATTAATTGTTAAGCTTTAACGTATAGATTTATAATAATAATAATAATAATAATATAAATAAAAGATGTTATACGACGTCAACACGTGCGAAACGTGTTCCGGTCGTGTAAATCGAAATGCTGCAGAAGTATTATATTAGAATAAATAGAGTACCGTAGAAGAGACCTTTATTCCGCAATTGACAACGAGCGAAAATATACGATTTTAGGCATTGGACGATTTAGGATACTCTCAAGAAAATGTTTATATGGAAACATCATTGAACATTACGTACCTATTAATTTGTAATTTGCAGATATTATTTTATTACGTAGCAGATTTCGATAAAAAAGAAAAAAGAAAAAGTGAATTGCGAAAATTGGCATCGTTTTTTCAGTCATCGAAAGTACAAATAATATAAATATTAATATTTGTACTAATCAGTAAATAATATACGCGCATGTGTCCAAGACAAAACGTATAATTGGTTTTACGAGTTAAAAAAGAAATAAACATTTTTTAAATATCGCAACCTAAACTTATGTCGGTCACTATTTGACAACAGATTTGGGCAGAAAATAATGTTTTGTCTTAAACGCAAAATCGACCGAGTTAAAGCCGTTCAAAATTTTTTAAATAATCGATAATTTCAAACTAGGACAATTTTTAACTTAAAAAGTTGATTTTACCATTGAAATTCATTAAAAAAAAAGTACGGGAAAAAATTCATAATCGCATAATGGGAAGTTGACGTTTAACAAATAAAAGTTGTTACTCGCATGCGTGGAATTAAATGACATAAAAAAATAGTCTGATTATTATTAATTATTTTAACGAGTGTATAATTAAATTCGTTAGGCAGCAAAAAAAAAAAAAACAAAACAAAATTTACACATAATTAATCATAAATAAAAGGTTTATAGAGCGTTTCCAATTAACGATTACACGCACGGTGATCTTTTGGTAAATAAATTTAACGTTATACTCACGTTTATAAACATTTAATTATTAAAAAAAATTCTCTCGCTCCGTTTGAAAAATGAATGTTACAATTACGCAACACTGTCACGAACAAAAATTTCACTATAACAATAATTCAATTTTCCATTAATTTTTTTTCTGATCATTGGTCATCGGTGTTAATTTCGTTTTAAGTGATACGAATATCGAACATAGTAATTATATTATTCAATCGAATGTAAACCAGTTACAAATATGTATTTGGCAGAGGTTTAACGCATTCTCTTTCTGTGTTTATAAATTAACATGACAATTATTATATGTAAATCAACAATATCGATTGGTTATAAAATATGACACAATAATATTATAATAACACGTAATGTAATAAAATATAATTGATTATTCGAATAAAGTCGGATTAAAGCCCTCGAAAATACAGTGAGATTTATTATTGATAAATTCAATCATTGTTTTAAACACCTACTGCTGCCAATTGCTACCCATATTTTTTTTCTAAAATAATTTTACTTTTAACATTTAAGGAACGAGTTGTTATTTTTGCGTGGGCACTATTTCGAATAAGGTTTTGAAAAAGTGCGCCGAACACTGAATCCGGGGAATCATTACAATAAGAAAAATTGTTCCAACGGGCGCGACCGATAGGTCATTTTTCTTTAGCTCTTTTTCAAATTCTTTTCCCTCAGAAGCACGAGAAAGGAGCAATCGTGAACGAATTTACCCAAAATTACTTTCTTTTAATAACGATAAAAAAACGAAAAAATAATAAAGTTCTACATCGAATTTTATCTCTCCGTCTATGAATGAGAAATACCCGAATTTTGTTTATCCGGCCACTAGGACCATCTCGGTCTCATATCCATCCATCTCAAAACGTCTCTATGCAACGTCAGAGCATTCCGATTTGGTCCGTTTCCTAATGCTTCCACGTATTTCTTTACTGTATCTTTCCACCTCATTTTTTTTGGTCTTTTCCTTACCGGATTCTGTGTCAGTTCATACCGCCGGGCACCGTTAACGAGTTTTCACTTGTTATCGCACGCAGCCAATTGCAATTTCCCAATTATTATTATTATTATTTTTTTCGGATAATCTGTAAAATATTATTTTCCTCGTTTCCTCGTTTCTCTGTTTTTTTCCACCTCGTTCGTCTCCACTGTTCCGTTATCGGCTCTTATTGTCGGTCCAAAGATCCTCGGTAATATTTTTCAACACCGTCGTATTCGTTCGAAAAAAAATACACGCTGCGTGTCACGAAACGAATATTTGTTCATTTCAATCGGACCTGTTTGAACAGCAGTTGTTCTATTAAGTCTATTCGACTTCGTTTACAACACGCGTACAGCGTGAATAGATCGACGACACGACACGAGGAAGTCGGGACGGGAATCGCACACTCGACCGATGTATTTTTTTATTTCGAATCACACGCACGCCCGTTACGTTTTAAAAAAGGAAACTTAAAATAAAATATATATATATATATAAATAATAACTCGAATCACGCCTGCGCGTATACGACGACCAATTATCGTGAACCGTATTTCAAAATAAACAAACCGATCGGATATTATTCTAAACGAATTAAACATAAATATAAATATGATTTTTTATTTTTTTTTTGAAATTCATTGCCGACGGCGGCGATCATCTGGACACGAGCCGGTGTATATAGCCCGATATACGTATTTCGCCGTGGCGGTTGGTCATGGCGCGCGGCGAATTCTCTCGTGAAATACGTCACGCCGAGATTCGAATCTATCGCCTAAACAATAGTCGGAGTTATAAATACGATAAGCGGAGGGAGGACGAAATTCGAAGGACAAGACTCGGAGTGCGGCGAAAAAGAATCCGGGCACGTTTTTCTGTCGCGTTCGGTACCGTTTCGGCACGTTCGGTGTGTACTGTCGACGGGCGAAATGTGTTATGTATTACGAGAAGTGCGTTGTACACGAGTTCCACGTTGAAAAAAAAAAAAATCATATCTCGCCCTAAGGAATTTTCAGAAGTACCGAAAACATTTTTGCACGAGCGCGGACGAAAAGGAAAATTTTGCCTGACAATAAGTACTTAAGAAAATGAATGTACGTTTACATTCAATTGTTCTTATAGAGTATAAATTGTTTATCGCCGCGGATTAAAACGCTATTTTCTTCTTCTTCTTTTCCACATTTTCCACATCCATTTCGTCGCTGGATACCTAAGTTTTCAATTAATTTATTACTATCCGATGTTTCGAAGAAAACGCCGTTGAAATAATCCGTATCCCTAGAATCCCAATCGTATAGTTCTATTATTATTATTATTATTTTTTTTTTTTGTAACGGTTTTTTTCATCGGACATTGCGGTCGCGTTTCAATATCGATAACGTTGAAACGCAAAAATAACGATGAATAATAATAATTCGTCGATAGAATAAAATTCGAAAACGTTCAAACTATTTACCAAATCAATATGTTCGTAATGAATCAATTCCGAAACAATGTCCGCGTGGTACACTGCACGCCAGCCACTTCCACTATTTCGTTACGAATTCACGCTGTGGGGAGGGAGGAAGCACTCGCCGGTGTGTGCGCTGCCGGATGATAGGCGAAAGGCGAAAGAGATTTTCAATCTCGCCCGGTACGCACGTCGTAATATTATCGTCGTTATTATAATTATTATTATTAGTGCTTTATTGTAATTATTACGCATTGGCGTGCGCGTAGTCTAAGTACTTAACATATCTCCGCACCGATGTGTGTTAAAAACCTAACCTCTATAGCACTCGTAATAGTTATATAAAACACAATATTCGTTCATTGTTTTTTTTTTGTTTTTCATTTGCGTCTCGGATTCGTACGCGTCCGACAATGACACTTTATAAAACGACACTTTCTATTTCGATAACGTCGCCGTCGTAGGAGTGTTTTATTAGCGCGTTGGATGCTGCTCTGTAGCCGACTCGTTCGCCACACTATCTCACTCGGTCGTATTATATACGACACGCGTGTCAAATCCAATTACGGTTTCAGTTTTGTTCGCAAGAGTTCGAGAAGTTTGTTGTGTGCGCAAGAGGAAAACAAAAGCGATTGACAGGAGTAACGGGAACTCGAAGAAATGTACGAAATTTCAAAATCATGAGATGGTTATCTCCTGCAGCAGGGGCGCGGGTATAGATTATTTACGGGACTTTTTAATTTTCAATTACTATAGTAATTATACGAAAAAAATTATGATTAGAAGTGAATCGTGAATTGACAAGAAAAATTTAAAAACGCACAACATAATATTTATATCAACTCTGTTTTAGAAGAATTATATATTTATAAAGAAGTTAAACGAAATAAATTTAAAAATATTATATACATGTACAAACTGATTTTAAAAATAACATTTTATTTAAACACGTATTAGACAATATTAATATAACGCCATAGGTCTTTTCATAATATACACATAATTTCTCTGCTATTTAGTATATGATATTTTATTATTATATAATTTTTTATTTTAAGCTCCTTGTCTTTTTATTGTAATATTCGTTGTTTTCTCTGTGTATTTCTTTTCCTATCAATCAATTTCGTTTATTATATTTTTCTGTTGTTGTATTTTTTTTTTTAATTTACCCGATGATGACTTTTTGTCGAAACCGGTAGCAATAAATAACTTATACACCAACAATCTTTTATTTTATTTAAAACTCATTAGCTTTTTTTTTTTATATTTTTAAATATACATTTCGATATATATATGTATATTTATTTATTTTATATATATTTTTTTATAAAAATTGTGTTAAAATAGTGTCGAACGTTCGTCAATAACTACGTAAATCGGACCGAATTTCGTCCACACTGTTTAATGAAATTTCTCTGATGCACCGGAATTTTAGCTGAACCATTCCATAGAACGTTCACGGGCCTGTGTCTATACCGTCACACGTGCACATCGTTGTACAGTATGGAGTCGAGGGCCTATTTTTTTGTTGGTGTTTGCTTAATTTTCGGAAGCCAACTTAATTTCATATTTTCACAGAAAAGCGCTGATAATTTCTCGTTTCAAATGTCACAAGCAACGTACCAGTGCGGAAACCGACGTAGCGCTGGTGTGCAGAGATCGATTTATTATTACGACGTTTAAAAAAAACTCCGATACGATCGGAATACTATAACCCGGCACAATTGAAAATCTATTATGACACGTCGTCAAAATCGATCGTCAATAGCAATCTCTTCCCCGCAATATTACACGGTTGGCTCTGAGAAAAGAACCAACATTTCAAATCGCGCTCGAAAACAGTTTGCCGGCGAACTTAGCGCAAAAGGCGTTTTTTCAGAAATTATAGACATTGAATCGGGTAATCAAGATTCGGTTGTGTCATTTCGATATTAATTTTATTATTATTATTATTATTATTATTATTATTAGAGCTAGGGACGACTTACAGGAGTTTGCACATCATCCGTCCAGATCATATTATCTTCACGCGGATTACACACATACTGGTACACCGTGTGAGTTTAATACGAGTAAACGTATTGTTTCAGGTTTTTATAAACTATATAAATCAATGTTTTTTTTTTCGTTTATGATTTATTGATACGAAATTAAGGAACCGTCATTTCAAACGTTTTGGTTTTTACAATGATGCGCATATATTAACGATTTTACATGTTTTAAAGGCATATTTAGTGATTATTTTAGGGCATAAATGCATGCATATTTTTAGGGCACAAAGTCTTTGGTCCTCATCATCATCATCGTCATCATGCGGTTATTGTCGTACTCACGTAGTGTAGGTTATCAGTCTTTTCGTTGAGCCTCAGGTCGACGGAATTCCAGTTGTTGTTGTTGTTGTTGTTGTTATTGTTGGCCGCCAGCGGCGGAACAGAAGACAGTGTTGTCGTTTTGTCGACGACGGCGACAAACGTCTTGTTGGCGTCGTCGAAACGCGGGCGCAACGGAGCCAGTGCAGACGACGACCGGTTGGACTTGACGGACGCGGTGCCGGACGACGGGACGGCTTCGTCCGAACAGGTGCCGGTGTCGCTGGTGCTGATGGTGCCGCCGTACGCGGACGACGCGTAACCGGAATAGGTGCGGGCGCCCGCGGTTTTGTCACTGTCGCCGCTCGCGGTGCTCGTGCTGGCGCTGTGGTCCCGGCACCGGTACCGCGCGCAATGGTGTCCGCAACACTTGGCTCGCGGTATGCGCTCCGGTTGTCCGGCGGCGGTGGTGGTGACCGCGTACGCCGACGGCTCGTCACCACCGCGGCGGCGGCGGTGCGCCGGGTCGTCGCGCCCGGGCCACACCGGCCGCGGTATGCAGAACTGGTGCGCGTCGATAACGCCCTCTTTGATCGGCGACAACAGCCACGGGACCGTCGTGGCGTTCCGATGCGCCGCGTTGCTGCTGCCGGCCGACGACGACCTGTCCGACGGCGGCGAACGCTTGTCCTGCACGCTCGAGTGGTCCGAATGCGGTTGACTGTCGTACCCGGAACTGCCGCTCTTGTTCCACGTCCCATTGTGACGATTACTCTCGTCGTCCACGTAAATCGGATTTATTCTGCAAAACGGAACCGAGCGTTATTCGTCGTCAACGACAACAACACAGCGTTTTACCGCGGCGTTACAATTCGACTTGGTCTCATTCGAGTCCGTCGCCGAGCCGTGCGAGTTCATCGACTGAAAATATACACATACACATACTCGCGTTTAACTTGCCGCCGGGTGTACAGAATATAACAGAGTCGTTGAACCGCGGATTAGGCGAAATGTTATCTGTGATAATCGTATGGATCGTCCGACGGTGTTGTTCATTTCGTTTGTGTTTATTCCCGCGTTAAATTCAATCTATTAGGTGCGTGAAAAACGGACTTATTTGATATTACTAAGAAAAAAAAAGAAACAAACTAACGATGAAAACGTTGAACCGATGATGGAGATTTCACGGAATCATCGGGGGGAGGGGGGGGAAATCATACTCGTGGCTTTTTCTCTCTCGAAAAAAAAGACAGATGTTTTACTGAATCGATTCGATCATTTTATTAAACGCGGGAGAGAGAATTCTCTATTCGTTTTCGTCTATCCAAAAAAAACAGCACTTACCGCGTTCTTAGATAACGGTAAAGAAAGTATTTCATCAACAACAAATAAGCGCGCGCATGCGACAAGTACTTAATTGCATATAGGAATCAACGTGTACAAGAGTTTTCAACAGATTTCAACGAAAAAATAATCATCTCCAAATAAGCGTTTATCACGAGCGCGCGTTATCGACATTAATGAACGACCGAATTGAATTGGGAATTTAGTGACGTGCTGCGAACCTCGGCGGCGTTCGGTTCGGTTCAAAAACCGAACTCGTGACATGGGAAACGTTCGAATGTCCAAACGTCGCGAGAAATTCAAACGCCGAATTTACGGAGAAAATTGTTTTGAAAAAAATTAACCGTTTGAACAAATAATTAAATAGATTTCGTTTTCAATATTTTCGGATAGAAAGTAATTTCCCCCATCCACCGACCGGTGGATTAAACGAGTTTAAAACGGTTTAATGTATTATCGATTAAGACTACGCACTGTGAGACGATATTCCGTTGTTTAATAATATAGTAGGATTAATTATATAATAAACGATAGTAGTCGTTTGTTTTACGAATTAATATTGAAAATTATATTGAATAATTCGATTTTATTTTAAATCCGTCGAGTACTCGGTCGGTCGTTTTAAATATTTAAAAATTAATTCAAAAGTTAAATCCTTTAAAATTTTTGTGAAGTTCAGTTCGGATTCGATATTTGAATTGAATAGTTCGAATAATAATATAAATAAAAAAAAATTAATTGTAAGTTCGACCTCAACAATCTGGGTTAGTCATATAGTTATAGTTATTTTAATGTAGTATAGTGTCGATTCGCGATTTACGAAATTTAAAAATAATTTACAACTACACTTATGTTTAGTTATACTTTTACGAACTATAACTAATCATACAACAAGTATTAAGTCCTACACATTGATTAAACATTTTTTTTTTTTTTGTAATTTAACGACGAATTAAATTTTATTTTATAATTCTCCTAAACAAGTAAATTTCGAATATTATTTAAATAGTAATTGCACGAAAAATTATGAATTACATTAATAACTCCAGTGTGTGTGTGTGTGTCAGTGCAGTTTAAAAATATAAAAACTTTATATAATTAAATAAAAATAGTGAAGGGTGGCCAGCAATCGTTTTCTCATAATAAAAAAAATCTTTAAATTTAAGATTATCTAACACTACTGTAATTAAGAATTTTAAATTTATATAATAAAAACGCGTTTAAAAGTACAAACAAGTCAATAGTATTAAATTTAATTCGTCGGTTATTTATTTATTTTTTGTTTTTTTAACTATAGTTAATCATCAAACGTTACAAATTGTACGGTAACAACTTAAAAAGATCAAACATTTCATTTTTGCATAACAATAATAATAATAATTAGGGCCCGGATGTTTATGCTTTAAAAAAACTATGGAAATGTCTTAAAAAATTAATTTATGACCTAAAAAACATAAATAATGCCCTAAAACTTTATAAAAAAGTAAAAGTATTTTTTTTTTTTGTCGAAAAATAGCACAAAACCAGGTTATGACTTCAATAAATTGTACACGTATTACCAAAAAAAAACTTTTTTTTCGAAATTCTAAAACTCCTGTAAATACTATATTCGTGAAATTAAGAAAAACGCGTTCACGTTCCTCTAAAAAAAAAAAAAATAACGAAATTCCAATACGTTCCTTCGCACGAAAAAGGAACCATGCGTTCCTGAAAATCGAGAGAAACCAAAGGGACGAATATTCCTTCCAAGCGCTGGTGCCTGTAATGCGCTATAGAGTGATGTGTGTATAATTTCTAATGCTGCCGTGTACACAATACATATTTATATGGGGAACACACGACTTTCAAGAACGTGACGTTATGGTACTTACTTATAATAGACGTACCGTATTGCATACCGTTGTAGGTTAGGTCGTACACGGTGAAGTAAACGGGTAAATCGTGAAATCGTTTGGATTTATAATCAATTTCAGGTCGGATCCACGTAATCCGTATGTACAGGCACGGAAGACGATTTTGCATTACATAAACTTCGCGTCAATTATATATTTATGTACTTTCTAAGTATATACTTTTATACGGTAAAAAAATATTAAATTATTATTATTATTGCATCGTGGTATAACGGAGGAGGTCGACGTATTCAGAATCACATTGATATAATTAGTGTCTTATAACGATGATTTACTAAAAAAAAAAATCTATAAAAATGCTCTAAAAAAAATTAGTTTGTGATTTAAAAAATAAATAGATACAAAAATGCCGTTTAGAAATCTCAATTTTACAATTGAGGGATTCGTCGGAAAAACAGCATTTGTCCAAAAATCGAATGTCTCTTTTGTTATTGACTAATTTCGGCAATGGATTGGTGGCGAAACTTAACATCCGAATGTTAAGAGCGATGACATTAAAAAAAAAAGTTTTCTTTCCGTTGTTGAATCCATACGGATACTATGAGCCTCAGGAGCTTATTAGGTCTGGACAAGCGCTGTGTTTGGTGGAAACTGAACGACGAGCCTCTTGGTTATTAGAAAAAAATAAATATAATAATGTTGAAAAAAAGTTTCATTTTGAATTTTGGAAACTTCCAGAAAACCTAACCGACTCGTTATGGATAACAACAACATAACGATCGTTATGATAACGATGCTAAAACTAACGTGGTTGGAAAAAATTTCGTTTTCGTTCATAAACGTATCAGAGTGTAATTGCTGAGTGTTTTACCGACGATACGTATATCGATTTTTAGTGAAACGGTTTCACGGCGTTGTGGCTACCATTGAAAATTACAAGAACGTAATATATTTACTTATTTTCACGATTCTTGCACAAGCGCTGTTCTTGTTATGGGCCTGTCAATTCAAAAACACGTAAAAAAAAAAAAAAAACAAGTTTTTTTCTCTTAAATTAGGCACCTAAATTATTTATTTATTCTGATAGTCATTGTTTTATCAATTAAAATATTTTATATAACTCGCATATTAAATTAGGTATACCTACAAGTGTTATTTATACGACGTATTTTATATTTTTTACTCGCAGTTTTTCCCGGCGGTCATTCAAACGGTCTATTGAAACTAAAATGTATGCACACATTTCAAATTACAAGTAAAAAAAAATAAATATTACGTAAAATACAAAATAGTGAACTCGTTGATTTTTCCGATAACGAACAAATATTATTTACTTAAATATTTTTATTTTTTATTATAAGGTTTGTATGAATTAGCAAATTGTTGTGAATGATTTACACGCATTTGTGATAACGTATTGTTTGCGCGTTCAAGCGGAATACGATTCTCTGTCTATTCGTAATACCGTTACCGACCGAATAACTTTTTTTTTCCAATTAACCGTCGAATTTTTAAAAACGTTTGACGAAATTACGATGCATACAAATACACTCGGAATAATTTGGTTTTCTAAAAAGGATATTCGCAATTTTTCAGTTTTTAAGTGCCATTTTTAATTCTACTAACGTTTTACTTCTTTCAAAATCGAAACTTTTTCAAAACGCTAAGTACCTGCAGTAGCGCGCAATTAACGCGAATTCCATTTTATTTTGATTGGCTGTATTAATGTTGATCTGAAATTATTTCGTCAATTCTCGGTTCGTTGAAATTATTCTCATAGTCGTTGAAATTTCCTGTCGGTTACTAGTTTTTATTGTTTATCGCAATCGTTATGGAACATTTATTTTCACACAAACATGTAGTTGAAAACGGAATGCGTATTTTTAACGTTTCTTCGGCCAAACTAGGATATTCATTTTGAACATTTTTGTGCAAAACCGAACTGCATTTTTGTTGCTTTTAAATGAAAAAAAAATTTCACATATTTGTTAGTGATAATATATTTCGATCCGATTGTGGTTTTATTATCCGATTATAATTTTTACGAATGTCTTTTGCGGCGCGTCAAGATATTTGGAAAATGTTATTTTTTTTTTATTTCCATAAGTTCGGTGTTTTTCAATAATTATAATACGAATTTCATTGTAATTATGATGTACACACATTTCATATTTTCCGAAGTACATCTCAATATTCATACTGTCTCTGAATATCATCCACAATAGGTTTTTCACTGGATCAATACGACAAGAATTGAATTCCATTCGACGACGTTACGAAACGCGCAATATTTTACGATTATACAATTTTTATACATTTGATGATGAACAAGCGCAGTTTAAGTTGGGGTAGGTCATGAAGTGAATACGCCCACAATATTTCACTTGTTCATTAAGCGTATAGCTTATATACGGAACGCAGTAATTACATAGAGTATCACTCGCCAATTATTCTGCACTATAAATCGTCGTTTGTAACGAATTAATTTCACATTTTTACCCCGTTATGGTATAGTAACTTCGTAAATGAACGACAGAAAACGCGGCGGTCCTGTAAGGTTTGTCTCGTCTGAATTCGGACGGGCAAGTCGAAAACCGGTACATACAGAGAGCAGTATGAGATAATCCGATTTTCGTCTTCGAAATTGTCGAACGAAAATATGATGTGCATTAATGTTGTCCAGCTATAACCAGCGACGGATTTTACATTATTTCTTTTAACTCGAGGCCACACACGAAATTACAGGCGTCTTTTTATTACCCGTCCCAAACACAGGACAAAAAATTACGCTAATATCTATGATCGTACGCGTATAAAACGTATTATAAATAGAAATGAATAGGTACACATTTGCCGTGGTGAGTAAAAATGCCATTAAAGGTTATGATTCTTCAGTAATATAAAAAAAATTGAAATTGTGGATAACGCTTAAATTAATTATTTAGATAAAGATTGTATATTTTTTATCGCTATAAACTTAAAAACAGCGCAGTTGACATTTATTCGTTTTTATTAAATTAAACGTGAATTTAAAATTGTTTATTGTTCTCAACAGCAGGAACACATAATTGTCTAACTCTTAACTGGCGGAACGAGAACGCAATAAAAGCTCACTGATCTCTCCAATAAAAATAGACGTTAATTATAATTTCCCTTGTGAACATATCGTAATAACCGATTTCTATTAATCGGCGAGTAGATTTATTAATGTTCGATTTACACAGTACTGCGTAGGCATTTGTTTTATTTAATTTATTACAAAAAAGAAATATATTTTAATTCAAAACATGTTGCAGTACATTTTCGCGATTTATTAAAAAACTGAATATTTTTTTTATTCTATCGTTACAAATCACCCGTGTCTTAATTAAAAACCAACGGGATATTTGCCATTTATTCGACTACACGTATTATTTCGACATTTTTTTTTCTTTCCACGTCCAGAGTATACTAATTGTCGTAAAACGTTAAATAATAATAATAATCGATAACTCGGCGTGACGTGTAAACTTATAGTGACCACCGTAAGTGTACACTTGCACGTCCGTTCGTATTGTTATTAGAGTGTCGCAATGCGAAGGAAAATTAAATTGAGTTTTTATCGCGCGTGTGGTCAATCGCGTTATTATTATTATTATTATTATTATTATTATTATTATTATTATTATTATTGTTGTTGTTGTTGTTGTTGTACAAATTTGTATTCCTAACTGGTATACACCCGTTGGCTTATACTGTAATTACGTACACGAAAACGATAGGTAAATCGCGAGATATTAATTTTTAGCACCGTTTTGTACACCGCGCGTACGATCATCAGACGTTTTACTTAAAGTCTTAAACGAATTGAAGAAATACGACGACTAATGGCGTACGATGGGTACATCATCATCATCATCATCTATGGATTGTATTTTGTACGCGGCTGTTGGAAATATAACAACGGATTGGCTAATCCTGTGGTTCGAAGGTAAAACTACAGATTTCTACACGTATATAAAATAATATGCATTGTGTATTCAATATTAAATTATCGTTTCGAACGCGTAGGTACGCTTACGCAAAACTGGAAAACAGACAAGGACAAGAAGAAGAATTCTTTTTTTTTTTTTTTTATTTCACATTAAAATATTATTAAAACGAATATTATTATTTTATTTTATATTACCTGTTACGTATAAATCACGGGCGGTACGAAAACAGCGCGCGAACGATTCTCGGCGGTCCGGTTTAGAAAATTCCGTGATAAACGTCGTACGTTTAAATCCGGAGACTTTTTTTTTTTTTTTGCGAAACACGCTACTGTGTCGAAATGAAAATGTGACATTTTCACAAAATCAGAAAAAAAAATAAATAGGTAACGAGCCGCAGGGCGTTGTCAAGCGAATTACTCTCGGATAAAGATTTTAGAGTTTTGTTATTACTAGAATTATTTGAAAGCAACGCGATAAATCGTTGCGTTCGATAAAACGATTGTACTACACTATGTCGAAAAATTTGAAACGGTCATCAAAAGTAATGTTGTGACTTAACGATTTTCAAGATTTATTTTTTTTTTTTTCGAAGTTACAACGTCCGAAATTGTTTTAAATTCTTAAAACCAAATATCGTCTCTTTCCTTTACGAACTGAACACTTCGAAATCGACAATAAATCGCCGAAAATTAGAAGGAATTTCGACGAATTCGCGCGTGTTTACCGTCGTCGTGTAATTTTCCGGCAGTTTTTTTTTCTGACGATTAAAAAACGATCGAAAATCGCGAAACGAAGTGACCAGCTCTAATCAGACACGTAGAAGAGGATATTTTGGCGTTACACGCGTATAAGTCCAAACGAAGAATGCGCAAATAATTCGTTTTTTTTTTTTTACCTTAAACTTCTGTTAACTATTCATTCGCTCGATATTCTTAATAACGCATTTATGAAACACATTTTCCTCTTTCCCCCCCCTTTTTTTTTTTTACAAAAGATAATAATAATTTTATTTTAAAAATCCGCCGCCAAGAGTGCCTCCCCCCCTTTGCGCGTGCGTTTTATTCTGGCGCAAACACGTTTTTATCGATAAATGAAAAAAACAAAAAAAATCTTCGCTGAGACGTCCTTTTACTTATATTTATATATATAAAAAAAACGCGTACACGTGATGGAGCGCACTGCATTTCTCTTTCTCGTCGGTGGACCGTATAAGGTCGTCCTCCGCGGGGAGAAGAAGTTTCAACACGATTTCGGTGTCTTCCGAACGCCGCGAGAGAACACAGCGTGCAGGCTACACGAGAGATCGGATGTATTAAAAAAAAAATAAAAAAATAATAATAATAATAATACAACACAATATATACGCGCACGCTATCGCAATCGTCCGGTAAATTGTCACAAAAGAAGCATTGCTCCGAAGGATAAGTAAGTCATGTTCGACTGGAACCCGTATAATAATATATACGCAATCGTGTACGTTATTATCGTGGCAGGGCATGAATTCGTTCGTGAACAATTTTCCGCCGTCTCGGTCGGGGCCTGAAATCGTGTGCACACACACACACAGTGTTTACGGTACGAAAAATAGAAGAAGAAAAATATCGCCGTCGAGAGCAACATAAAATTTGCCGTCTCCCCGGCAAAAAAAAAAAAAATCGCCTTTTTAATAATACACAATCGTTTTTATTATTATTATTATTTTCTTGTACTTCACGCAACGCTGAGAATCGAAAATACCGACGCGTGTACGCTCAAATCACACACTGTTCTCAATCACCGGTTAAATTATTTCTTTCTATTGAAAAAAAAAAACCGTATAAGCCGCTTGAAAACTGAAACGAAATTTCTTTCTTTCTGTTTACCACCCACCTTAGACGGTGGTGACAGTAACAAAGCGTAGTCGGCATACTTCATTTGAAACGTTTCCCCCCTCGGTCTTCTCATTAAATTCATTTGCAAAAAGAAATATCGAATAAATAAACCATTTTCACATTCAAGTGTTTTCAACGATAAAGTATGATTGAGATACGTTTTATCTGTTTCGCCGAACGCTTAAAATTCACAAAGGACTTATCGCTGACCTTTAAAACCGATACGATTGAAAACGGATTCGCGCGCAACGTTGCCCATATCGTTTATTTCGGTATATTAAAATATACAATAAAATAAATGTAAAAAATGTGGCCAACAAAATGAAAACATATACATAAACGAATAAAATAAAATCGATTCAGTTATAATAATATTTCTATTCTCGGACAGCGTAAGCCAACGTACTAAAAATATTTTATTGAATTAACAGAATTTATATTTTAGAATTAGATATTAGAATGATTATGTTTACCGAGGTTTTCGATTAATATTTTTTTATCTGTTATGTAATGCTTGCAGTACGTTTATTATTTGAACACTTCCATTTGATCCGCGCGTCTTTGCATTGTAACGGTATTTATTAGAATTAAATAGCACTAGGCATTTATCTCGTTCCCAAAAAAATTATTTTAATTTCATTATTTTCCGTTATGCAAAAAGATCAAGAAAAATATATTATATATATATATATAAATTATAAATTTTACAGTAATAACGCAAAACTCTGAAAACTTTATTTGAGCAATTCATTCGAGCGATATTCTCGCTAAACTTTAATTTTATATACGTATAAACTTCGTAAAGCACAATATTCAGTCAGTCTCGACGTTATACGTTCACATGACCGAAAGCATGCAACAAATTCAATTACTAAATTACAAGACCAGACTAGAAGAAAATGACGGAAAGGATAAAAGAGGAAGTAAACGGAGTGATATGACGGACGTGGAGAGTGGCAAACAACAGTTGGTGGGAAATGTCGCATAATACGTTTCGGTGAAAATCAAAAAAATACCGTTGTAAATTTAAAAAAAAAGGCTTCCCGAATTATCGTCTATTAGAGTAGCGCTTGGAACCGATACAAATTATAATATTCGAAAAGAATATCAAATGTCAAACGTTCAGGACAAAAAAAAAAAAAATTATACAAATGCAATCGAAATCCAACACTGATTTATTACATAATATGTCGCGTTATATGAGCTGTCGACCGCAACTCAGCACACTAGAGCGTTCATTATACACGCTGTATATAATACGACATTAGCTGTCCTGATCCGATAGCGTGGACCACACCTGTTTAGTGAACGTAATCACGAGTGTGCGCGTACGTGTCATTTCGTTAAAATCGTTCGAATTATAAATATTACACGCGTAATAATGGTAAAAATAATAAGTTGTATACGCACGCAGTTCTGAAAATCATTAAATTGTGAAGTGTTATTTGTGTTTTGTTTTCAAATACGTTTAAGCGCAATTACAAACGACTGCCCCCGAAACCTTATTATACGATTATAATATTCGATTAACGTTCCGGTAACATTCGTACACATCCTCCATCACGTTAATGTGCGTTTTCGGAACTCCTTTTCTCAACAACGCCCTCTTTGAAACCTCTCTCGGCACTCCGTTTAAGTCTGTAAAGCCTATTCATCTATTGCCCATGCTTCTCGACAAGTCGTCTCACACGCGTCGACTTTTCAGGTATAAAATCGAACTGATCCATAGTCCCTGACGTCTCATTCATAATCTTCTCACGTGTCTTCATGTTATAGAGCTCTGCGCCTCTATAATTTCTATAATCCTGCGTGTCTCCTTTGCCTTTAAACACCTAAAAATCTGTAATCGTTATAAATGGTTCGGAATCGAAAGAAATCCGTTGGAAATTTTTTCTCCCCAATCACAAGTTACGTGCATTTCGAGTCTCTATTACAGCATTATTAGTTATTATTATTAGTTTACGGAAACAACGCCGCGTTTTACCGGTTTTTTTTTCCTTCTTGTGCAGTAATTTTATCGATAGTTTTTCGAGTTTTTTTTTTTCGAGCGTTCGCGAGAAAATCGAAAAATAATAAAAGTACGAAACATTGTCTGATGACCGCGAAGAATCCGCTTTTTTTTTTGTGATAAAAATTTTTGGGTACAGACATGGAATAAACGCACGCGCGTCATCGATTCGTTCCTCGCGCTCAGTTAAGAATCAAAAATATTTTATTCATATTATAGACATTTTTTTTTTTTTTTTGTTGTTGTTGTTATAGTGACGACCTTGTGCAACGCGCGCGTATATATACTCATTTAATTTTTTACGTTTTTGCTTCCATCGCTAGCGCGTCCCGAGTACGCGCGTCCATATTAGGTTTCTCTCGGGTTTGCCGGACCGTAACCGAGCGCGTGACACACGGGCCACCGCGACATAATCGACGAACGCGTATTATCACACGGAGCCGAAGCCCACGTCGTACGAGTCTCCGCGGAGCCGACCCGGTTGTGAATTCCGGCCAAAACGATAAAATTTATATTTAATATAAAATTATATAAAAGCGTAAAAGTAATAATTGGACTTTTCGACAACCACATTGAGATACGACGCATTTAAAATACGCGGCTAAGACGTTTATTTCGACATATATGATAAATACGAAGAAGGAACAAAGAAACGGTTAATGTTAAATGCCGAGAAATAAAACGCGATTTTATACTATTTTGAACGCGCGTTTAAAATCGCTTTATCGTTTCGAATACACTGAGGATAATAAATATGAAACGAAAAAAAATAATAATAATAAAATTCTCTCATTATTAATACAATTAACAAGTATAACAATATTATTTTGTCTCCGTACAATTTTCGTAAAATTTAAAAGTTCTAACGACAATAAGTTTTTAATAAAACTAAAAGTGCGATTCGTTGTAGTAGTAATAATAATAATAACAATAATAATAAAGGTTAAAACGATTTGATTTTTTGTTATATAATTTAAAAGAATTTATGAGAACATCGGACGACATTGATAACGTTTTCGAGTGTTATGCGGAGCCAAGATGTCGTTGTTGATATTTTCGGAAAAATTGCCACGTACTATTAAAATTTGAAATGACACGTCCAAAAGACGAGAGAGTGTCGAGACGAAATCCCACCATTGCGACGAAAATAGACAGATTTTTTTCCGAATCGAAACACGAGAGTAAAAACGTTCGAACGCGTCGTAAATAGATTTGAAATTCAGACTCTTATGTAAACGCGTTTTTCCTATACTTTTGTTCGGCACGTTCAATCCGAATCTGCTGATTCCCGTTCGCGTTTCGTTAACGCCATCGTTCGTAGTACTTCAGAGTCACCACGGTCCGGTGAAATTTTTCAAACAAAACGCGAACACACTAAGTTAAATGGATGGTTGGGTAGAGAATGCCTTTTGTCTGAGAATCGGTGCAGAACCGCTCTAGAGTTTTTGCGACATCAAAGCAAAAAAAAAAAAAAAGAAAAAACAAACGGTTTACAAACAGAAATCTCACTTTTCGGTGACATCTTCTAATAAATACGGACGCCGACCGTCTATCGTATAATAATAATAATAATACTATTATTATTATTATTATTATTATTATTATTATTATTATTATTGCATCGTCATCGTTAATCGTATTATCGAACTGTAAAACGAATTAAAACGAGTTTCGCCGTCGTCTTGATCGTTACCATGTGGGATTCGCCTTCGTCGGTTATACTGGTTACACCGTCGGTCGTCACTCTCTATTTCTCCGCGGTGCATACGTAATATTACGTACGTCTTATTATTGTAGACTAGACACACAGGACCGCTCTTGACTCAATCGGAAGCCACGTGACGCGCTTTATACAAAAAAAAATTTACCGTTTAAAAATTAAAAAAATTAAAATATACGTCTGTTTTTCGAAAAAATTTTTCGGCGATGATTAATGCATAGGACGTTTTAAATTTACAAATAATACAAAATCGAAGGCCGCATTTATTGTGAAACTTCAAACGTCAGGGAAAAGACGGAGAGCATCGAGTAAATACGCATATACACGGTTTATGGGAGTCGTAAAATAGAATCTCTTATAATTCCGAATCCGTCTGTGTGACTAGAGTTTTCATTAAGGATTTTCCACCGAATTCCAGAAGAATATCTGGTGGCCTGCGGTGATCACGAAAACGGACGGAATTCCTTTTATGAAATCCACGACGACTGGCAGTGAATTTTCACGGATGTTTGAAACACCAGGAGAAAATTAAATTTTCGATATTTATCAAGGGGAAAAAACTCGTATTCGTCCTATTGCGAAACACCAAACACGCGTGAGTTATAATCACTATTTTGGCGCAAGCATTTTTATAAGAACTGATGTGTGTGTGTGTGACGTCCTCGATTATTATAGTGGTTAAGTAATAACCAACAGAACTGACGTTTTTAAAATATACCGTTTATTTTCGAAAAATTGTTATTACACGTAGCCCGGGAGGTGACAGTTCTATTTGTTTTTAAATAGGTTAAACAATATACGTTCCAATCAGTTCACAGCGATTTAACCATAGCCCGTGGAACTGTTTTGAATTTGTTCGCTTAAAATTGTACGAAATATCGTTCGTAAATTACGAAAACGGCTTTAATCTCGTGAAAATTTAAAACCGTTTACGTATTTTAGTTACCGATGTTTCGTAAAGTTTTAAATGAACCAACTCAAAAGAGTTCACGGCTAAGCGAAAATCGCTGTCGTAGCCCGTGGGCATCCGCAGACAGATAGAGCTGATTTATTATATTATACTTACGAACGGCTTGCCGTTCCTTTTTTGATATTCGTTGTCGAAAGTGTTATTCGCGCTTGTATATTAAATACGCGCAATTATCGGGTTAAAAATTATAAAAGTCAAAAAAATAATAATAAAATAAAAAGATATATTAATAATCAACGACGGGTGTTCTAGATTTAAACATCATACATTTACCAGAAGGATTGCGTAAATACTTCTGTTTTTTCTCGCTTCCATACACGGTCGGACTGGGAATTCGGTCCGGCCCGAGGTGATACAATAAATTCCGCCCTCATCACAATAATATTATATTATATTGTCATCACGGACGTATGAAACATTTATAACTAAAAGTTAAAGATGAACAACAAAAATGTATAATATAAGTAAATTGTATTGAATCGCGGCTTATAAATCAATTATTTTGATCGGCCCGCCGAGTTTTACTCGGCACCTCGCCGGCCCATTCCTCGACCCCGGTCAAATTCTCATAAAAAGAAACTATAGTGTTATAATTATGAGAGAATACGCTAAATCATGATTTTTACTCGACAATAACGAATTTACATTCAATACCGCTGGCTAATATTAGCTGCATTCCTACAAAAAAACAATATAGTTGTTCAACAGTTTATCTGTCGTCGTCCGGTCGACCACATTCGTGTGTTATTGAGACATCGCTATATAATATTACGGTAGAAAAAAAAACAATCATCGTTCACTTATCATTTTCTGTTAGACTCCATAGGTCACTGCATTGCGAATTCAAACTTGTCCATCGATTTTGAATTCTTAATCATGTCAATGGACAGTGAAGTCGTCGAATATTGTGAACACGGCGATAGTCTCGAACTCTTCGAGGCTTGTAAATACATTGAAACCCTGTATTTTTCCGATGCTTGTGAAAAAGGCGGAACTTCGGAAACCGTCGAAGAACATCAACAGTCTAGATCGGCACACGCGCGTTGCTCGATATGTTTTGGAGGCGCGGTCAACGCGTGTTACACAGACGTGTGCGAGCATACGTTCTGCTATAAATGTCTTGAACTGTGGTTAACGATAAATTCGTTTTGTCCTGCCTGCAACGAACACTTTAGAAGCGATTTCCGTCGTTCAACCACTAAGGAGGGTTTGTTACAAGCGGACGACGTTACCATAAGTTCAGACGAAAGTTCGTTGACGACAGGCCGTGGACCGCTAATGGTTTCGAGTACGCTGAACGACAGCGATACTATTCCGTTGACACCAAGGCACACTGGCACCAAGCGATTGTCACCGATAGTCGTTTTATCCAGTCCTACCGGAGACGAATCCAGTGTTCACGGACACGTCCAACCGTTTACATCGACGACACCGATTGGAAAACCAATAGAACGGCCAGGCAAGAATAATGTAATATCCCAGTATTCGGTTTTTAGGAGAGGAAGAATTTTAGACTTTTCGTCGTCCGACGAGGAGTCAAACACTCAAACTACCGACAGAATGGATTGTAAAAAAAGAAAAATGAAGCCTAAGGCAAGTGAGGATATTACTTATAATAAGAAAATGAAGTTGACCGTTGGCGGTAATATGAGAAGACATCGTTTGTATTTAAACAAATCGGACGATTAACTTGTGTGTGAGTCTATCGGAAGCCAGCGGTGGATTGAAATTATTTTTTTTTATAAATATTTTGATACTACGTGTCTGTTTTAATGTGTGTTTATAAAATTCGTAATTTTTTTGATAAAATATATATCACTTGAAAACTTAATGGTAATTGGTCCATGAGCAAAATGTGATTGGATCGTTATTATAAATCGATGTTAAAATATGATCTTTATATAATTTTGTGTTTATATGAATAAAACATTTTTCTTATGACTTTTGTTTATAATTTTTTTTTTTTTTTTAAAGCAAATAAATGAACGTAAAGTGGAACTAATGTATTGTCGATGTAAAAACGAAATTTGTACGGGTTTAGCTTTGATGATATTTGCTATGACATTTTTTTTATGTATTAATTATGATTTAATGAAAATAATTTTATACTGAACATTTCCGACTGACTGTATTGGGCTCTTTCGTTCATACGTGCTCGCCCCACAATCACATTTCTTTTGTTTTCCAATTGCGTCTACCACGTACTCGCCTATAAAATGGTTAGACACACAGTGATTCGCAATCAATTTGTTTTTAATTTATATATTCGATTACTTCCGCAGTTACAAACGTTGTGTCAAATTACGCTAGGTTCATATGGACGCGCGTCAAACGCGAAACATTCTTGTTAATACTATATACATCTTAACATGCATCTACAGTAGACTGTAGTATACATTCAACGAGAATGGACACGTGTCAGATGCTGTGTTTGTGGGTCATATTATATGAATCCGTAGAATGAGAAGACAAAGAGAGACGGAAAGAAACAGAAAACATCGGACCCATCCCGTTTTAAAAACTATTTTTTTCTATTTAACTAATACATAAATCAGTTTCGATTTTGGTATAAAAATATTTAACAATATAATAAATATTAGAGACGACGTGGTATGTGATTTAGGAATCTAAAATTTTTAAACTTACTGATTGTTGTTTATCTTTAAACGGTTATTACAATTATTATATTTGAACATGCCATATTCTATTTTAGAGTTCAAACTTACATTTTAAAGGAGCATTTTTAATAAGAGCAATTAAAACGCATACTTAATCGAATTTCAATGTATTTTTATTAAAATTTAAACAAGTCTTTGAATTGAAATTTATCGAGCTTACTTAATGTGATGGATGAACGTGATGTACGTAGTTCAACGAGTTATTTTATATCAGGCTCGAATTTACTTAAATACAGTCGTAAGTCGCCACGTTCGGTAACAAGCGGCCGATTTCTTTATTTAGTTATTAGCGCGTTGTTACAGCACTAAATCCACGTTCAGACATGTACGATGATGGAAACGCTATTAGATATCTTTGAACAATCGACCATAATCCAGGGTGAAGTTGCGGGATTACATGATTTTTCGCTTTTTTTAATCAGCTATCGCTCCCCCCCCCCAAACTTCTTTGGGTCATTTACCGCCCCCCTGAAGGCCACTAACGCCCACTTCGAGAAAGAATGCATTACGCGATCGGTGGTTACTTGTCAGAGACAATAAATGTTCCAACGCATATATGCGAATGTAGTGAGACGGTCCGCTACTTTGCCGGTCGGATCGCTCGGGATGGCGATCACCATAATTTTGAGGGTCGCCAACCGGCGATGAGATCACTGGGACGCACACATTTATCGGATTTCTAGTTTCAGTTATTCTATATATTATATACATAAGACGCGGACGAAGCAAGTAATATAGACGTATACGTAAAGATAGAAAATATATTACGTCGAAGTACAAAATAACGTTTACTCTGACGTCTTCGGAAAAAACTCCGAAAATTAAAATGTCAAAAAAAAAAAAAAAAAAAAAGACAAAATGATTAAAACTAAATATATTTCATCGTTTAAACAATAATAGCCTCCGGAGGGGCGCCGCACACGCTCGTGGACGAGAACGACAATTGCAAATAGACGTTTTTTCTATTCGTTTTAATAATAATTTGTGGTTATTTTAAAAATATATAAAACAGAAAAAAATACTTATATATATATGACAATGGAAAAAAACACAATAAAATGCACTGGCCTTAGAAATCATTGAACAAAAAAAAAAAATAGAAAAAAAAACATTCAGCAAATCACCTTCGCGGACACGTCGGGATTTAAACTAACCCCAAAGTTTTTAATCATACGGCTCGATCGAAATCCAACGCTATTGAAGTTGAATTTATAATCGAAAAAAAAATCACGAAAATCAATGTGATTATAATATTAAAAAAAAAGAAAAATATGGCAGTGGTGCTCGATATGAGTACGCGGGCGTTTTGGTTATCGGCTCATTTCAGTCGAACTCACGGTCGGGGACTGGGAGAATTCGGTAATAAAATAAATTCCGCCCTCATTGCAATAATAATATTATTATATTATATTGTTATCACGGACGTATTAAACGTGTTCGTTTAAAACTAAACGTTTCAAGATGAAATAAAATGTACAATATAATGTAAATTATATTTAATCGGCTTACAAATCAATTATTTCGATCGGCCCGCCGAGTTTTACTCGGCACCTCGCCGGCCCAGTCCGACCCTGCTTCCATAATAACAATTTGGCCGGCCCTCATTCCTACAAATACATTTCAATCGATATACGAGTTAAAAAAAAAACAAAAAAATTGTTTAAAGCGCGTAAACAATTTCTCCTGGAACGTTTCTAAATGCGTCTGAACAACGATGTACAAAAAAAAAAAAAACGAATTTTTAAAAAATTCACAGTAAAATAATTATATATATATATATATAATCTATTGCGATATAATAAAACTATTATGGAATTTTTACGTGCTGAACATTGCGAATTTTTATGGAATAACGTTGTGTACGAATAACGTAATTAAACGATTCGTGCGATTTCGAGTTTGTTCGAACTTTTTTCCTTCCTGCGACGATAACTCGCATTGTCTGCGAATTCGATACAAATCTGGCGTTTCAACGATTTCATCGTGGAAATAGCGTATAGTTAGCGATTTAGAAAAAATATAAAAACTGCCCGCTTATTCATTGTCCGCGGTTGGGAAACGTCGAACGGGTAAATGGACGAGAACAAAAAAAAAAAATCCCATTATATTATAATATTTTTCCAAGAATTGTTGTTGAAATAAATAAAACGAAAAAAATTAATATGGTCGAATCACTAGATATTACCTGGTTACGGCGTAAACGTGCGATTTCTTGTAGTGATGGCTGACTGGATAAACAGTGGCCAGCGGATCGTCTGTCGGAGTAGCCGGCAACTGTAGCCATTTGTGCATCTCTGAAGACACAACACACATCCATCACACTTCGAATACCACCTAAAATCGAATAAATAATAATAATAATAATAATAATAATAATAATAATAATAACAATAAGTGACTAAGAAATAAAAACTGTAAACGCTCGAGAAAATATTGATTTATACTGGAATCGTTATTATACGTATAACGTGCAATGTGTAAACGATATTATACACGTATATTATGTATATGTATGTAGCCGTTTACTTTCCATCCGTTTTATTACATTTCAATAAGTTTCACTTTATTTATTATTCAAACGAATAATAATAATAATAATAATAATAAATAAATTACAATCGCGTTATTTTTTTTTTCATTAAGTTTCGATAACTATCGAAATTTCGTTGTCGCGTTAAAGAACGGGTTCTGGCCAAATTAGTTATTACTTATTTTAGGTACACAACACACTCGTAAAATATCTCGCGCACACACCTGTTGTAACGTGTTAGACGGCGCGATTCGTGTTTTAAAAGTGTTTTATTTGTTATTATAGTTAAAATTGAGTTATTAAAAAACTCGAAATAACAGTTATGAGTTAATTCGTTTTTTTTCCTTAAACAGAACGTGTTATCTTCAAGTGATAAATCTATACGAATATGTCTCAATTATGATACAAATTATTATAAATTACACGATTTTTTGGTTAGTTTATATTATAATTATAGTTATCGACCTATTTTCTTTAACGTTAAATAGACAATTTTGACTTTTACCGAAGACAAGACGTGCCATTTATAATGTTTAATAACTTTATAACTAAAACTTATTGATATATTTTATTATATTTATTAAAGAATGTCAAACACTAGGCTACTTGAATTTCTTAATTTTTTTAATTTGTTCATTAATATTATACCGTTTATACATTTATTTATTGTCAACGAACGTGAAAATCGGGTTGAAACATTCTATAAAGCCCAGTTATAGAACCGAAAAAAGTCGACAGTTGAAAAAAATAAAGACATTTCATTGTTTCGCCGTGTTGAAGCGTTGAAAAGTCATCTATTTCATACGAATTAATTGAAACACTCAATCCAAAATTTTATATGAAAACGGAATTTTTTTTTAAATAATACGAGTACACTGACGATTTTTACGTAATAGTCAGTTAAAACAAAATAATAATAATAATTTACTTACAACGTGGAATTCTTTTTCTTAGCTATATATATATATATACATATTAATGAAGAAAAAAATGTGTTTTATTAAATTAAATAAAAAAATTATTAATTTTCTTTAATAATAATAAATTAAAGGATACTTAAATGACGTGAAATGTTTTTAAGATAAATACTACCGAATATTTGTTTAAATATTCATATCATTAAATGTTTTCGACAATTTTTTTTCCTTTGAATAATTTTCAATTTTTTTGCTGTACTATGCAGAAACGAATATTTACCAATTCATTATTCACCTATACACAGCCATATTAAAATGTACTATAATTATTCAACATTATGTGACAAATATATATATATATATATATATATATTATATATATATATATATATATGTATATTGTATATATAATATGTTATGTGAATGCTTCTCTTATTCTAATTCGATTTCAGGTTTTTACAACTTTCAACTGCTAAAGCAGTAATTTTGTATATAATTATAGCACGTGCGGATATTGAGTTCCTGAACGAAGAAGGAAGAAGAGACATCAATTGTTTATCTATTTTTTTAAGCTTTAAATTTTTGAGATTAAAAAGAAATCATTGAAAGACATCATTATACTGTATACTATTATGCATATTCTTTAAAAGAAAAAACAAAACGAATTGGTCTTCATAAAATATAGCTTTTTACGCGTAAAAATGTAAAATTAAGACAAAAATGCAAAAAAAAGGTAACGAGCCGTGAAGTGTTGTAAAGTGAACGCTTAAGTGAATTACTTAGATAAAGATTTTTAGAGTTTTGTTATTGCTATAAATTTGAAAAAAAAAACGATAAATCATTGTGTTCGATAAAACGATTCTGAACGGAGCTTCGATATATTTACACATTTTGTCGAAAATTTTCAAACGATAATAAAAAGAAATCGTGACTAAATGATTTTCAAAAATATTTTTGAATTTAATTGAAGTAACAAACGTCTGACATTGGTATAAAACTTTAAAGCCTTTATACTAATAATTATCTCTTTTACGAATTAAATACTTCGAAATTTACAATTGTTATAAATTGCCCGAAATTAAAAGAAATTTTTTTGAAAAATTCGTCTTGTCAATAACTAACTGCAGTCTTTTAGTGAAATATTTGGTGAAATTTTCCGGTATCTACGACCATTAGTTTCAAACATAACGATAATCGATTTTGACGAAATTGCGTTTTTGTTTGTATGTAATTTTTTTGCTAACTTTTTTCCCTACGCTTAATAGAAATATTGAGAAATAATGGCTCCTCTAAAGCATCAGCTACATGTAATTTTCAACCGTGAAAATAGTATTGAAACGCGTAAAGATTTGACGCTCTTTTTTTTTGATAGAATTCTCGCGTGCAGACGTATAAAAAAAAAAAAAAAGCAACACATCATTGTAAAACCTAATACATTTTTCGTTCCGCTCAGAATTTAGAAACACAATAGATCTGATAGTTTTCCACCGACTGTATTGATAATAAATATTATTCGACAAGAATACAATACGCATGTACATATTATTGTATTACGGGACGGAGAAAAATATATTATTAGATATCTGCGCGCCCTTGACTTATAGTACAAACGAATCGCTTTCATTCCAAAAATTTATCGTACGAATCGCAATCGCGCGTATATATTTATATATACGATTAATTGAAGTATTTATATGCGTCTTGTTGTTGCGTAAACTTGCGTATGAGAAAACGATTTTTTGTCCGTAATTCGCTCTATTATATATTTCAACATGTATGAATTGCTGTGCACGGTCTACGCTTAACACTCGAATTGATATTGTGATTTCAACCGCCACGTAGTGTAAATATAATAATATTTTCTCTCGCGGCACTCGTGCATCGTGATGTAACCGATCATGACCGCAAAGAAAAAAAAAAACCGCGTTGTTATGTGCAGTAAGCCATAGGCCGTATTCGTTATTACAAGATACCCGATTCGAATAATTATTTATTAATGCGATAAGTTATCATACGATAATCCGTCATCGAATATACAACACTAATCAATAATTATTAATGCGTTAACACTCATTATGTAGTAATGTGTATTCATAAGCGATTTATGTGTCCGATCGCGATATTCGATTGAACGCCTCCGAGTAAATGATTTGGTTTATTTATTTTAAACAAAACGTCGTTTTACCTATAACCGATTCGATCGGATTACGTGAAAAATAAAAACTGAATTCTACGATAAATTTAAAAAAAAACAAAAAACAAATTTGTATGATAAATCGTTGAAATCCGATACCGTGTATATATAGTTATGAAACTGTGAAAACACAGGTGAATGTGAATTGAAGTTTCTATAACGATTTCGGCCGATGCGTTTAATAATATATTACGTGTACGCGCTTATTTTACAGTTGTTAATATTAACTAATTAGCGTGTTATAATAGTGTATAGTTATTGCTAATAACTTATTAGTTAGTATTAACTAATTAAGGCGCGTTACGAGAATTTCCAAACGAATGAAGCGATTGACAAACTTTACGTTTCGTGTTGGAAAACCAACGTGAACCGATGCCAACAGTAATGTTCAACATACAAATACGATAATAAACATGAATGAAAATCGTAATACTCAAATTTCAACGGAAAATTTCAGAATTTTTTTTTTCAGAAAAAAAGTTTTCAGGGCAAGTTTTCAGAATGCCCCGAAAGAGTAGTATATCCCTGCATATCCACCGTTCGAGATATTTAGCTACTAGAGGGCAGAAGTGTCGTTTTTGCATTATAAATTATTTCAGAAGTATTATTTTCAAAAGTTTCACATGTTAGGTTGTCATTGTGCTGTTTTTCTAAATCATCTATATCGTTTAGTGCAACAGTGTATTATTCCTTTAGCAGACAGTATTGTCGGTTAGAGCATTTTTTAAATTTAGTTTTGTATCAAGAACGTACAATTAAGTTTTACGTCAGTATTACAAGGAAAACGAAAAGTATCTTGTTATGGTTTTAGTGAAAATAATGACATGCTTTGACATACTTCAAAAATCGTCAAAGAAATTTCGAACAAAAACGTCATAAATCAAAAGGGACTATTTAATATTTAAAATTTTAATACTTATTGTTCTTAAAATAGAGAGAAAAATGTCAAGACGTGTATAAAAAGATCACTTGCGTTGTAAAAAGTTCAAACAGTAACTCAATATTTATTTTTAAAATATTTTAATTTTTTAAACTCTAAAATCACTCTCCTGAAAAATCACGCTTTTTTAGATATGACGTCTTTGAGAGGAATGAGCGATATTTATTATTTATTTACATTGTTTGAATATATAATTGTTATTGATGAGCTATTCTCATTCATTCCTTGCATTATTTATTTATAATTGCGAATTTTTATTTATTTATTAATTTCATTTATAATCAATGGACCAACAACGATCGTTTGTTTACGTAGTCGTTACTTTATTTTCGGGCCGTAATTCGTTACATTTTATAAAATCGACACGCGTTAAGATTTTCAATGTGGTGTCCGAACGTGCGTGCGTGATAACATTTTTCACTGCCGTCCCGAACACTATTATTATTATTATTATTATTATTATTATTATTATTAGTTGTAATCGGCGTGTAGAGCACGTATAGACGCCGTCAGCCTTGTAGCCAACCAGCGCGAAGTTCAGTCAACCCACAATCGTATTTCGTATACAAACACTCCTGGTGGTTCAGCTTCAACCGGTGTGAACGAGTTATTACGAGTGTGTCAGCTCGTTCGAAGTTTCAAATAATTTTAGTGGAGTTAGTAAAATAGTACAATAAGGAATGACAGGCACAATGAATGATATACGATGTGATTTTAAACTTTTTTTTTTTAAACAGTTAAAACTGTAAAAACACGTTAAGGCTCAATGAATTTTTTTTTTGCAAAGGAGTAATGATTATTCTTAAATATAATATCGACAAATTTCATGGTATGGCAACGAAGTAAATTTCATTTTGCTCTTTTTTTCCCCATAAAACACTTTCTTTTCACGAAAATCGCGCTTATTTCATGCGATAATTTTAGTGTACATTTATCCCGACTATTACAATAGACCGCTGAAGAAGAACAAAACAATTATCCGAAATCGGTAAACACGAGAAGTGTACGATGGAGCGAAAACTAAAAATGAAAATTGCAAATAGACGGAGGTGAACGTTTCATTTATTGTAAGTCGTGCGAAGTGCGAACGAACACTGAAAAATTAACGCGAAAAATAAAATTTTTACAAATAATAATTGTTGATGGAGAGAACTCCAAAATACCTAAGACATACATAATGGTATTATACATCAAACATTATTAATTTATGTAAACTATACAATGTACGTATCAAAAAAAAAAAAAAATTTAATCGATTCCATATAAGTTATAAAAAAAGGAAACGCGTTACCTGAGGCATTTTCTGTGCATTTGCGTGTACAACTACATTTATATATTATATAGTAAACAATTATTGTGTGTTCGAAGAATAATATGATCTATTGTGATGAAAACGAACTACGGGATGTATAGCGCGTCTACAATCTTTGAAATCGATTATCTGCGCGGATTCTATGACTCGGACACGCATATTGTGCACGGTTTATTGAATCTTTCAAAGAAAACGCGTTAACTGGATTCGAATTGATATCGATGATTTTCTAATAATAAACGTTTTTTGAAATATTGGCTCACAATATTAGGTGTTAAAGATTGGATTTTGTTTTAAATGTGATTTTTGTTACTGTTTTTAACGAATAAAATTCTAAAATATCTGTTGTGTAGTTTTTTTAGTGAAAAACAAGTAGCACTTGTTTCAACGGTCAAAGCATTTCTTTATTTCGATTTCATCAAATTCGTCGCGGATGAAGCGTTAATCGACGACGAAAATATTAGAAATATGAAAAAAAATCCATATATTTTTTTTTTTTTTTACATATAAATTGTATCTGGAACCGATTTCCGAATTCAATGATTTGAAATTCTCGAACGGTGTAATCAATGACAATAAATTTTTCATCGATTAAATAAAAAAGAAACTAATGCATTCGATTATACCATTCCGTATGAAGGTGTTAAGTGTGTATATACCATAGACGTATTATATAGAATATATTTATCATGTTCCACTCCCGTCTGTCGTCACGCGGTGTGTCTCAACGAGGAAATGTGATGAACTAAAGTTTTTTTTTAAAAAAAAAAAAAAGAATATGATCTCGACGATAATAATTTTTTAACACATTTCCGTTTGAAAATCACGAATGTCAACACTATTTCAATAACGCGAAGAAGAGAAAGAGAGCGAAGGTAATCACATGAAACGACTATTGAAACAACAATTTTTAGACAATAATTGTTTTCATTCGTCAACATCATAGTATCCTACAAGTGCGATACATTCATTCCAACGCCTATCAAATTCTCTTCTACGCCGATCATGCAAAAAGATTTAACTTCGGCTTCAATATAGACGTTAGTTTCGCGAATTATTTCATCGCACTGAAGCCAAATTTCTATCCCTGGAGCGCCTTTTTGAAGTCTGTAAACAGCCAACAGTCGGTCGTTGGACGTGGAAACAATTCGAAACCCCTTTCGTACAATTTACAGATTGTCGTAACCATACAGACTCGTGACACGATTGTGTCTTGGTGACAAAAACACTTTTTTTTTTCCACCAAACCATAGTTCAGCGGTTTATTTGCGATTTCTGGCTTCAAACGCGCCAATAACGTTACGTAATTTACGCTGTTCGTTATTTTTTCACTTTTCCAAGGCATTCCACGAATATTGTATACCTCGCGCATCTCAATATACCGCGGCCATAACCTTTCCGACGGACTGTTGCGTCTTCGGTCGTTTCGGACGGCTTTCACCGGCTGCTCTCCACTCAGCTGACTGACGATTTTGATTCCGGAGTGTGGTCGTGGATCGCTACGTTCATTGTCACGTACCGACGCAAAAATTCCTATTTTTCACTCGCGTAAACAGTGTCAAACAGCGCACACGATCTCGCGTCTTCTTTCGATAAATCAAAAATCACAAGATAATATCACACTCCGTGATAGAAACGCGATTGAAAAGGGAACAAACGCAAAAGTGACAGGGTCAAGAAGACAAAAATAAAAGGGAAAAACGTTTGGCGTATGAATCGAATTTATAGCTAATATAACTCTACATTGAATCGGTAGCAAAAAAAAAAAAAACTGTTGCATACACAACACCCGAACTCCGAATGTAATAAATATTTTACGTAACAAATTTGATTTTTTCTCCGCGTGCGAGCGTGTGTGACAATGAACCCGATAAACAATTTATTACATCATCACCGGCTATTGAAGTGTTTCTTTCATTTCTCTTCCATCCATTATTATAATTATCATTTATTCATAATTATTGTAATTATTATTATTATTATTTATTACTTATTATTTGACGATTGTGGGAGTATAATGAACTGTACGGAATTTATCACCTTCGTGTAATATTGCCAACGGCACGACGACGACGACGGAGCACGTACGTTTCGGCGAGCTATTTTTTTTTTTTCGTTGTCCACCGCGAGGGAACAATAGAGTTTTTTTTTTATATTTTCCTTGTACTGCCACACGTCGACACTCACACAACGAGTAATTTATATTTTCATTCAACAACATGAGTTATAATAATAATATATACAACACACATAATATATATATATACGAATAAATAACGCAGCATCCTAGTATAATATACTGGACAGGATTTTATATTCCCTATTAACGCGCGTGTGCTCGTTCCTTTTGTCGAGTACGTTGAACTTACAATATTTCTACACACACACACAGTGTATATAACAAAGCCAACGAGTTCTCGTATGTGTCAATAAATTTGTATTTATTTTATCTCGAGAACGAACGAAGAGATTCCTACGCGAAAATGTGTAAATAAATAAATTTCGCGATTTTTTTCTTTTTTTTTTAATTCATTCGCAATCCGCACCACGATCCGTGTAACCATCCATTAACACATGTTACCGTACACTTTTTCAATAATACAATATTGAGAAAATAGAGGAGATTTTTCTTATTTATTTTTCGGCTTTTCCGGTACACTGCGAATTATAACACGTGCATTAGTGTGTGTATAGCGTTTGATCTCGTCCAATACATTACTCGTCTCTTGTGAAAAAAAAAATTATATCGTTTAAAACGTTTTATGCCAGTCGTCCTCGTTCTTGTGAACATGAAGTATATATTAAATACGACGTTTATCTTGTCGTTGACCACAATCGATATAATGTATTGATAACGGAGAAACAGTTGAGATTGAAAATAATTCGACGAAACGAAAAAAAGAGAGTGGTGGTGTATAATTATTTTGAAATAATATGGTGTTGAAATTTCATCGGGAAGTCGTATTTTATTAAATTCATGTGCGAGTGCACTTTTCCGCGATTTTCGATTCATAAAATTATAGACTTTTTATTGACGACGAATTAAGTATGTATAAATGTAACGTTTTTAAGTGTACGTTTTTTTTTCTCGTTATCGTTAACTTCTTCCAGAAAAATAAGAAATTATAAAACTGTCGTTTGACCAACGGTGCGTTTTGAATGTAAATAATAACGTCGTACCAAACGAAGGTTTGTCAAGAGTCCAGTAGTTTTACAAATCTTATCTAACACGACGTGTTTTACTTGAAATATTTTTTTTTGTAATTTTAAGGCACACAGAGAATAAAAAAAACAATTACTTAATTTCTGTTGAGTAAATAAAGTTAGTGAAATTGTCCATCCCTAACGTTTAAGAAAATTTTGAAAATTTCAAACAACCAGACGAGACAGGGACGTGTTTAAGGGGCTGTCCGAAAAAGGGGCAAATTGCTCGAGGGCGATAGATTTTAGAAGATGGTTTTTTATTATTATTTAACTTTTGATCATCATTTGTCATTATTTTTTAAAAATATTATCAATGTGACATTTATATATATATATATATACATTGATAAACACGGCTGTAGATAGTATACACTATCATCTGTGGTTATGAGTTTGTTGAAATTAAAAAAAAAAATTACTGAAAAAATCCGTTTAGAACACTGTTAGTTATGAATAAATCTACATACAAGAAATCAAACGGTTACAGTTTTCTCACATGCCGATGTTCTTTGTAATATTGTCATTTTTCCACATTCCGCAATACAGAATAACTGCCTAAAACCGATTATATTTTTTCAGAAAGCCGCACGGTTTGATGATTCTTAACACGGACGGCCGCTCTGACTAAACGTTCGGAATACACCCAGACAGGCGTACTCGCTAAAACACTCGCGTCTAAGCAGTCGAAAGAAGATGATGAATAAAGTGTTATTTCAAAATCAACGGAAACTAGTGACGTTTTGATAAAATGAAAATAAATGCAAACCGACTCGATGATTGATCTCTTTTAATAACGGGAGATAGGGCGTATACTTTTCATTGCACACGGGCGGTAAAATTATGGCCGTGCGATAAACGTCTTCGCCACAATATAATACGATATAATTTATTATGTCGATGCCCGTACTCATAATATGTTATAACGACTTATAACACCACGCCCTCCCGAAATTTACTAGTAATTTTTAATTTCTTAATTTGTAATTTGTATTATCTAAACACATAATACACACTGCTTCAATTACGATGTCTTCTTCTGAAGGGTACTGTTCAAATTTCGAAGGTCTGTATTATGTAATAATGAATCCAAAATTATAAATATATGTGTGTGTGTGTGTATATAAACAGATAGGTACATCATATTATTAACGTATAAAATATTCTGTATAACGCATATAATATATTTTATACTTAATTTACGATTACTCGTGATTGTGATCACAGTTAATGTAATTTTATGATTACTGTCATCATACTGATTTAACAGATTAACGCTTAACAGTACCATCAGTTCTGATTCGCGTGTCCTTAATTAACTACTAAATTGACGAGTCGAAAATATTTGTATTAAATATCTTAATCTTAGAATGGTTAAAATAAGAAGAATTCAAACGTTGCCAAGGTTTTAACACGAAAAAAAAAACGTAAAAATATCCGCAGAAAGTTTGTTTCTTCTTTTCGATATAAGATGTAAATTGTTAAAAAAAAAACAGTATTTTTTAAACGTATTACTTAAAATGTTCGTGTAGTTTTCGACTATCAAATAACTTATTAAAAACATTTTTTTTTATGGTATTTAATTTGTTAGGTTGGATCGAATTAATTGCGCTATAGTTTTTAATGCACTTGGTGTACAGAATAAAACAAATAGTTGCACTACAAATATTTAAAAAAAAATGAATTATTTACATGGTAATTAAAATACATTTAAATAAAATCTTTTTTAAGTGTTACTATTGTTTCAAAAAGTGTTCGTTGCTGAACAACACGACTAGAAAACGCATTTTTTTTTTTTTAAATATCAAATCCGTGTGGGATATAAATTGCCGCGAAAATTTATATTATATTTATATTTATATTATACGATTAACGTGTTTTTTGATTCATCGCAGACACGCGGTTATAGTGTACAAGTGCGCGGTACCTATGAACAGTTTTTATTTTTTATTATATTATACAATAAGGCGTTTTTTTCTTTTTCTTTTTTTTTGTCGCCCCAGGGCGATAAACTCCTAAACATATTAATAATCGATAATAATTGATGTACAGAATATGCAGTCGATTCGTCGGCAATAAATCGACCTACTCCTCCTGTAAATACCTCGAAATGGCGACGGAATTTCGGCGGCGACCAAAGCGGTGTCCGGTATTCAGAGGTTTTTGCACGATATATTACTGAAAACAATGTTTTAATTCGAAATTTCATAGAAAATACCGAGGAAGACGATTTTTCCGCGTTTTCATCCAACGGGGAGAAATTGAAAGTACCTATATAATATACGTAAATACATACGTATATATTATGTGTAGAATGATTTTCGTTTTTTTTTTTTTCTTTCTTTCTACTTTTCGTCGCAGTACGATAAGTGTGCGAGGAAATTATAAACGACATTGCGCACAACGGGAAATAAATGAAATAAACGAGTCTTTGGGAAGCGTTTCCTACATATATATATTATATTATATACTTTTAACGAATAGGCTGTTGTTATATAATAATTGTCATTGCGTACAATAACGCGGTTGGCCGAAGTGTTCACACGCTTGCACTGCGTTGTGTACACGTCTCCAAAAAAATGACACGATGATCGTCGGGATTTATTGAAGTACAAAATGAACGTTTGAACAGGTGACGGTATCGTAAGGGACCACTCGTGTGATCGCAGGACGGTATATCGCGTGTACCATCTACCCCATAATTCATCTATGTGACAATCACGGACGAGACAACAAACTCGATCAAGATTTGTCCTGTTGAATAAAAGGCGAGTCGAGATACGAAATCGTTTTCACGTCACCTTGCACGACAGTGTAACTTCATAGTTACGTATCAACGGGTCGTAAAAACACGTATTATCCACGCGAACGTATGAGTTTTATTGGTTTTTTTCGCTGTGCCGCAATAGTGTCGGATAGCGTACCGACGGCTGTTTATACTTTTGAAAATATCGAGCTTTATTAATGCGTTCATAAGATTTGTTTTCAAAAATTGAACGAATAACGTTTTTATTGCATACCGCATATGTATATATAATTATTTCAAATATATATATATATAGTCGTATTGTTTCTCAAAGGTAAGTCGGATGACTAAAAAGAAAAAAAAATACTTTGATGACGAAAAATACTTTGATAACTCCTCTTCCAAACTCACAGATATCAAAGTCAAAACGACGATGTTATGCTATCACACTTCTATTAGTTTCCTTAATAAAAACGACGTGTTTTACAAGACAATTTTTTTATAGTTCCTCGGGTTTTTCGGTACTAATTTATCAATTACATTATCTGTTCGTATCTACTTCGACATCTAAATACAGATAAATCAAAAAAAAAAAATTAATTTTAATTGATATTATTTTTTTTTTTTATTGTATTTTTTAATTATTTATTTACATAATATTTTGTGTAAAAAAAAAACCACTCATTAGGGGGAGGAGAGATCCGTTTTCCATCTTAATTACGCTTCTGTCAACATTAAACTACGCCTAGCTATAGATCTATTTTTCTCACTCGAAATCACAATATTGTATAATATTCTCATTCCGTGAAAAGCGCCTTCTGCAATGTTATTATTTAAATGAAACAATTATTATTGTTCCAACGATATATTATATTGTCGCAATAACAAAAATTATTTTTGAAAATCCAAAAATTGCCCATTCAAAAGTCTCTCTTATTTTTTTTTAATCGTTCTGACATTCGATTAATCAATTCGACGGTACAAAAAAAAATATTATAATAATTTTCAATATTATAATTATGCATATTTATCCCACCTCGAACTAAATAATAAATTCATTTAAGGCGTCGACACTTTTTTTTTTTTTGATAACTAATGAAATTTTTCAATGAACTAAATATTGCAGTTAATGCGAATACAATAATATAATAATATCACTCTATATACGAATATATATAATACATTTTCTACGAAAACGTCCTTGTCCTTCGTCTCTTTACACGCGGGAGACTTTTACACGATGACGTCTGTATACCGAATACATAAAAGCGAGTATTCTATAATTTAAACTTGTGTCTGGCTTTTATGATTTTTAACGAATAATAGTAATAATAATAATAATAATAATAATAATAATAATAATAATAATAATTAATCATTCAAACGGCATTAAGAAACTGCACAGACGCTCGACCAATACCTATAAGGTATTCGTATTATTTTATAATTCGTCGTTAGATTTTATCTCCGTGAAATTATATTATACGTACATAACGGTCCGTTGGTAGGGAAACTGGAAAACATGTCTATAAATGTATAAATATATTTTTATTTATTTCTTTTCTAAAACTCTGCCTCCTCCGTTCGACTTAATGAGAAAAGATATACGCGCGTAAATGTGTAAGTTTTTGAAAAACTCGTTGTTAAAAAATGAATTAATTACAAATATTATGGAAAAAAATTGTCTTAAACATTACTCGAACCGAATTAACCGTATATTGCATTCACATATCCAACGACGAATACACTACACCCGAATTGATTTATAAATATTATAACGGTTATATTTACGCGCGCCTTTTTATTTGAAAAATAATAAAAGCGACACTTTTTTTTCATATATAATTGTCGCGAGTACAGAGCTGAATGCAAAAACAAAAAAAAAAACCGTTTATAATTCGAAGTGGTAAATTAAGAAATTCGAATTATAAAATATATGTCTAGGTTTATGAATCTAAAATTTAATTTAATTTCCAAATTACTATTATTATTATTCGAAGTCACGATGATAACTCGAAAAACTATTTACTAAATACATTTATAATTATACGAGATGAAATGTGGACCGTGTCAGAATAATGACGAAGAGAAAACAGTGTATGGACACGCGCTGGAATCGGCGGCGCGCTTCTTTACGCCGACGGGTACGGGGCGACGTGAAAAAAATACGAGAAGAACAGAGCAAAATTGTCGTCGGACAGTCATTTGTTATATTATTTGATTTATGAAATTTTATGGGTTCCACCACTGTGCACAGCATCAACGTAATGTGTGTTTAGAAAAAAAAAATACTTAACTTCGTTACTATCTATTATTAGAGGTGAAATGAAATTAAAAAAAGAAAATATTAGGTAACAATTGACGTGTATAACGATAATACGTGTGTAGTGCGTACGCGCGACTATTAAATAAGAGATCCGTGATTTAGCATTTTCAGAGTATATTCTTAAACAAATATTTATGGCCAATTACAGTTGAAATATTAATTAACTACGAATATTGCGGAACACGTGTCGACTACGACTATAGTGATCAGAAAAAAAAAATAATAATAATAATAATACGTTTCTTAAATACGTCTTTCTTATTGTAGATAACTTTTAAACGTATCTGCTCAAAACTTGTCGACGTACGTTATATTGATGTTGTCGAAGGTCCGTGATATAGTCATGAAATTCCGTGTTTGTTCGCATTCCCAAGTGTGTGTCCTAGTCAATCATACAATTATAAAAACGAGAAAACGTCATTTGACGAACGTCGTGAAACGACGAGAATACGTCGACAAACGAATTTCCCGAGTTTTTCAAATGATTTGAAACCAAGTACATTTCAACACGCGCGTATGCGGATTATTAATATTGTAACACTGTGGGTGAACGCGTGAAACGAAAATCATAAATTGTCAAAACAAATTTTGTAACACTACGTTTTTGTTCTGTGGATCAATCGAATCACCTGCTTAAACGCGAGTGAAAATTCTAATTGAAATTGTTAAAATTTAAGAGCAGACGTGCAATGACGTGATTAATCACACGATGCGCGCGTGTGCGTGTTATGTCAACGATCAATCAGTTATCGAATTGAAAAACGATTCTGTTTAGGAACTTTTTTTCTCTTATATTATTATTTACTACTATAAACATTCAAATAACGAAATATTCGAACGTTCGATTCTCACAAACCTCTATATATATTTTTTCACTCTCTAAAACAACTAGGATATTTAGCGGTTTCGTCTTTCCCCCCCCCCCCCCACACACACGAAAACTCTAACGAATTTTCGCCATTCCGACGAGCCCAAAAATAATTATAATATAAACAATAAATGAGCGAAACATTTGTAACAGTCATGTTCCATACACAGTCAACCGGCGAAATACAAAATATTTAGGTAAATTATTATTATTATTTAAATTAAGAGTCTTTTAGAATTGTAAACGTATTAGTAGGTAGTGTTTGTATTTTATTCGTACAGACGTATCGGAGACAATTTGTAAACGCGGTGTAACGCTTATAATTTTTTTCGTTTCCTATTATCTCCTGAACAAGATTTACGAATTTATACAGAAAAATCGTAAATTTTTTTTTATTTTAATCGAAATTTTGAAAAAATCAACAGTACATAACAGTAAAAAATACGAGTACAATCGCAACGGTTAAACAGATCGCATGCAGAAACAATTATTATTACTACAAGACTATACGACTGTATAGTCTGTACGGCAGTTTACCGCGTTATTATAATTTATGTCAATATTGATGGAAAACCGACGAAATGTTTTTTCTTCTTCTTCTGAGTCTTCTAATTCTCGTTAATACAACAATTGTCCGCGTAGGTACGATTGAAAAATAATGAAAATTTACTTTTATCGCGTCAAGGGGGCGGCGATTGGACAAACGTTTCGCACACATAACGCGTACCGCCTAGCGATGCGCTAAAGATTGTCAAAACGGATTCGAATTCGTCGTGGATCTTACTGAATAGAATCATCACTCTCCCGTGTTTTTCCGTTTTTTACATATATATATATATTTGTTTTTTAACGATCTTCAAAAATTGATCGTTACCATTATTGTTTTAAATCCGTTCGAGTAATTTTTTTAAATATAAACAAAGCGAATTGATAGAAAAATACCGGGTGAATTTTTACATTTTTTTTTTTTTTTACCATCAGTCGAAACGTGATTTCCGCAGAAAAAAAAAATTAATAAATCCGTCTTGCACTCACCGAGTAGAATTTTGTCTTTTGTCAAAATCGTCTTTTGTGAAAAAAAAAAAAACCCGAGGAAAAAAACTTGAAAAAAAAAAACGTTTTTATACGGTACGCGCACGCCGCGGCGACGTGTGTGTGTGTGTGGCGCACGTGTCGTGGGTCCGTTACGGCGGTGGACGCACGCGGTCTGTCGATCACTAACACGCAACGGTGACTGAACGCGGAGATCCGAAGGAAAGTGAAACTTCAGCGGCGGCGGCGGCGGCGGCCGTAACGTCACCGTTGCCACACCTATCGCGCAGCGGCCGCGCCGTTAACGTTTACCGTGGCCGCACGAAACGCAGACGAATAAAAATTGACGGGCAATTATTTTTGTCGACCGCGGGGGCCGTTGTCAAAAAGCCTTCTCAAAAAGTCGGTAAAATCGAGAAGGAAAACAAAAAAGTGTAAAAAAATAAGCACGTCTCTCGCATACTCTGAGCAGTTTATACGTAACGATAATAAAACATTGTCGTCGTACACACGGCGACGGGGACGAACGCAGGAAAAAATTTCTGGGGGGGGTTTTGAAAAAATTTAAAGTAGGTATTCATTAATACGATATTATTCATACTGTATTACACTTTAACTATGTATTTATTTTAGGCACTTATACTATACACATTATACATATTACATATCATAGATTAATAATTAATTATTAAAATTTGTCAATTCAATTTAAATTATAAAACAATATCTATTCGTCTCGGTTTTTCGGGGGGGAGGGGGTTTAAACCCCCAAAACCCTCCCCCCTGCGTTCGCCCCTGCACGGCGATATTATAATATTTCGAAGAGGTCGCTTGTTGTTGTTGTTGTTGTTGTTAACGCTGCGATTGCGGGCTTTACGAAATCCGCGTTCGAACATCAACATCTCAACCAATGATTCAAACGAATCTTCAGAAAAAATGTCGAAATTTCTATGCGGAAACGAAAATCGTTCCGTACGACGTTTATTCGCGTAGAAAAACGTATGTGAAATAATAAAATGTCATTGCGGATTAGCGCCCGCTTTTTTTTTCCCCTTCATTTTTTCCGAAAACAACGCACGGCCGCCATTCATATCGCAGCGAGTCCATACGTTTCCGCGCGTTATTTTACAAATCCGTATCCACGGTAATGTACGATTGAAATATATATAAAAAAAATAATAGTCTAACAGCGCCTGTTTGCCGTGTAATAGGATGAGATGGGGGGGGGGGGTCGATTAAAGCGTATTATTCCGTACGAACACGGGAAAATCGTTTTTTTTTTTTGTCAGAGAATACGCGAAAAAAATGTTCTTCAGACATTTTCCAAGTGCACTCGATTTTTTTTTATACATTATTCGTTTTCTTTTCTTTTACGAAATCCCGGCGTACTCTTATTCTTCTATGACTGTGTTGGGAATTCGCGAGTATGACCCACACCGATTTATTTTTGTCGAAAACGCTCGTCGTGCAACGCTCATCGAATCGTGCTTGTGATTATTTGTATTACGCGCAGTTTTAAATTTCTAGTCCGCGTAAAACTGTATTCACACACGTTATGTTCAGCGCATGAACTGGTCACATCATATCGTAGCGACACGCATTCAAAACGTTTTTGGTACATAATGTATTTGGCTTGAGCGAATCACGCTTGGATAATATTATTTTATCGTCCGTCGGAGCTTTGTCGGAAAATGTAATGCGATAATAATAATAATAATGTGTTAGCCAGTCGTGGGGCGTTGTTGGATGTCGCTTAAGCGATGATTCTACTCGGATAACGATTTTTGAAAAAATTTCAATTTAATTTAAAAAGTACTAATTACGTGAATTCGTCTTTTTATTTTAAAAGTGGAAATATTGTCAGATGACCCGCGCGATTCGTCATAATCCGTGTGTCGAAAAAACTGGTAAAATATTTAAAAATATATATATATTTTAGACACCTATTAAAATAAAAATCGAATAATTGAGAAATAATCATGAACCAGTATTAATTGTTTTTGAAAACCAATTATTATCGTCTGTGACATCATTTGTACACGTCGTGTTACTGTTACACTGCGACTGTACCGTTTATAATGTACAAACGTAAAATTGTATTTCGCTTTTATTTTTACTTGTAATATGCGCATACCGTTTAACACCGTAAAACACGGCGTACACTTTTCAATCGTTACTTTTAACATTATGTTTTAATGAAAATTCAAACGAAAAACAAATTAATAAAATGTACCGATTAATCATTCAAATAATACACCTATACAATATAAAAACGATTTTCACGTTTGTTTAAAATATTTTTTTACTCGCGCTAAAACGTGCACAGTTAAAGCCTGAACTTTTTTATACGTATACCGTATAGTCCACAAAATCCGTCGTCTTAAACAAAACTAGCCACAAAACCTATTTAATACATACATACAAAAAAAAATTGATAAATAAATCATAAAAAAACATCATTTTGAAGTAGTGTTACATCGTTCTCTCACGCTTTGCACACATATATTAATATCAAAATTATTTATTATTAAAAAATAATTATAGACTGCATATTATACATTCAGATATAACAAAAAAAAAGCAAATAGAGAGATAAATACATAGAGGTACATACGTACATAGAGAGAGACATATATAGATATACATAGAGACATTCGTACATAGAGGTATATACATACATAAAAAGAAAATACATAGAAGGAAATACAAACATAGAAAGAAAAGTACATAGAGACATTCATACATAGAGGTATATACATACATAGAAAGAAAATACATAGAGGGAAATACAAACATAGAGTCATAAATACATAGAGAGAAACGTACATAGAGGTATATACATACATAGAAAGAAAATACATAGAGGGAAATACAAACATAGAGTCACAAATACATAGAGAGAAACGTACATAGAGGTATATACATACATAGAAAGAAAATACATAGAGGTTTATACATACATAGAAAGAAAAAACCATAGATAGATACTACATAAATGTACATACACACATAGAGTAAGAGACATACATAGATGGAAATACAAACATAGAGGCATAAATACATAGAGAGAAAAGTACAAAGAGAGACATAGAGACATTCATTCATTCATGCTTCTATGTTTGTATTTCCATCTATGTATGTCCCTCTCTATGTATATATGTACCTCTATGTACTAATGTCTCTATGAATGTCTATATATGTCTCTCTCTATGTACATACGTACCTCTATGTGCGTATCTATCTATGTACTTTTTTTCTATGTATGTATGTACTTCTATGTATTTCTCACTATATGTATGTATGAATGTCCCTATGTATCTCTATGTGCAGTTATTACTCTAGGCCATTACTTTGTTATTTTTGTATTTTTTGCTTTTGTAAAATAGTTTTGTCTGCGGGCGCCGGGCAACCCCTGCCCAATTTTTTAAAAATATTCTGAGCTAACCTATGTAATTATTTGTCTTAATTTTTAGATATTATTTTAATTTTCTCTCTGTGCCACACTAAGAACACATAGCTAGTTACTTTGCAATCGTAGGTACACTCGCAATGCTACAACTCACACAGGCACATACAAATAATGTGTCTAATCAGGGCCGGATTTAGGGGGGGGCCAGGGAGGCCCCGGGCCCCGGGCCTCCACAAAATGAGGGCCTCCACTTAATGGGATTTTTTTGCAACCAAGTATAAAACACAATATAATATTTGCAAAATAAATTTAAATCACAAATTGAATAAAATTGTTCAATCATTTATATAGTAAAATTAAAGTAATTTAAAATCGATTTGTAGAGTAGGATAAGCGATAAGCGATAAGGTATGGTTTTCAATTTTGAGAAAAACAGTTATAAATAAACACATATAACTTGTATAGCAAGCCGCCTGACCGCTGTTGTAGATAAATACGTGAAAATGTTAATATATTATTAAATTAAATTAACTTATAATAATATATTAAATATATGTTATCGAAATATAATATATACTTTTAAGGTGGGCCCAGGGCCCCCACATTCCTAAATCCGGCCCTGCGTATACGCACATGAGTTTAATACATTTTATTTCGCTTATTTCCTCCTTATCCGCAAAATATTAACTCATATCGTCGACATAAGTACGCGTGGGGTGGTGCGTTTATACTACGTTATTGTCTTCCATTCGCGAAACGCGATATTCGACAGAGATCGAAATATAAATGTTATAATCGCTGTTGCGATCGAGAGGTGAAATTCACGCGTTATGACATCATCACACACATAATATTATTAATTTTTTTTTTTTGTTTTTACGTACGCGTTCTTGCTGTCTTGTTGTAGCACGAGAAAACAAAATTACACCCGCGGGCAGACTTGGATAAAATACTTTTTAAAAAGTGTTTCGAATACTTCGAGAAAAACATTCAGAAATGTGTATTCCAGTATTTCGTGACAATAGTATTTTAAATAATTCACACAAAAAGTACTTTTAGACCGAATACTTTCCATTTTTTTTTCTTCATTAGTTTTCAATAAGTACTACGAATATTTAATACAGTAATTATTATGATCGAACACAAAGTATCGTCAATATGTATTTAGGATGTTTAATAATAATTTTTTTTTTATATATATAATTACGTGTTTACACATTAACGCGATAATAATTAATAAGTAAACTAATAATTCCGATTATTTATAAAATATAACACGATTTATAAAAATAACAATAATAATAATAATTTATAATAATACGTGTAGTGTAATCAAAATACATAATTGATTATTTACATGGGGCTGGGGATCAAATACCTGCAAACATAGCGGGATTATTGATAAAACAATCGATGTTCTTTTCAAATACACACTGCTACTGATTATTTCCCGAAACAATCAATTATTAAATTTTAGTAACAATTTATCATTTCCATGTAGGTAACTGTTTAAAATAATGATTTTCAACAAGAATTCGGAACACTGCACTCGTAGTAATATACTTTCAAGAAAGTGTTTTTAAAAAGTATTCGGAATACAGTGTTCTGCAGAATACTGTGGATCGGAATACTAGTCGAGTCCGGAATTCGGGTGACAGATAAAAGTGAACGAATAAACGAACTTAAAAAAGAAATCTCCTATCTGAACTCGTTGTGGCGACGTGTGATGATGCACGGGCGACGACGAATTCCGTGGACCGAATAAACGCGTGTAAGTACGGGGTTAAGAGGTTTTTCACATTTAATCCAAAACGATTTTTCCCGAAGAGAATGGCGGCGGATTTTCCATTTAAAGAAATAAAATTTGATTTTTTAACAAAAGCCCCCCCCCCCCCGTACGAGTTGTATTTATCGTATATATTCTCGCAGCGAATTCTAGCGCGCGGCACGTTGAATTGCCGTATAGGACCGTTGCGTTTGACAACCGTCGGCTCAGACCGCGGGATTTGAAGGGAAAAAAAATTTGCGAAACTTTTGCCTAAATTTTTCTACGACCGTGCCGGAATGAAAGAATCATCGAAACACTATTATTGCGTCCCTATATGGTATGCGGCGAATTGACGGGCGACGACGAAGGACTCGTTCGAATTATTCCCACAACAACAGCCGATTGTATACGTAATATACCAAAAAAATAAATAAATAAATATATTTCCTCTCTAAACGCCCAGATCAACGAGCGGCGACGACGACGACAACAAGAAGAACGAGTGGGCGCAAAGGTTCCCACCCGCGACACCGACGACGACGACGACGACGACGACGACGGCGCGGGGACACACGTTACAATATATTTAGTATAGTTTTTAAATAATATAATAAACCGTTTATTCGAAACGGAGAAATTTCACGAAGGTCACAACGGCGGTGCACAGTGTGTCTGCGCCGTGGTCAATAATGTGTACACACGAGCGCACGATCTCTTTGTCTCAATACGCTGTATTTTTTTTTAATACTATTATTATTATTATTATTATTATTTATTATTATTATTATTAACTTTTTACGCGGTACACGAAAACCGTCGTGCGCTACGCGCGTAGGCGAGAAACAGTGTTGTATTTACGATAACGACGGCCTTAAAAAAGAATTTTTTTTTTTTTTTTTTTACCGGACAACAACCGTAAACGCGAAAACCCGATTAATATTGGTATGCGTGTACAAATTAGTGCTTGATGTGTTATACACACACACACACACAAAGGTTGCGAGCCCGGGTTCACGGCGATGTGTCATTTTGCAGTTAACTGATGTTTCCGCAAATAATAATAATAAAAAAAACATAAATAAATGAAAGTACGTATTAAATAAAAGAAAGAAAGAACCGTCTTCGTCGTCACAATTACTATAAATAATAATAATAACGGCGGTATTACACACGCACACTCGTGTGTTTTCGCAATCGTGCTAAATGAAGTTTTTAACAAGAAAACGAAATGTCCTCGACAAGGCGCACTGTAACCTTACACTGCGATGCGATATTATTACTATTTGTAAAACGACGGAGAAGAAGTCACTGCGCGTAATGAAGAAATACGCGGGAATCAACTGAATATGATTTTTTTTTTTTTTTTTAAAAACGAGAATCCTGACTGATTCGGGGACGGATCGATTCGATTCGTTTAAACGACGAGTCCGATTTCCTCCCGAAAAATCACGAATTCCCCCCATTCAATACATCAAATCGGGGTCCTGATGGTCGGATTGGATTATCTTCATTTTCCGTAAACAGTTCTGTACAATACGAACTGTTGCCGAACCGTTCGTCGACATTGTCGCTTCAGTCTTTAATATTATGATTTGTAAAAATGACAAATCCAACCTATCCCGTTTAAACGATAAATATACATTAATTATCGTGTTGGTATTTACAATAGTTCTCGTTATAATTGCGGTCTTATTTGAAAAAAAAAAACAATTTTTTTTTTCTCGATTCCTCGTTTTATCATCGGCAAAAGTCCAATATCAGTTCGGTGAAAATCGATAATTGACGGTAATGCATCGTCGAGGTAACAATATCGACGATTTTCAGAAGTCCATTGTCTCTGACTACTGGTCTGACGCCCCAGTGTTTTACATTGAACCACCTCGTCGCTGATCCGTGACGCACCGATTCAATTCATTAACAACAAACGCATTCGACTCACTCGCTCGCCAACCGTTTTTAAATCTACTAACTCACGTTTACTTATCCTTATGAATTTACAACTGATTTTTTTAGAATTTTAGAACCGAAAATTCTATCAGAAACAAATGCTCCTCCGTGATCTCTACGCGTGTAGGACTGTTTTTCCGTTAGAAAATTACAATAGTTTAAATCAATAATAAAAGACGTTTTTTTTTTTTCAAACGATAGAAAAAACCAGCGAGAAATTCGACGAAAAAACGCAATTTCGTCAAAATCGATAAGCGTAATTTTGAAACAAACGGTCGTGAAGAAGCTTGATATTTTCACCGATTTTATATTATATTTGATCAAACAATTATCAAGAAATCTCTTTTAATTCTGGGCGATTTATAGCAATTGCTATGATTTCAACTCCTAAAAGGGGGGGGGGTAATTTTTCGGTTTTAAGGCTTAAACATTTGACATCAAACATCAAACGTTTGTTACTTTTAGTACATTCAAAAAAAAAAAAAATCTTGAAAATCGTTAAGTCACAATTTATTTTTATAACCATTACATTTTATCATTTTTTTTTTTTTTTTCAAATTTATAGCAATAACAAAACTGCAAAATCCGTATCTAAGTAATTCACTTAATCGTCATCCACAACACCACACGACTCATTTTTTTCCCCCTCTAAGATTTTTCTAAATAAATCTGATTTTGTAAATAAATTCCTTTTTATATTGCGGATAATGTTTTGAATGCGCGTTTTTTTTTTTTTTTTTACTACTACCATTGAATTAATTGATTTTTCTCGTTTTTTCTTTCCTCCCCATCAAATATATTTAAAAAATAATCAGAAAAAGCCGAACTCGGCGCCGAAACTGATTGAAACAGCTATTACAATATACTACCCGGGAGAAGCCTGGTCAATTAATTGAGTGGATTATTTATATTATAGACAAACGAAAATGTAACATATGCGTATGTATAATTCTAATTCGATAATAATTGATTATTGCGGTTAATTTAATTGATGTTCATTATGTAAATAATTTATAAGGAATTATTTTTATCGAATTTGATTTTAATTTCTATTTTTCTTTAAGCTTCCTTTTTTTCACAATAATAAACAAAATATTGCCACAAAATCAATGTATTTTAGGTTTTTTTTTTCTGAACTAAAAATAAAGAAGTTTAAATTTGAGGTTTAGTTTCTTTTTTTTTGTTTGCAAAACTAATAATAGCCATTCCTATGAACGTATTTATAAAGAAAATATCGACGATCGAAATTTGAATAATTAAAGTTATTCTCATAACTAAGATTTTCTGTAATAGTTCCATTGCTTGAGTTTACGAAAATGTCAATATTTCTCTCATTAATGATATACGAAGACGGGCGATTTTTTTCGAAAATTGACATTTTTATAAATTCCGTGAAATTGTAGAAAATCAACGATTTATTCAATAAAACACCGAAACGTTTTTTCAACGTACGAGATTCACGTATCGTAGACTCATAAAATGATTGTATTGGATTTAAATAAAATTAAAAATTTTTCTTTTGTCTTTAATTGAAAAAAAAAATAATAAATTAATATGATATTATCGAAATATTTAATTATACCACGCATTTAAATATAAATAAATAGGTAGTGAAATAGTGATTCGGATGCTGGTCGCTATTGTTTTTACTTGTGTGCGTGAGTTAGCGTTATACAAATTGTTATTTAAATTTTTTAAATAATTATCGAATAAAAATTCTGAGCGGAAATCGGTTTGCAATAGTATTTAAAAAGAAAAAAATCTAAACAATTGCTAGTAAGAAAATTTCCGAAATATAAATATAAAACAAATAAATGGAGATGTTTTTGACCGGGAACTACTTAAGTCGGATTAAGTCAATAATATGAATTCGGGAAACAATAATATTGTACTTTAATTATTCGATTTAAAATTGAAAGTATTCGTTTCACTGTTACTTAAACCGATCGCAAACAAAACGTTACGATAAATTATTATTATTATCATCTCCGAAATAACTCGAATAACTTCAATTACGTTTTTATTATGAATATTTTCACTTTTCCTGCGTTTATTTCCGTGTATTGAAATATATGTTTGAAAATGTTAAAAATCGCGTAGAGAAAATATATCCTTAAAGACTCGCGTTAATCCTCATATAAAAAAAACCTTTTTTTCATGTTCCAATTTTGTGACGACACTATTTAACTTTTTTTCACAGAGTCGTTCCGAATAACCTTTTGAGTGTCACCACGTCTTTTTCATTTTTTTTTTTTTTGTGTCTGAGGAGACGGATAGGGAGAATTGTATTTAAAGGTTACGGGTTTTTTAGCGTGTCATTTAAATTAAACGTAGCATTTTCTAAAATTGGAAGACCCGACCATTTATACGTTTATGCACCGCAAAGTAAAACTCTGTATGTGGTGTGCACCAATAGGTTTTTGACTTAAGTCATTTTAGAATTGAGTAACTCGGTGTTAGAGTTATTTGTAAATACTCATAAATAAAGTTGAGTTATAGAATCATTTGTAAATATTATTGCTTTCTTTTTTTGCAATTCGGCTACTATTACTACTATTTAACACTTGATTGAATTGAATTGAAACAATTTTTCTTCTTTAAAACACAACAATGCGTGTTGATTGAAGAATTTCATTTAGAAAAAGCAATAACTACGGGTAATTCAGTTAGTATTTTATATTGTACAACTGATGTTTAAATTAAACAAATTTATTTTTTGAAATAAACTTATTTATTTATTTCCTCGGTACACTTTGTACTCTGCAGTTCCGATTCAATTGTGTTGAAATAAAAAAAAAAACAGCTCCTAATATTACGTTCGCGCGTAAATTAATGTCCATAGAACTAGTAAAACTAGTAGTAATAAATGGCTAATTGAAATAGTAATTATTTAAATGTATACGTTTAGTGTTAAAAAAATTATTTACGCGACCATGAAAAAACGTTGTTTCTGATAGTTTTTTTTTAAAAAAAAAAAAAATATATATAAATATGTTTATTTCGTGTCAACAACGAATTGATTAAATGTAATTAATGTCGTTTCGTATAGAATTTTTTTCCCCCGTTATTTATTAATTCATCGCTGAAAACGCGTATTTCGTCTTTCCCGTTTCAAACACTGCACATTCCGATTTTGTCCGTCTCCCCGCGGTTGATATATGCATTGATTGTTCTCGCTTGTATTAAACAGTTTTCGCGCTCTGCTCTTCTCGAGAAACAACAAAAAAAAAACCCACGCGTTTTATCAAAACAAAATCTAAACGTAAATATTGCGATTTTCAATGTATACAGGTGAGATTGCGCGAAACGTTTTTTTTTTTTATTCTCGAAAAAAAAAGAAGAAAATTCGTCCGCCTTATGGGCGGCACCCGAAACAAAAAAAAGAGAAACGCCGTCGTAAAACCGAAACATTTTTTTGGTGGACTTCACTCGGAACGTGCAGCAAAAAAAAAAAAAAAACGTATTTCTCTATTTCTGCGCGGTGTTCTCCGTGGAGGACGCGCGTCGAATAAACGGCGGAATATTTTTGCTTTTTAATGTGAAAAAAAAAAAACGGGAAGGTTTATGGGAAAACGCGATTCATAAATTACACGGAAGACGCGCGTGTGCGTAGTACATTAAAAGTTTTCAGGTTAAGGCTGAACCGTGTGCGTACGTTCGGTTATAGTGAAACTGTGACGGATGCCTGTAAAAACGATTCGAGAATTTGTCTTTTTTTCCTTCGAATTACGCATTTATTTCATTCCGTTTATTAATTAAATTCAAAGACTTTATCTTCAAACGGGACACAATCTGGTGCCGTAGATTTCCGTCCAGATAATATACGTGTATTTTTTTCCCGCGGGGAAACACTTAACACCGCACGTGCAATTCATTTTATAATTATTATTATTATTATTATTATTATTATTATTATTATTGTTAGGACAATATATAAATGTATAATTACACGTTACGAATCGTGTAAAAACGAACCGCGCGACACACACACACAGTATAATAATTTATAATAATAATAATAATAAATGTTGCGAGATGATAACGACATTATATTAATCGGCGGCATTCGGCAGCAGCGGCCTCCGCCGGCACTCGGACACGTCGAAAAAATTCTATTGGCGCCAATCCGTCGTCTTTGGTGCCGGACAATGTTGGTCAAGGCGCCGCGCGGACACGCGGACGCGCCGGGCCAAGGACCTTGGCAGAGCGTATTTCTATTTTTTTCTTATTTATTTGTTTTTTATATATATATAATACGTATATATAAATGTTTTCCCAACATCGCCGGTGTTCAATAACGTGAAAGAACACACCCGAATCCGTTTCCACGTGTGTCACCGCAGTCGCACGATTGAGTTACGCGCGCGTGTATATTATTGCCGTTATTCGTTTGCGTGAAAATTAATGACAATTAAAACGTCATTATGAAGAGGCATTTTTATAACATATCAAAAAAAAAAACAAAAAAATCGATGTCGCACACGAGTGATATCGGCCGGGAAACACAATAATTCCGGATTCGTACGAATCGTGAAAATTCGAAGTGTGGAAGACAAATGAAAATCATTTATGTTCTACGCGTGTGTACGAGCGTACACGCCAGATTAAAGTGGTTTCTTTTTTTTTTTTGAACATAACATGTGAATTACAGAGTTCAATACCTCGAGGTCCATCGATTGTCACATCACGCGACGATAACGTCGGGCGGGGGGGGGGGGAGGAGCACGTTCAAAACGTTTTTGGCAAATAGTGACTATAGTTAAATAACGACGAGTTTGTTGGTAATAAAAAAAGAAATTCACATTCATTATGGACGGAATTTAAAAAGCATTTATCGTTCAACTTTGCTGAATTTCGTGAAATTTCGAGCCCTCCCCGTCTGGTGGGGGCGAGAGGGGGCTACGCGCCTGTGCTGCCTCACCTATAACATATTTTTACCGGACTATTTTCGAACGACGTTTAAAATACATTTAAATGTTTTTTTTCAATTGTCGGATTTCTATTTTTTCTTGAGATTTCACAGAGATCGCCCGTTGAAAACCCATGACGATGACCTGATGATTGGCCAATACGCGTCCTGTTAAGAACTGTTGTTATTGTCGGTGGAAAAAAATAATAATTAATTACCCGACTACGGCATAGAATGAGATCAAAAACCGAATACATATATATATTATTTAATAGCCTGCGAATGTGGAGCGAGGGAGAAAATAATCTGCGCCTTCGGACGCCGAAACGAATGTTATATTTGTTGATCGAACGCATCAGTGTGATAACCGTGAACGATCCTAGCAAAAATTAACGATTGACAAACCATTTGGACCAGTCAGTTGGTCAATAAACAACACGAGTTGGCTAACACCTAGAGTTACAAAGAAAAGAAAAGAAAAAAAATTCTTTTTTAACTAGTCAATGCCCCTGTTCCCTCCATAAACACACACACACCTTTGTCGATAAAATCGCAAATTTAATACACTCGTACAATGTGAGAATCGTCGAAATTCTCTCGTAATACATACGTCGCGGCGCCCCGACCGACCGGCCGATGACACATTTGAAGAACTCCTTTTGTCGTCGACACACGAGAGAAACCTTGACATTTTGTATTCATTCCATACGGGTCACACATTCGATTTTTCGTTATTTATTTATTTATTTATTATTACTTTTATGTTTTTATCACCCCGACTGTATTATAATAATAAATCCTGTCAATTGTGTTTTAATCCGGCACACTGGGTCGACGACACACACGTCGACGGTTTTCGTAAAATAACTAATCTGTTGGCACACAGCCGATACCGAGATATTGTGATGGCGAGCGCAAGTGAAACATTACGATAATAATAATAATAATCGAACGCCCGTGGTATTAGCTCATCTCTCAGCCAGTGGCGGTGACCGCGACCGCGAGACAACGACCACGACACCAGCACACCTGACGACATCGATTATAATATATTTTAATTGTGTTAATTATTTGTCGCTGGTGCACGAATAATAACGAATAACGAAAACGATTGTTATTGTTGTTATTTCGTACAACGCGTTTTGGCAGAAAACTCGTTCTTATTTTAGCGTTTCGGCATCAACGGCAAAGGTTACAAAACACACAAAGTACTTTTTTTTTCTTACGAAAAAACCACAGCTCGTTCCAAGGATTTTCTGCTAAAGACCAAAAGTCGAATAGATTTTGTCGAGATTTATTCGGATCGCAGTATAACGTTTTATACTAAAAAAAAAAAAAAATATACGCATATAAAAAACACATTTTTTTTGTTTTTTTTTTTTGCTCGATACTTTAATCTCACTTCTCTCATTCTACTCATTCTTTTAAAAATACAATTCGGTAGTCGTGTACAATTAAAATATTGATAACACAATAACGATAAATCGTATTAATTTTAATTTCATATTCGTTAATGAGCCAACTGACCGTTTAACATTAACCGATTCGAATCCCGTTGGAATAATAAGGCCTGATAAGGTGTTAACAATAATAATAATAATACGGTTGTTGGTGATTATTAGGCGAACACAGATTTTTTTTTTAGGTCCACCCGAACTCGCGATTTTTTCTTATCCGAATCGAACCGAACTGAAAAAAAAAACAAAAAAAAAGTCTAAAGGAGTTGAACTAGTTGCTGCTAGAGTAGCATTGGAGTGGAAACCACAAGGAAGAAGACCTAGAGGAAGACCTAGGAAGAGATGGATCGACGTGGTTGAAGAGGACCTAAAAACCTTAGGAGTTGAGGACTGGAGAGAGATGGTTCAGGATAGAGACAAGTGGCGAGGTGTAGTAATGGCGGCAAAAACTCTTAGAGAGTAGAATTGCCAGAAGAAGAAGAAGGAAGGAGTTGAACTATAAAATTAATTTGTAAAATATTTATAACGATTAAATGTTCGATAGACCTGAAAGTGAATTAGTCAATATAATATTGATCGATTAATTCGTATAATAAAATAATTACTGTATTGCGTTATGATTTACAACGTTTATAATATATATCGCCGCGCCTTATTGATTTACGTATAATGCGTATAATATGAAATCAGCTCATTTCCGACACCGAAAACATTCAGGGTACTCGATGATGCATTGAATCTCTACAAAACTCGTTTAAATACTGATCGGTGGAAACATAAATTTCTATCCAATAAAAAACAAACGCGTATTAAATTACTTTTTTTTTCCCCCACAAATTCGGTTTAAAGTTCGTCTTCAAAAATTCGAATAATATTTCCCCAATTATGAGTGCGGTTCTTTTCGATACAACTCGATAAAATAATTATATTATCGCGCATGATGTGAATAACGGAGTCATTGATGTATTTCAGTAGAACTAGTCGTTTTAGTTTTCTATTCTTTTCGCCCTTTATGGCCGGTACCCAGTAATTCGTGCAGATATTACTTGGCAATTTTAACCCGTCGTTTGACGGGTGGAACAGTCCGGGCTAACGGAGGTGTTTTACGGGATTTAACACGTGTTTCTCCACGAGTCTCTTATGATCCCGTGTATCGTTAACCCATTTACTAATGTGTTTTCTAATGAGAGATTTAGTCTGTTGGGTATAATATTCTCATTAATTATCTCCTTAGTCCATTTTTAATAATATTGTGTATTTGTGTCACTCGGAAGTTCCGCGGACTTGGGCAGTTTACGCATCATCCACGACGTCTCCGAGAGTTGAAAAATTAAGCGTTTCCATGTCTGGGTTTGTTCGCAGAGCTGTGCGCTGCGTTGTCCGCTTCTTCGTTGCCGTCTGTTCCACAATGTCCCGGAGAGACCGAACGAATTCTACGTCTTTGTAGTCGTATTTTTTTTGTCTTTTTTAAATTATTATTATTATTGTACTAGTTGATTCAATGGCCCGTGTGAATAGTAAAACTTTTCAACTTTTATTTACTGGAGTAATTTGTATTAATTAGTAACTGCTACCCGGCATATTGTCCACGTTAAGATGCTTACGATGAAATTAATCTCAATTGGGTATTGAATTATTATAATGAAAATAATTAATGCATTTTTCAATGGGCGGAAGATTGAAACACGGAAAGCACTGAAATCTCGTTGCTGCGTCGATTCAGAAAACGCGTTTTCGAGTCGAAAATCGAGCGTACTACTCAAAATATTAAAATAAAAAAAATGTTAGTGATTTTTTTTTTATATTGCTAATACACGAATAGTTATATACAGTTAGGACTTGTACTTCATTTTCTTTTTTTTTTTTTTTGTAATTTGTTAAATTTATAATAAATAATATTGCGGTGGAACAAAGTTTCTCAGTCATTTGAGTAGGTATACTCTCAAAAAAAAAAAAAAAAATCAGAAGTAATCGGACGACACTCGGTCTGAATTCGTCCGGATCATCGAGGCTCTAATGCGGTGTACAATAGGCAACAGCCTAATCGAGCAACTGGTCGCTCTTCGCGTCTTGTGTAACGTTGCGCAATGTCTGTATAAATAATATTGAAGACGCAGTCGCCGCGACCCCCAAGCGACCCGAGTAGAATATTTTATTAACTCAAACGTTCGGGCCAAGAGTATTCGTCAAAACCGTACACAGCCATCGACCGTACACGGTATTACGCAAAATAAAATAATAATTATAATAATAATAATAATAATAATAATAATAAAACAAACAAACTACGCGTGTCCGATGGCTAATCGTACTCGGCGATCGAATAAAGAAACACGAATCCCACGGTCATTCGCACGCGCGTTATAATAATAATAAAATTATTATTATTATGCGAGGTACTTCTATGTGAGTACAGTTAACGAATTCGAGACAAACGTGAGCGAAATTCAAAATCATCATGCGCATCTATTATAAATATATTTATTACACAGTATGAGAATAACCGTAACAGAAGTATCCGAACTGTACGTCGCGGTTCTCGGGGACTAAGTTGTCTTAAGAGAGATTAAAATTTTATTCAAAATATATAAAATATAATTTCGGTCATTGTTATTTCTTTCGTTATTTAATTCTCGCGTATTTTTACGTGAAACAATTAGGCAAAACCAGATTTAAGAGTTTTAGGTAATTTATCAAAAAATAACACATTATTCAATTTTTCTTTTCTTCTTTGAAACACATTATTTTGGCTTTTTAAATAAAAATTCTATGTGTGTATATAAATTAATGTCCAGAAAACGATGAAACTCAGCCAAGGGCTCTATGGAGACTATAACGAGGCCAATTTAAAAATTTTAGCTCTTTTTCTTTTTGTAATTTTATTAATTTTCTTTTTTTTTTTTGTTTTTTCATTTTCGGAGCCCAAAAAATTGTTCGTCAACTTCACAAAAAAGAAAAGAAAATACCGTTCGATATAAAAATCTAGGTCAAGCATTCGATCGATTTAAAGTCGAATAAAACATGTTAAATCGTAAATAAAAACGAGAATATAATCGATAAAAATATTTCAAAAGAAAACAATATTATTATTATTATTATTGTTATACGCTTTAATAATTATTGCTAATCGATGTCGATAACAGTTCAACCGTACTAAACACTATTAAACAGGATTATGCGCAATAACATTGCATTTTAGCATTTTAAATCAATAAAAATTTTTCGCACGACACCGGTTATAAAATATGAAGTATTTCCCGTAAAATGCCTGTACACGTTTATCGGTGCGGTAAATGCAATAGGTGTGTCTTTATATATAAATAATCATTTCATTTCAAATTTTCAATTTGAATCTTAGGAATACATAAGTTCTTGCTTAATTTTATTATTATGATATTTTTTTTTTTTTGCATATTGCAACATTCGACCTAATTTTTTTTATTTTTATAATTAATTCGTTTTAGGATATACATAATAAAAGTGTGCGGGCCATTGCTCGTTCATCCAGCAAAAATATTAATAAATACGAATTTAACTCTGAATCCAACACTGCTGCTCTACAGTGTTATGATTAAAGTTCGCGGAGTATTTCAATTCCGTTTCATTCAGTCAAAAAGGGATGTTAATATAAACCAATTAGTGTTACGATGCCGGAACAGTTAAGTCAACATTAAATTAATCATAATAAATTCTATACCGAATTAACGATAATTTTTTGGTAAAACATTAAAATAATAATTATTATAAATAATATAGGGAGATTTTGCAGAATGCCAGTAGAGTATACCATGTTTTAAAAGCTAAAAGAAAAAATAAATTGTATTTTGTATCTCATGTTTTTCAAATGTCTAAACAAATAAAATGTTAATGACACGACGATAGATAATATGAGAGAAATTGAATATTAATCAATGAACGGTGTTAAAAACCATTTTATTCGATGATATAATAGTATTATAATAAATCCAATACTTGAGCGGCACACATAGGCAAAGTAATATTACTTACGTAAAATGTGTGGTATTTTGAGTAATTTTAGGCTAATTGTCGTAAAAAATATATATATTTAAACACAAGTATTTTTAAGTTTTAGTCAATTTTTTTTTTGCTTTTTTTGAGAGAGGACACTTTATTTTTAACAATAAAACGCGTGAAAAGATTTACGTCTACTCTTAAATAGGTTTTATATTTTACAACATACAAGGACCACTAAGATTCCAAATATTATTGACATTTAATTTGAGTTTTGCTCAAAAAATCACGGTTGTACCTATTCTGAATAAATTATATTATTTTGGTTTTCAAATTTATAAGTAACATCAGCACAACACTATATTGAAATAATTATTATTTAAATTCACTAATAATAGTGAACTTTTATACTTGAAATAATTTTTGTAAATTATATAGGCGTGTCAATGGCAATCAAATAAAAGTGTTTTACATTCAGTACAACTTACAAGATCGGGAATACTAAGTTAAAAGAAAAAACAAAAAAAATGTTGTAAATTATCGGTTTAGCTGTATATTCGCTATGTGTTTATGCTCCATGTTCATTTACAAAAATGAAAATTAAATTTTCATTCTATTGAACATTGATATGATAGAGTGATAGAGAAAAACGTATACACAAAATTTTTAGTAGATTGTTTTGTTTATAATTTGAGAAACAATATAAAAAAAATATTTAAATAATCGATGTTCCAATCATTTATCATTATTATTATTATTATTATTAATTGATTGATTTATTTATACAAATCTGGGTCATTAACAAGGTTCTATCAAATAAAAATTATTACACTACATATTATTCGTTTGGTCAAAATAATAGAAATAATTTTTCTGTTGTCGAGTTGTAGTATTTCATCGTCTCTGAAAATGACGAAAAGAATATTAATGGTAAATATATTTCTGGCTTTTTCGACACCGTATAAGTTGATTACCAACATGATTTCTGATATCTAATTATTCGTTAATACAATTTATATCCACAAACCTACATAAACTTATATGGCACTGTGATGAATTGACTCGGTGAATATTCTTAAATTTCGAAATAATTTTTGATGGCAGATTATGTATATACATCTATATATATATACATATTTTTTTCTTTTTAATACGTTACTTATTATGATGACCAAAGTATGAAGTCATTGGTAAGTTTTTGGTCATTTTTAATTACACAAATACATTTATATTTTCAAACATCAAAATATATCTATAGTCTACAAACTATTATTTTTAATAGAACATTTAATTGCGATTTTTTTTTCATGGACAACATTAGAAGGCAGATACTATTATTTATTATGTATCATCTGTTTTTTTTTTTTTGTTCCCGGCGAATCAAATACAGCTACGACTCTATAGTTAACGACGTATTAAGGATTGTCTTACAAAAAAAAATGAGTATACTTCGTACACTCACAAGCAACAGAAATCAATAAACATTTCCAATAATCGCCGCGTTTTATTGATGCAAGAACAAAGCAGAATAATCCAATAAGATAATAAATAACTTATTTATAAACCGTCTGAAAGTGGAAAATAATCATTTTAGATTTTTTTTTCCAAAACAAACCTTCTTCGCTTACGATATAATAAAACAATATATATTTATTTACAATCAAACATTTAAAAGCTTCTGTTATATTATATTAAACAATACTTTGGAAATGTAAAAGTTAAAAACCGTAATTATTTTTATTCCCCATCTATGTAATAAATAAATAAATTATTATATATTTTTTGGCTCTATAACGTTGTTTGTATACTGTCCTAATTCGTTACCAGGCGGAAAATAAGTAGCTACAACCACAAATGTTCCGTTATTATTTTCCAACGTTGCTAATCCCATATGTGTTGTACTCTGCCACACGATTTGTGTGAAAGAATCTGCAATCATAAAAACACACCCATACCATTAAACAAATTTCATTTAAACAGAAACAAATAATAATCATTCATCTCACATTCTCACCTTAAATATCAATTTCATTATGTATATATATAAATGTCCCAAGAAAAATAGATCTTATAACTGTTAATAAGAATTTACGTATAAAGACTGTCGTATATATATAACAATTTGTGGATAAAAATTTTTTTTTTTATTAGCATAGTAATCGAAAATCAATGAGTTATTATCAACAAGCCAATTCGTTAATCATTTAAATTTGGAAAATATTTATCTCGTACGACCGAAACGCGTTTTCACTAATAATTATCAAAGTTACATTATTATTTTTATTATTACAATCGAATGCACACATAATGAATATTTATAATTAGAAGTTTTTTTTTTTAATTTAAAACAATACACGTTGATAAATAATAGAAAATCAAATGATGAAAAATATGTACCCCGTGCGATGAAGTTAAAATTAAAATAGCGCTCGAATATAGCGGTTTAATAAATAATTCTATCCACTTATATTCAATAGGAATTGGAAGCGAGGATTACTTTACTTCGTCAAACACACAAAATTCAGTAATTTAGAATTTGTTTATTTTCAATAGACAATAAAGACTTATTGGTGGGATTAAAAGTTCTGAAACATTTGAATTTTTTGTGGATTTTATTGCACATCGACTTTCTCACATTTTATGTAATTTTTTCCCCATAAATACCGCTAAAATTAAATGAGTATATTCAGAATTCAATCACTATTATTTTCCACTCGATTTTTGAAGAGTTTCGAAAAAAAAATGGGAAAATCGATCTAAAATCTAAGTAGAAGAATTCACAACGAATATTTAAATGTATCTTCAAAAATCATGTATTTTCGATCGATTATTAGATCGATCGTTAGAAGTAAGATTTTTTATTCAATTCCAAATCGTTTACAGTACACAAAACACTGTGAACAATTAAACATAAAATTACCCGTTCAGGACACCAATTGCGGCTTTCAATTCCTGTAAAAATATTCCCTACATATTGTACCGTATGATACATTTACCTCTAAAAGTATGCATTTTTGGTTCTTCTAAATATTTGTAATCTCTTCCATTATTGTACCATGATAAAAACACACGGTCAGCAGTCACTTTGTAAGATGGATATACTTTTCCCAAAGAATATAAGTTGTCACCATAACGCCAATCTTCCCCGCGTGGGTTTGTCGATCCATTAATCAATTTTCTCGCAAGTTTCATCGCGTCCTTAGACATCTAAAACAAAAATAGGGAACGTGTATGGAGATTTTAATAAATTTATTACGCGGATTAATATATTACAATTATTATAAATCAATATCGTAATAATTTACAATATTATATATTATATATATTATATAACGATATTTATGACTTGTTTCATAAATAAATAACATATATATTATTATACTCACTTCTCCGTCGTCTAATATCAATTTAGGTGCACCGTGTTTAATCCTGTATGCATTATGTAGCCTTAACATTTCAGTTTTAAACTCATCTGAAATAATAAAAAATATAGCAATTCATTAGACGTGACCGAATTTTAACCGCAGAGACATTATAATAATATAAAAAGCGTTAAAAACATTTCGTTTGTTAAAATGTTTGCGTTCAGTGCACAGTGGTGGTAATATGTTTTAGGAGGAAGCCGATGGTTGATCGTTCCGTTCGAAATTTGTTGACGATATAAGTATATCAAATGGTTATTTTTTACAACCATTAATTCATAATTTATTAACAAGTGTTGTACAAGTACCGACCATAAAATTTGACAATGTAATTATTTTAAATATTGCATATCATATATATAAATTTAGACTTAGTCGCTGAAAGTGTACTGTATTCTTAAGTGTGTGACTACACACTTAAGAATACAGTATCTAGGTTTATAGATTCCTCGTGTCACGATTGACCACTGTCCTCTGAATTGTGTACAGTCTCCTTAACGTATACCGCATACTAGTCAGCCACTTAAAATCTCAACAAATATCCGGTCAAGTCGTACGTCTTGATGTCAGTTTCCCAAGGTTTGTTTTTTTTCCGGTTCGTTTGTTTATTTATTATTCATTTATTTCTTTATTAAATAAATAAACAAAGAAACAAAATAAAAAACACGCAGACAAGATTTTAACAAAAAAATCCTGATTCATATTCACATTCGAAAGACTGGTTTGTTTAAAACAACAAACCTTTGCAAAATTCGCACATTTACTCGCATTTATTAACAAGTTTTATACAATAGTACATAACTAAAATAATAAAAAGTAACAGTTGACAATGCGTAGTGGTCTCAAACACAGCATATCACCTATATATGCTTATAGACGCAGAGTCGGGTAATGTATTTTTTTTTTTCATTATAAGAGATTAAATTATAATATTTTTGACTTATTAACTTACCCATCCAAAGCCAAGATTGTATTAATAAATAATACACCAATTACTCGTATGTCGGAAAAATCCAACTACCTTTTTATTCATGTTATATCCTACCGACGTTAGATATTAAAATAGAACTATGGTTGTAACTTAACATGTACATTATTATTATTATTAAATGACAACTTTTTTATTGGAACGAATTACTATAGAATAAAATGATCGATACATATCGAAATATATAGAATGGATATGTTACGGACAAACTTCAAGATGATCGGGGAAAACGCGAACTGTCCACGGTACTTAAGCAAAACATCGTATTATGGCTTAGTGACCAAATAGTTTGATCAGTAACGATTGAACAAAACTGTATAGCCTCTATACATTTGAATATTTCACAGTACCATATTATAATATATTTAATATTATTATATTATTAACAATGGTTAATATTACCAGAGATATAATTTAATACTTTATCTACAGTCATGTGAAATATGAAAAGGCATAGAGCGATTAATTATATCTGTACAATATATATTTTATCGTATTACTGTACTGTTCTAAAATATAAATAATTTTAATATATAATATTCTTTTTAATTTTTTTCAATTAACATTATAATATTATTGTTTTTAATTACAATAATATTTGTACGTATTTTCAACGTTATTGATTAAATAAATAATAGAGATTTATTTTATCGTTATCCATATGTAATATTAATATCGAAATTTGTACCGTGAAATATTCAAATGTATAGAAGCCATACAATTTTGCCCGAGTGTAGCTGCCGGTCACAACTAGGTTTACCCGGGCAAAAGCTAAAGGAAAATAAGCAAGTACCAACAGGCAGTGTTACGTATTAGTTTAGTGAATTTGTTTGTATTTGTTGTTTTATCGCGCGTCTGGTGCATCTGGCCTTCTTGCCACACCATATGCCACATCACTTATTGTTGATCTTTTAAGAATATTGTAATATAATGATGATTTCGTATAGCACACGTTATGAGCAACAGATTTTTACCTTACTTAATAGTAATTATAGAGTAAACATATGAATAAATAATTTAACAAAGATAAATAATAATATAATTGCTTTCCTATATTGACGACAAAATAAATAAATATGCATCTCCTGCTGTCATTGTATATCGGTCTACGGAAATTACATTTAAACGTATATTACATGACATTATAGTTTTGAATTTTAAAACTTCGCAAATAGTGATCACTCGTCGGCGCATCTCGTACAGGCATAAAATTCACGAAAATTAAACGTATATTACATGATATTATAGTTTTGAATTTTAAAACTTCGCAAATAGTGATCACTCGTCGGCGCATCTCGTACAGGCATAAAATTCACGAAAATTTTATATTCAAAACATAATCAAATGCAAAAAAAATAACATCCCACCACCATCAGGAAACACCCGTGTTTGAATCTCCGCATAACAACATAAATTATTCTTAATTTCGTCAATCCGCGCGTTTTGCAATGCGTACATCATTACAATATACACCACTCACCATTACCGCTGGCAGCTGACATCATCCCCAATACGGGTAGTATAACGAAAAAAACGTAATTCCCAAATGTTGTCATGTTGTGAATAAACTGTGAAAATATAAACGGTTTTACTACTGTGGTCTAATCGAAAATTCACTCACCGATGAAGACCGTACTTGAATTTCGTTTAGGACGTCGGTCGGGTGGATCAAATGACAAAACGATACTGACACAAGAAACGTGAGTGCCAGCTAAAGCGTAATGCCAGTTAAAACGTCGTAACTTAGAAAGTTCACGTACAAGTATAAGGTATTTTGTACATTGTTTTCGATGTATTTACTGTTAGTTTTGTATATTTCATGTAAACACACGTCACCTATGTAAATAACGTTGTACAATGATCACGTTACTCATAGTAAATTGTCTTGACTATTCGAAAGTATTATATTATTTACATATGATGTTATTGTTCAATTTTGTCACTTCGGTTCACGCAAATTATTGTATTAATTACGACGCCCTTTTGTAGAGTTTAATATTAATTCTTTTTTATTTCACAATCAAATAAATATTCCATGTCTCATCTTACGGTACATCCCAACTATTTCTAATACGGAGCGAGAAAGGAAAATTGAACTATTTTTTTTTTTTTTTTTTTTTGCAAAACTAAAATAATACCCTTTAATAGACAGTTAAGTATTGCAACAACGGTTCTAGTTTAGTTCCTAGACGAATTTATTATTTCTTTTCTTCTTAAACCATATGTAATTTTTAACGCTATAAGCGATTATGTAATTCGTTTTTTTCTGGACGAATTTATAAGTATAAATAAATATATTAGCTATGATTATTATAATATATTAATGTCTATTTTGTAACCGGACGGATAATACACGACAAAGAATATATTACGATATAATATTGCAGTGGAAACCGTAAAAAGTACTTGTAAAAAACGTATTAATAATAAAAAAAAAAATGTTAAAAACTTAATATTTTTAATATATTGTTTAATTAACAATTGTTTTTCTTATACAAATAGATATTAGTTAACTCATAAAAAAGAAAAAAGTCTTTTAAAATGTGTAAACGAGAAATGCGTTTAAACATTTATAATGTTTAACAACATAAAACGTTTTTATAAGAAATAACGTGTATGTTTCCTTGTGTGTTTCAATTATTTTTTAGGTTTTGAGAGCACGCGTTTATATATGTACTACAAAAATGATATTTTTTCATTCACAATCGCGAATTAAGCGAAGCAAAATAATCTACAATCACATGATCTCGTATTCGTATTTTAATCGAGACCACGTTAAATCCAAGAATATATTATAATCTCTTCCAAAAAGTGCTACTGAAATATATGTAAATACCCGCGTTGTAATTTTTTAAAAAAAAAACCCCCCGATTAAAAGTCGGTATCATACCATGTCTAATATTTAGATACGTAGTTACAATATTGTCGGAATTGTAATTTTTCTACATCACGACTATTATAATACATTGCAGTTATTGACGAGATTATTAGTCGACACAGCTGATGGGTACACTTAAGCAATTATTTTGAATTTTATTGTAGTTAGACCCGTAAACAACGTTAAATATTAAATAATACGTATACTATTCGTCGGCTTTTATCAACACCTAATATAAACAGGGAATGGATTTCTGTTTAATTATTTATTCGGCTTCAATATAGGACATTTTTCAAGAGAATATAGTAGGCACGCGTTTTGTAAAATACTGACTACATTAACGCAAATTCAATTTCAAATATTTTCATAATACAATTAAGCATTTGTAAATATTTCACTGATAAATGCGTATGCCATATTGATTATATTGTACATTTTCCTATTTATTAATGGAATTTTACAGACACTGAAACATTTAATAATTTATATTCTCCATTAATTGTTGAGTACACTTGCGTGTAATGTCTTTATTTAATAACCGATATATGGCTAAAGTAGGTATAGCACGCACGAAAAATTCAACGGTTTGTGTTTATTTAAAAAAATTTCCCAATGAATCCCTTTTTGAAGTGATAAGTATATTTTATAATATTGTCAATCGTAAAAAAGATTAAAAAAAAATAAATAAATAATACCAAAATACCAAGATGGTCGCAAGTTATTTCTTCCTCGTGTACGTCTGCTGTAATTCCACTAATAATAAGTCAGTATTTAAATAATAAATATGTAGTGTGATATATGTCACAATCAATATAATCCCTTGAGATTTTTACACAATATTTTGACGAAATGAGACATGATGATCAGCAACAGAAACACAATTTGAAAAGGTACATTACCGTTTTCAAAGAGCGACACACAGCTATACGATATGATTAAATGCAGTCTGCAAAACCACTTTCATTTTAGTTTCATCAATTCGATAACGATGGGATGAAAGAATTACAAAAAGCCTGTGAAACTCGGTGAATCATAATAAATCAATTGACGTAACTCTCTTTCAAATATATGTAGTTGGAGTGGTTCTCGAGATTACTTCGCGACCGTTCAATCAAACGTGTATACGCCATAATATATGTGCAATTTGATTATAATACATATTCAATTACGAAAATGCGTGTTGAATAATTAAGTTTTCTTACTATTTCGACAATCAGCGAATATTTTAAACTACAAAACTCTTCGGATCTAACTGCCAATTAAATTCGTTCAGTAATACGATATATATAACAATGCATTAATTTTCAAAGAAATCTTTAATATAATGTTCCAAAAACAAAATGTTTAATGGTTAATTGTGAACAACTTTATAATCAACAAAAACTTTTTAACAAAAATATATAAATTATTTAGAAATTCAAATGAAACAAATGCGTTTAGCATGATCATCTTTCTTCCAAATGTATTTGTTATCGCGGTGATACAGTTTCGTTTCAATATGCGCTCTCCTCTTCTCCACGATTTTCTGCTTACGACGTATTAAAATTCTATTGATATTAGGCAGCATTTCCGGGTCCGACGTCGTATTACAATTATAATTCGCCGTAAGTAACTTTTCGTACAAACACTTATGTGTCGAATGCAATTTCGACATGATCAATCTCACTTTACATAACAATTGGATCAATTCCCTGTCCGCCGACAGTGGTCCAGTAACGGACGACTCGGTTCCGTCCGATTTCCTCATATTATGTGCTAAAGGTAAAATCACCGTACGTGCAAATATGTATTATATTATTACTTATATACGAGATGAATTCAAAACAATTATACTATTAACGACGATTAACGCGAACGACAATGAAATGGCCGATAGAAAAATAATAATAATAATAAATTGTTTAATAATTATTTATAATACATTTCGTCGAATCCAACACTGCAGTTATTTCAATTTATCCGCAATAAATAGCGAAATCGAGTATCTATATCGATCACTCAACTCAAAACTATGTATACTTATTATAAGATAATATATTCGTATGCGTACATCATCATAATAATAATAATAATAATATATTCGTATTTGTTTACTTTTTTTACACGTCAACAGTTCCAACGATTTTTCGTACTTTTCGATCGCTCTCACGTTAATCAATTTCCGCACCAATAATTTCCATAATAATTTGATCCTTTCTGACTCGCCTTTCCGTTGAAACGTCACGCTCGTAGTTTCCATCTTTAAGTCAAGAAAATCGTATAGGTTACGTCGTTCATAATATCATATAAAAATGAATTCATAAATTCATAATCCTCGTCAAACAACATCGAAATAATCGAGGGGGGCAAACATATAATTTATCGAAAACAAATTTATAAATCGACGAAATTAATGTTAAAAAAATAATGCAATTATTTGAAAAATACAGATATTATCATAATATCTGTATATTATTTATTAAATATCGACTACGTATAATATGCAATATATAACGTACCTTATTATTATATTTTGTATAATAATTTCGTGCGTATAATAACTGTGCACAGAACACAACAAAGAGTCGTTCAAATTATTCAATAACACCGCTGAAGTTCAGAAAAATCCCGGCGTATTATAATGATAAATGTCGTTTAAAAAAAAAAAATACAACAATATACGAAACGAATAAGATATGCGTATAACTATATTATGCTAGAGACAATATTATACTGAATTAATAACACGACTTTATGCTCATATACATATCGTAATTTCATACAAAGTTTTATTTTTAAAATAAAACATATATCGTTGAGCAACGGAATTTCAATTAAACCAGTCTTTTTAAAATATAATATAATAAATGTTTATGTGTTTTATCAATATACGAATATCAATATCAATAATAATAATAATAATAATAATAATAATAATAATAATAATCTAAATAAAACGGTTAATAAAAAAGCGCTTTCCTTGTAGTGCACAACAATATTTTCGTGAAACTATTTATTGAATATTAAATGAGGAAGTTCTTAGGACTATTATTAATTATACGTCACTGTATCAGCTAATATCAGCGATAAATGTATGAATATAATAAAATAAACAGCTCTGCAGCATCCGAAACATGCAAATTTTCAATTAATAGTTTCTTTTTTTATTATTAAATCGTACATTAAACTGAATTTTTAGTTCAGTTTTGGTTTCAGATAAAAATAAATTAAAAATTTAAAAATACGATTCGGTACTGCAGACTTTTCATTGCCCCTCGTGGATGGGCATTTAACCGTTCTGCGTATGCATTTTTTCACAACCGAGTTCTCCTGATTGGCCGATTATTTTGTTACCGTCTTCTCAACTAGTGAACTACCTACCAAATCAGTGGTTTTTCTGCGTAATAAAACAGAGAATATATTTCATTCGTTTAATTTTTTTTGATTTTAAGTTTTAACACTAGCGGCAAAATGACCGAGTGAGTGGTGTTTGAGCGAGCGATCACTTTTGTCTTATGAGTCAGTTAATATTACTTACAATAAAATCACGCGCTATTTGAAAATGGCCAATCGGAAACGATGGATTGCGAAACGATATATGTATAAAATATTTTTTAGAAAAAAAACCCCCAACTTCGAAAGACGCACTAAAAATTATAAAATAATCTTTTCGAATTCGACGCCGAATTTCAAACAACGTTACATTGCGGAAACGCATTTTATTAGTACATATATTAATTTTTCGCAATATTTATATTAGATATTAATAAAATCCGTATTCGAAAAGGTTATTGATTACCTATTTCATAATTTTCAGTGCGTTTTTTTTCTAAAAAAAAAAAACAATTTTTATTTCATCCTTTTTTATGCATAGTAGTTATATATCGTCTCGTTCCTGTTAATATTATACATTTTTATTTTTATTAATGCGAATTCTGTTAATTAGTGTTAACGCGAATTTGAAAATTATCGTATTATCCCGTGCGATCGCAATCGCGTACATCGTATTTGGTCGGAAAAATATCGTACAAATACGATAATTATTGTACGCGCGACGACACTGATGATTTACAAAGTCCTGCAAGTAGGTAGTACCGGTTACGCGGTTGACTTCGGTATGGACGTTCGATACCAGTCCCTCGAGGCAATGTGACGTGTGAAATTTGTTCGAACTGATCACTTAATACAAATAAATTGAATACAAATTAAAAAAAAAAAATTCAATAATTTGAATTTATTTAGAGCTCGTCGTCACTCTCTGATCTTTTTAAATGCGCGCGCGTAAACTTTTGTTTTTTGTCAATTTTTTTTTTTTTTTATTGTTATCAGCGGCTGTACGCATTGTTGTTGGAAACAAAAAAAAAAAGAGCGGGAAATATTCTGGGCAATGGTCCTGTTTATTTGTTTTTTAGTTTACTCCTTGGACATTGTTACAGCGTCTTTGGATATTCGTTATCAATCATGGTTATTTCCCCGTCGATCAACAATCACTTTGTGGGGGAAAGAAAATAAAAAATTGAAAAACAGATGACTAACGACAACAATAAAGTTCTTGTATTATCTCCGTTCTATCTTCTTCTTTTTTTCAATTTTATTTTATTTTTTTTTTTATTTACCCGAGTAGAAAATTCTATAAATCGACGCAGATCCCCGAGTTCAATATCAACGTTCGACAGTACATTATTTTATTCCACGACTATTATGCGCGTTGCATAAACAGGCGAATTAAATTAATACAAAAAAAATTAATAAATAAATAATAATCACAATGAGTTTCTTGGGTAAGCTTTTTGGCGTTAAAAAAGAGGAGAAAGGACCGTCGACCGAAGACGCGATACAAAAACTGCGATCCACCGAGGAGATGCTGGTAAAGAAACAAGAGTTCTTAGAAAAAAAAATCGAACAGGAAGTTGCGATAGCGAAAAAAAACGGCGTCAACAACAAGCGAGGTATGTAAAATGAACAGTACTTGCGAGTACGTCTTGAACGCGGTCCGCATTGTTCGTATTTGTTTGCAGCCGCATTGCAAGCGTTGAAACGCAAGAAACGGTATGAACAGCAATTGGCACAAATCGATGGTACCATGTTAACTATTGAACAGCAACGAGAGGCGTTAGAAGGGGCAAATACAAACACGGCCGTGTTAACCACTATGAAAACAGCAGCAGACGCACTTAAATCGGCTCATCAAAATATGTAAGTGTGATCATCCATATGTGCTTGCTTCCCCGTAATATTGAATGTAGATTTTTTTTTTTTTTTTATATATATAATTAACGGAGAAAACGTTTCTCTTGTACAAAATTTCAATTGTGTCGAATGCGCAAAGGTATCAGACACAAACTATTTTCGGTCCACGTTAGGGTGGTTATCAATCGATTTTTTCTTGTGTGTATATATATATTATTGTCAAATTTTAAAATTATGACACTATTAACGTGTTTGCCTACGTTTAATTAGTAGAGAAAATACAAAGTACGCACTAAATGAAATTTAATAATAATAATAAAAAAAAAAAATAATAATACTTACGTATTATTTGTACGGATTATAATTCTGTTAATACCAAATTTAATCAAATGCAATAAGAAAATCGCAATATTTCCATTGGCTTACTACTAACATTTTATTTCAATTAAACGAGGAATAAAATGAATAGGTAGTTTTGAATGAGTCATAATATTTTTATGCTTTAGCTTAGTCATTGAATTACTAACTAGTTATTGTATTTGCCCTTAATTATTCACAAAAGTATCTATAATCTTTCTGTTCTTTTTTTATATAAGATATATATAACATAACAGATTTATATAACATATATAAATTTTTTATAATACTTGCTATTTTCGTTACTTTTTTTTCCCCTCAAAGTAAGAATTATTATACCTTTAATTATGTGTTAAGCAACTAAACGAGTTTATTTAATTTTAAATTTATTACACTATTTACGCTATTCCGTGCCATTATTTTTCATATTTATCGTGTAATTATCGGTTAGAGATGCGTAATTGTATTTAAGTATAACATGTGTATTCATTTACATTGTTTCATGTACAGACTAGAGTTGAGCTAATTAAATTCCCTAATACGACCCATTTTTAATTTTTACCTTTGTCATAGTCCGAATACGTACACGGTTTTATCTATAATTTTTATCAAATAACCCTACACGCTCAATAAGCAGAACAGAAGATTATGACCGTGGACCGATATATGATTGTTAGTGTCAGCAGTATCACAGCACGATCAATAAGTGCGAATAGTTGGAGTTAGACAAATAAGTTTTTAAGTTTTAAATTTTCAATGTTTCAAATATATTTTCAAAATGTCATTGCCAAGTCACATGACAAGCCAACACGAGCAAGCAAATAATTATTAATTATTATTAACGGGCATAAATTAAGATTCCATAAAACATTAAAAGACTTTATTCAATGATGGAATTGTATCAAGAAAAAAATAATTGTAACTCGTACATGAAAACTGATAAAAGTTGAAATACCATTTTAGAGAGTTATTTAAATCACATCGCCCAGATATTTTTATACATTTTTAGAAATTTTAAAAAAAATTCAAGTTGACACTAAAATTGCAATCCAAATAGCCACAAAAATGACAAGTAAAAAAAAAATATTTTGAAGTATAAACCTCCTTGTGTGCACCCTGAGTAACTTTAAATGAGTTGGGATGCATTCAGGTTACGTCAAAAAAATATCATTATTCCTTGGGACGTATTTGGGTGATAACTTTTTACGTACGCGCTCAGGATATCACTACTGATGAGGATTAATCTTTTATAACAGCATCATAATTTCATCTTCATTCGTACAATGTATATATTGAAAACAATATTAATGTTATTTATATATTGGTTTAATTATTATTTCTTGTTTATTCAGTGTAATAGAGTAATTGAAAATGCTATTAAAGTATATTAATGCATTTAAATATACAGTACCAGTACTATATTGTTTATAAAAATTACTATTTCTCATTATAGGAATGTCGATGATGTTCATAATATGATGGATGATATAGCAGAATCACAAGACTTATCGAAAGAAATATCAGAAGCCATTTCTAATCCTGTTGCATTTGGTGCTGATGTGGATGAGGTTAATATAATTAATTTTATTTACACATTACTGTTAAATGTCATTTTGTTAATTTGTTAACACTATTCAGCGTATTTGGTTTTTATCTTCTGACATTAATAATCTAATAAATATATTTTTTATATTTTGATAATACTTAATAGGTACGCAATTTCTAATTGTGTTTTTATATCACAAATTTATTTTATTTTCATACATAGTATTATATTAATATAATAGTGTAACCACAATTTTCTTACTAAATGGGAGAAAGAGCTAGAATTTTAATGTTGGTAAATGTGAAAAACATAAACTTTAAATTTAGTCGACTGTGGTGTACGGAAACATCTAGTTATAGAAATATTATTATTTTAACAGGATGAACTGCAAAAGGAATTGGAAGAACTAGAACAAGAAGAATTGGACAAAGAACTATTGAACACAGGAAAAACGCCAGTTTCAGATTTGCCAACGCCCGCAGTGCCAACATTTGAGCCCAGTGGCCGAGGCAAAGGTTTTAATTTAATTTATTTAGACGTTTATTCATGTATTAATAACAAATTATTTTATATTTTTAGCAAAAACTAAAGCAGAAGAAGATGATGATGATATGAAAGAATTAGCTAACTGGGCTTCATAAATGTACAACTAATTAAAACAATAACATCAAACCCCTTTTAGGGTAAACACGGAAAAACCATTTTTAAATTTATAAATCATTATTACATATATACAAATTATGTTACTACATAGATACTGTTTAACACGAATTTATTGTCAACCTATTTTGTTTATATCGATTTTTGGAAGCAAAATTTTAGAATAAATTATTTTGCTGTTTATAATGATGTCCAATCTTCAAATTTCATCCGGTAATTATAATAATTAATTCTATGACAACTTGTCAGTGTCTAATACAAAAGAGAAAAGAGTAAACCTTATTCACATTAATGTAGCTTGTATATATTTTCTTATTGTTAATTGTGAAAATATGTAATCAAATTCATAAATAAAAATAATAATTTTTATTTAGAAATAGGAGGCTATTAAATTGATTTATTTTACACTTTTTTTGTAATTATAATATTAATATTAAATATATATTCATTTTATTACTTAATTATATTTTTTGATCGCCTTTAACAAAAAGTACACATTTATGACAATTAAATTGATGAAATTTATTAAATGCTAAAAATTATTTGTTTTTAAAACATACACATTACACAATATAAGTGTAAATTTTAAAATGCTTTTTTTCTTTCTAAAGTAATTATTTGTTATGAACAAATTATTGAATAAGTTGATTACATTGATTCATGTATGTTTTATTAGAAAACAATTGTTTCTCTTCATTTTGTCTTGTGTTTATGATCAAATTTACTGTCTGATTATTTAGAATATACATTGATTAAATATATAATAATATTGTATATTTAATCAATGGGATATGGTAAAAAATATATATAAAGAATGTTAAAAATAATTGGACTTTTTCTACCTGGGAGGCATTAATTGTTGACTATAATGTATATTAACGTTCTTAATAAAGTAACGTAAAGATTTGATTAAAAAAAAAAAACATTTTGGGTTAGAGGGTATGAATAAATTTAACACGGATAAATATTGCTTTTTCTTTTTTTAAATAATTTAATTTACAATTTTTTTTAAATGTTCTTGTTTTCTCAAGTCTTTCAGAGTAAATTATTATTTCCCCTGTTTTGTCTCGAATACTACAAACAGATCTGCATATACTTATGTATACGTAATAGAGTGAAACTATACTATTACATAGTCAAATACCATTCTAACTTGTCCTCTAAGGCTTTTCTAACTAATTTCTCAAGTAATCTTGCGAGAAGGCTCAACTTAAAAACTTTTTGGCATGAAATTAATTAATTTATGTTCGTTTACAGTAAATTGTATAGTAGTGCTCGAATTGGGAAAATCATAAAAGAGCTTTACTGATGAAAAAAAATGAACATTTTTCAAAGAAATTTACTTTAATATAATGTAGAGATTATGCCCCTTATCCCTCAATCACCAGTGTCACAGTAAAAGTTCATGTACCTTCCCTCCTTCCCTTCCACTGTTCTAGTAAAAAAAAAAAAATGTAGAGAAGTTCCTTCTCCCTGTGCAGCTTCTCAATTTAAACACTACTGTAGAGGAAAAAAAGTTTAATTTACAATAAAAATAATGTGTATATAATTAATAATAGCGTTGAAGTGCTGTTGGTAAAGGTGTTTGAACTATGTGGTAAACCATACTCAAACATATGTCTCTTGTGCTTCCATTATAATATTACTATAGATTGTGTGATATTAAAAAAAAGGGTATTCTCATCAGCTATGTTATTTGGAGATAAATGTTTAAAATATTTACCATCGAAATCAATAATTGAATATGATATACATGATGAATAAATTTTTACGTAAGTAATAATTATTTTATTTCTAAAATATCTATGATTAATACTTAATAGGACGTCTTAACAATAATTTTCAAGGGATTTATCGTTCTGATTAGGTAACTTTCAAGAAAAATAAAAAAATATTTTAATATATTTTGTCATTTAAAAATAGTCCTGTATAAATAGTATAAATATGTTAAAGGTGGCAGCATGTAATTAATGAAAAATAGAATCAAACTATACAAAACATGTTTTTGGAAAACAGAAAAAAGTAGCCCTCAAAATGATTTAAGTGATAAAAGACTTATAATTAAATAGAGAACGATATTTTCGTAGGAACTTCATATGCATTTTGCATTACACATGTTATATGTCAACACGATGAATGTAAAAATACATTTTTTTATTTTTTTTTTAAATCTATAACAATTTTTTTGCTTGATATTTTGAAAAGCACATATGAAGTTCCCTTTAAAATATAGTCCTCTACCTTTTTTTATGATATGTGAGTGTTTTATCTTAAAGATTACTTTAAAGAACACTTGTTTTGCGTGAAAATGTTTCTATCACTAAAAATCTTTGGTGAGACGTCCTTTTCAGACATTCTTTTTATTTATTTATTGATGATTTGTCATTGTTTTTTAATAAAATGATATTAATATAATTATACTGTTGGTACACCAAAATCCATCTAGCATATTACGGATTGTCATATCATAAACACATTTTAAATGTAATATATTCCTATCCCATCGATAGGTGGATGAATGTTTGATTTTCAACATTTTTTTGTATATATCTATTTAATGAGAAATTAATCATAATCACACTAGGCCAGAAGTATTCAAATTGTACGTCGCGTGAGTTTGTGAAGGGAGCCATGGCAAAAAACCGGAAAATAAAATTAATGTAATAATGTAGCGATTATGTAAACGATAACGATAATTACGATATTTAATTTCATTTTTTCTTTATTACCTGTTTATTTGTAAATTGATTTACACAGCCGTATGATAAATGAATAAATATTAATACATTATAATAATTTACATACATAATATAACCATTGTTTTTTTGTCATTACTAATTAGGAGCCGTCAAAATATTGTGAAGACAAAAAAGGAGCAGTGGGATGAAAAAGTTTAAATACCTATGCACTAGACCATTTTTAAATTTTGGTGTACATTAATGTTTGAACTCTTATCAATTATTATTTTTTAATTATAATTTTAAAATATATTAATTCAAAAAAATATTTATAAATAAAACTTTTTAAACTACAGAGAATATCAATCGTAATAATTTTTAAAAAGTATGAATTGTATCAATGTGATGGATAAATACCATGCTTGACTATGAAAAATGGAAAATAATAACTCTTACACACATCTTAACAGCAAATGTACATTTTAAATTTTCTTTTAAACCCCAATATCATTAATGAAATACAATCAGGGCCGGATTTAGGGGGGCCTCGAGCTTCCACAAAATGAGGGCCTCCACTTAATGGGATTTTTTTGCAATCAAGTATAAAACACAATATAATATTTGCAAAATAAATTTAAATCACAAATTGAATAAAATTGTTCAATCATTTATATAGTAAAATTAAAGCAATTTAAAATCGATTATTATGACTTGTAGAGTAGGATAAGCGATAAGCGATAAGGTATGGTTTTCAATTTTGAGAAAAACAGTTATAAATAAACACATATAACTTATATAGCAAGCCGCCTGACCGCTGTTGTAGATAAATACGTGTAAATGTTAATATATTATTAAATTAAATTAACTTATAATAATATATTAAATTTATGTTATCGAAATATAATATATACTTTTAAGGTGGGCCCAGGGCCCCCACATTCCTAAATCCGGCCCTGAATATATTTAATACTTTAAGTACTTACCTAATCAATATTGTGCATAAATACACAATTATATATTATATAATATTTAATTTAAATATTGTGAATTTTTTGTATAAAATATACAGAGTAATTTGAAGAGTTAAAATTAATACTATTTGTATATAAAAACACTACTTGACCAATTGAATCATAAAAATATTTCTAGATTTATTCATATATGGAAAACTATTCAAATTATCAATTCAATCATTTATTTGACAACTGGAGTGTAATAGGATATTTTTATTCAATGTATAAATTGTATTAATTATTAAAATTCCGATTTTAAACACATTATAACTATATTGGATAATAACATGTAATATTGAATATTAATCTCTTAAATGCAAATCTTTAGCCACGGTATGACGGCAAACGTACATCATACTCATTTTATTTTTTTCAAAATTCTCTATAGTTTTTGTTCGTACTTCTTCCCAAAAGTAAAGATCCCTGAAACGAAATGAAAAATTATAGTTAATCAATGACATTTGTTCTGAAAATAAATAAGTACCTGTATAATGGACGGACATATTTCATTCTTCCAGTAGTGTTAATAAAAGTAAAAATAAGTTCCAACTGTTCAAGCCACTTCACTTTTACACACGTCCTTAGCCACCTATATAAATTATGTGCACACATGATGACGACTTAATTTTTTAATTTTTATTTCAGTACCTTAATAATATTTCACAATTTCCGTTACTGTTGAAATCATAAATTTCTTGCATAGATTTGATTTTTTGCAAAGTAAAACCACTCGATTTTAAAAGCAATGCTAAAAATTGTATTACTTGAGCTGTTTGAAATTCAGCTAAGTCAGACTTGTTAAATTGTTCTCCTGTACCGTCCCACTGTTCCCATCGGTTCAACAGAGAAACACACACATCTTGAAAACTTGTACTATACCTTTTAAAAATAAACGTAAATATAAAGATAAAAAAAAAATGTAAATTTGTGTATTTATATATATATATTTGTGTATATTTGACCAATAGTCAATCAACTGCTTACTTTGGTATTATTGGGGGCATGCCACAGGTATACAGCCATAAATCCCAATCGATTTGTGAAGCTGCATTATCTTCATGAAAATAGGACAACAAAAATGACTTGAAATCTTCTGTGCCAACAGATTTGTATTTAAATTCATTGATATAGGATTTGAAAAACACTTCAAATTTAGCTATAAAACAATAATTATCGTTGAGAAATTGTCGCATAATAAATCAGTAATAAAACCTTACAAGCTCCAAAAAGTTTTTCCAAGTAAAACAAGAACGTATGGCCTTTTTCATAAGGACAAGTAGAAAATGCATCATCTGGATCAATACCACTCAAATCAACTACTAACTTGGTTAATGGATTTTGGGCACCTAATGCATCAATCTGCAATTTATAATATTTTTACCATTACAGTTTAGTTATTAGCATTAGTAAGTTTATGAATAATTAATAGTTACAGATTGTTTGAGATCTTCAAGACCGCCAAGGGCTGCAAATTCTCTAGAATTCTCACCATACAATGAGCCATTTATCCTGCGTTCAACATAAACTGTAAATCCTTCATTCATCCAAAAATGTTCAAAATTACGATTTGTCACCAAATTACCGGTCCAACTATGTGCTATTTCATGAGCCACCACATTTACAAGACTTCTATCTCCAGCCTATTTCATTTAACAATAATGAAAAAAACAAAAAATCAAGAAAATTTTAAATTTATTTTTGATTGTCCATACTTACTAATAACGTCGGTGTTACGAATGTTAAACAAGGATTTTCCATTCCTCCAAAAGGAAAGGAAGGTGGCATAACAAGGATATCATAAATTTTCCAAACATACGGACCGCACACTTGTTCAGCAGTTTTTAAAAGTTCAGGTGTCTACAAATATTAAATAATCCGATTTTAAAAAATTTCGAAAAAAACAAAACAAATGCAGATACATACTTGTTCAAATTCATATGCAGCTTTGTCAATTTCTTCAGGTTCAGACCAAACCTTTGATATAGGACTTAAGGTTCTACTGACTAGATTACCAATAGCTATTGCTATCAAATAAGATTGTACAGGAACGGTTTGTTGGAATAAGAACTTGCGCGTATCTCCACAATCAATTACTTCTGTTGGAACAGCGCTCATCAATACTGTTAATGGTTTAGGAGCTGTAATCTTTTAATACAAATTAAGACACATTTATTACATTGTACTATTTCTTAACAGCGGACTCACCTGCGCTGTGTATGTAGATTTTATTGATGGAGTGTCTTGACAAGGAAGCATGGATCGAGCATGAGCAGGCTATACAATAAATACGGTTTAATTTAAGTATATCTAAGTACATTTAATGTTATTAAAACACGTACTTGACATTGACTAAACAAATATGGATGTACTTTGCCTAGAGTTTGCTCAGGTGTGAGCCACTGTAGCGCTGTAGCAGTTTTAGACGTTTCATAAGTAATTCGCATAATACTTCTGAAATTGCATAATTTGATAACATTAAAAACCAAATGGCAACATTAATTAAATAATCATATAAATTTTTTTTAAATTTTATTACGATTTAATGAATGGTATTTTTATTTCCATTTTTGATCCAAATACATCCAAACGATCACCTATACTGTATTCCAACGATGCATTATCATCTCTGTTCACAACACTTGTTACATTTAAATCTAAACTGTCCAATATCTAGAATAATGTATAAATATTAGTAATGTAATTTTTATATAACAATTAATGAATCATATTTATATACAGTGGATTCCGCCTAATATGGTTATAATGGTCTTGTCTTGATCCCAGTGAATGTTAACAAGGTTAAAAAACATCGCATAATGCGAGTACTCGATTCGGTTTATGTGGAGTTTTAATATTATAGCTTAATATGAACGATATTGAGTATACACTACACGGATAAGATTACACCGTTAACTGTGTCGATAAGATTGTAATGTATAAAAAGTAATAAAAAACATTAAACCTTAATCGGTTTGACACAAACGGTAATCAAACAACAACAGTGACTATATAACGTACAGAGACGAGTCTAGGATCAACAAAATAGGGGCGGATGAATTTTTTCAAATTGCCGAATTAATAATTTTATTTTATGATTGGTGATTGGAGTACTTTTGCCGATAACTGACTTGGTTATTAATAAATTGCCAACTTATCATGAAATGTTAGAAGTGGAGGGGGGGGTGTAACACTCTCACACCACGCAATCTTGTCCCTGCATATGTACTCAGTCAGTTTTGTGAATTTCAACGCGATACAATGCCTTGTAAAAATCTTTCCGATAGTAAAAAAATAGCTATTTTTGACAAAATTAAAACGCTCCCACCGTTGTAACAACGTAAAATCGCTGAACAATTGTGTTCCGAAATCAACGGTCGCAAAAATTGTTAAAAAAGAAAACTTTTTATGTAAAGCTTTAGTTTAAACCAAACCTTTGGTCAGAAACTAATTTCGGTTTTTATGGGTAACCACTTAGTGTAGGCAAATAGAACTGGTCCCAACGTGCCCACATTAAACGGAATCCACTGTATATCATATTTCTCATACAATATGATCACAGCTCTCATCAATCTTAGTTATGCTCAAATCGACAAATCCCTTAAGTATTTCATTCTTAAAATCGGCTTCAAGTTCTATATGAATATGATTGACCGCAACTTTTTCTAGAAAATGAACATATGTAATTTAATTTTTAAATAGAACAAATATACACAATTAGCTGAGGTGTAAACAAGATAATTAAATAATTATGTAATTATTAATGAAATAAAAAATAAATTATGAAAACTATATATTATTTTAACTAGTTTACGAGGAACATTTAACAAAATATTATGAATCTTTTGTGCCATTATATGCATATAATTTAGATGCCAAAAGCTGTGACCGATTTACATTATTACAATTCTTATATATTAAAGCTAGTTAGAATTTACTGTTTATTAACATCATTATGAAGAATACTTTTAATTTTATTTTGGGTTTAAAGACAAAATAGTAACATTTTAATTTATTATCTGTGAATAACTGCATTAAATTATAAGTCAAAAGTAAATAAATTCAACAAATAATTGACATTTTATATTAAATAAATATCTCTGAGATATAAAAAATAGGCTTACTAAAAAATTGCAAATAGTATTATATCGTTTGTCTATAAATCAGGATATCGTACTTATAGATTTTTTTTAAATTTAATTTAAGCGTAATGAAAAAAAAAACCATTCATTTCATTAATGTTTACTCTATTATACCGATTTAAATAAATTAAAAAAAGGACACCATATATCATAATATTATGGGTCGTTGACATATTATATAATTTACATATGTACAAAGATTTCATTCTTTCGAATCTTCAGAAAGAAATCGATAACAGAAAAATGTAACGAACAGACTTTCTGCTTAAACAAATGTAACCAAACAACAATTATGTACGTGGTAATTTATTTATAAATATACATAATACAATATACCTACATAATATTATAACATGTAAGAAAGTTGAATCTTTTGAAATGTGGTTATATATAGGCGAATGGTAAAAATTTAATGGACAGATCGAATTACTAATCAAAATGCACACTGGAAAGGATAGGAAAAGAGAAGGAACTTTTAACAACAATAGAAGATCGGAAGCTTGAATATATGAGTCATATCATAAAGAATAGTCAACGATACAAAATACTGCGGCTTATATTATAAGGAAAAATCGAAGGAAAAAGGAGTGTGAGAAGAAACGGTATAATAGAACATCAATTGATTTATTTCGGGCATCACGTAACAGGGACAATATTGTCAATACGATATCCAACACCCGAAAAGGGCAGGGACTTGAAGAATTCATTTATCATCTACCCTATTCGCTCGACAACAGGAACCGAATATTATTCTCAAAACTATCCACGTGGAACTGGATTAAACGTTGTTTAAAGAAAGACGCGCGTGTGTCGTGTACTGTGCACGCGAATTATTATCGTTAAACGTCACGAAATCAACTATTTTCAATGCGTATATGAGTAAAAACCTTTTTTCACAAAGCACTGACTGGACGGGACGAGGAGAAGGAGGATGGAGGGTCCGGTTGTGTAGGCACTTTACAGCTAACGAATTAGGTACTCACCGGGCAAGGAATACGATCCAGGATCGTTAGGGCTCAGTCTTTTACCGGACGACGTCATATCGCGTGTGTTTCTTTTTTTTTTTATTATTATTATTGAGCAAACGATTTTCGAAGGAAAACGTTCGTATTATTACGGTTACGGCGAATCAGATGTCGGGGCGGGGGGGGGGACACGAGCGCGTCGTAGTGCGTCTCTCACCACCACCACCACCACCGCGGGGACAGAAAACGAGACACCATTGTTACAACAACCTGTTGCGCCAAACGCGTTATCACATTCGTTTGATAAGTACGCGGTCCGCGAGAATGCGCTGGCGTTCGAGTGACTGATAACAAATCCCATTACCAAGGACTCAAAGGAGTCGAATGTGTTAATAATAATAATAATAATAATATTTCGATTCTACTACGGCTTCCTATTTTAAATTTTCTCGTCGCGGAATCCTATTACAGGCCGTTTTTCCGTTCATACAATTACTCCACTCTTCCAAAATGTAACTTCAAAGACGGGCGGATCAAATTCTCGCGTTTTTTTTTTTCGTGCATGGTCATTTTACACAATTGATTCGCGAACAACAGAAAACACGCCGCCGGACAATGCAACCGTTGTGCTATTGTTGAATGCGCACGGTAACAATTATAGTCGCCAATTCGTATTCGACAGCGTTCGTATCACACGTATTTTAGTCACCCAGAGGACCAGTTTAAATTCGGTACGTCGTCGCCTTTTTCGATCGGCCGTTAATATTAAATGAAACACGGCAAAGTGTTTTTATTTCGTATTAATATCAATACATAATTGCGTCGCATTTTTCTTTTCAGAATTATTGGCTGACAATGGTAGTGACGTTAAGTTCTGCACGTTGTATCCTTAACATACAAACAGCAGCCAAGCTTCAGTATGATTTCAAAAACGAACAAAACCAAAAAAGTACATTTATATATGCATATGTGTATATTGTTGCATAGTTGTAATTATTGATTTTTTCGGAATCAACTTTTTGAATTTTTCGTTAAAAATGTGTTTTATAAGTAGATATGCACTTTCTATATATAAATATATATATATCATATTTACATTTAAACTTTTCTTTTGTAAACTTGAGTATATTTTTACGTTATTAATTATATTAAAAAAAATCGAGATATTTATTCATAAATTGGTTTTATTAAATTTATATACTTTATAACTTTGAAAGCATATATAATAATAATATTAGGGTTTTTTTATCTTCCAGATAAAATCGCATCCAATATACTTTTAAATATAAAATAATATTTAGAGAAATTGGATTTATATTTTTGCTAACATTCCGTATTAGAATTGTTTATTGAAAAAATGAAAAATATTTTCTTTCTTTTTAAATGAGATTTTAACATAAATATACAATAATATTAGTATGTATATTATAGTTTGCTAATTTTTTCATATCCATAATGTTTTTTTGTTTTTAAATACTATTTAAAAAAGTATAATATCCTCTTGTACTAATATTTTGATACAACTAATGCAAATATTATTAATTATTTATTTACTAGTATTAATAACGCATTGTTGTATGTAGGTGAAAAATTATGATATAAATAAATGTGTAAAACGTGTTGGGTATTATTATATTAATTTGAATTTTTCTATAGAGTCAAGCTCGGAGTTGGGTCGAAGCATCGTTTCAAAAAAGGGATTGTATAACATTTATTCCATCCAGTTCTGATAAAACTAGGTAGATTTTTAATGGCCAAAAAATTCTTCTTATTTATGCATTTTAATAATTTTAAACATTTCATTTGTTTTTAGATGTAGTTGTGGCCTTTCATTAACATACCATTGTGGTGGAGGTAGTTGCTCCATTCAGTTAGATTCAGACAACCCTAATGAAGTATGGTCTTCTACAAAACACACTGTTGTTTCGGCAACAGATGCCTATGGAACTATTGAATTTCAAGGCGGACCTCATCCTACCAAAGCACAGGTAGGTGAAATGTTAAAGATTGTAATTGTTAGATATATATAAAAAAATATGTATATATATATGCGTTTCTTTTATAGTATGTTAGATTATCACATGATACACGACCAGAATTAATATTGCACCTATTTACCCGAGAATGGGGTCTAGAATTACCCAAATTATTAATAACTATACAAGGAGGAAAAGCAAATTTCGAAATACAGCCCAAATTGAAGAAGGTATTACGTAAAGGATTATTGAAAGCAGCAAAAACAACTGGTGCTTGGGTGTTTACCGGTGGAACAAACACAGGTAATTTTTATGCGTGATATATATATATTTTTAGTACAATATCTAAATTGATTTGTGTTTCAGGTGTTACGCGTCAAGTAGGAGATGCACTTTTGCTTGATTCACAGCGCCCAGGTAGAATTGTATCCATAGGAATAGCACCGTGGGGTATCATTGAGAATAATCATGAACTCATTGGACATAACAAGGATGTTCCTTATCATTCTATATCATCACCCAGATCAAAATTAGCAGTATTGAATAATAGACATACGTATTTTCTTTTGGTGGATAATGGTACATCAGGACGTTATGGGGCAGAAATTGAATTGCGTAAAAAATTGGAAAAATACATTTCAATTCAAAAACTTCATCCAAGTAATTTAATATACATATATGTAATAATCAATGATTAATAATTGTTGACTTTTTTTAAAAATCGAACAATTAATTTTATGTTTACAGGTGCACATTATAGTACTCCTGTTGTATGTCTAGTAATTGAAGGAGGCACACATACAATAAGAGCTGTTTTGGAATATGTTACTGATACTCCTCCAGTGCCTGTGGTTGTATGTGATGGTTCAGGCAGAGCAGCTGATTTGATTGCTTTCGCACACAAGTAAAAACATAAAATCGCTTGAAAAATTATTTTATTGCTTTTAAGTGTTAGTAATTAGACAAAAATGAAAAAGGTGGCCTATACCTTTTGAATCAGATATGCAGTGGATACCGGTGGACAAACTGTTTTAGAAAATATGAAAGAGTATCTACTAAATACCATACAGTGTACATTCGAAGTTGGACAAGAGAAAGCCGAACGTTTATATGAAGAACTAATCGAGTGCACTAGATACAAACATATGGTATTTATAGGTTTTTATTTTATCAAAATTATGTAATACATTATTTTGATTCCTTGACAAATGTAGATCACTGTATTTCGAATGACTGATGGACAAGAAAAGACACAGGAATTAGATCAAACTATATTAACAGCATTATTTAAAAGTCAACATTTGTCTCCATCAGAGCAGTTAAGTTTAGCGCTCACTTGGAACCGTGTCGACATTGCAAGATCTGAAATATTTGTCTATGGACAAGAGTGGCCTGAAGGTAAGTGTAGTCTGTAACATGTTAAAAGTTTATGCCACCAAGACTGATAGCTAGCGGTAGTCATATCTCAAATCCCTATCCCACATATTATATGTGATTGTAACCATACTGCTAATACCTATTGCATAATATACAAATTTTTGAATTAAAAATTATCTTTGATGATTAGCGTAAGTTTTTGTATCACTGACTATAGTTCATTAATAATAATTTAAAGTATATATATATTTATTGATTTGTAGGAGCTTTAGAAGAGTCTATGATGCAAGCTTTAGAACATGATCGGATTGATTTTGTAAAACTATTGCTGGAAAACGGTATTAGTATGAAGAAATTTTTAACAATTTCTAGGCTAGAAGAATTATACAACACTGTAAGTTCCATTATTTATTATATTATATTCAGTGTTCATAATGGCTTTAAATAAAAGGAATCGGTACACTTTTTTAAATATGTCGAATTTCGACTTAAAATATAAAAACATTTTTTATTTTCATATAAGTATATAAATTGTATTCAACTATCAAGGTGTGCCTTTAATTTATTAAAAAAATTAGAGAAATGTATCAATGAAAAATTAGAAAAAATAATTCCTAAATTCCACTCATTTATTTATTGTGGTTACCTATTTGTTTAATTTATAAATTTTTTTTTAAATTATTTTATAAATTAGTAACATTCAATTTCTATTTCATGTATTCGAAAGTTTAATTTCGTGGAACGACATTTTAATTTATATAATTATATATTGCCTAATGTATTGTTGATTAATTATTACTGATTTAAATTATTATTGGAAAATGAGTTTAATATTTTTATTTTTAAAATATTTGTAATCGAAATATCAATTTTTTTTATTAAATAAAGTAATAATAATAATAATATTATTATTACACTGATACAACTATCATTTAAATAATTTTAGCAAAAATATTTTCATTTTTAATCAAGAGAGATGTCACACCCATATATGTTACTTAAATTTATGTAATGGATAACATGGGAAAATCACACTGCATAGATAATATCTGGGATGAATTAAGAGTTTAGTTTCTAATTCAATTTGAAGTATTTTTGAGATACACTTTTTTTTAAATCAGATTTGACAAAAAGCAAATAAAAATCTTTTATAATCAAGAAAATATGTTTCTTCTCAAAATTGGTGATAAGTGTTTTAACTCAAAATTCAACCCTAAATGTCATACAATATGTTGTGATCTTGGTATGTTGTCTTTCAGATAGACACAAACAACAAATGTGTGTGTGTAGTCTATTAACAAAATAAATACATATATAATTTATCCTATATATATATATCTCGAATAGTAATTTGTTATAATTTAGCAGTCATAATAAAATATAATAATATAACTAAGTACACTACCTCAGTAGAAGTAATTTTGCCTTTTAATTTATAACAATCTTATCAAATGAATTAAATGATTTTGTTCTATTTAATTATATATTTTAGTATATAATTCATTAGATTTTATGGATAAAATGATAATAAATATGTTTTTACAATATATGTACCGTATGCGTGGTTTTTAGTAAATAGTTGAATGGATTCAGTTATATGTTTTGATAAATTACATGTTCTTATTTAGTTTATTCCTTTTTAGAAACAAGGCCCAACAAATACATTAGGATACATATTACGGGACGTTCGACCTCACATCTCTCAAGGCTATATGTACACATTACATGATATTGGATTAGTAATCAATAAATTAATGGGTGGCGCATATAGGTAAAACTGAAACATTTTTATTTTACTTTTCTCGTCTTTCGATAGTTAATACAATCGACACATTTTTTTTTTCTTTTGTGAAAACAGAGCTCAGTATACCAGGCGTAAATTTCGTACAATGTATGCACAAACACGCCGTTTGAACAATATGCATAGAAATAGTGCTTCCTTTACACGTTACTATGGAAACAATTTAACATTGGGCGTATTAGCTGATTCTGAACATTCTGAAGAGGAAGCTCTTTTTGAATATCCATTTAATGAGTTATTAGTATGTATTTTATTTCTTACATTATTATGGATATTTTACAAATTATTTTTTTATCGAGAAATGTTTTTATTTATGTGTTATATATATATATTTTTTTTTTTGTATTAACTAACTAAAAATAAAATCATATACTCATAATTTCTGGTAGTGTTAAATAGATTGAACTGAATAATAATTTATAACAAAACCCTTTTTGTTAAAAAAAATAACTAATAATCAAATTGTCATTTATCGTTTAATTAGTGTTTTAAGTGTTTTTCGTATATTAATGTTCACCAAAATTTGGTTGGCAAATTTGAATTTTAAGTAATAAGATACCCCAATTAAGTTATTTATAATATTCATCTCATATACAAGGCTTGATTATTTGTGGGCAAAAATGTCTTTCTATTTTCGAATTATTGTTAAAATAATGTGTGATTATTATTTTTGGATTACTTAGGATATATATTAAATTCAAGACAATGTTTTTTTTTAGAAAAGTACAGAAACTCATATAATTTCATATCTTTGTATAATGTATATCACATTGTATCATATGAGGACTTTATTAATGTTTCTTGACTTTCTATAACATTTTAAATGTGCAAAAAAGTTTTCCATGAATATTAGAATACATTTTACCTTAACTGGAATTTAAAATCAGTTAAAAATATTAGTTAACTTTTAAGTATAAACATGAACAATATTTTGGCATTACAAGTTGTGGGATTATTATCATTAAAAAAAAAACAAAATGTATGTATTTATACATTTGACTGGAAGAGTATTATAATTTTGTTTTCATATATAGTATTATTTAGGAAAAAATTGTAATGAGAATTTTGTATACTTTTAATTATAAACATATTATACATTGATTTAATTTGGTCTTATAGATTATAATGAAGTAGAAATTAAAATTTAGTAACGTACTTTTCATCACAATATTAAATATATTTAATTTTATTACAGATTTTGGTTCAAAAATGTTTTTTAATTACATTTGAATTGCGCTTGAATAATTTGTAAATTTGTAATTAATAACAATTTTCAGATTTGGGCAGTTTTAACTAAGCGTCAAGAGATGGGATTATTGATGTGGCAACATGGTGAGGAAGCTTTAGTTAAATCTCTTGCTGCCTGTAAGTTATATAAAGCCATGGCACATGAAGCGGCCGAAGATGATTTGGAAACAGAAATATATGATGAATTACGAAATTATGCCAAAGTTTTTGAAGATATTTGTGCGTATATATATAAGAAATTAGTTAAACATATTTTTAATAATGAAACATAAATTTAACTAATGATTTCAGCACTCGAATTATTGGATTATTGTTACCGTCAAGATGATGATCAAGCTCAACAATTGCTCACAGTTGAATTACAAAATTGGAGTGGTCAAACATGCCTTAGTTTAGCTGTGGCTGCAAATCACAGAGCATTACTTGCTCATCCATGTAGCCAAATCATACTTGCTGATCTGTGGATGGGAGGTCTTAGAACAAGAAAAAATACCAATATCAAAGTATTCATATTTAATAGTACGCATGGTGAGATATTGTTCCTTAAAAATTTATTATTATAGATTTTATTGGGGTTGCTGTTTCCACCGTATATATCTAGGTTGGAATTTAAATCTCGAAAAGAATTGCAGTCGATGCCACAGACCGAAGAAGAACATTTATATGGATTAGAATTGGAAGAAGAAACAGAAAGTGTAGAAGAAGGTGGTGTACATCGGTCGCACTTAAATCTTATGGAAACCAATTTAGATGTATGAAATAAAATGTGATTTGTTTTACTAAAATGTTTATTAATTGATAATATGATTTTAGGGTATGACATCAGCCACAGATGGTGATACAACTGAGAATGGTACAATGTTACCAAGTGCTTCAATTGGTACCACTAAAAATTCTGATTATAAAAGCATTACCCCCACATATGAGTATAGTATGTTTGATTTAAAGAGACAACGACCGTTGCCTTTGCGGCGAAAGATTATTGAATTTTACACTGCACCTATAACAAAGTTTTTAGCCAATTCTGTTAGTATAACATAGAATATTGCATGATGATAATATCTGTAAAATGGCACTTGACAATATTTGTATGATAACCAAATATACTTCATTTTATAGGCTTCATATTTTGTGTTCTTGGTCTTATTCACTTATGTGGTGCTCGTTCGTATGGAAGAAACTCCATCTTGGCATGAATATTATGTCATTGCTTATATATGCACGTTTGGCTGTGAAAAAATTAGAGAAATTGTTTCTTCTGAACCTACCAGCATTAGGTAGTATTTAAAAGTAATCTCTATGTGTCTAATTTCTGTTGATGCTTTTATTAAATTTTTTTTTTTTTTTAGTGATAAATTTTCTGTTTGGGCATGGAATATGTGGAATCCGTGTGATGCGGCAGCAATCATATTTTTCTTAACCGGTTTGTGTTTGAGGCTACAACCATCATCGATGGAGATCGGGCGACTTATGTTTTGTATAGACATTATTTACTGGTATTTGCGAATTCTAAATATACTCGGTGTTAACAAATATCTTGGTTAGTATTAGTGCATAATGTTATATTCAAATATCATTTATACATAAATATTTGTTCACTTATTAGGACCGATAGTTACAATGATGGGTAAGATGATAAAAAATATGCTCTACTTTGTAGTACTTTTACTTGTAGTACTTATGAGCTTTGGAGTAAGCAGACAGTCAATTTTACATCCAGACTCTGATCCTGAATGGATTTTGATTCGACATATATTTTTACAACCATATTTTATGTTATACGGAGAGGTATAATAATATAAATTATTTGTTATTAAAGTGCATTTTATCCATAAGTGTATTAATGATTATTGTAATATTTTTTAGGTTTATGCTGATCAAATATATCCAGAGTGCGATGAGTCTGATGGCATGCAGCACTGTCAAACAGGTCGATGGGTTACACCATTAGTAATGGCCGTTTACTTATTAGTTGCTAACATATTACTTATTAATCTCTTAATTGCGGTATTCAACAATATTTTTAATGATATCAACGCTATATCTCATCAGGTAATTAATAATTGTGTTTAATAATTAAAAATATTATTAATATCTTTAAGAAAAACAAAATAAAGTAGATGTACAAACATTAAAAAAAAATTGACCATTTTTTAAATAAATACAGAATTTCTATTTCGGAAATTAGATTTTTGCGTTTATAATTAATAAAATTACATTTTAATTAAAAATTAAGTTATTAAATATTAATAATTTTAGAAAATGTTATAAATTAAATGTATTATGATCAAAACTAAACAAATTAGTATTCTATAAAATTTTAAAATTAAAAAAAAAATTTATTTTAGATTTATTTTAATAGAATTGGTAAATTTGGGTTAAGTACAAGTTATCACACGGCTTAGATTATAGTTAATCAAATAATTGAACCATATCATGAAAATGTGGATTAATAATTTTTTTCTTAATTTCAAAGCGCTATAGGTTACATTTTATTATTATTAAAAAAATATAAATCATTAAATTCTATTAAAAAATAAAAATTTGTATTAAACTTAAAAAAAAATTATAATTTTATGTAGGTTTGGATGTTTCAAAGATTTACTGTTGTTATGGAGTATGAACAAAAACCATCACTTCCACCACCTTTAATATTTTTTTGTCATGTCTTCTTGTTGACAAAGTATCTTTGTCGTAAAGTCCAAGGTATTCAAGAAACATATGATAATGGATTAAAGTTATTTTTGTGTAACGAGGAATTAGAACAACTTTATGACTTTGAGGAGGAATGTGTAGAAGGATATTTCCAAGAGAAAGATTTCAAAGTGCAAATGTCTATGGAGGAACGAATTAAAATGTCATTAGAAAAAATGGAAAATATACAACAAAAAGTAGACGATATTAATCAGAAGGAAACCGTACACAACTCATCAGTACAAGTGTGTTCACTTTTTAATATTTAATTTAAATGTTTTGTTTTAATGAAAATGAATTTTTTCCAATTGGATTTCAGGCTTTAGAATTTCGCCTTCATAAAATAGAAGACCTAATGGATCAAACCTTATCTACTTTGGGTGTAATACACCGATTTATGGCAACACAAAATGGTGACCACGAGAGCGGTAGTAGCAGTGACAATGCTCAAAAAAGAAGCAATTCGTATGAACCAGATTTTGATTCTGATCCAAAAATTCTTCCTGTAACTGGCAGAACAAGATGTATTAGTGAACGGTCAGATTTACTATCAGACATATCAGATGCGTTACCGTCCACTTATCGCAGGAAGAAAAAATATTCATTTAATGAGAAACGTCCGCCAAATTTTTCTGATAGTAACTTTTTAATATCACAATTTGATGGCGTTCCCTCATTTAACGAAAAAACTGGTATGGAATTGTACAATAATTATGAAACTCGCCGAATGTCAATGAACTCAACTAAAGCAGTTGATAGAAAATTTGATACGGAAAGCACTTTATCACCAGATTTCAATAATAAAGAAGTGGACGACATTGATGTCAGTGATATCGATTATAAATGTGGCAGTGGTGATCATATGGTTGCTAGATCAAGTATAGATCGTACGATCTGGGTAGAACCACTTATTAAAGTGTTTCCTCCAACACCTAGCAGACAAGTTTACACAAGGTACATTATACATATATATACTAGTATTAATCAAATATTTATGTTAAAATTATCTAACACTGGTATAATTAAAAAATTGTCCTTTATTATTTATTATTATTATTATTTAAATAGATATATTATAAATACTTCATAATAGTTCATGAATATGTCTTGTTTTTCGGCTACTGTATGTGTTTATTTGTCAAACAATATTTAAATATTTATTTTTATTTATTGCTCTGTTATTCACATAATTATATACCTAAGTAAAAAAAACAGTATCTTGGTTGATTGATAAAAAGTTATTGTCCAAATAACTTTCTATATGCCAGAAATCCTGGAATAATGACACCTAGTATATTAATAATCACGAGTTTACTTCAGAATTTAATTTTGAAAATCATCAAAAATGATGTCAATCGATAAATGTTGACTAAGACAAAGGCACTACTCAATCAACTATCATATATTTTGTTTTAAAAAATTTTAATATTCAATTTGATCATCAAATCTAAGATTACGGTGAAAAGATATATGAACTTTGTCCTTAAATTTTACAAGTATACGAATTTCATGTTTTAGTAATCTTCATGAAAACCATCGTCAATTAAATATATTTCTAATAATAAATATGTTTTGTAAAGAGTGTAAATAATAAGTGTCCATTAATATAACAGATGTATCTTTATTTATGTGCAGTATTTTGATTGGTGGTTTTTATTTGTTTAGCTTATTGTCACCGCATTGTGACCTTTCACCCAATCGAGGGAATACTCCTGTGCCCCGTACCAGGCATGCTTCGGAGATGTCGAATCCAGAAATTGCCAGATACCTGGAAAAAGAACATCTTAGAGATGCAGAAGAGAACGATTATCATCTGATGGAAGGCCTGATCAAACAACACAGACAGCAAACGTCCAATACAATCGATATACCAATCATCGCCCACAATGATCATGTGAGTAATAGTTGAGTTATAATATATTCCGTATGATATTGATGTCTGTATAAAAAGACTAAAAATGACTAAAAAGACCTTTAACATTTTATTTGATTTCAGATAATTTGTCTACGAACACGTGGAGATACCAATGAACTCAACGAATTACGTTCCAACACTACTAATACTACCACAGAAAGCTCAACATCTTATAATCAGCTCAATGGCATGTCTTCCACAAATTGTGATTAAACCAAATATTATATGTAAACCATAGTGTATCAATCCATATTATAGTGAGTAGAGTATTTTTGTTTGTATTAATTATTCTATTATTGATCATACTTTATTTGACTCTGGTTCGAGTCTATTATAGCGTACTTAAATTGGGCATATCTATTATAGTCTTTTTTTTCTTTTTTTTTTTTGCATTTAAATAGTAATTTATATACTTATAGTCATAGTTACCTATTTCACATTTTTTTTTTAAATTTTATATTCATGACAGTTTTAAACAAATTAAAAACAATTTTTTAATTTAGTTATATTTATAATTTTTATTTTGTGCACATGGCAGTTTTAGTATATTGAAATAATTTATATTTTTACATATAGGCTACTTAACCTAAATAATTGCAGTTCATTAAAATATTGTTTCATGGTTATATAATATTGATCAATATTTATGTATTGTTGTTTTTTTTCTTTTATTATTTGTTATTTGTTCTTGTTAATTTATATTGAAGTTAGTTTTATCCTTAAAAGAAACCCCCTCCGTCATTATGTCATTCATAAGATTATGTATCAGTGTATTACTGTGTGTCTCTTTATTAATATTCCTTTTTATATTGAATTATATATTTTGTTATTCATAATTTATCCTAATACATTTTTCTTTTCTCTATCATTTATGATTACTTTATTATCTTATCTTTTATTCTTAAATTTATTGTTTTATAAATGTTTACGTAGTTATTTCCTATCCAATTAAAAATATTAATGTCCGTTTTATTTGTCAATATGCCACCGACACTTTTCAATCATTAATTCGAAGTGGCGATGGGTAGCAAGAACATAATATAAGTTTCTCTACGAATTTCATTATTTTGATATGAAGTGTAATACCAAATTGTTTATTTTGAAATTATGAAGTCATACTTACTGTTCATTTTGTTAAATTTTGGGATTTGGTATCCGCCTCCTGTGCAAAACATTGTATCAGATTTTTAATTCAGAATCAGTTTTCGTTTTTGTGTTATTATCTGTGTCGGTATTTTAATCAAAACAAATAGTAGCATTTATACTACTTCTCTGTATTTAAAACACTTTTAAAATTGAAATTGTTTCGATTAAAAACGAAATCGGGATGAAACTAATTGTATAATATACAATTTGTATATACGTGAGTATACGATCGTGCCACAGAATGTTTTGAAAACTAAAAAAAGATATATAAAGAGGTGTTGTATAAAATTTGTTTGTTTATTACTGATCTCGACTAAAAATGATCATCGTCATCAGGTATCAAGCGAAACAGAAAATACAACAACACAAATTATTAATTTATGGTTTGTAATTTGTATTTTTTTTTTTACATATCCTTTTCGTCCTTTTATTTATTTAATTCTTATTGTTTTGACTATTTCGTTATATAATATTCATTGTACTTAAATATAAACAATGAAAAAATATTTTTATGGGTATTGTGTAGCGTACGTATTTTTGTTACACGTACCATTTGATAATGAATGTTTGGGCTATTTAAAATTGAAAAAAAAATCATATTTTTCATATCAAAAACCGTTTGTTTCGCATCACAGAACGAATTTCCCACACTTCTTCGCCTCTACGACACTGGGCTCCTACGTAGTGAAACGTGGTTTTATCGGTAAACATTTAAATTTTTGAACATATTTTCCGTATTTTTGCGGTTTTGAAAATCGCTCGTGTAGCGTTCACTTACGCATATTCAGTGCGATGTAATATTTTTTGCCACTATGATTAAATTCAATCTTTCTTTCTTTTTTTTTTTTTTTGGCAATAATTAATTCTTAATCTCGTTTAAATCACGTTGAATCCACGAGCGTATGTGCGGTCCTGCAAGTGCGCGCAGTGAGGCGTCCTCTTGAGACTTCGAAACAACTATTCATTATAAATCTCGTACGATATATATTAAAAAAAACTTTTTAAGCATTTATAATTTTAAGGAAACAAACAAAAAGAAAATGTAATCATTACAATTATAATTTTATAGGTATAGTCTAAAAAAGAATTACACCGCGATACGCGATTTGCAAAAAAGTCTTATGCGGTTTAACAAAACGTCAATTAACAAATGCGAAATACCAAAATTATTTAACGTTTAAATTTTAAATCGTTTTTTTTTCTCCTCGACAATTGTAAAAGAACATTAAATATTTTTAAACGCATAAATTTCGAGATCGCCGATTTGTTGTAGGCCCCGGTACGGTCCATACGCCTGCGCCTGTATAATGTAGTCCAGGTTTTGACGAGACTTCAAGGGGAGGACGATGAAACTGCTCTCACAGGTGTACCTCTAGTACACGAGTACACACTGAAATTGCGGAATCGGCCGTATTAGCTTCACCGACCCGAATAAAACATAGACAAATGCGACAAATCGAGTAATAAATGTGTAAATTTTAAAATAAAATTCTTTGGGATTTGTGATAGCGATGGAGATCGTTTTTGAATTCACTCACATTTTGTCGCACGAGCAATATTAATTCTTGCGTACTTAAGAAACGTATAATAATTAGTTAAAACGTTTTATAATGTGGCCGTAGAAAAAATCGGGCTTCTTGATTTACGTCTGTATAATTCTTACCAAGAGTATTGGATTGAACGACATTTGAATTGTATAATAGATGGCTGTTATTTTCCTCCTGGCAACGAAGTGCACGGGGGTAGGAAGAGAGGACAGTTAATTTAATGGTATGTTATACATGTTTCGAGAATATTTCGTTACGATATAATCACGCACTATATCGAATCAACACAATGCGTACGTATTTTTATTATTTATACCGCATTAATGTTATACTACACACTCTTGCGCATAACACGCTGCTGTAACCTCCACAAATAAAGACCAAAACCCGTATGACCTTATATAATACATAATATGGTAATATTATACGTATATAATTTAATTTACGTTCGACTCGGTTCATCATAATAATATTGTATATATATATGTGTGTGTTATTGATACGCGTGCAAATAATATATAATATACCTACGTGTAATATTTTACGATGTACGATATTCGAAGAGTTTTTGTGCGCGTATAAAAAAAAAACAACGTTCATATTGGCTCTACTTCTTTTTTCACGTCGGTCTGCACAACTCGATATCAATATTAATTTTTTAGTTTTATAAATAATATATATATGTTATATTTAGAATATTATAATAATTATTTTCTATGCCGTTTTGTCGACGATCACATCTTCTGGCAACATTTTTGAGCACAGAAATGAAAAATAAAAAAACCAATAGATTCCTCGCTTCGTTCAGAATCTAAAACACTTAATTTCTATGAATTTCCGAGTTGAAAGATATATATGAAATTTGTACGGTATATCGCTAGTAGTGAAACACGGAATATAATTTAGATCAGGTTACGTTTGGTAGACATTTCGTGGACGAGTGTAACAACAACAGATATTGTATACCCGTCTGTGTGTACAACATATAGAAGAAGAAGAAGAAGAAAAACGACCTTAATATCTATGCAGACGGATGGTATTTATAGTCCGCAAAGTCCGTCGTCTTAAACAAAACTGGCCACAAAACCTATTTAATACACACATACAAAAACAATTGATAAATAAATCATAAATAAAACATCATTTTGAAGTAGTGTTACATCGTTCTCTCACGCTTTGCACACATATATTAATATCAAAATTATTTATTATTAAAAAATAATTATAGACTGCATATTATACATTCAGATATAACAAAAAAAAAAGCAAATAGAAAGATAAATACATAGAGGTACATACGTACATAGAGAGAGACATAAATAGAGATACATAGAGACATTCGTACATAGAGAGAGACATATATAGATATACATAGAGACATTCGTACATAGAGACATTCATACATAGAGGTGTATACATACATAGAAAGAAAATACATAGAGGGAAATGCCTCTATGTTTGTATTTCCATCTATGTATAGACATAGATATCTCTCGACCTTTAGATGCCCACATGACTATTTAGTTATCGTACGTACGTAGTTATCGCAATTTAACCGTATATTATGCATCAGTGATATATTTTTAAATGTCATTCACAATTCGCGAATAAATAAATTATTTTTAATAATAATAATAACAATAATGTTTATTGAAAACGATTGTATTTTGTATTATTGTGTCTTAAAATCAAAATGCGTGGACGGAACTCGAATTGTGAAGTGCAATCGTTACAATATAAAATACATTATTGTTTCATTGAACATATATTGTGTATATATCGTCTGTTAAACGAGTTTTATTACATAATTCGAAATGTAAACCACTTAACAGAAGTATCGTTAAATATTGACCGTGATTTATGAAATTCGAAACGAAATTCACGGTTTTATACATTTTTAAAGAATATAATAGTTTTATTAGGTACGTACATTTTTTTTTTTTTTTGTGTTATTGTATTTGTAATAAACGATTTCATCGAGCTCGTTGAATAAAATAATTATGCCGAAACGAATTATATTAATTTTTACACGCGTTTGTTCGTATCAGAGTCTTTGATTCGTAATAAAATAATATTGTGTATAAATTGAAAAAAAAATCTCTCTCTCTCTTTGTCTCAGAGATCGCTGAAATTTATTCACCATATACCGTAAAGTACATATTTCATTTTTTCGTTTATACGTGCGTCACGTATCCCAGGTAAAATTCCCTATTTTCGTTTAAACACATTAACAAATCGTTTGATTTGTTCCTATAAATTATCGGTAAAATTATTCACACTGCATAACGTTCGTATATTTCGCGTATTCGACACGCGCACTCGAAACCAGTGTCGGTCTGATCCATTCGGCTACCTACCCAGCATCCGTCGAGATCCCCGGCGATTTTAGTGGCTCGTCATCAAATATCAGATAAAAAAATTACAATATTTTTATAAGGAAAAAAAAACGAAAAACAATAAAGCAGAACCGGGTTTTAAATACAAAAGAGAAAGATGAATTTAATATTAAAAATTGCGTCGATTGTTTACCCGAAATAATTCTGTAGTGTTGTTGTGAGAATCAACTTAAAAATGCGGATCGATTCAATTCTTTTCATGTAGCGAATTAAATATGATTTAATACGTCCTGTTGCACACACACACACACACACACACATTTCATATGAACCCGCGCGTTTTCTTATAGCTGAAGATTTTCAAAACGAAAAATTGAGATTCTCAGTTTATCGAATGCATCTTGTCTACCGGCCAGTCTCTCCGTATGTATGCGGAAAAAAACTTAATCCAGTTTAATTAACAATGGTTAAATATAATCGACGAGTTCGGATTATCGAGTCGAGAATTAAAAGGCTGTACTGTTTAAATACAAAAATATGTTCTGACAAACGTTTTAAATTCTTACAAGTATATTGTAAGCAGTTATAATTAATGTATATAAGGTTTTTGCAAATTAAAATGGTTTTTTTTTTGTTTTAAAAAAAATTTAATTTGAATTCTTTAAAATCACGACAAATAAATCATCTAAATGTGTTAAATGGTGGTGTTTTCCTTTCTCGTCTTATATGTCTACAGCCAATTGACAAAAAAAAAAAATAAATAAAAAAAAAATACCTCAGTGCAACCGGTCTGAAAAACGTATTCCTTTAACCAATAGACATTACCATGGAATAAGGACCGGGAGAGCCCATTTAAAATTTTTGCTCAATCATAGACCGGACCGACACTGTTTAAAACACAACACTGACGTACAACGTTTTAAACGTTTTCCGGGGTTAGCAGCTGGAATGTCAGGACCAAGTGCACCAGAGGATTTCGGTGCGGTTAAATGATATTGGAGTGGAAACGTTTGTATATAGGATTTTGGCGACATTTCCCCCAGTACTGTTTGGAATCGATAAAGATCGTTGTGTAATGCGTGTGATTTGAAACGTAAAAAGACGCTTTGGTATTTTCGACGGAGGCATTTCGATTGAATGAAATGGCTGGGATTCATTCGGATTTCAGGGTTTGCGGTCGATTCCTCCCACACCAGTTGATTGCCGCCGCGCGTACGACCTATGTATTATTTTTCTTCTCTCTATTCCAGCTACGTCTAATGGCCACCTTTGTCCTAAACCTCCTCCATTCGATCCGATCTGCCACATCTTCCACGCGCACACACACCACGGCAATCCTCATATCACGCCCGATCGCATTCAACCATTTCTTTTTCTTTCTCTCTTCAACGTTCATTTTCATAGCCGTTTTTACCGCTTTCCAATCTCCTATCCTCGTAACACGCGTCCAAAACCGTTTGATAAATCCATTCTCTTATTTCGTTTTTTTCCGCGACCGACGTCACTTCTCCAATGCATCTTCTCACGTATCCGTTTCTCGTCCTATCTTCTATTGTCTAACTCGTCCGTTTAAGCATTCTCGTCTCTGCCACATCCATTCTCTGTTCTATTTTCACGTCCACCGCTCAACGACACTCCGAACAACACGAGTTGGTAGTCTCATCACTCTTATAAAACTCACCCCTTTCATCGGAATTCACGGAACACCATTTTTTTTTTTTGTTTGTTTCACGAAACATTATAAAAGCCGATCGCCGATTTTGTACAAACGTTATATTGTACGAATTTCTTTTGGATCCGGAGCGGAGGGAACTCTGATGGTTTCAGACGTGTACGGGCATTAAAAAATAAAATAAGATATTAGAGCCCCCGTCAATACATTCCTCGCTCCGTTCGGAATCTAAAACAAATATAAATGTTAAAAATAACGTTCGTGTAAAAATCCGGCGATCGGCGTTTGATGATATCCGAAGGAAGTCGGTGAACAAAGTAGAGGAAAAAAAACACACTGTACACTATGTTATTAGCGCAATGTAATAATTTTTTAATAATATATTTAAAATATACGCGGCGGCGCGCGCAAACGGGTTTTCCTGGCTGATTTATAATGTTGACTGGATTAAGTGGGTCGAGGTCTCGCGCTCTCTATACGCGTCCGTCGTAATAACCCACCGCCGACGAATGGGATTCATCCGTCCGCGCCCACCCGTCCACCGATATAACCGATACTGTACACCGGTGGTCAACCCGGGTGACCTTATACCGCCGCGCCGGTCGAAAGGAATAATAATAATAATAATAATAATAATTATTATTATTATTAATATATATATATTTTTTTCTCTCTCTTACGTTCGTCGGCGGCGCGTTCGATTTTTGATTTTTTTTTTCTCGATTTTCAAAAAAAAATTTCTATTTTCTTTTCCTTGGAGGCCACGCCACCACAGTCATTCGGACGCGAATTTTTTTTTCTAAATAAATTACGAAAACCGTTTTTTTTTTTCTTTTACGTTTCATAAAATACTTATATATATATATATATCGTTTAATTCTTAATAATAAAAAAAAAAAAAAAATACAACGTTTATACGTGTTACAACAGGGCAGTGTTTCCTAAATCATTTTGTTACGGCGATTCCCTTGACGGATACGATGAACGTGACGGGGGGTGGGAGCCTCTAACAAAAAAATCGAAATTATAATAACATCAATAATCATTTAAACTTTATAACTTAATTCTCGTAAATATCGAGAATATTATTTATTTATTTATTATTTTCGGATCAAAATACATCCGTGTAATCCGAAATATAATGGAAATAAATACGAATTGAAATCAAATAAAATTAATATGGTTTTTAGACTCTTAACGGCGTGAATAGGCACCGAATGAAAAAAAAATAATAATTTTAGACATTTTAATCATCGGTTTACTTAAGATTTAAGTTTACTAGATTTTTTTTTATGCCTCCCCCCCCCCACACACACAAAAAACAGCATACGCGCGTATTCAGGCACTCGTCATCTTATAGTATGGCCTGCAGGGCCGGCCCTAGATACGGGCGATTGCCCGGGGCGCCTTAGGGCCCCGGACAGACGACCTGCAGCGACAGCCGGACATTTTTTTTTTTTTTTGTTTTCAGTCAAAACGCTGGTGATCTATTCTAAATCCGATCACACTCCAAAACAGCAAAATATTGTGAAAATATTTAGAATAATTAAGAATCACCGTGTAGGTACTTAAAGAAATAATAATACGTTTATCGATAATTGTGTCCGAATAATTATTTTTTGTCCAGAATTTTATAAATATAAGTCGTTTTAAACAACACAATACTTATACGTAAAAGAGTAAATTTAGTATATTGAATATTTTTTAAGGGCGCCTTATAAAAATTTGCCCGGGACGTTATAATACCTCGGGCCGGCCCTGAGTATAAGTGCACGCAAAAAAAGAAAATCGACTGGTTTATTATTAATTACACACGCGGAAAATACAATTTTTACCATTTTTTTTTATTTTTGAAATCGTACACTACGCGAGTCGATAATATATAATACTTGCACGGGAATGGAATAAAAATTACACTATTTATTCCCTTCAATTTTTAAAACACAATATAATTATTGACATTTACAAAAATAAAACGAATATTTTATTTTTCTACTATAACACACTTATGACGTACCAAATATTTTAACATATATATATATATAAATTACTATATGTTTATGGCACGAGTATCGTGTTTTGTATACACGCACACGCGTTTTATTCTATTTTTTTTTTTTTTTTTTTTTGTCTTCAAAACGTTTACTGGGAAATAATTATAATCTTGCGCATACGTTTTGATTTTATATAACACTGTGCGCACACGCGTGTTATAAATATGTATAGACACGACACATACTATATACGGTTTACTATTCGAATGGCAGATATATCCGAATTCCAAGGGCGGATACGAGGAAGAGGCACTTCAGGCAATACTGTTCTCACTCCTCAGTAATATCAAAAATACACGTAAATTAAAAAGTAAAACGAAAGGTTTCATTCACAAAGCGTATGAAATTTTGCGAGGCTATATTCCATTGTTTTTTACATTTCTTTCTTCGCGGTTTATATTCTATATAAGTTTTTCTTCTTTGTATTATATTCGTTTAACGAAATTATTTAATTTGAAAAAAAAAGAATCTCCGTGAAAATAATATTGACACAACGTTATTTATTCGATTCAAACGTATATTATTATTTTTACAAAATATTTTTACTAAATAAGTTTACGAAAAGATGATGATGATGATGACGATAATAATAATAGTATTTTTTCTTTTTAACGAATTATTAATATGTATATATATAACTTTGTACGAATTACTGTAAGGAGGCGTGTTTATGCACATCCACTTCACGCGCGCGATAATATTTTTCATTTTTAACAGTAACCGCTGTAATAAAATAGCCGTTGTATACACACAGTCAATCCCGTTTTACCAAAAATCCTTGAGTCTGTTTTCGGCGTTAAATCTCCCGGAATCACGGCGTGAGTATCGCGAAAACGATTGGTAAACACGCGACGTCGAAGAAATAATATAATATATAACGATTACGTAATGGGGGAAAAAAAAAACGAAATTTCGTCCCGGACAGTTCGACGGAGTTAAACGAACTCTCGACTAGAACGATGTGAAAAAATGAAATCTGTATAACGATTTGTTTATTAAAAAAAATATTTTTTGAATAACAGTAGAAATTATAGTTCTTTTCTCCCGACATGTATTTATGTATTAGCTGTTCTCGTAAAAAAATACCACGTCTTATTCTAAATGATTCAAATGTTGTTCAATTCGTTATTCAATACTCGGTGATGTAAGAAGGATGTATACAAAACTCGAAAAGAGAAATGATTTATAAGTTTAATTTTTATTCTATTTTCAACACAATAATTATTATATTTTACACATTTTATTACGTTTAACTTACGTTTTTTTTTTTCGTTTTTTTATTTTTATTAAACGCCTATGAAAAAAATAAAAGTATAATAACAATAATATCGCAATTTTATAATACAATAATTATTACACACAAACATTGAATACAAACAATTTTTTAAAACAAAACAGACATTATTCGTGTTAATTTACAACTACTTATATCTATTCCAATCCATTTGACATGTCAATTTCCTATTTTTAATAATTACCATCTTCTTAGCTCGGCTATGGTCGATCTACGAGTGACGAACAAAATTTCACCAACTTATTTGTCATCATTAACTGACATTGTGTCAGCCCCCGTCCACGCCGCGGGCTATTACTTCGTTTTCGCTTGGCGTTCTTTCTGACTCTTGTTTTTTTTTTCTTCTTTTTTTTTGCTATCAACTCTTAAATGTCCATAGCGTGATGTTAAACAGATTTCCTCAAGAATTGGTCGACTAAATGCAAAAAGAAATGTTCAAATCCGACTGATAGTTCCAGAGATTAATGCGTTCAGACAAACAAATTCTTCGGCTTTATTTTATTAGTGTAGATAATGTACGCGCGTACATGGAACTTTTCACTGTGATGCAGTATCGTAATTAGAGTTTTAGAGATCTAGGACGAAGGAGCATCTAGGGACCCCTCTAATCCGTACAACGTTCGATTACATTTCAGATACATATTATATACGAGCGGCTTAAAAGATTTAAATTTAATAGATAAAAAAAAAAAAAAACTCAACTTTTGCCACGAATTAAAACCGTTAAAATCGTCATCGTAGCGTATGTATACGTAAATATATTATCATTTTATCGATCCGCATGTTCGGATTAATAAATAATATATTTTATATGTAATTCGTACACCTACTCTGGTATATATATATATATGTTATATGTTTTAAAAAAAGTGTGAACCGTATAGATGTTTAGAGTGTGCTAAAGCGTACACCCCGTATCTCCGCCTACGCTACGTACTATAAATATAATTAATATATTTGTAAAAACTTTTATTTATATATATATATATATATGTACGTGTGTGTGTAGACTACTGTATTTGGGAATGTCGATGTACTTTATCATTATTTTTTTCGAGTACCTATAAAATATTATATTAAAAATAATATGTATATTATGATGATTTTCGCCTTGGCACTCGCGAGGTCGTTATTATGTCTTCTGAAATACTGATTTCCTTCGGAACACACACACACATTATATATATATGAGTATACACATATATAAGAGGCACGTTTTACGCTTTGCAATACATCGTTTAATAATATCAACACGAAATCTTCTATATTTAATATTGATTGTTTTTTTTTCTTCCTTGAACGATACCTTAAGGACAAATTTAGGTATAATAGCTGCGACGTATAACTCGTATATGTAACAACACAATATATATATATAATATTATAAATCATAATTGGGTAATCGTTCGGTTTTGAAATTTTCACATACACACTCGCACCACGCACAATAAATCCAACGGTATAGTATAGATAAATTAATTCAAGGGTATTTGCGTAAACGTTAAATGAGTAAAAAAATTGTTTAAAATTAAACGAAATTTCGTTTCGCTCGAAAAATTATTACTTATTTTGCATACTCTGCAATGTTGTTACGGTAAATGTAAATAACGGATATGCATATACGTGTGAATTTGTTGTAACATTATTACGGAGTTTGTAGTGAGTCCTCGTTCAAATATTTGAAATCTTTCGCGATTTTCGCAGACGATGGTGTAAATCGGTTTTGCCAATGCGGCGCACCTAACCACACTTCTCCGCGTTAAACAGTCCAATCGTCTTATAATATTTTAATGTATTTCAACAGCTGAATCAATTTTCAAACTTAAATACGACTACGCGTATATATATATTTATTTTATAGTAAAAAATAGTAGTTTTGAATTTTCATTTTTACTATTCATATGATTGCTATAAAATAATCTTCATTTTTTTTTTAACTTAGCAAAGTTAATTTTATCAATAAAGTAATTAATTTTAGATACCACGTAACCAGTCGATAAACATCGAAAAAATTAACGTATTCCGTAACGAATAATTCAAACGACAGTTGATGATAACTATATAGTAGGAAGTATACGTTCTGTTTTTTTTTTTCAATAAATATATTTAAATAAGTATAATATGTATCGATCAGTATATTATGATTTCTTCTTTTTAGATATAATATTCAGTGTTTTCACATAAGAGCGAAGGTAGGTTGCGGCAAAGATTGGTGCACGTTTTCGGTCTAATTTGAAAAAATACAGGACATCATATGATCGGAATACTTATTAATATGAAATACATTCGAATAAATATTCCGGAATATTATGTTTATTCTTCAATATTCGAATCTCCGAATATCTTTTTTTATTTTAGTCAACTGAACCGACGCTCTGTCCTCGTCTAGAGATTTCGTCCATACCGCGCAATTTTATTATACGTGCAAGCACAGCGAGCACAATACATAATAATAATAATAATAATTTATCGTCCTCCGTGCGTTATAGTTACATCCGAATAATAAAACGTTCTCGTTTGTACGTGTATACACCTATATGCACGGTCGAGGAAGTCTGTCATTTTTTATTATTATTAAAATAATAATAATAATAATAAAAATAAATTATAATTAATATCGCGTCTGAACGCGCAGGGCAATTTGCAATAATTTTCTAAACGAGTTGCAACGACAACGAGCAGTGAACGTTTGGAGGTCCTTTATACGCGTTTCCTATGAGTCGGCAATAAAATTTACTGTAGGCCGATGGTAGTCATAAATAACAAACCAGTCATACGCGCACGTATTACATCAAAGACGGGCATTAACTATACCCAGTTAAAAAACGTTAAAAACTCTTTTAACTCGACTGTAGTTAATTGATTCGTTCATTGACTATATATGAATATATATTATTTTGACTAGTTTACACTGTCATCTGTTAGTTAACTTTTAATCGTTAATTTTTATAACCGTTCGAGTTAACACGTTCAATGCCACGGCCGAAATGTATAGTAGACAAAATGCGTTTACATATATATATATATACACGATCCTTAGGAGCCGGGGGAAGAGAAAAAAGAAAAAAAAGAAAGAACGCTTAGCGAAAACGAAGCATAATAGTTCGCGTGACATTGTTTTATAATTTTTTCATAGGCGTTTTATAAAATATACGAATAAAAACTTTAATGCGAGTCGGACGCCACGACGAAACGTGCAAAAACACGCAATTATCGTGTTGGAAACGAAATAAGAATCAGAGTTAAATCATTTTTGTTTTGTTTTTTTTTTTTTAAAGTTTTTAACATCGAGCTGAATTGAATAAAATTTGAACCGTATAATAGAGATGTGTGTCATTTTTTTTTTCACACCGCTGTTGGTTAATTTATAAATCATCCGTTGTACGTAACTGTAGACAATCCGCGGACGAGAGATTTGTAACACGACGTCAGAGAGAAGGAATTTCAAACACTGCGCTGGCGTATATATCCTTAAATATATAAAAGAACAGGCCTTTTTTTGTGTTCCGATTTTGTGTCGACACTATTTAACTTCTTTCCAATTTTTTTGTTTCACACAGTTGTTCCAAACACCTTCCGGGGTGTTACCACGTCGCCCGATTTTTCATTTTATTTATTTTTTTTGTCTGAGGAGAAGGAGAGGAAGGATTGCATTTAAAGGTTACGGTTTTTAGCGTGTCATTCAAATTATATGTATCATTTTCTAGAATTGAAAGACCTGACCATTTATACGTTCATGCACCACAGAATAAAACACTGAATGTGGTGTGCACCAAGAGGTTTTGACTTAAGTCATTTTAGAATTGAGTAAATCAATATAGAATCATTTGTAAATATTCGTGAATGAAGTTAAATAATACAAATTATAATTATAGAATAATTTTTGACATTAACATGTGTATAGAATTATTTGTAAATATTATTATAATTTTTTTTTTTTTTATTTGTAATTCAACTACTACTACTACTATTATTTAGCATTTGATTAAATTGAGTAAAATAAATTGTTTTCTTCTTTAAAACACAACAATGTGTGTTGATTTGAGAATTTAATTTAGAGAAAGCAAAAACTACACACGAGCGAAGCCTACCTGGTAATTCAGCTATAGTACAATATACGTATCGTGGCCTTCAAAATAACGAGTATACTTAAAAAAAAGAAAAATTTCAATCCTAATTCGTTATTTCATTATAATGCGAGCATTATTATTATTGTTCGTCGTCCCGTCTGTATATTCGCATATATATAGTATGTTGAACTCGGCGAAATGAAAGTGAACGTATACAATGCGACGTGTATGTAAATAATATTCGAAAACGACTGCGGGAGACGAATCGCTGTCGTGTACAGAAATTATTGGAAATGAGCGACGGGTTTATAGAAATTTTTTTTTTTTATGTAAACGACGTATACTCGTCACGACTGTAAGTCCGAGGCGTAGTGTTCGCTTATACACGATACACACGCGTATATTGTTATATATTATGTGTGTGTGTGTGTGACGTATATGGCTTTTATAATATCACACGCGTTCTCGCCGGTCGTTTTATACATATTATATTGTTGTTAGTCGATTATTATTATTATTATTATTATTATTAATTACGCGTTCGAACGAGCGTTGCTTGTCATTTTTTTTTTCGTCTATTAAGCCGGAACTAGGACGAGGTCTTCCGCGGCCGTATCAAATACACATTCACTGTCCAGGACGGGGCGCGAAATTGTTCTCTATATTATATAATAACGTTAATATAATATATATATATAACAGAATATGCGCGGTGCACCGCGAGCGAATTATTATTATTATTATTATTTCATCGAACGGGCGTATGTCGAACAACACAAATAATACGGCGGATAGATATGAAAATTCAACGGCTGCGCGCGGATTTTATAGCGCGATGATCGTTTTCTATCATTATCGTGCCGGCGGAATTCATCGCACGGTATACGAATGTTTTTTGAATAGAGTGTACGATTTCTCGCGTATTGCGAGAACGGAAAATGTATCGAAGGAGCGCGCTACGGGTGGACAATATTTCCTGTGCATGTGTTGTTGACTATATTGCGAATACGTTTATATTTAATATTTATCAATAATATAAAATATATATATATAAGTATAAGAATAAGAACGCGCGTTAAAAGAAATACTCCGCAGTATATCATTGTGAACTTCAAACTTCAACACTCAAACATGCGTTAACCGATACGGTAACATCGGATTGGTAAACCACCAATAATAAAAATAAATTAATATTTACCAAATTTATCGTTTTACATGTATATAATATAATATGTATTCTTAACGCGAATCGAAGTCGAGCGCAAGTTTTGTATTGTCGTGTAATTTATATTATATGGAAACCGGATTGCCTAGAATCGATTCCAATCGAAAAGGTCACACACACACACACTATATCGACGAGAACTGTGTTTTGAATTAATATACGCAATATAATCGTATATACGACATTACCACGAATTATTATTATTATAATTAATGAACATTAATTGTGCACCGTCTAAATGCCATCGTCCACATATTATATTACACTGGTCTAAAAATTTTTTTCAATCATCGGAGTTGAATGTAAACACTAAACCAATTTTACGCGTCGAGTTCAAATCTGTTATTAGTGTTTTTTTTTTCTATCACCTTTAGTTTTTTTTTTTTTTTTTTTACTTATTTAACTTGTACGGATAAAACTATAAAAATTATTAATTTTACAACATATACCAACGTGATATCATAAACGGACATTGTTTAAGATAATAGAATGGATAAGATTGGATTTTAAAATATGTCCAAGTTAACATTTTTATTACGGCGAGAACAGAAAATCTCAGCGAGAGTATGCGAAGACGAACCGCAAAAAGAGGAGAAAATCACTGCAGTTACAATTCGACAATAGCTCAACGCGAATTACGAAATGGAAAGAAAAAAAGTCGAGGCATTTTGTTGCGAATACTACAATTACGGAAGATAGCATTTTTTTTTCTACACTGTCCAATTCGAAATACACCGTTGAAGTAATAAAAAAACTTTCACGGTATATTTTTAAAAAAAAAAATTATTTATTATACATTTCGGTTAATATAGTTTTTTTTTTTTTTTAACAAAACTCAATATACCGGATTTTTCGATATCTTGAATTTTTTCCTGTTCCCCTTGAGATTCGACATGACGAGAGTTCAACGCAATTTATTTCCCCCGTCCGTAATACAATACCTAATAATAATAATAAAAAGCTAAATAATTATTTTACATTATATATTTATATATTATTACTATTGGAACGCGTTATATTTTTCAAACGCGGTGAGTCGGCGATATTTTTGTGTCCTTAAAAGTCCGAATCCCCGGCCCTGTGTGTAAGTGTATTATTAATATTCGTTCTCTATGAATGCGAGAATATTCCTCTATGGGCGCTTATATTTTATAAAAATGAAATGCTGACGGAATGTTACGCGATTAGCCGTAATACGCGGTATCGTTAGGAGGGAACAAAATCATCAATAATAATAATAATAATAATAAAAAGTGTCATTCTCGTCGGGGGAAATAATTGCGTTATTAGCAAAGACGAGAGGACCTCGGCGCGGATCGACTCGTTAGCCAAGTGTTTTACGTAAAATCTCGAAATCATCTCGTCTCGAAAACCGAGCGCACGTTTCGTCCGACTACATTAGTTAAAATCGGATTTCGAGTGTTATGATTAATTTGCGCACACAAAAAAACTATACGACTATTAGATTCTGAGCGGAACGTATTGGTTTTACAATAATAAAGTGTATTTTTTTTATGTCTGTACCCGAAAATCGTATCGGAAGGAGTGCTCCGTCCAATCTCGGAAACAGTTTGTTTCCGTTAATAAATCGCGCAAGCACTTTATAGAGAGGTAATTTTTTTTTAAAACCGCTTAAAAATAATAATAATAATTATTATTATTATTATTATTAAAAAACTGCCGGAAAATTACATAAAAACGCTAATTCGTCGAAATCGATTATTATCCAATTCGTAATTTCGTAACTAACGGACATAGAAACTCGCAATATATTCACACCAGTGTTAGTTTTTGTTACGCACCCAAAAACATTACAAACCGAAGCAGTCCGCGCAGAATCGTTTTATCGAACGCAATAATTTTTCATCGTTTTTAAATTTATAATGATAACAATACACTCCAGAATCTTTATCCGAGTAACTCATCACTTAAGCGACGTTCGCAAAATTTCGCGGCTCGCTAATACCTTTTTTTTTTTTCTACCAAAACTATAAACGCTGCGTTCATTCCGTGCACGTTTCACATCAAAAGTTCGTAAAGCAAATATTATTTTTAATACATTATTATTGCGTATATCGTCTCGTATTATTATTAATTGTTATAATACGATACGACGTAGTTACATAGGTATATACAATATTCTACATCAGTGGCGGTGGCCAAACTACGGCGCGCGAACCAACTCCGATCTAACCGTCATTTATTATCTGTTCCACGAAAGTATTCTACGTTACTGCACTCATTTGCGTATCTATATTTTACGTTTACGTTAATAATAATAATAATAAAAAAAAATTGAAAAATTAAGAAACACAGTATATGCCATATTTAAAATAACGTATTAAAATATAAATAAATATTTCCTGGTCTCTTATTGCTTAATAAGGTTATTCACGTTGTTAATCGGATATATGGAAATGGTCCATAGGATAGAACGGGTTCGAGATCCCGCCGTATCCGCCGTGCCGTCGTAGCGTTTTTGTTGTTACAACGTCGTTATTAATCATATAAATATAACATTATCGTTTAACATTTGTTGTAATTATTATGTTGAGTATATCAAATAAAGCCATTAAAATGAGTAAGTACAATAAAAACGTCGTTGAATATGCAATTATTACATACCTGTGCCTAAAATCCTAATAACTTTAAAGTTTAAGGGAAATTTTCGAATTTCAGGCCCGGGAAAAAAGTAAAAAAAAATTTTTTTGTATTATGGCCCGTTGTAAAAGAAGTTTGACCACCACTATTCTACGCGATATCATTTATAACGCCGTCGAGTGTACTACGAATCACGTTGATCTCGCGAGATGGTTATCATCACGTACCAGATGTACGTATACAAACGTACAAATTGATATTACGATCTTATACGCGAACGACATCCTTCGAATTACGCGATTCCGTAAAAATTCGCAATCAAAACGTACGCGTAAGTAATAGCTCGTACTGCAGTATAGTACCGCGTTCGAATGTTTTCACACAGAAACGGACACGTATATTTTTATACGAACACATTGAAATGTCTAATAATTAAATTATTATTTAAATACACGCGCGCGCGCGCACATATTTTATTATTTACGTGAAATGTGAACGAGCGTCTTTAACGAACAACCGCCTTGAATATCGCGTCTCCGTTTATAACAACACGAAATGTATTTTATTTTATTGTATTTTTCCGTCCACCGTTTTGTACGATTATAAGAACAAATCATCGAAAAAGCGCAATAATTAAATAAAATAATACGCCGTGCGCACGACGGCCGTGGGATCTTCTCGCCGTATTTGAATTGTTGCGAGCGAATAAAAATATGTATTTTCCTGTAAAGCTATTATTCGTCTTTTCTTCCGAGATTTGAAGCGCGTTAAAAGTGAAACCGTACGATCACGACTCTGGACGATTTTCTTTATTAGTCCGAACACCGTTCGCATACGGAAAACAGTCAGATTTTCGTTTGTTAGAATGACAAAAAAACGTTATTACAAAAAAAAAAAACGACGTGACTTGTGCTTGTTATTACTGCGGGAACGACGGTTTATATATGCATATAGTGTAAACACGAAGACTAATGCGGTATAAGATGATTTTGAGAACTCTTATGATTCTTCAAATGCATTTCATTCTGCGTTGTCCGCAACAATTTACAAAACTATTATTACGAAATCTTAAAACAAAATTAGTTTTTTCCCCTCACAAATCGATAATTTTTATTTGTCGTCGACGCGAAAAACGGTGCTTTCTTCGCGAACACACCAGTAAAACATCTTCCGGACACGTATTCGAATACGTGTCATTTAAATTATTCGAATTGAAAAAAAAAAAAAAATAATAATAAATACTTTTTTATTCGTAAACTTTGCGAGTCCGATAGATATATACAACTTGCTGAATTGCCCGTGTACAGTTAAATTGTTCAACTTGTGCGTTTACATTATTATGGGTATAATTTGTGTTTATTAACCAGTCAAACGGTGTTCACATTACGACGCATATGATACGAATAATCACTACCGAATTATCGCACAGTTAATTCGCAATTGCCACAAGATACCTACAAACAACACATTTACGCGAACAAATCGTTCTGATAGTAGCAAAAATACGAGTATAACGAAACGCTGGGCGTTGTGGACGACGCTCACTCGGATAAAGATTTTAGAGATTTGTTATTATTATAAATTTGGAAACAATAATAGACCATTGTGTTCGATAAAAAAAATTCTGAGCGGAGCTTCGGTGTAACGGATTTTGTCGAAAAATTTGAAACGGTTATAAAAAAAAAAAATTCTGACCTAAATGATTTTCAAGATTTTTCAAACGTTGTTGAAGCAGTAACAGACGTCCGATGTCGTTTGAAAATTTTAAGTTTTAAAATCAAAAACAACCTCTTATATTATATTGTATTATGTACCTCAAAGTTTACAATTGCTATAAATGGCTTAAAATTAAAGAAATTTTTTTTGAAAAATTTGTCTCGTCAATACAGTTCAATGTTACGGTTTTGGTGGAAAATTCGGGTTTCTATGACCATCAGTTTTAAAATTACGAATAAATAACCATAACGGATTTTTAAACGAAATCGCGTTTTTATCGTTTTTATGTAATTTCTCGGTAGGTTTTTTCTGACTCTTAAGAAAAAAAAAGTATCAAAAAATGACTTCTCCGAAGTATCAATCAGATATAATTTGCTATCGGAAAATAGTGATACAAGTTAAGATCGGAGCACTCCTTCTGGTAGAATTTTTGAGTATAAAATAAAAAAAACATCTTTGTAAAACCAATATACTGCTCGCTCTGCTCAGAATAAAAAAAAAAAATACTATAACGATTTTTACAACTGAAATTTTGCAGCTTGTATCTATAGAAATCACAGTATTATATACGTTTGCCCCTGATAACCGACGGAAGAATCTTAAAAGTTAACAGGTTCGGTCTTCTACTTGATCGATGACTCCAACAGGGAACTCTTCATTGTCAACAGTAACGGCATTTTTTTCCCTCGTCGTAATTTGATGGCGTGCACCCATTCGATTGTCTTCAGACGCGTTTTGTGCACGCGTGTAAATATTGTTAACATGTCTTACGAAAAAGAACGAGAACGAGATAGAAGTAGTATAAATAATTATTATTGTACGTTTAGATTTCGATTGTTAATTTCTTTTGTTTATTTCATCTAACGATGTACTCACGCATTTTCCGTTTTAATTTCAAATATATCAGTATATTCTGATAATAAATTATATAGTTTTTTTTTTTTTTTTTACGTACAATATTAATAACTATAAAATATAAAACAATTATTAAATTAACGTTTAATGCGTTTAACGTACACACTATTGTCGATTTGAACGTGTGACGCAGTGCGAAACGACGAATGGTTGTGAAACAATATAGTAAAAAAAAAAAAAAATAATAATAATCAACGAATAATAATTTTCTACAAAACGTTTTTCAACAACGAAGAAAAATGTACATATATATATATTTTTTTTTTCTATATTTTTTTACGGAAATCTTCCTCTTCCTTGTTCTTCCTTTGTTTCGTCTATTCGATTTATTTACTGTAGGTCTTTCAACTTAATTATCGACCTTAGCCTTAACAACGTGGCGTATAGATCCGGTACAAATATTATATTGTTCGCATAACTCGTTATTTATATGTACTACTCGTATGTACACATCATGTTAAAAATGAGTTTTATCACGCAACACAGTTGGACTTCAAACATTTCTTTTGTATTCGCGCGTATGTGGTATACAACTTTCTTGAAACAATTGTTTTTCGTGTCGAAAAAAAAAAAATAAATAAAATTAATAAAAAAAACTGAATGAACGAGCAAATTTTTTAGTAATTAAATGTGGAATACATTTATTTATTTATTAATTTTTTTTGCTTATAAAAATGATTTTTATTACCACAATATTCAACGTGTCTTAACAAACGTATTTTATATGTGAATCTACACATGTCTACGGGTATTTAAAGAGAAACGAGTTCGAAAATTGTCTCGTATAAAAATTTCATATAAATGTGTTATTTGACGGACGACCCAGCGATTCGTTTAGAAATCGTGAGGGTTTGTTTTTTTTTTTTTATTTTTTTTTTAAGAGTGATTTACGAAGATCGTTTTAGATTGAAAAATTCCCGTGTTCGGCGGAGAGAGCGACAAGTTTTTAAAAATATTTCACACTAGGTAAAACGTTGATTTTTCGATTGCAAATGGTTACTGCAATACTAAAGATTATACTTTGGTTTGATATCACCTTTGTTTATACCAATATATAAATATGTACTTATACTCTTATATCATTTCGATTTTGATTCGCTTAAAATAGTTGAATAGTTTTTAGCTGTTCACGAGCGAAGCCGAATTACCTAAGTGTTATACATAAATTAAATAACGTAATTGTTAAGTTTTAAAAACTTATATTTTTAATATTTATTTGTTTTTCGTGTCGCAACAAATATCAAATGTCATTATGCGGATTATATCAACTAAACATTTACACCGGGCCCTTCTACAAACTATTTTGGACGATAACCAATTCCATAAAAACGGGCGCGTTCAGATAAATAAATAATATTGCCGATACGAGAATAATTTTTTGAAAAAATGTCCTTCTCATTGGTTTTTATCATTTTTTAGAAGTAATTCGTATCCGACATGGACGCTTGTTGACATTAAAAAAAAAAAATTTTGTAACTCGAAATTTATAACAATAAATTATTTAAATTTTTTCAATATTTAATTATTTTATAATTACATATAAGAGTAATAAGAATTTCGGAATGCGCGCATTGATCAAGCGCGCTATGATTGCCACGGCGTATACTTTATTAAGTAAATAACTGTTATTGGAATGGGAATACTGTAGTTTCAATACTCGTATATAGAATGAAAACTCTATTTATAACGTAAACATTATACTTAATAATCGTTGGTTTGCTCTGTAATCCATATATTAATGTTCTATAATGAATGTAATCACTCTCGGGCAGGGCCGGATTTAGGGGGGCCAGGAGGCCTCGGCCCCAAGCCTCCACAAAATGAGGGCCTCCACTTAATGGGATTTTTTTGCAACCAAGTATAAAACACAATATAATATTTGCAAAATAAATTTAAATCACAAATTGAATAAAATTGTTCAATCATTTATATAGTAAAATTAAAGTAATTTAAAATCGATTATTATGACTTGTAGAGTAGGATAAGCGATAAGCGATAAGGTATGGTTTTCAATTTTGAGAAAAACAGTTATAAATAAACACATATAACTTGTATAGCAAACCGCCTGACCGCTGTTGTAGATAAATACGTGTAAATGTTAATATATTATTAAATTAAATTAATTTATAATAATATATTAAATATATGTTATCGAAATATAATATATACTTTTAAGGTGGGCCCAGGGCCCCCACATTCCTAAATCCGGCCCTGATTATAGTCCGCAAAATCCGTCGTCTTAAACAAAGTTAGCCACAAAACCTATTTAATACATACATACAAAAAAAAATTGATAAATAAATCATAAATAAAACATTATTTTGAAGTAGTGTTACATCGTTCTCTCACGCTTTGCACACATATATTAATATCAAAATTATTTATTATTAAAAAATAATTATAGACTGCATATTATACATTCAGATATAACAAAAAAAAAAAAACAAATAGAGAGATAAATACATAGAGGTACATACGTACATAGAGAGAGATATAAATAGAGATACATAGAGACATTCGTACATAGAGAGAGACATATATAGATATACATAGAGACATTCGTACATAGAGGTATATACATACATAGAAAGAAAAATACATAGAGGGAAAAACAAACATAGAGTCATTAATACACAGAGAGAAAAGTACATAGAGGTATATACATACATAGAAAGAAAAGTACATAGAGACATTCATACATAGAGGTATATACATACATAGAAAGAAAATACATAGAGGGAAATACAAACATAGAGTCATAAATACACAGATAGACATGTACATAGAGGTATATACATACATAGAAAGAAAATACATAGAGGTTTATACATACATAGAAATAAAAGTACATAGAGATACTACATAGATTTACATACATACATAGAGTGAGAGACATACATAGATGGAAATACAAACATAGAGGCATAAATACATAGAGAGAAAAGTACAAAGAGAAACATAGAGACATTCATTCATTCATGCTTCTATGTTTGTATTTCCATCTATGTATGTCTCTCTCTCTCTATGTATATATGTACCTCTATGTACTAATGTCTCTATGTATGTCTATATATGTCTCTCTCTATGTACGTATGTGCCTCTATGTGCTTATCTATCTATGTACTTTTTTCTTATGTATGTATGTACTTCAATGTATTTTTCACTATATGTATGTATGAATGTCCCTATGTATCTCTATGTGCAGTTATTACTATACGCCATTACGTTGTTTTTTTTGTATTTTTTGCTTTTGTAAAATAGTTTTGTCTGCGGGCGCCGGGCAACCCCTGTCCTATTTTTTAAAAATATTCTGAGCTAATTTATGTAATTATTTGTCTTAATTTTTAGATATTATTTTAATTTTCTCTCTGTGCCAGACTAAGAACACATAGCTAGTTACTTTGCAATCGTAGGTACACTCGCAATGCTACAATTCACACAGGCACATACAAGTAATGTGTCTAAGTCTCGGGTCTTAATAACGAAACAATATTTTACATTTAACAATAAAATGTGTGTATACATTATAATATAATACCACGTAGGAATAGACGAAAACCTGCAGGTCACAATCATATCTGAATCCTGAATTCAGTGAGAAAAGGCGAGGAGGAGCAAAATTGGAAGAACGATCGGACGATGTCGTATGTTACTCAAGTATTTAACAAGCAGTCGGATGCGTCTAAGTCATTGGAAAAACACTGTGAAGATGAGAACCTAACTTATCTCAGAACATGAAAAACATTTATATAAAAATACGAAAAACAAAACAATTATTGGAAGGACAAACAAAGATCACGGATTATTTTAAATACGAGTAATTTTCGCATAAATGTAAAATAAAATAATAATTTAATGTAAATTATAAATAATAAATTACGCAAGGCTGTGCAATTAACGAGTTAAAAGTTAAGATTTAGTTCATTAACGCGTTATTTTTTTCAAAATAACTTTTAATTTGAAAAGTTACTTTAAGAAAAATTACCGTGTTAACTTAACGTTAGTTTTTTACAAAAGATCCAAACTAAGTTAATTTGTATCTAAATAAAATTTAAGCTATATTAAAAACATGCATCTTGATTTATTATTTTTTTAGTGTTTTCATTTTAAATAATTTAGAATACATAATATATTTAAGCCCTTGAAAGTATCTTGGCAACTTCCTTATTTTTTTATGTTAATAATCAGAAAATTTTAATTTCGAACTAAATTAGTTTTGCCCCCTTATTAGCGACAGTCAAAGTGTACTTTAATCATAAAAATTAATTCAACTGTTCATATAAGTCAACAATTATTTAAACGAAATTAAATTATTTTTATCTCTCTTAATCATTGTTATCACACATTTAATGTATTTTATATTACATGTATGATAGCAATAATTGGAGAACGAGTATTGGACTTTGAACTGAGCGACAGCCGCAGACATAATTTTTTTTATATATATATAATTAAGTTATATTTTTTTAAAGTTAAAAAAAATACTTAATTTTAACTTATTTAATTCAATTGTTTTATATTCTTAGTGAGTTTAAAAAAAAAATCGTTAATATGTTCAGCCTTGAAAATACGTATGTATTTAATTTGTGTCCCTGGAAATCTCATTCTTTTTTTCAACAACACTGTATAACGAAAGAAATCATTTGATTATTTGAATTGAACATTTGTCTCGCCGACTGCGTAAATTATTATATCGTATAAGCGTTTTGTGTACAAGCCGCATACTTTGATTGTACACGAATTGACGGATTACATTTGACGTAGTTTTATTCTGACCAATATAATCTGCAATATTTATATTGAATTTTTTAAGTAAAACGATTTTTGAATAAATCACATATATACATAATTTCGAATCACATTCGATTGATATTATAAATGAAAATGTTCCGAATTCGGTAAACATAATTTCAAGAATAAAACAAAATGTATTATATTCAAGATTGGTACGTTTAAATTGAACTGATTGACCTGAACTTCGGATTAATCCCTCACGTCATCTTTACTCAAAGTTAAAATTATATAACACATATTATGGAAAACTTAAATATTTAATTAGTTTAGTTAAAGTCGGCTATTCGATTTGTTACTTTTAACTAATTCTAAAGAAAAAATGAAAATAAAAATAAAAACAATTGTATTTAAGCCGTAATAATTTCATTCATTTTTTTTTTTTTTGTATTGCATTCTCAATTTGTTTCGGTTAGCAGATATTATATAGTACGGCATACGAGTATTATAATTTTAATATCACAAATAAAAACAGCGTTAATTTTCTAAAAAAAAAAAAAAAAATAGCGAAATTTTAAAACGAACTTTTTTCAAATTTTATTCTCATTCTTCCTTCTTGAAAAATATACACATATTATAAATTTAGTCTATGCAGTTTAAAGCGAAATTAAAGGTTATCAACAATTAATAGTAACGTCTCAAATTACAGATGTTACAATTTTTTTTTTTTTTTAATACTTGAAGTATTCGATTTTAATTTCCAATAGGTTATGGATTTTAAATACTTTTTTTCTTCTTCATTAAACCAGTGAAAAACAAAATAATAATAATAATAATAATAATAATAATATACACTTAATTCTAGGCTAATGATGACATAATCCTATTACTAATTCGGATTTGTTGTTCGGCACTGATGACATGGCTTTGTCCATGAATAGAAGGAATGTACAATCAGTTGACGAAAACAACCTTGTAAAATGTATCGCAAACATTATAAAAAAATCTTCCCCGAAGCTTAGCGTTGAAAATAACGCTATAGCGTTGCTCTCATTTAAACCGATTTTATTACACGTTATGACTCAACTTACACAATTTAAATGTTGATTTTCAACAATATATCTTCCCCCCCCCCGAAAAAAAAAAAAAAAATTCTTTATGAAAAATTCTTAAATTTTCGAGAAAAAGGGGAAATTGAACTTTACTTTATTTTGTCGTGGCAGTAATATGATTGTACCGTAATCATATTATAACAGCGAGCATTATAATAGTGCGAGTAAACTATTATAGAAACTCGTCAAGTTCATAAAATACGCGTGATACGACGATGATAAAAAAAAAAAGAAAGATAAATGACGATGCGATGACGCAATAATAAGGATCGTTGGATATATTTGCGACGTGGTGACACGACAGGCCTTATATAAGTTCAAGGAGAACGAAGGAAGCTGCTGCGTCTATGGTACTTCACTAAATCGCAACGTTATAATGAAATCCCCGCGTCTTGTTTTTGATTTTCGGTTTATCGCCTTCGGTTTAACCTTCTCGCGACAGCTCGCATCGTATTGCATCGTGACGCGAATTTCGAATGTGTGTGTGTGTATGGTTTTTTTTTTAAACTCTAAAGACACGAAAACGCAGTGTAAGAGACCGACCGTCACGTTGTGTAACGTCGTGGGAGAAATCGGGACATTTTAAAGGACAAAAATCATTTTTCCATAATGGTTTTATATTATCGCGTAAAATAAAACAAACAATATTTTACGTATTGTAATTATTTTTTTGCATTTAAACCTCTTCTCTCCATTTCTGAAATAAAGAATCATTTATATACCTTATTATGTTCGTATGGATAAATTTCATAATAAATAATAAAAATCTATTAATAATTATTATAAATAATTTATAATACGCGTTAAAATGTATCCATCATTGTCTTCACGATCTTTACTATTATGACTTTCAGATGAATGTTCAGCTGATCTCGAGGTATCATTGGTGTATTCTGAGTGAATATCATCATTATGATTGTCTTTCGATAACAAACTCAATGATTCTGGACACGATTTGTATGTTTTTACATTAATATGTTGCTTATAGAAGTGAGTTATTACGGGATGTGAAGATATAAATGATATTTAATAAGTAATTTTAGTTTTTGAACATTTCGAGAAATTGGACATTATCATTATCTCGGACGGTTTTTAAAATAAATTACGGAGAACGTGTAGAAACAAACAAAATTAATAATACAACCGTAAAGTCAAAAATAGACGAGTAAAATGAATTTAAATTTATCATTCGTATCATTTTAGAACAAACTTCGCTGGCCGCGTACACATTACAAAACAAGTATTTTACAAAAAAAATTCTGGTTTTTTTTTTAAATTTTTTGTCATTATAATATTTAATTGTAAACACACATAGTATTGAATTACAAACCGTAATTTAATTTTACACGCCAATTATGTATTTTTTTTTTTTTTTTTTTTTTATTCCCGTCCCTTTAACGTTTCTACGTTTGGTTGTCGGCAGACGACTCAAGACGACGCGGTTCTCAACGTCAGTTAATCGAGTTCTATTCTCGGACAAAATTGACGTTTTCGCGAAAAATTATGCTCACAAGTGTAATGCAATACTGGCAAAGAGAGACATCGTTTTGAAGCGTGATTTCGTAAATACATCGGATTTATATATTCGTGTCTCAGCGCCCGAGAATAAGTCTCTGAACGTAAAACTGACAGTTTAACATTATCGTAATTTTCTTCTAATACGGACAATCGTTATGTGTGAATCGATATGAATGCTTACAGCGATTATTATCAGATGTCGAGTTCGTAAAAGAATTACATTTTTGGTTTAGAGGGCTGAACGTTTTACACGCGACATATTACATAATACGCGCGCAAAGCGTTGTTTCAACGGTTTTCGAAACAATTTTGAAAATTTCCTGTCGCGAATTTCCCTCCCTTCCCCCCCCCCTCTCCATCTAAAAATTCAACCAAATATGTCCGTCTACGGGCGGACACGGGTAAACATTATGGCTTTGTTTCGTTCCACCTAGAAATTTATAAAACTCGGCGCCACTGTGCTGGCCGTATTGACTGGTGGGCCCGTTACGGACACCGGTCGCGAGAGCGCTAGCGCGCGTGTGTTACGCGCGCAATCGTTTCCAACGCAATCGGGTCAAGTGCATCGTGTAACCTGCAGACGGCCAGACACTGGTTTTTACCATAATCGGCCCGATAATATATAATAATAATAAAAAATATTTCGTCGTATTATTATATATTAATCGTGTCGTACCCGTGTTATATGAACACATAAACGGAGTATGTAAAAATGATAAATTTCCCGATTCGTCCCCGAGGTCGTTCGTTCGGAGATTTGTGCGGTTATCTGTTTTTGGAATTCGCCGGTCGGCGGGGCCAGTAGTACACACCGCTGATAGCTCTGCGCGACGCGACGCGTGGCGGTGAATTCGCGAGATCCGCACGGCGACGGACAGCCCGAAAGGTCGTCGTCGTCGTCGTCATACGTCATGACAACTACTCTGCACCAGTGTGCGTTTTATAATATGATAATAATAATAATAATAATAATAATAATAATAATAATAATAATAATAATACGTGTACGACACTTTCGGACGCGAGTTCTGATTTTTTCAATTTTTTTTTTTTGTTTGAGGAGCGGGGGGATACGATTGCTCGCGACTAACAGAATAACAGAGAAGACGATTTCGACGCTTCAAAGGCGTCGGGCGACGAAATTAGAAGCGGGACGTTGTTCCGAGTTTATTGTAATGAATACGATGCGTAATTTTCTGATCGGTACTATACATTTACAATAATTAGCGAATGAAAAAAAAAAAATCGTTAACATTTTTACACAGCAACTCCATCTGGCGCAACCGTCAGCCCCGCTGTCTGATAATTCGAAATTTCTGCCATTTTCCCCTTGCGGAATTTCGTTTTTCATTTTCTAAAATCCCTTTTACAATTATTATTATCGGCAAAATTGCTGATACTATTAACCGACAATAAACGCGACTCACGATTTACACGTGAGGGGTTACCAAAAGCCGCGAGGACGGTAACGTTGTGTAGAAATACGAATTATGAATCGCGCGCGATTGTACTACGCCGCTTTTTTTCCTCCGCCTTTAAAAAAAATAATAATAAAATACTACAAAAAAAAAAAAAAAAACAGACGTTTAATTATTTTCCGGTAACGAATTTTCGTCCAGTCCACGGTACTTCATACTCGGGTCACTATTCGATTTTATCAAAAGCGTTAGTCAAATAACAAACTCAACAACTACCGAAACATTATGTTAAAACGCGATTTCGTCGAAATATTTCTCCTCTAATTCCTAAAACGATTGTCCTAGATCCTAGGATTTCAAAATTCTAGGGCATAGATCTCGAAATTTTCATAGAACATGTAACTATTTAAATTATACTATGTACTAAAAGAAAAAAAAATTTACGAAAAGTTATTTTCAATTTCGGTCTACTTATAGTGTTTAAATGTTGTTTTTTTTCAGATATTCAAATCGTTAGAATGTGAATTCTTGATTTTTCAAGTCCTGAAAATCAAACGCAACGTCAGCCGTTTTAACTATGTTAAAATAAAATCTTGCCATTCGTCGTTAGTCACAATTTTGTTGTTTTATATAGTAAAATACGCCAGAGCCGAGGAATCGTTTTTATCGAATGCAAATATTTATCAATAATATCAATACATTTTAAAATCTAAGCAATTCACTTCAATATCATAAATTTGATTGCATTATTATTATTATTATTATTATTATTTTAATCGCTACGCCATTTATTATCGTATAATAAATAATTCGAATTTTATATAAATATGTCTTATTTGCAACACGCAATTATTTGTCCGAGACTATTGTTTAAAAACAAAATATATATATATATATATATAAATATTGTTTACATAATTTATTTACATATTTATATCTCGATATGTCGATTGGTTTACATTAAATTCATTTTAATAAATGAATATTTCGTAATGAACTCAAGTCCCAGTTTAATAAATAATTTTTATTTATTTTTTTTGACATTTCTACAGCTTCTCTTGCGTTTAACTCTTTATAATTATTTACATTTTTTTTAAAAGTTTCGATTTTCAATAAATGTTCCGCATAGTGACGTCATTGGAGTTATACAAAACCGTATAAACACCGGTTGTGCCTATATAGTGTCTGTACAGTAGTGTAATTGGTTCCACGCTATGTACAATCATAGGGTATTATTTTTGTGATTTTTTGCTTGTACAGTGCGTATTGTATAAAACAATCACAAGTTCTCGAGCATATTTTAGAATAATATTTAAATTACGATTTATATATAAATATATATATATATATATATATATATATATATATAAAAAAAAACGTTATTTTATACGAGTTTCACAAGAAAATTTACTACGTTACATTGCCTTATTTGTTGTGTTAAATAATCCCGCGGCTTGTTAATTTCCGGCATCAAAATATACTTTAATTACATAAATACGTTTAAAGTCCTTGTGGCGAATGAAACTATTTCTCTACATATCTTGTATATGTAAAACCATATAATGTACAACCGTTAGAACAGTGATTCTCAACCTTTTAAAATTAATATCCCCTCTTAAAAGCAAACGACTTTTCAACGCCCCCCCATTCCAATGAAAAATCAATAATTATTGTTATGAGAAAAGAGGTCAGACTTAATTGAAAATCTAGAAAAAACGATGTGACCAATGAAAAAAAAAAATAAAAACAGTGTGCTAAAACAAACGCTCTGTATTAAAATATTATAAATTTAAATTTAGTGTACAATTAATATATATTTTAATAAACACGATTTTTCTTAAAAAAAGTAAATATTTTATTTTTGATTATGCCTTATTTATTCCCTTTAAAACCATCCTTTCATGTATATTTTCTACACAAAATAGTTTTGATGTTTAGGTTAGGTTATGTCCAGGCGACCCAAGATGGCTTATTATTTTGTATATTTAATAAATACTTTTATGTCAAATATTAGAAGTAAACTAAAAGTGAAAAACTGGCTAAAATAATGTAAGCTTTCAACGATCTATTTAAAATATCCTTGACAACGGATTGAAAACAAAAAAAATAATGTTCCGAGATAGACCCTATAAGACACTTTTTATTCATAGATCTCATTATTAACAAGAACTTCATATTGAATGGTAGTATATCTAACACGTACGTTAATAATATACAGACATCTAAACCGTATTATATTTGATGTACAATTCGTGCTGTATTGAAATATCATTGGTTTTGAAAATGAACGCTCTTGCGGTTTGTAACCACGACGTTATGGCGCCATCGAAGACAATTTTCAAATTAATGGCCAAGTGTGAGGGATGTAAACGCCGGAAGAAGTGGCCTTGGGCTAAGATGGTGAAATGTTGTCGTACGTAAAACAATACGATACATAACACGTATGCTCAATTACATTTTTTCCAATATATACGTTTATTTTCCACAGAATGCAAGAAATTATGGCATCCAACATGTCATTTGCTGCAGACCCGCAGCTTACGCGAGGCAAATACAAGCGTCACAATAACACCGCAGCCGCAATTGCCAAGAGACTGTGTGAATAATGTTCTCCAGGTACCAGAAAAGGTGACGCGAAATGAAACACACCGCTGCGCCCTCGGAAGTCTTCACGTAGACGTAGCTACCACGCAGACTCACAGCTCGCCTGATGTAAAAACAACCGTCATGATCAGACCTCAAACGAAATCGCAAAGGGATTGTGTGAAGGAGATCCTTCTGGAGCCAGAAAAAATAATCCGAAATGAAACGCTTCGCTACGCCCCAGACAGTCCTCGTGCATACGTGGTTACTGCGTTGCACGTCGACCATGGGCTTCGCGAGAGCGGTTCCAATGAAAATTCGTTGCCACTAGTTTCTAAACCTGTCCAGTTTCTGTCGCTGAGAGATTCTCCTCGCCCCAGCCAAATACAGGTCATACATTAATAGAATTAATATTTTATAAAACGTTAAGTTATACATTATAATATCTATTAAGTCGTAAAGAGCAGATTCGTTTGTTGTGGACCACGTTACCTGATGTTTCAAAATGTTCTGATGATATGTGAGATAAGAAATTTAGATGTATGGAACATGTTTTAAGGAGACGAAAGGCAAAATCATCGATAATGACAAGTAAATGGTGGTGATCTTTAGTAGGAGTAGTGGAAGGACAGGTTAAAGTGATTAATTGACGCTGCAATTAAGTATGACTAGGAAGGAAAAGACATTTTGAGTAAAGTTTAAAACGATCGATTGTCCAAAATATATTACTGTTACTGTATAATATTTATTATGTATTAACAAGGAAGATCAGATTGTCGCATCCGTCTAATCGAATGCGTTAAATGTCCAAAGGACTGACGGATTTTGATTCGGGTTTATACCAATAAATAATCACACTAAGAATTTTGCATTTAAATTATTGCAATTTATTTACGTAGTATAGGTATAATTTATAAGTTAAATAATGAAATCACTAATTTTTAAATAAATTCAATATTATACTTATATATCGCATTTTATGATAATTCAATTTATATTTGTTTGTAGAAGCGGTTTTTTAGTGATTCTCATTTATGTGAACCCGTTTACAAAAAAGAGAATTATTATGAACAAGAAGGATTATTAAGTAAAGGAATTAATATTGTACAATCGTCTGAAATTAATAAAAGGACAAGTTCAAGTTCATTAACATGTTCTAAAATGTCAATGGACGATTTCACACTTCTTAGAGTGTTGGGTAGAGGGAATTTCGGAAAAGTAAATGTTGTTTAGAAAATGTGTATTGTTTTAACGAATAAGTACTTAAACATAACTGTCTTTTAGGTAATGCTGTGTCAACATAAAATTTCGAACAAATATGTTGCCATAAAAGCATTGAAGAAATACGAAATAATTTCCAATAACGATGTGATATCTTTATATGCTGAAAAACGAATTTTCGAAATAGCCACCGAAAACCGTCATCCATTTCTAGTGAACATGTTTGGCTGTTTTCAAGCAGATGTAAGATTATTATTAAAAAACTAATAACGACAAACAACATACATTTTTTTATATATTTTATTTATTATTTGTTCACAGACACACGTTTGTTTTGTAATGGAGTATGCTATGGGTGGAAATTTATTGGGGCATTTAACTTCCGTTCAACAATTTGAAGAACCAAATGCTGTTTTTTATGCGGCTTGTATCGTCTTAGGATTACAATATTTACACGAAAAAAATATCATTTATCGGTTAGTTTTAATTTTATTATTTTTAAAAACGTATTCTTATAATAAAGTGCATTTATAGAGATTTGAAATTGGATAATATATTGATGGACAATCGTGGCTACATTAAAATAGCCGATTATGGGTTGTGCAAAGAAGACATAGGATATGGCGATCAAACAGGAACATTTTGTGGAACGCCCAATTATATAGCTCCAGAAATAATCACCGAGGATTCATATACTCGTAGTGTGGATTGGTGGAGCTTCGGAATAGTTATTTATGATATGCTGGTTGGAAACGTAAATATTTTAATATAATAATAATAATATTATTATTATTATTCATATAATTCTTAAAAACACAGACTCCATTTAATGGCAGCGATTGCGAGGAAGTGTTTGATGACATAGCGTATTATGACGTTGATTATCCCGATTTCTTGTCATTGAAAGCGCTTGAAATTATGAGAGGAGTATATTGTCATTCCATTTGTTATCATTAAAAATTAACAGAATATTTTGGAATTTCTATTTTTTTCATACAGCTTTTGATTAAGGATCCAGATGATAGATTAGGATCGAGTGAACGAGGTGCCGAAGACGTAAAGGAACAATCGTTTTTCGATGAAATAGTATGGGACGATTTGTATGAAAGAAAAGTCACGCCTCCATACGTACCCACGTTTGTATGTATCCTTATGTACCCTTTTGACTGCACACATGTTTGTTTATATAAATAACATTGTATTGAATGCGATATTATTTGATGTTCCTGAACAGTGTTCGGTGGATGATGTTAGCCATTTTGATCAGGAAATGACTTCTCAAACACCGAAGCTAACAATGACGGAACCACCCAGTCCGTTATCCAAAGAAGAACAAGATATATTCGAGGACTTTAACTACACAACTGATTGGTTCCATTAGAAATGATAGTTTATCGACATTAGAAACGAAGACTCGTGGAAACGAAAAGTTTAAATTGTCAATCCTAATAAATAATCGAATCATGGTTTGATTGAAGATTGGAGTGATGAGAATATTTAAAAACCATTCGTGTTTTATATAGTGCGATGTGCGCGAATTCTTATTCAACGACGGTCCCATGTAATTTGCGAGCGAACTTGCGTCACGTGGACGCTATGCGTTCGTACAAATAGTATCCAAAACGGACACTAATTACAAGGAGTCCAGTCCAGTCCAGTCCAGCAGCAGTTGAGAAGTTCAGCCACACCGATCAACGCCAGCCAGACAACACTGTGCTACTCCACGGTAAAACAGTCCTTCTCAGGACTCCTCCCCGAAGGCAACACGTCGTCATCGCGCAAGTCGCAGCAAACGGACCAACGCCAGCCGCCATCCACGTCGACTCCGCCAGCCAACGCCAGGTAAGCCGTCGCGAAAGCGACGGGACTCCCAACCACCAAAGCTGTCGAGGGGCCGCGCCCTCTCATAGCCACAGCAATCCCAACCTTTCCCTGCACCAACCCGCCTTTTTCCGCTCAGCAAGAGCCCCTCATCGCAAAGCTACGCCCACCCCCAGCCACGGAACCACCCCGATTATGAACCCAGAGCGCGATTCTCCACCTCTCCCCCCGGAATGTCACTCGAAGCCATATGGGCACTGATAGTAAACCAGCAGGCACTTAAGGATAGGCTAGGTGAGGCAACCCTTCCATCCCGCGCCGTTTCCCCCACTTCTTCGACATATTCGCAAAATTTCAAAATTCCGAAACCCCGCCGCCGCAGAAACAAAAAACTAAAAACTCCGCTTCCCCACCCTGCTATCTCGGACGCCGAAAACCCGACCACAAAAGTTCAGACCACTTCGACCCACACCAACAGGAGCACTATCATCTTTGACGACTCATCTTCCGAAGCAGATAGCGACAGCGACATGTCCTCATCCTCCGCACTTAGGGAAAAATGCCCCCTCCCATCTTATTAAGGAAAAACAATAACTGGCCAAAGATTCGAAAAGCCCTCGCCATTCATGACGTCCCCATTCGACGCGCAGTCAACACTTCTGGTGGCGTCAGAATTTACCCTCTGACAGTGAACAGCTTCCGCCAGATCACTAGGAACCTCGACACAAAGGGGTTGGAGTACTCCACACACCAGCTACGACAAGACCGCGAACTGGTGGTCGTCTTCCGCGGAGTCAACGAGGACTGCTCTGAACAAGAGATCCTCGAGGAACTCCAATCCGAAAACCCCGCTGTCCACCGCATGTCCAAGGAGTAAAAAATCTGGCCCCTCATCACCGTTCACCTCGATTCATCCGCTCCCGGAGCTCGCTCCATTTTCGACATCACCACGATAGGTAGTGGCCTCAGCGTAAAAGCCGAGGCCAAGCGCAAGACTAACGAAGTCCCACAATGCCGCCGCTGCCTGAAATTCTTCCACACAGCATATTACTGCCGAGCTCCCCCTTCGTCTGCGCCTTCTGTGGAAAAAACCATACCACCCCCGCTTGTACCGCCAAAGACAAGAAAGACGCCGTCCTCACCTGCGCGAAATGCAACGGCTAGCACCGTGCGACCTACCGCAGCTGCGCCAAAACCCCCAAAAAACAAGCGCCAAAACCTCCGCAGGGGCCTCCGCCACCGAGCCATTAACACGGACATCATCAGCTGCGAAGTCGTAGGCGTCGAGGTATACACCTCTCCCTCACCCCTGCGCATCATCGCAATCTATTCGCCCCCTGCGACAAACAGAACATTCTCCCACATCATGTCTCTTTTCGCCACCAACGCCCCCACCGTCGTGGCAGGTGACCTGAACGCGAAACACAATTCTTGGCGCTGTAAGCACACGAACTAAGCAGGAAAATCCGTCCTGAGGATAATTCTACGCCACAATCTCGCAATCGAAGCTCCCCTAACCCCAACACACTTCCCCGGCTGTCTAACTCTCGACCCGGACATCCTCGACGTCTTTATCACAAAAGACGCCCCCATTACGAAAGCCCCTTGTTGGTCGTCAGAGTGCCTCTCGTCAGACCATAACCCCACGTTTCTCGAAATATCCGGACCGCCCCCCCCCCAGTCCCCCATTTACACATCTCGAATCGACTGGATCCTCCTTCAATACGACCTCGAAACCTCTCCCTTCAAATGCAGCCCCATCAAATCTCAGCCCAACCTCCTTTTTTTTTATATTTAAATATATATTTCGATATACGAGTACATGTGTATATTTGTATATTTTACATACATTTTTTTTTATTTATTATCACGAGTATTAACTTATAATTATTTTTTTCTTTGTTTCTATCTTTTTGATTATTTATTTTTACAAATCCTTTTGATTTTTATTTTTAATTTTGTCAATTCCTCTTTGTTTTTACTACTTTATTATTGACAATCAATGAATAGCAAGGCCAATCGTTGGAAGTCCGTGGGATCGATTTAGAATTTTCATGTTTTTCGCACGGGCAGCTGTACGTTGCCAGTTCGCGTGTTGGCAAACCGTCTTCGTTGTTTGTTTTTACGTCGGAAAACAAAACGAAAAACATTGTTTATCGTATTGCACGCAACTAATTTCTGTTTCAATTCAAATAAATAAATAGATTTTTGAACTATATGTTTTATTGTCACTCTAAAGTTGATCTGAAGGCGTTAAGTTCGCCGGGTCCACTTAATATTTAAAAAAACTTATTGGCAAAACAACGTTTGCCGGGTCAGCTAGTATTTCATAATTATCGCGTACTTTATGCGATTAATATTAATAATAATATAAATTATAAGTCTGTGATTACTGTACTACGGAACTCGTGTATACTTTTTACCGCGATTGATCGTTATTCTCGATTGCGATTAATGAAAACATGCAAGTAATTGCGAATCGTCCATGTAACTAAGTGTATTTATACTCTGAGATTCGACTCTTTTCCCGCCGAAAACGTTTCTATTATTTCACATAGCAACCGGTCTATAGAGGAATTCTATACACACTGCGACCGTCACAATGTGCAACACTTTGGTCAATACCGGAATAAATGTGAAATTCTTGTGGTTTTTTTTAATTTTTTTATGTTCACAGAATATATTAACACGCGCATGTGTATAAAAGATAAATCGCATTATTTTACGTGTTCTTACAACACACGAACACTGCTAGTAGGACAGTGACGATAGAGAAAAACGCCATCGCCTCCCGGCCCATCTGCTCATCACTTTTGCATTTACATATTTATATTCAAAACGCAATGAGAAACGAAGAAGAAGAAGAAGACGAACCTGCAGAATGCTTCCAAAAACACACATACATTTATATACGTATGCACACGAACGCAATAATTGTACAGTGTTTCTCGTTAATTTTCTCGGATAACCGATGAAACAAAAACAGTAATTCGAAAAACTAGCAAACGATATCGACGATATCACAGCGAATAGCTGTTGAACAATTATTATTTTCCCGGAGATTCTCACTGGTATAAATTTAATTATAAATCACGAAGTAGGTTTTGATGCGTAAAAAGAATTTTGATAATTTGGAGCCAATTAAATAATATTATAATAATGATAAAAAAAAAAAAAAAAATGCGTAAACGATTTAATACGATTTTTACGTTAATTCGGAAAAGGGAACATGACTGCTCATCCATTTCACTGTTCGTCCGTGAACAATTTATTTTTGTTCCATCGCAGAAAACAATTTCGTACTCTCGTCCGATTGAAAATATCTGTTTACGTTCATTGGAATCCAACGCAAACTCGTCCCCCCCCCAATTCGTTGTACAGTTTACGTAGGAAAAATAAACAAACAAATAATAAAACAAGAAAATCTCGAGCGATTGTCGCGTATACAATTACGTCGTCGTCGTCGTCGTCCAATGTCGCGCGCACATTCTCCGCCGCACGGCAATCGTTTCCTATTTTCCTCGTCCTCTCCGCGCCGCCCACTAAATCCGTCTCGCGTGTAAATCTCATACGCACAATGCGTTTGTCCGCATTTCCCTATCGGCGCGCGTGCCAGTCAGCCCAAGGAAATCCACGCGGGGAACGTTATTATAGCCGTCGTAGTTAGTGCACTATAGAACGATTGTTTATTATTTTATTTTTTTTTTCCCCGCTCTTTTCAAATACGTTTCCGGGTGTGTTCGCCACATTGAGTATTATATTATAATAGCGCGCGCGAAAACATTATTCCTACGCTGGAGTGTGCGAGAAAAAGGAATTTCTCTATATTATTACGTTCGCCAACGGATTTCGTATCCGATTCCCCGCGGGATCGGGAAATTGAAATTTTCACAATTGTGTATTTGACAGTGACGGGAGGAGTCATTGGACACGCGTGCTGATTCGGGCGGCCGTGTAACGCAAGCACAGCATCCCCCCATCGGACGGCCGTTATATAAGCACACCATTGGCACCCGGGATGCCGTGTTAAATGTACAACGCCCAATTGTGCAATGATCGGCTTTTTTATACTACGGCTACTTTACTACTAAAACGTCATTATCAAAAGAATACAAAATAAATACGATAGAAATACAAAAAAAAAAAAATCACTTTTATTTTAGTAAAAACGTATACGACATTATTAATTTTACGAATTCCAATCGATTAATAACATTGTTCCTGTTGTTGTTTTCCAATCATATTTGACCGTTTTCTATTCTGAATTAATATAATATTATCGAGAATACAATACGTTTTATACGTGTATGGTACGTACGATAAAAAAAAAAAAAATCTGGGATCAGACTGGTATACTGGTATACTATAATTGTCCTCTAGTATCTGGAACCCGATTCCAAAGCACCGGTCATACGAACACATTTTAAAATGTTTACCCCGCGTGTTTTATACTTCGATTCCATCAAAATCGGCGGTATACCACTGTTCCATAATAATAATAATAATAATAATAATAATAATAATAATAATAATAATAATAGCAGAAACAATAATATTAACGTAATTGTTAATCGAATAATAATAAGAAGAAGAAGAAGAAAAAATATCCAGTTAGCTGACTGATTGATTGTGTCGATTATTATTGACGCGGAAAGTAATTTCTTTTTATATATATATATAAATCGTACTGAACATTTTAGTGCGATAAGTGTATAATCACGAAGGAAAAAAACTAGAAAAACATTTATAGACACGTCAGTCATTTCATGAAAAAAATGTCATCTTTACATTTTCAATTAGTATAAATACGACAATTAAATAATAATAATAATAATAATAATTGTAGGGTACTGTAAGAGAACACGGCGGATAAGGCTTGGCACGTCCTATGGCCCGTGTTACGGAGTGGTGACACGACGTCCGGCAAAACGTTGTCGGACAACGGGTCGGCGGAGATCGGGGCACCGACCGAGTCCCTCCGTCCGAGTAAAATCCACGGCGGCCCGGAAACAGTGTGCGTGACGTCGGACAGCGGGCCGTGCCGTGGGTCAACCACCCTACCACAACCGGTTCCACGCAAGAACGAAACGCGGCGAATCGCCGAAAACCCGACGAAGGTTCCCCCGGGGAATCGTCGCGAAAACGTGCGGCGAGACGTCGCGATTCGGACGCGTCTGCACCACGACAATCACGCGCGCCGTCAGAAACGTCCTCGACGACGACGACGGGGCGTGTGCGCGCCACTTTACCGTCATCGTCGTCGTCGTCGGAAAACACGTGTCACCGATCCGGCGGGCGATCGACGGCGACGGGATAGCAGAGAGCTTGGATTTCGATTCGGTACCGTCCGCGGTGTTCCGCGACACGGACAACGAAGAGACGGGGGGGACTAATGGCAGTCGTACGACGAGAAACCCGCGGACCGTAATGAACCGACGATTCGGCCGCGCAATGACGACGGCGTGCAATTCGAACGGCGGTACGCGAACGACCGACGGCGGCGAGCGCCGAGAACGCGGTAGGCGGTGACGGGGCAGCGGCGGCGCCGAGAACGCGGTCCGGCGACGGTTCGTCGAGCGGCTGGAAGAGTCGCGAACGAAAGAACGAGGAGAAAACCAAAAATACGAAATATCGTGTTGGACGCGTACGTGGCACGGCCGAAAGGTTTGGCGCGCGTGCCAAAGGCTAAACGTCTTCGTGTATTCTATCAATTATGAAATACGTTTTATTTTAAACACAGAGCGTGACGTCTATCCCTTCCCTCTTCGAACACATCGTAGGGCCACCGAATTAATCCCAGTCCACTGGCGGACGACAAACACTTTGATCGTGCCCCGATGACGGCGGAGTCAAATCATTCGCACGGGTTCGCACGACGTGCACAACACATTTTTCCAATGACGCGAAACCTTTTTTTTCAATAACCTTTTCTTAACCGTCGTCACTGTACTGAATTCTTTTTCTCCAATTCGAACGCTGTTACACAGTACACGTTTATGCGCTATTCGTGTTATTAATTTTTCGAAAGTAAATGTATATAAATAAATCCTTGCGTCAAAGCAGTATACACAGACATATCTCCTATGTCGTACAAAAAAAAAAAAAAAAATAATATTTATATAGTAACGTACCGCGGCATATTATAATTTATATTTATAATATTATATGTACCTCTCATTATATATTTTATATTATATTATTACATCGAATTTCATTGTCAGTCGGTATTCCGATCGCCTTGACCAACGGTATTGAAAAATATATTTTTTATTCAACTCTCGAACAGGGGTAATGATGATGGCGACGGTATAATGTTAAATATGTTATCGAGTTTACGAACGTGTGTGTGTGTGTGTGTGGTACTGGCTGTGTGTTTCTTCGAGACGTGTTGGCGTTATCCTTGTACGAGGTCGGTTAACGTGGCGAGGAAAAAAAAACGTACACTTCACGTCAAATAAACTGCCGCCGACGAGTATATATTGTCGTTTGTCAACAATATAAATTTCGAATAAAGTAAACGTTATTACTAACTGGGGAAACGGACTTGATTATAAAATCGAATTATGTTTTTTTTTTTTTTTTAATCGAAATACGTAAAAAAAAAAAAAATCGATATACACGTAACAACATTATTCGTTTGTGTTCAATTAATTCGTATAAATCTCGAAAACAAATTATCAACTATATGTACAACAGAAAATTAAAATTATAATGTAGAAAAAAAAACCAAATAATAAACAAAATTATATATAAAACTTTCTTTTGGCTTTACAACGTCTCCCCCCCCCCCCCGGTTTGGAAAATAATTTTTTGATCTGCCTTATTGTAGTTAACGCGTCGTCATTGCAGGTGCACACATGAACGCGTCGATCGCACAAATAATATTTTGAATTTTAACAGCATAAACGTTATCAAATTAATTTGATACTATTAAAACTTTCAGATGACACGTCGATAAATATTTACCAGAACGGATCATCCCTATCGATCTTTGTCGAATGTCTGTTATTAACCGACAAAGTTAGATAGTGCCGATACAATGAACGTCGCGTTAACGGTGTATTATTAACCGCGAAATATTTTATATCAAATATTACACGTATGTATTTCTATTTTATTTTTCGCTTTATCGCGACAAACAATAAGCTATTTCGCGATTGGATAAGACCGAATTTTAGATGATTCGGACAATGATGACCGAGACGCTGGTCCTGGTGTGTATACCCCGTGGAATTACGCGAAAGCGGGACTGACGATGACATTTCTAAACCTAAAATGAGTACACAACGATCGGAAATACTTCGCGAATATCTCGTTCTAGAAATCGTAGTCCTATGGTCACATAATTCGTATTGCTCAGGAAAATATAAACAAAGACAAACCGGTCTAAGGACGCTTCACTTAATAATGTGCGCACTCGATGCACAGAATCGGCTGATGAAATTGAAAACGCGCGTAAAAAACGTCAAAAAAAATATATACATATTCGAGTATATCAATAGTGAAAAACGGAAAAATTTCAAATCGAAAATAATTTATTGAAAAAAAAACTATCGAATATTTTCAAAATGTTTGCAAAAAAAAAAAAAAAAAATAAATCTGTAAAATGTATTCGGTTCAAATTTAATGGAAAATCCGTGAAGCGGATTGACATCTCACCAAAATACGATTATAAAATATTAAATAAAAAGCACCTGTACATAATTACAATAAAGTCCGGCGGGCACTATAGTTGTTGTTATTATTATTATTATTATTATCACCGTGTTATATCGAGAGATACGCGATCCGAACGGTTTTCGATCCGTTACTATAAATACGAGTATTGCGACGAGGTCAAATATGAATCTGAATATTGTGAATATTGAAATCGAGTTTCGGATCGATCGGTTCGAAAAAAATATAACAAAAAGATCGATTAATACACACATACACAGGTAATTTAAAATTAAATACGCATGTGATATTGAAAATAAATAAATATTATACCGAATAATACGCGCGTATTTTATTTTTACAAACCGTTTTTTATGCTGTTTTTCTGGGGTGTTTTTTTTACACACATATTTTTAAATAAATTTAAAAAACGCGTTTGTTCGGTATAATAATTATACTGGTATATTTTTTTTTTATTTTATAAACCATTTCCAAACTGACCTCTCACGATTCAAACCGATATAACATTACGTCGTATAGACACATACACACAGCAATTATTCAATTAAATTAAATCGTTTCGCTCAGATACTGTTTCACAATGATTTTTATTCATTTTCATTTTTCATTTTTTCGTGTACAAATTTTCGACTAGGAGAAGTGTTTCGAAATTACACGTTCGTACATATAACCATTTGCTAATAAAGAATTCCGTTAGTTTCGTACATTTTTCATTTAATATAATGTACTTAGACACATTATTTGTATGTGCCTGTGTGAGTTGTAGCATTGCGAGTGTACCTACGATTGCAAAGTAACTAGCTATGTGTTCTTAGTGTGGTACAGAGAGAAAATTAAAATAATATCTGAATATTAGGACAAACAATTTCTTCAGTTAACTCAGAATATTAAAAAAAAATTGGGCAGGGGTTCCCCGGCGCTCGCGGGTAAAACTATTTTACAAATGCTAAAAATTACTAAACTGATGTGTGTATAACAGTAGAAGTAATTCGATAAAATGTGTATATGTGTCTGGGTGTGTGTTGGGTTGTTACGAATTTACTATCATTTGTAAAAAAAATATGAGAATTTTAAGAAAAATTATTTCTTTAGTTAACTCAAAATATTTAAAATATTGGGCAACGGTTCCCCGGCAATGCTATTCTACAAAATACAAAAAAACAACGTAATGGCCTAGAGTAATAACTGCACATAGAGATAGATAGGGACATTCATACATACATATAGTGAAAAATACATAGAAGTGCATACATACATAGAAAAAAAATGCATAGATAGATACGCAGATAGAGATACATATGTACATAGAGAGAGACATATATAGACATACATAGAGACATTAGTACATAGAGGTAAATATATACATAGAGAGACATTCATAGATGGAAATACAAACATAGAGGCATGAATGAATCTCTGTCTCTATATGTCTCTATGTCTCTCTATGTACTTTTCTTTCTATGTATGTATAAACCTCTATGTATGTATATACCTCTATGTACGTTTCTCTCTATGTATTTATGACTCTATGTTTGTATTTCCCTCTATGTATTTTCTTTCTATGTATGTTTATACCTCTATGTATGAATGTCTCTATGTACTTTTCTCTCTATGTATTTTTCTTTCTATGTATGCATATATCTCTATGTACGAATGTCTCTATGTATATCTATATATGTCTCTCTCTATGTACGAATGTCTCTATGTATCTCTATTTATGTCTCTCTCTATGTACGTATGTACCTCTATGTATTTATCTCTCTATTTGTTTTTTTTTTTGTTATATCTGAATGTATAATATGCAGTCTATAATTATTTTTTAATAATAAATAATTTTGATATTAATATATGTGTGCAAAGCGTGAGAGAACGATGTAACACTACTTCAAAATGATGTTTTATTTATGATTTATTTATCAATTTTTTTTTGTATGTATGTATTAAATAGGTTTTGTGGCCAGTTTTGTTTAAGACGACGGATTTTGCGGACTATAAATATGTACTATATATTATGTAATATAGCTTTTAAACGCGCCTAAAAAAAAAAAAAATTACTAAACACTTTTGTTTCTTTATGTTAAAAACGGCGAAAACACGATTTCGTCTCAAATTTCCATGCATTTTTTTCGGCATTTAGAAAACAACGGTCCTAGAGTTTTAAAATTTACTCCGAACATACGTTATTCTGTTTATAGAAATTATAGGTTTCGATAGTTTTGTTCCAGAAAAGTGATAATTATGAGATTTAAAACACGAAATTACAATGTAAGATTAATCGTAAATTATTGGTAAATACTATCTATACGACTATCAACGATGGGCGAGTTAATAGAAAAAAAACTCGATCGTGTTAACTTAAATACTTTCAATTAATATTTAACCAAAAGTAAATTTTAAATTTTAAAATGAATAAGTTTAAAGTTTGTTATTATTATTATTATTACTACCGAACATTTAAAGAGACTCAAACCTCAAGTGTTTTTTTTTAAATCATTCAACAATAAAGTTGTCAACTATTTACTTTTTTTAATATTAAGTGTTATTATTATTGAGACGGTTGGTCTTTTAAAGGAATAATAAGAATTATCCAATTCAAGATAGATTAAAATTAAAACCAAATGTTAAAAAGTTTAATTGCGTGAAAATGCAATAGCGAACCGGTAACAGTAAAAATTCAAACAATCAGTTTATGACCAGACAAAATTATGAACAGCTAAAATGAGTCGTATAATATTATTATCGATTATGTGTCGACTGTGGCATTGAACGTATATTAACCGAATGATAAATAAAAATTAACGATTTAATGTTGAATTATGGCAATGACAATTCGAACTAGTTAATCGGTTAATTAACAAATTAATTTACTAGATGAGTTAAAAAAAATATGTTTTTAACTTCCCAACTATAGTTTACGTTCACTTAAATAAATAGTATATTACAACGAGCGTGTATGATTGCTTTAAACTTATATCTTTAAATTTAAAACTCTAAAAATCTTTATCTAAATAATTATTTGCACACTTCAACAACATCCGCACAACACTCGCTCAGATCGTAGTTTATTTTGTTTTTAGTGTGTGTGTGTGTATATATATATATATATACATAGTTATTTTTGTACGTAAATGAAAAATAGAATAAATAAATAAACGTAAGGACGAGAGAGGTTTATAAACTATACGTAAATATTGTGTACGCGTTACGTATATAATAGTATGGTTATATATGAAAAAAAAAAATTAGAGTATATGAATTCCGAAGGACGAAAAGTTGAATGTGAAAGACCAAGAGTGTGATAAATGGGTTTACGTATAATTTATAGATTTGTTTCGTTGGTGCTGAATACGAAACGAGACGGAGAGGAGCTAAAATCTGCATCGAATCGATTTTTTGTTTGTTTTTTGTACTTTGTGGATTTAATACTGCGCATTATAACGAATATAATTGCAAGTCCTATTGATGCGCCGTTATCCGAAAAACAATACGATAAATCGTGTGATTCAAGCAGAGTGGTTCTAATAATATTATGCGATATAGAGTGAAAATTGTTTTTGATTTACCGATATTTGTTGTTACTTCTGTGTACAATAATATATTTATACAAGTGCGTGAAAAAAAAAATAAATAGAATTAGCCGACGTCGAGAGTTAAACAACTATTACCGTTGGTCGTAAAAATCGTTTTCGAGCTCGGTGACCATGAATGAAATGATACCTACGTAAATTATACACTCGTTTTATCATCCGAATCTTGCTGCCAACAACCGACGGCGATTCGTTTCCTGGATTCAACATATAATATTGTGTTTTTTTTTCACGATAATGTCGTGTGTACTTCACATCGTATCACGGACATATTCACAAATCAAAATTATATGGTTTTTTTTTTCATATAATATATATTTTATTGAAAATGTGTATATTTACAATTAGTCTCCGCAGTTGTGCGTTTGCAATTTGGAGGTTTTACGGTTTTTTAAAAAAATGATACGATGGCGAAAATTATTGAAAGAAAAAGAATCTGATGAATAATAGTGGGCTTTCGAAAGAATCTAATTGAGGATGATAACGCGAGCGTTTTAAGGACAAAGAAGAACGATCGTAAGCGTGCGCACAGGGTATACGATGCGCTTGCATACCCTGCAGACCATGTTTTTCATTTAAGGATACAAGAACTCGGATCACGCAAACACTACAAATATATATAATGCGTATATATGTACTCCTACGTTTGCATGTGCGTCAAAAAGTTTTGTGAGCAACGGATTGTACTCCAAGAAGTCCACGTTCGCGTCGTCATCGACACGAAATTTGAACACTTTCCATTATTAAAATAAAATTTGTCTATAATGATATTACGGGAAAAATTCGATTTTTATCACACTTAGTTATAAACGACTAATGCAGTAAGAGGTAACTCTTAAGCTATATATGCGTGTAATGCACCCAGGGCCGGATTTAGGGGAAGGGCAAGGGGGGCCCCGGGCCTCCACAAAATGAGGGCCTCCGCTTAATGGGATTTTTTTGCAACCAAGTATAAAACACAATATAATATTTGCAAAATAAATTTAAATCACAAATTGAATAAAATTGTTCAATCATTTATATAGTAAAATTAAAGTAATTTAAAATCGATTTGTAGAGTAGGATAAGCGATAAGCGATAAGGTATGGTTTTCAATTTTGAGAAAAACAGTTATAAATAAACACATATAACTTGTATAGCAAACCGCCTGACCGCTGTTGTAGATAAATACGTGTAAATGTTAATATATTATTAAATTAAATTAATTTATAATAATATATTGAATATATGTTATCGAAATATAATATATAATTTTAAGGTGGGCCCAGGGCCCCCAGATTCCTAAATCCGGCCCTGAATGTACCTCATATAAATAGGGAAGTTTAAACTAATACGAAGATACTTTTTACAATTTCGCAGAAAAATTGAGTTTCCTAAAAAAAAAGATTACAAAAAAATCGTTTTTGAATATTTTATTAAATACTTTAAGGTAAAATTATATTTAATCACTCGTACTTAAACATTATTTTACTCAAAAATATACTTTGCGACAACTGCGCAGGACTGACTTACTGTTCGAACACACGATGGCCGTGGCTACGGTCAACGCCCGGACAAATTCAGTGACTGTTATTGTTTTCACATCGATGTTTTTCTAAAGTAAAATAAAGAAATCATTCGATTAATTATTTGACATAACGTTATATTTATTCGTGAAAGGATGTTTTTATAAGTCGCAAATATTTTGATATATTTATATATATTATTGAAATGATAATAATGTTGTAGATCAAGGGACAGTGTGAATCAGGGACTTCAAGTCTAACAAGGATACAAAATACGAACAAACTACGCCGCTGTATGATATAATAAACAATATACCATTACCATTATCCACCTACGAATGGCGCTGTATAAGGACTTGTTATCCAGGACCACCGTTATTGTTTTATATATATATATATATATTATCGACATTGCTTAATACTCCCAGTTGCTAAAATCGAAACGGAAAACGATTTATGTAATGCTTTTTAAATCTCCGTCTCTGTTAAATTCTTCTATATACGTCGTTTTTTAAATAAATATTTATTCGATTGTCCGGCATGAACGCATTGAGTAGCACGTGTTTCAGTTATCCTGTCCACGTATCATAAACCCGTAAAACACCCCTGAAATCCTGTTTAAACGTTACGAAAATCGTTGTACATTTCGTACGGTAGAAAAATATTTATAACAATAAAAATATATCTTACACGTGCTGCTGCATCATTTTGAACGTTCACCACGTCTTGAGAACTGAGAATCGTCTGCAAAACTTCAGCGAAAAACACACTGGAATTATTTAGACGTATGGACGAGCGTAAGCGTTTTTTAAATCGTTGAAACCGAACAAAGCAGTCTCCGATCTCCGTTTAACGAAGCTATACAAATATATTCATTAAATTATCGTTCTCCACGAAATCGATTGAATGTGGACTTTGTCAATTTCAAATTTGTCGTCTTACTTGCTGCGGCCTTCGTGCATACGACTGACAATAGCGTAATTAGAATTTTTTCAAACGGAGGAGAAGGCATCCATACTCGTTTAAACATAGACGTTTCAACTGAAGAAAAAAAATCTTATGTATACGCGTAATATACATTTAATTAAGTACATTTTTTTTCCAAAAAACATAAATCAATGTTTATTAAATATTGATTTATATATAATATTACAATTACGTGTATAATATGAATATTATATTATTGGATTTTCATCAGAGTTTTATTGGATTAAACTTGAATCGTATGAAAACATTTTGAAATGTTGAAATTTCAAACAGGGGGATCCGGACATGAAGTCTCTCTCACTTTGTGTACGCCCCATGACAACTGATATTTACGTATACATAAATGTCACGGAAAATATATTTTTTAATTTTCAGCCCATATTAAAATAAAAAATACATTTTCGCTCCATAATAAGGCTTATACATACGAATACGAGTTAATATTCGGATTAGGTTGAGCGCGTTTATTTGGAAATTTCAAAAATGCACGTTTAACACACACACACATACGTAGGTATATTATATTTATTATATATATAATATATATATACGTTATAATATACGTGTACGACAATGACCCGGTAGCCTCTGGTCTCGTATATTTACTCGATTTATCTAAATTTTTTTACTGTTTTTCGATTGTGATATTGTTATATTATAGCGTGTGTCTTTCCGTTATGAAACGCTGCCGATACGATAATATATTGTGCTGTGTATACGTACTGATCAGTATTTAGCAAAGGTCGAACGGGCGCAATAAAAATTAGCTCTGAAAACGATAACTTTAAAAACAAAAGACGAACAGAAAATTATTGAACGCTCGTTTGTGTGACCTAGACGTATCACAATAATTATGATAAATAATCTATATAGCGCATACGTTCAAATAAAAAAACACAATATATTATCGTCGTACTACGTACTTACCACCTACATACGTATACCTCTTTGCGTGTGATTTCATAACATTCAATCGTTTGAACTATACATATATATATATATATATATGTAAACAAATATGTTAAATATTATCTTAATATTTATATTACAATGCCGTTATTTGTTCGTTATATAATAATAAATTTTATTTTAATGAATATATCCGACAATAATTAAATGCACGCGTAGAAACATACGTTTTATAAACGGATTATAATTGTGTTGTTTCGATTACCAGGAGAAATATATTATATATATATTAAAAAAACTTAATGTCAATGCGAAATTGCCTTTACGAATAAGCCGATAAGACGTAAGACTACGGAAAAAAAAACATGTTTTGGCGCTTTTTCAGTACGATAACTCGAACACAAGAACGTTAAAAGTCAAGGTTTGTTAACAATTTAAAGGCCATGCTATCGGAAATTAATGAATTATATTCTACATAAAACGCAAACACATACAAATTCGAAATATTTAAATGCACATAAATACAATGATAAGTACCACGACGATATATAATTGTATAATATATATATATATAAACGTATAAATTAATATAATATAGGTGTACTTTACTCTGAATAGGTAAAACACAATATAAATACTGTTTTAGATGAAAAAAAACATTGACATGTGACCCGTCCAATGTAATTCTTATAAATTTTAAATATAAATTCAGGGACAAATATATATACTCGTATATAATATTGAATTTGAGAATAATATTTTGTGAAATCAAATCGCGCAATAATAACTATAGTTAAACAAATTAAATTAAAAACAACAATATTTTGATATTATCGACTATTTGCATTGAGATGTTATCTTGAAAATTCTGTGTTAACGTTTTTTTTTTGTAATTTACAAAGTTAAAATTTATATGTTTTAAACTTTTTAACTCAACTAGTTAATCAATTTGTCCGTTAACTAATTGACTTAACTAGCTACAATTATCATTGGTTTAATCGTAGATTTTTATAATCACTCGGTTAACACGTTCAATGCTACGGTCGACACGTAGTGGACAAAATACATGATTCATTTTAGCTGTTCGACCGTTCATTGCTTTCATTTCCACTGTTGACAATTCGTAATTATTAAGTAATATATTCGGTTTTGACTTATTATGAGTTGGTTAACTTGTATTTTCGTTGAAAAAACCAACCGCCTTATAGTGATAAAAAAAACTAAGTTATACCTAATACTCTTATAATATCAAAAAAGTTTATTGTTGGATAATTTTTAAAAAAAAGGCTTGAGATTTGAGCCTTACATTTAAGATTAAAAATTAAAAAATAAACTTTTCTCTTTTTCCAAGTCAATATATTTTTCGATGTTCACTCTAAACTCAATTAGAGTTATATTTATTTTTAATTAACTTTTGACTGAAGGCATTTAAGCAAACTTAACTACACGTACATTTTTTCCATTGACTCGTCAACATTTGCGAAAAATAATATAGGGTTTAGGGTAAATTATTCCCAAGTTAAATTTTTAAATATATGATATTTTCTCCGTTGTATTTGAGTTTAAATACGAATCGTTCGATAATAATAAGATCGTCCAGCAATACAACAGTTTCAGACGCAAGAATTTTTATTTATTTATTTTGTTTTCGTATAATTTACATTGATAGACCGCGAAGAAAACCGCGTCATGTTCCCGTGTAATATTATAAGCGTGTTTTTTTTTTTTTTTTTTTTTTAATTGATGTTATTAAATCATTATACGTGCATTTAATGTAATTCAAGCGTAATTACGTGTGAATAACTATAGAAAGATATTTCCGAGGCGTTTTAAAATTCTTAAAACCAATGACGTAGCCGGGAGAAGGTAGTATGTGATCTCAGCTCTTACACACGAAATTCCTGCGGCTGTTAAAACTATATTATCACGGGTGCATGACAGTAAGAATCGTGATTAGACAACGGTCCTGCTGTGCACACGTTCGCGCCACGGAATATAACCAGTGGAGGGTGTAATCATAACTATGCTTGTAGGAAAGAAAATAGAACGAATACGCGGGTATAGTACGGTCTTATTCCTGCTTAAAATACTACGTTATACTAATTTATAATGTGTACAATTTTAGATTGGTTTTATCCAGGGCCGGATTTAGGGGGGGCAGGGGGGCCCCGGGCCTCCACAAAATGAATGCCTCCACTTAATGGGATTTTTTCGCAACCAAGTATAAAACACGAAATAATATTTTCAAAATAAATTTAAATCACAAATTGAATAAAATTGTTCAATCATTTATATAGTAAAATTAGAGTAATTTAAAATCGATTATTATGACTTGTAGAGTAGGATAAGCGATAAGGTATGGTTTTCAATTTTGAGAAAAACAGTTATGAATAAACACATATAACTTGTATAGCAAGCCGCCTGACCGCTGTTGTAGATAAATACGTGTAAATGTTAATGTATTATTAAATTAAATTAACTTATAATAATATATTAAATATATGTAATCGAAATATAATATATAATTTTAAGGTGGGCCCAGGGCCCCCACATTCCTAAATCCGGCCCTGGTTTTATCAACGATAAATTGTAAATTACGAACACAGGAAACGCGTAATAAAAAATTAAAATCATATTGAACAGTACTGACCAACCGAAAGTTACATTGAAGAAGAACTCCATGGTTCAGAATATGGTCCAGTGCGGTCTGTATAGTCCTGTATGATATATATTATGACCATGTGTTCCATGGTCTAATTTTGAGATATAACATTTAAAACATTCCAAACGACATAACTTCACCGGGGTTTAAACAAATGCCTATGTATAATATAATGAATATCGCATTAGGGTATTTATAAAATATACTACGTATTTTTATGCAATGATTACGTTTAGTGTATTTCGCTGTTTACCATTTCGGAGATATTGTTACGCCAAACGTTTATCATATTACGTTCGTAAATCTTGTTCGTTCTTATATGTCTTAAAACATTTATATAGTGATGTGTAAAAAAAAAATATTTATAATATAGGCGAGCACAGAAACATAAACCATAAGAGTGAAAAGTAAAAAACTACCGGTAAATACGCAATTTAGTATTCATTTACGCCTATACCACCAACATCTTATTATTATGGTCGAAAAACGTTATTATTTATATTAGAAGACGTAAATCGGTTGCGTGACTTTTATCACAGAATATAACGAACGGGCGAAAAGTAATATTTTTCTTTTTTCGCGAATGATACAAAACATTCATATTAACGAAAAAAATCGGGGTTATGTCCCTTTTCCTCCCCCCCCCCCGCCCCACCCGTTGGGATCGAAACTCTTCATCCACTTACTATAATTTTTTCGGAGAGAGAAATGCTCCCCTTATACACGGCGTTCTCGAGAATTCGGGAAAAGGATTTTTTAAAAAAACAAATCACGCACACACACACTGGCAAAACATTATAAACGACAATCAAGGGCAAATTTCGAGCGTGTAAATACGACGACCACCACGTTGTTGTTTTTTGTTTTTTATTTTCTCTATTGTTTCCGAGTGCTGCGGCAAAACGGATTTATTTCGACACATCGCAGAAATCGTCAACCGGCTTGTGGGGCGGTTGGAAGGAGAGACGAGCGTAAAAATTTACCGAATGCGTCCGAAGGACTTTCGAACACACGCGCCTTGCGTGTACACCGCGCCGTTGTAAATCCGTCAAGCCGTCCGGCCTGTGTAATTCACACACACACATTAAAATTTCGGAAAAAATAAACCATATAAGTAAGAAAACACCCGGCCGTACGTGAATTATTATTATTATTTTTTAAATAGGTACACCACACACGTAATATTGAAATAACGACAACGTAAATACGGCCTGTTATGGTCATCGCGGTACACGTTTACTTGAAAAAAAAAAAAATTATGATAATAAACTCTCATTTGTGTTTTAGGCGAAAAACGATATTAATAATAATAATAACAATAATAATAATAATAATAATAATAATAATAATAATAATAATAATAATAATAATAATAATAATAATAATAATAATAATAATAATAATAATAATAATAATAATAATAATAATAATAATGATAGCGTGTGGATGTCGATTAAATGAATTATACTCGGATGAAAATTTAAGAGTTTTGGATTATATTAGTCCAGTGTCGTGAATTCAAAGCGCATTTGCGTTTACACGTTTTTTTTTTTTTTTTTTTATTACACCGCAATATAAGAAAATTGATTCGGTCAAAATTCGTTTTTTCTCCTTCGTATTACTTCAAATTACTCATTTCGCATATTTAACGAGTTGTGACGTATAAACGCGTCGTTTTCGTGATTTTTATTCGTATGAATACTCTTTTTTTCTCTTAATATTTATATTTCCCCTTCCCCGCGCTCGATCCGATCTAAATGTTTTCGTCTATCTCGATACGTCTTTTATAGTTTCGACGAAACTATTCTGTTTTCAGTCGGGTGTTTAACTCAAAAAATATTTATTTTTTTTTTTTCGTAAATAATTTTTACCTATTATAATTTCAAAATTTTTATTTTTTATACATTTATTTATTAAACATTTTTTGTAACACATTTCAGTATTCTTAATGCGTGTTTTTTTCTTGTATTCAGCGCATAATCGCACGCGTATTTAACATTTTTTTTTTTTTTTTTTTTTGGTGCATTAATTTCACAGCCCTTGTTATTGTTAAAAAATTTGAAAACAATGCGATTAAGCCGTTTCATTCGTTGCGAAACGACATACCGCGAGATTTTAAATTCCAATTTTTATTTTCATTTTAAAATTTTATTTCAAAGATACGCGCGTCGTCTCGTCTTTAAATTTCTATTCGTTTTGTCAATATGAAATTTCTTACCGACTCCTGAACCCCCGTAAATTCCGGGATAATTGAAATTGTTGTTTGTAAATCGTTTTCATTAATTATTCGTTTAATAATTAATTAGGTAATAATTCGTATATGTATAAGAGTGACATTGTCATAACGAACACACCGCATCGTTGATCGATTTTGTTTTTAAATATTATTACGTTAAATGGATCCGCGAGAAATACATAAAAGTGTTTGTTTTGTTTTTAAAACGTCAGCAAAAAAAAAAAAAATACCGAAAAAAACCGCGATTTCGCCAATCAAATCGATTTATGTTCGATATTTTTATTTGTAATTTTAAAACCGATTCCCATAGAAATCAGAAATTTTCATCAAACATGTAACGTCGGAACTACAGTATATTGGCGATACAAATTTTCCAAAAAAACGTCTTTTAATTTTCGACAATTTATAGACTAATTGTTGATGTTGAGGTATTTAAAAAAAAGAATGGTTTTTAAGGCTTAAAAATTTAAAACAATGTCAGACGTTTGTTACTTCGATTATATTTAAGGATAAAAATCTTCAACATCTTTTCAAATACATGTTATATAATAATAACAAAACTCTAAAATCTTTATCCAATAAATGGCACTCGAGCGTCGTCCACAGCGTGCACTGCGACTTGTTATCACTTTTCATTTTTTTTTTTTATATAATTTTATAATTCCTACGCGTACATTATATGATACACAAAATAAACGTAAAATTCACTCTTCTCAATAAATTTATTAGACGTGAAACGGTGCGCGATGCAAGATTTTTCTGTTCTCATCTGCAGCTGTTAACAACACACTTATACATCCGATCGCGCGCGGTGAACGTAAAAAATAAATGTTAATTTAACGAGAACTATACGCGCTTTTAATCTCCTCCAACTGGTATCCCCCTTTCAAGGACGAAAATTTATAGTATTTATTTTTTTTTTTTTTGTGGTCTTTTTCTATAGTACCCGACATCATATAATAATAATTTTTAATATACGTCGCCACCTCCGTCGTGCAAAAATATGATGCGAAAAAGAAATCGAGCTCTACCGTTATATTACACGAGATCGAATTTCATTTTATACAATTTTAACAAAAAAAAAAGAAAAAAGAAGTTATGTTACAATTCGTATAGTAGTAAATTTCGATATAATATTACGCGATGCACAATACTTTCGTTGCGGATTGAAGTTATAAAAATACGTTTTTGCCTTTGACGTCGCGGTCGTTCGCAAAAAAAAAAAAAAAAAAAAAATAATAACTAAATAAATAATTGGAATTCGTCGTATAAAACGTACCGCGACAAAATGATTGATCAGTTGTCAATTGATCGAGTTTTAAGAGCGCATTAACATTAAAATGCGAAATATAAGATGCATACATATATATATATATTTTTTTTAAAAAACGTTTAAAAAAGAAACGGAACACGCGTCGGGAGTCTTACGAATGAACTCCTCTCCCATTTCACCCTTCGGCGGTTTTGAAAGGATCTCTCGTTACAGTATGGTGGTGGGAGCGGGGGAATATTTTCGGTATTCGCGTTGTATTTCGTTTTTTTTTTGAAATTAAAAAAAATATATTTTCCCCGTAAATAATGTTTAACGGTATGATGTTTAACTGTAATAACGGTGTTTTTTTCCCCTCTTTTATTATTTAACGTAAAAAAAAAAAACCCCCCGAATGAAAAGAAAACGTAACGCGCGTTTATCGACGACAACGTCCGCCGACGAGTTGTGCGCGCACGAGCGTCGAATTAAGAAGTGAGCCGTTCCGAGCGACGGCGACGGCCGGCCACCTTCGCCGCCAAGGTCCCCTCGTCTCGCGGCAGCACGCACGCGTTCACTAAACACACGGACTACACAATATAATAATAATAATAATAATAATAATAATAATAATAATAATAATAATAATAATAAAATAATAATCGCATTAAAGTCTCAATGCCGCGGCGTCCGGAACAAGGAAGAGAGCGGTGGCGGCGGTGGTCGGTCGGTCGGCCGCGTACGGACAGTGCGAATCGGAAGTGTAGTAGTAGTAGAAAAAAAAACGAACAACAACAGCACGACGTCCCTCACCTGCAACACTCGCGCTCGCGTTATTCTCTTATACGATTCCGCCGCGCGATATATTATAAATAATATATTATTATCGATAGAGAGAGAGAAAAAAAAAAAAACGTTCTCCTCTCCGCTTTTTTTTTTTTATTTTTTTTTTTTTAGCTGTTGTCTTTCGTTTCGCCAACGGAACCTACATCTAATATACAGGCGGCCGCAGAATACGCCGCCAGTGGGGGCCCGGGCGACATTGAACCGCCCGGCGGTCCAATAACCCTGGACGAAACGCGGCGCGCACGTTATATAAGCAGGTGAACGCCGCGGCAGTGTTTTAGTTGATTTTTTAATACGCATACGGCCGCCCCCCGCGTAATTAATAGATAAATACGTTTAATAATGGAATAAGTACAGCGCACACGCGACGACGACGACGGCAATATACGAATGAAGTTGCCTGCGCACACGCACGCAGCCTGCGGTCACCGTTACCATAAGTATATCCGTCGAGGCGACAATTTTAATTATATTTCGAAATTATTATAAATAGTGTTTCGCGGACTTGTCGTTGGGAACCGTGCGCTCTTTTTCATCCCCGTTTCTTTTTCTCGTCGCCCGCTCATCGCTCATCACCACTCTCCGTGCCGTGTCCGTCCGTCCGTGTGTGGTGTCCACGAGTGCTCGTCGTCGCTCCACGCCGTCGTTTACCGTCGCGCTCGTCCGCCGGAACGTGCACAGCAGCGCTGCTCGCGTGTGATGCGGTGAATGCTCGTCGCGCGTATCACGCACGATGGCAGCAACGATAGCACCGGCCGAAGCGCAACAGCAGATCGTCGAACAGCAAAAGCAGGTCAGTGAACAGCAGCCGGTGTCCGTCGACGCGGACGAGAGCGCGGTGACGCCCGCGGTGACGACAGTCGCGGTGCTCGCCGCGCCCCTCGTATGTAAGGCAATCGACTTGAAACGCGCCAGCATATCGTCCGTGGACAGCGACATATCTCTATCGTACGACGCCGCGCCGTTCTATCCGCGTTCTTTGCAACAACACCGATCGTCGCACCACCACCACCACCACCACATGTCGTCGACGTCTGCCAACAATTCCAGCGGATCCGGCACCGATGACGGCGAGCACCGGCAACACCGTTCGGCGGACGAGACCGCGGCCGTCATCAACAACACGGACTCGTCCGATTCGGCGTACGAGGGCGGTGGCGGCGGCGTCGACGGTGAACTGTCGTGCGGCGGCGGCGGCGGCGGCGTAAAATCCGGCGACGAGTCAGCCGGTGGCGGCCAGACTACGACGCCGTTCGTCGAGCCCGACGAAGAGACCACGAAACGCATACTGGACCAGGTGGAGTTTTATTTCTCGGACGCGAACATCGTCAAGGACGCGTTCTTGTTGAAACACGTGCGCCGCAACAAGGAAGGCTACGTGTCGCTCAAGCTCATCTCGTCGTTCAAACGGGTGAAACACTTGGCCAAGGATTGGCGCGCGGTAGCGTTCGCCATATCCAAGTCGGACAAGCTGGAAGTGAACGAGTCCGGAACGAAATTGCGGCGCAAGGAACCGTTGCCGGCCTACGATCAGACCACGCCGTCCCGGACCGTGGTGGCCATCAACCTGGCCGAGAACAAACCGGTCACCATCGAGTCGGTGGCCGAGCTGTTCCGCGGCTGCGGCGAAATCGCGCTGATACGCGTGCTACGGCCCGGCAACCCGATACCGTCGGACGTCCGTCATTTCGTCAACAAACACCCGGAAATGGGCAGCAACGTGAGCGCACTGATCGAGTTCGTGCGCACCGAGTCCGCACACAACGCGCTCACCAAAGACTGGTCCGCGGAGAAAGCCAAGGATGGACAGTGCATGTGCGTGCTAGAGTTGAACGCACCCGCGTCCAAGAAGAAGGCCACGGCGGCCGCGAAAAAGTCACCGATGAACCGGCTGTTCGACTCGGAGTACTCGTCGTCGTGCCAGAGCGGTTCCGAGGCAGAAGACGTGCGCCAGCAGAAGATGCGCATGCAACGCAAAGTGTCGCCCAACACGCTGATGCGGTCCGACTCGGCGTGGAACCAGCGCAGATGGTCCAGGGACTCAGGTACGGACAGTTCCGGATCCGGAATGTACTCGTCGTCGCGACGCGGCGAACCGTACGTACCGCCGCAACAACATCACGTGCAGCCGGGCGGCGACTACGGCGGCGTCAACGTCAACGGCGGCGTCAACGTCAACGGTGCCGTCAACGTCAACGGCGGCCTCAGACGAATGTCGTCCGGCTGGGATTCCAGTTCGGAGAGCTATTACTCGGGCCGGTCTCGTTCCAGCAGCGGCGTGTCCATACCGGAAACATTCGGCATGCGTCGCTACTCGTTGGCCAACCGACCGGAATCGCATATGCATCAGCAACAGCAGCAGCAGCAGCAACAGCAGCAGCAGCAGCAGTGCTGTTGTTGCGGTCACAATCAGCCGCCTCCGCCGCCGCCGCCGCCGTCGCATCAGCAGCAACATCAGCAGTCCATGGCGATGCGCAGACACTCGTCCCAGGAGAATCATCATTACGACATGAGACGGTGCAGCAGCAGCAGCAGCGGCAGCGACATGATGATGCGCAAAGATTCGACATCGGAGTTTTGTTGCGGATCGCAACGCGACGGTTTCCACAACTGGTCACGCAAGAGCAGCTCGTCGTCGATGGGCGAGGGCAGCATGGGCATGGGCCGACGTATGTCCGTCGACTCGGACTCGTCCGGCGGCCGCGGACGCCGGCCCAGCTTGGGCTTGATCGCGCCGGACAACGTGGTCAGGATGCCTAAGGGCCCGGACGGTTGCGGCAGCCGCGGTTTTCAGAGAGGAGAGCCGCTAATGGATTCCACGCTTTACGAATGAGCGTAAGGTTAGGTTTTATAACCCTAACGCGCGAAACGGCGACACGCGATACGGCTGTAGCGACGACGCGGGACGCGGAAGAGTAAAACTCGAGAAAAACGCGCGCAAAAAAATAAATAAATTACATTTTTTTCTTCTATTTATCGATTTATACGTGTAAAATAATATATGCGAATACGCGTATTTTCATTACGAAATACGAACGATAGTTTATAAGTACATTTTTAATTATGAAACTGTTTGAATATTAAGTGATCATACGTGTGTGCCTCTACCAGAAATTCGACAGTTCAAACCGGTGTACATTTCCGGTCAAAAATATAACCGGCGTGAATTTCAGAAATTCTTAAATGTAACCGGGGATTGGTTATTTCTCGTCCGATACGGTTTTACTAGAAATACCGGTGACGATGGCGTAATTACGGAAGGGGGGAACGTCTGGGCCGTGGACTTGGTCGAAGATTCCGAACGGCACCGCGTGAATACGATTCGTATGTAGAGAAAAATTTTCGAAATTCACGTCATAATATTATAAAAATAATAATAATATTATTATTAAAATAGTACCTACTTATGTATTTATTAATTTGATATGTGAATATTGTAGTAATAGATCTCCAATTTCGTAAAACGAATTGATGAATTTTGGTGGTAGTGCAATAATAGACGTGGGGGCCAAAGATTTGATGACACTGCCCCGGGGCCCACAAAAATGTATAGTTACGCAAATGGAAGGTATCCTCTCTCCTTCTCTCTCTCTCTCTCTCGCTCTCCTATTCCTCCCATTTATAGGAGGACACTACTGTGTCATATAGGTCACTATTATCACGTGGATACGTTGACCTAACTACATTCGGATGTGAACGAATTTCTCGTGTTAGTTGAGGAGGACATTCGACGGTATTAATAATAATGACAACATCTGAATAATCAATGAAACGCGAGCACGTGTTATTATATAAGTTTGAACTATCGAATTTCTTTTTGACCGTTATCAAAAGGAATTTAAGAAAAATTTTCATTTTTTTATACGCGATACACATTTCTTTCTCATAACATAATAATAAAATAACTATTACTTCGTTTACGTCATAGAAGTTATAGGTATTATCCCGTACTTAAATTTATATATTTATAAAGTGTCGCGTAATTTTATATAGATATCTCAATATTGAAATGTTTATTATATAATTCATTATGCGTAGAGTGTATTTTAAAATATTTTTTATTATTATAGTTTTTTTTTTCGTTTATATAATATATTGTATTTTTAAACGAGATATCTCCGCATATTTTTAATATATTTATTCTATTTTATTGATAATAATATTTTATATAATTATATCGCTGGAAAGTGAAAAAAAAATTATATCACAATATTTATATAAGTATACGCGGTACATTTTACATTTTGATCCGCTTTCGCGACAAAGGCGTTTTTTAATTTATTAATTTATTATTTATATAATATATATATATATGTTACCAATACGTTTGTAAGACCATTGTGTGAACGAACAAATGGACGTTCGGCTTATTTATTTATATAAAAAAATAAACGTAATAAATATATTGTACGTATTATTATGTTTTTCAATTTTATTATTTTTTTTTTCTACACTATCCCAACGATGTCGCGGATTAGTAATGATTTATTTCAGTTTATACAAAAATATTCCCCCGTCTCGTATACAAACATTATAAAATAATAGTACATTTGATGTTCTTTTTAAAAGGGGGTTGAGTAGGTAAATATTGTACGGTTGTTGTTCATTCAACACGCGCTAAATTTTGAAAAATTTATATTCATACGTATTAACGAGTATATTGCGCTTATAAACCATTTTCTTTTCTTCGCTCTTTTGAGACTGCGTGTGTTGTATAAAAATCCTTGGTTGGTGCTTGAGACCGACTAACCCCGCCGATTCGAAAAGTACAAGTACCTATTACGTTGGAAAATACATATCTTTACATATAAGACGAGAAGTGGCAGGAAAACAAAACAAACATCAGACATCGTAGGTTTCTATAATATATGAGTAGGATATTTTGGCATAAAGACGAGAATTATATTTTTATAAGATGATATCGCCATTGTTTTAATTCGGTACGTTTTAAAATTGTGTCTCTATCAAGACATACTAGAATAATATAATTTAAAAGTATTTTAATCGCGGCATTTTTAGCTTACCAATACTCTGCAGCATATAAACAATAGTAATAATAATAATCGAATTTGATTATTTATATATGATACAACAGTACGAACACTCAAAGAACCTTCTAGGCTATTAATACTCGTTCACTGGAGTACCGTAAAAACCAAACGGTTGAGCGGGTATGGCACACGAATTTTTTTTTCTTTTTCTTACAATATAAACATTCTTCGAAAATGTTCCAAAATAGATGTACTCGTTGGATTTATACAGGTAAATAAATGGTTTAAACAAAAAACTAAGTAAATTCGTATTTCTATTACGTATCAACTATTTTACGATGTCCATTTTCTTGTTCTATTAATTTGAATATACCGTGCCTGGTATCTTCATGGAATCGGCGAATACATGTCACCGTGTACGCGTAACAAAACACCTCACTGCCATAAATCGTACGACCCTATTTACTTCTATATATTGTATTCACGGGAAAAAAATAATATTATTGAGTACTTATTGTATGTCTCGCGTTTCAATATAATCAACAAATTACTATTAAACGTACGATTACATAGCGTTAAATTTTCCGATTGAAAATTACATCCAGTTGATACTCTATAGAGATGTCATTTTTCGAATATTCCGGCACTTTTTTTAAGCGTCAAAAATGAAAAAAACTACCGAAAAATTACGCGAGAACGCGATCTCGTCAAAATCGATTATCATATTTATTTCGTCGTAATTTTGAAATATTATAGTACGGTCGCAGAAATATGTAACTATGTATTCGGACTGTGTGCACATGACACGAATTTTTAAAAAGATTACTTTTAATTTTGGCCTATTTTATGGTTTTAAGGTTTAATCGGGGCCGTGGCCGGCAATAGAGCTTGGCGCCCCGAAATTTCGAGTAAACCTGCACATTTTCTGCGAGTTCTAGAATTTTCCTATAGACGTACGCGTACACAAGACGTAAAACACGATCATGTGTAATTTTTCAACACAAAGATGCGACCGCAACCGCAACAGACTGTTTTCATCTCACCCATAAAACGTACAATCGCCTACATAGCAGATATTGCTGGAAATTTACGGACATAAAAAGCTATAAAAGCATAAAAAGCGATACGATGTTACTGCAACGCATCGTGTTAACACGCAAGTGTGGCCTCTGACGTAAATACTAAAAAAGACGGATAATCGAGGTTCCGCTGTATTTTTCAAAGACTATCTCAGTTTTTTTCTTTTTATTTCGACTAACGCTCAAAAAACACGCATCGTGAATCCAGTGGCAGTTTCGAACAGCAACTGTTACAGACTTAAGTTTACACGTTTAATGTTTTTAAAATTATCGAATGCGAGAAAATAAAACGAGCACGAGGCCAACAAAGTATTGTTGATTTTTTAAAAATATCAAAAAACGGACGAATTCAAAGGTTAGCGTATACTGCATTAATAATTACGATGTGATACAGCTTCGAAGTCGGAAAAATATATAAATTTATTAATAATAATAAGAACAAAAACAAATTGTATAATTGATTAAAATAAATATATGTATTTAATAATATGTAATACAATATAGTACTGAATTCAACTTGGTTGTACTTCAATATAACATTTCCAAAAGTATGAATCTGTCATAAATGCCGTTTTTCATATTATATTATATAATATACACTTTAAATTTATAGCACAATGTAATCAATATGTTGTGTTTAGAGAAGTTTAATTTAATTTTAGCTAGAATCGAACATTCCCATTTATAAATTAATCGTATTAAAAATTAAGTATAAAGCCAAATGTTTTTGCCTTTATGTAATTATCGTTCAGACATAAATTAAAAACTATTGGCTAAATTTTAAAGACTATACATGACCAAAAATAAGATCATTATGGGTATGTTTCAAAAGATGCTATGGCTGTTTATGACAACATTATGGACAAGTATAAGAATGCTCTGGCTAATACAAGAAGCGCAAAAGTTATTACTACTAAAACTATAAGCCATAATGATCTTTCTGTTATAAAAGTATGTAACAATTTCATTAAAGATATAAACAAATTGCGTTTAAACTCACAGTAGTATGGGTGGTCATATTATAAATTGGTCCTTTTTTAAAAATATTTGTAACTGTTATTTATTTTAGAGTCGTATATTTTAATTTTATATAATTTATTTATTTATATAAAAAATTTCGATTTCATTCGATTCTACTTATATTTGTATTAAATTTTATTCGGTCAAAATTTAAATAAATTAAAAAAGTACATTTTTATACTATGATAATATCAATTTATATTCATAGTGTAAATAAACAGTTTTAGAATACTAATGTCGTATGTACCAATTTCAAATCGCATATATTAAATTTAAGAAAAATTTACATTTCTTTTTTTCGTCAATGATAAATTAAGTATGATTTAATAATATTTATTTATCATTCTAAATAAATAGTAAATATCGACCACCACTATATCCCCATCACTAATTTATTAATATGGTATTTTCCTATGACTATGTATTTAAAAATTATTTTCGATTGTGTTAAATGTGTTTTTAAAACATTAAATTATCTCTTAGAATCGATTGAAAATCTTAATGAAAAAGTGACAGAAAAAAATGAAAAAAATTTACTACGGCCTAAACGAAAAAGAAAGTTAATGGACAGAACACACTATGAAAATCCTTATTGCGATGTAGAATCACAGAAAAAGAAGTAGTGTAAGACTGATCTGGGTGCAGATAATATTAATAAACGACGCTTACAACCGCCGCAATTAAGTTACAAAGAACTACTTAAAGTTGCTGCAAAAATACATTATTACTTTTATTTGTAATATTTTGAGTAATTAATACACTGAAATAATATGTTTAAACATTACCCATTTTTTTTTAAACCTGAAGCCTTAACAAAACAGACTTATTTGCCGAATATGTACCTATAATTTTATTTACTTCATTAGCATTTCATTACAGATACAATATTGTTTTTTTTATTTTTTAGGTCTTTTAGAAGATTTGGCAAACATTCGAAGAAAGAAAGCAACTATAAAAAGACAAAAAAAAAAAATGCTTGAAGAGTGAAAATTCACAGTATTAACATTTTGTTATCCTAATTTAAATAATTTCGGTCATGTGTTTAAAGTTATATTACCCTTTTTATCGTTATATTTTTAGCATAAGAAACGTTTTGTTTGTTACATATTTAATTATTGTTTACGTTTGGTCCAATTACTTTTCTAAATAAAAATCTATAATATATTTAAAATACAAATAATGTTTGTATTTCCCGCGTGCATTCCTAAACAGTTGATCCGATATTGTAATGTAACTTTGGTGAGTTGTTGTGCATACCCTCGCGAATGTTTCTGTAATACAAAATTTGAAATACGACCATCGAGGATGGTAGCTAATACGGAAAATTTTGGAATTCTAGGCGTTCAACAGGTAACCATTTAAATTGTTATTGTGTTTAAAAATAAAAAATTAAATAATATATTATATTATTTTTTAATTTATTTATAAAAAAATGTTGAGAATTTTTTTGATCGTTATTTGCGACGAGAAACACAATTTCCAATGAGGAAAAATTGAAACATTTCGATTTATTATATAACACAGAGATAACAAAAAAATTCACTTCACATACATTTTAAATTTTTCTCGCCTGGTTTGCAATCGAAAAACCCAACACAAAGGACATATCTTTATTTGTAAAATATGTTTAACCAGCTTTGATATTTGTCCAAAAAAAATTTGAATTGAGAGGCGAGCTGCTCTAGATGAGCACAAACTTATTTGCTCATAAACCAATTTTACTTGTCATGCCAAAAAAGGGGGAAACACTTCGATTCAATGAGTGGAGAAAAACAGTGCGTCATCCAATAGTGATTTACGCAGATTTTGAAGCTCTTTTCTTATAAAATGCACATTGCCATCTTATAAACAAATAATGCCTACTAAATGTCAAATAATCATGATTCATTCACTTCCTTACCTATCGATGGCGTCACCCTGTATGCTACATACTATCAATTACATGTACATCGCACTATTTGGCTAGATCAACAGTACAGGGCATAATCTCGACTTGGATCTCGTTGAAATATATTTTATGTAGTAACGAAGAAAATGAATTATCCAAAATTTGTTAACCATAATGACGTTTTCGGCTAACTACTGTTAGATTTCTGTAGTACGATTTTCATATACATAATTCACTAATATTTTAGTCGTGTGACCAAAGAATTCGTTAAAACAAAAACAAAAGAAATATAAACTGTAAATATAATTTTTGCTTGCTTCTTTTTTATTAACAATTTAAATGTATAATTGGTACAAAATAATTTATAATACAAACTGTTGATGCGATTCATACATATATTAGGTATTTATCAAAATAATTGTAAATTAGTGGTAAAAAGCAAAAAAAAAATTAAACAAAAAAATTAAACTGATCAATGTAAAATTTCAAACGTGCACATACAGTCAAATATATACACAAAGAAAGAAATTATATTAATAATATCAAATCCTAATTCACAAATAACATAAAAACGTTCTGAATATATATAATAAAATTACACAGAACTTACAACTAAAAGTTACTATTAAAAAATAATAATAATAATGAAAATTGCATTTGGTCACTATATAATTGAAACATTCACTTACAAAATCAAATTAAATAGAATAAAATAAATACAAATGTGTACAAATAACAATATTCAAAAAACAAACGGAACATCACAAATTAATTATAAAAGAAAAAGAAAAAATCACTCAAATACAGTTTAAAATTATTAAATAATTTCACGATTTATTAATATTATTGTCTCCCCAATATATACATATCTCCATTATACGTTCACAGGAGACTGAGAAAACAAAATATCTACTAAAATGTTAATTGCCGTGGTTTAAATCCAGGCGCTTTTGTGTTGTGGTTTTTATGAGGCATTTTCATTTGCAAACATTCGTAAGCTAAAGCGGTCATTTCTTGCTGATCGTTAGTTTTTCCACAAGTAATCTTCCATCTCACATCATCCTATGGGTCCCATTTTAAAGAATATCAATCAATTGTAAATAAATAGTTACAACTTTTAATATTAAAAAAATGTCATAATGTGACTTTATGTCGTATACCTTGGATACGAGGTCTGACCACTTTTGTCTGTGTGGACTTCCAATGTGTAGACGCTTGAGGACACTGCTGCCATCGGACAACTGTGGTAACTGTCTGCGGATAACTGTTGTTTGCGAAACGTCTGGTGAGGCAGTAGAGCCATTCTGGTCATCACAAAACAATACATACAACCACCATTTTACTACACCATCACCATAATAACAACAGTAATAATAATAACGAAATAGCTACACCACCACTACTACTACTACTACTACTACTACTACTACTACTACTACAACTACTACATCTTTTTATTATTTCTTATCTGTTGACATTTTTTTTTCAAATAATATCATTCAAGAAATTACAAATAAATCTAAAGTATATTTAAAGAATAATTTAACTGTCCATTTATAAGCATTATTTTTTTCTTTTTTTATTATAAAACAATTTTAATATTACTTTTTACAAAACATTTTAATATTAGGATTGAGAACTGACGAATTAAATTAAAGATCATTTGAACACAACATCAATATTTAACCAATTTTGACGAACAATCTATTGTTTACACTAACAGGTATAAACTAAGATTTTTTTGGTGGGGGAAGGGGGAATTTTTTTATAATTCTATAAGTACAATAATTAGGATTTGATGTTAGGCCTTTAAATAAAGTATTATTCAAATTATTTTAACACAAAAAATACATTTAATTTGTAAAAAAAGCTTGGAACAATTGAAATATAATAATAAAAAAAAAACAAAAACTAAAAAAAGAACATTAAAATATATTAATATATTTAATTAAATGAATATTAAGTAATGTCAATCCATTTGAACGATTTTCTCTCATTGTACTTTTCAAATGTTTTTATACATATTAACGTAGAAAATAATATATTATAGTAAAAGTTATTAAACAATGAACAAAAATTATAAAATACAGATTAGATTATGACGACATAATTATTATCAACCACGAATATATAATTGCCAAGAGGGAGGAAGCCTGGGCCCCTCCTTTAAGTCTGCCACCATACCAATTTATACTACAAAACAATAAAATACGAATGTTTTATTTAACATAAAATAAATATGAATATAATTATATATTATAAATAAATGATTACAACAGTTTGTACTTCTCATAGATAATTTTTTCGTATGCTTCAAAAACAAATAGTATTTCAGAAATTAAAATGAGTATAGTAGTTTCTTAAATTCTATAATTTTAAATTTTAAGAAAATAACAGAATACTTGATGCATAGTATAAATTTAAATTTTAGGTAATTTCCGATTAAATAAAATTCAATTTCTCAGTTTGAATACACATTTTTGATGTCATACAAATTTTTATATAAATTGAAATAGAAAACGCACAAATAAAACCAAAAATATCCCTAATTATGTTCCAAGTTATGCAAGAAAGTTTTATTATTTATAGTGGAAATTTTCATTCTGTTTTTTTTTTTATACAAAATTTGTGCCTGTAATCTACATCTAAAAATGATATTTGTATATGTATATATACATAAATTGATTCTCAAAATTGAATACAGCAATAATAATTTTCAAATTTAATATAAGTAATTAGAGTAATTTGTAGTTTATTTCTAAGGATAAAATATTAATATTTATTGGGTGTGTATGTGTATACACATACATACTAAACTTAATTTTTTTTTTATACTTCGATACTTCGGTTACGCACTGATGTAATGTCAAATTTTAATTTTATATTTCTCAAAATATATGATACAAATACAAAATTGTCTATTGAATACCAAAAATTTGACACAAAAAAAATGCAATAAATTGTAGGGACCGGTCCAATGTGTGATCTACCAATAAATGACTGGTCCAATGTGTGATCTACCAATAAATGGCCGGTCTAATGTGTGATCTACCAATAAATGGCTGGTCCAATGTGTGATCTACCAATAAATGGCTGGTTTTAAAATTCATTTTAAAATTTAAATCGTTATACAAAAAAAATTGAAAAAATTGACCAACAAACGAAATGACACGAATGAACGCTAAATGGTAACTGAATGTTTAAATGATGTATTTTAAAAATACAATACAGTCGTAAAATCCATATCACATCTATAATTATATAGCACTATAGTGTAAAATTTAGGTATGTTATCGGTAGATCACACGTTTTACCTACAACGCTTTATCGTAGATAGCAGTTTATCAGTAGATCACACATTGGACCGGTCCCAAATTGTACTTAAAAAATAAAAACAATAATAAGTAACTATGAAATTAAAATTAAAAATTACCAAAATTTTTTATTAGCAATAAATATAGATTTCTCTAGATAAGTTTCTCAAAATTTGTTTAAAATTAAAATTTTATGAAATACTAAATTCAAGATATTAACATTCAAAGTAGCATGTTAAACATGTATAAATCACAACCTATAAATAATTTTTGGAACTAAAATATTATCAATTGATTTGATTGGAGTTGAGGAACTTTGTTATTCAAATTTGTTGTGTTTCTATCTACCCAATAGGTAAAACAGAAAAATTATATTACGTAGAACTGAAATTGTGGTGTTAAATTTAGAGTTTAAATAGTTACAATCAAATTTAAGAAGCAGCAAATATTTTTTAACAATTACCATAATATCTTTATCGTAAAATATTGTTTAGCACAGAGTTATGCCTATTTAAAAATATTAACACACAATTATAATAAAGATTTGTGTCAAGTCAATTCTTCAAAAATATTCTGCTTTTCAAATTCAGTAAAAAGTGATTAACTTCTAAATTCAACAGAAACGCCAAAAAGATCTTTGTCTAGTGATTGTGCTATGTTATTCATTAAACAGAGATCAAATAAAATGCAGGTGATATATTCTCTTAACATTTATCAATTTACCAATCAGAACGCTTTTCAAACTTATTTCCCATATAGAAAAAAATTATTTTAAAACGTAGTTATAATAAATTGTCTTAAATATTATTTATTAGATTAATACATTAATCTAAATTCATAAAAACGTATAAAATTATTTTCAGAATTACTACATAATAATGCATGCTCAATAAATAACAAAGTATAAAGGGTAAATAATAACATTAAAATAATAATAGAAAACTTTCATGTAATATATAGAATAAATAATTTAATATATAAAGTAAAGTGATATTAATTTTTACCCTTATAACTTTAAATTCCAAACTAAAAAAATAAATATATATTTAAACAAAATTTGTGTTGTGCACTACTTTCTACTAACAAACATTATGTATAATCATATATAATATAATAATAAAGTATATAATTAAGTGAACTATGAATACTTTATAAAAGATCATCTCTCTCTTTAAAAATCAAGAGTTCCCAACCTTCTTTATTTTACAATATATTTGATACTTATACATATTCTCAGCATGCCCACGCACACACATTTTCTTAAACATAGATTTCAAAATATGGGAAAACACTTCTTTTTTTTAAGCACACACAAAAAAAAAAAAAAAAATGATATCTCTGCTAAAAATGAACAAATATAAGAATATAAAATCACAGATAAAATGACACATAAATATATTTTCTTGCACTGTATAAAAAGTTTAAAAAACCAATTTTTTTTTTAAAGAAGAATTGAGATAAATCAAAATTATTGAATAAGGGTAAACTCACACGGACCACTCGTGAACGATTTTTCGTAGTTATAATGTGGTTGAACTGTCGTCAAAATCGATCACTTTTGAACAACTTTTTGTGGTCGTTAGAAGTCCGAACTGACGTCGATATAACCACAACACAACCACAAATATGGCGTATGTTCCTTATTTCTATTTTACATGTTGTGCTTAGTGTGAAAATAGATTTTGAAGAGGAAACACTATTATTACTTTTATTACAGCAAAGAATGTGGTGTCGTAAGAGACAATTTTGGGTCCATCCTATTATTGAAAATAAAAATGAAAGCCAATTTAATTTGCTATATAATTCATTAAGAATGTATGATGACAATTTTTTTAATTATTTTAGAATGAGTAAAAATTAATTTGATTATTTATTATGTGAGTTACGACAAATTATGCAATTCTTCGATAAATAATTCTGTGTCAAATTTGTCGTTGTTTTCACTTTGTTCGGTCATAATTTATCTCATATCGAACACAAAACACGTGAGCATGTACTACTGAACCAACTCAAAAAATTGACAATTTTATAACACTAGTCATAAAATAATAATAATAATAATAATAATATATGTTTGGATTATATGGATAGCAATGATATTACTATAAATATAAAATAATAATGATAAAATTTAGTGCTGGTGGCAAGTGGTCGGAAAGTGGTTGACGTGTCGCACCATGTGTGTTACGCTTAATCACCGACGATTACAATTTCGTGGATGATACAGTCGACACGATGCGACTGAAGTCGAAACTGACGGCAGAAAGTGGTCCGTCTGACTTCAATTGCATTTTTCACATTATTTTATATGTTTTTAATATATCAACCACGAGCGACTACCGTTCTGCGGTTGTAGCGTGGTTCTAAAGTGGTCCATGTGAGTTTAGCCTAAACGTTTTCATTTCTCATGCAAAATCATAATGTTTTTATTTGGTAATATTATATGTTAATGTCGAATTCTATGTATAATTCCAATATCCAATTAAAAATACCCTCAACATACACAACAATGAACTCATGTACACATGTAAGTTACCTTTCGATCAAATTTTCCAATATCTTTTCATGCATTCATAAAAGTGGTTTGTCTATTATGAGTCTATTGAGTCCTAGTGTGTTTGAAATTAATTACTCCAAAGTGAAGTGCAAATCTATTTAACTTGAAGTATCATACTGTATCTAAGGGTGCAATAATTTAAAAAGAATTAAAAAGAAAAACTAGGTTTTTTTAATGACCTACTCACCCAAATACCTGAAAAATATTAACAAAACAAAACAAAAAAAAAATCTAAGTTACGAGAAATAAAAATGTTTTAAAATGTCAAATCTAAACACGGGCACACACGACAACAAATGACAGGTTTGGTGTATGATATAATATTCACTCTTCAAACCAATTTAGTGTGGATAATAAAACAAAACAAAACTTATTTTCACCTTTGAAGCTGAATATTCTTCAGGTATAAACATGTTCCTAGAATCATCAGTTACATTTGTTGCTGTATATACTTCTCCAGTATTTGTTTCTTTAATTGTTTTAGACTAAAAAAATATATATTTTTTAGAATTTTGTAAATTACATACAAAAGTGATAATTACAATTTAAAAAAAAACACATGTTTCGAAAAATTAACAATAACTAAAAATGTTAAAACTAATATCAAATTTGAATTAAAAATAAATCCTATTTAAGTAATGTATAATTTTTATGATCATTATTTGTATGAATAAAATTAATGAAAATTTACTTACAGTTGAATCAATAGGCTGATTCCAAGAAGCAGTCGGAGAAGCCCAAACTGGAGCAAGACTTTTTCTTGCTTTTTTTTGTGGCGTAGGTGATAAAGGCTCTGCATTTTCTTTTCCACATGCAACTGTATCATTTGTGTCCTGAAATATGAAGTATTAATTTAGAAATAGACAAAAAACGCAATAACTTATATAATAAATATTTAAAATTATTACACAAAACATATTAGAGCTATCAGTTTCATACTGTGAATCAGAAAGATCCGATTCTTTTTTAACACGGTCTTCTTGTTTTATGTAATCAGTTATGTCCTCAATTAATGCCGATGGGGATTGAGCCTAATAATTTTTACAAATATTTTATTATAATAACATATTAGAGCAATGCAAACTATCGCTTACCAAATGTTTTACACCCATTTTTCGTCCAGCTTCTGCAAGAGCAATTTTGAACGGTGTTGGTGTATGAGGAGTATTAACATTACACATTGCTTCCGGAGTTCTAACATCGTCACGACTCCTTCCCGCAAATTTATAAGTTAAATTTGGTGTGACTAAAGTGTCCGCTTTAATGGTTTGGTCACCAATCTCCTCGTTTTGTTTACTACTACAACTAGGTAACAGACGCCCAACAGGTGTTGAAGATGAATTAACATCAAATGATAACGTTGGACTATTTAAGAACTAAAACAAGAATGAAAAAATGAATAATAACGTGTTCAAATTTTTAGCTTAAATTCATAGCATAAAAGTTATTTTGGCAAAAAAAGAAAAAAAAGAATGATAATCATATTATTATATCAAAACACTGTAGTAACAACAATAATTTTAATTATTCTACAATAAATGTAATTGTAATAAATTCATAACAAAACTGAAATGTATAATTTGAATATTGAACATTGTTGTTACTATAGTGTATACAAACATAGAACATTAATTATAATAAATTGAAAACAAATGGAAAAATGAAAAATCATCGAAATATATGTATATGCAAAAGAACACTATTCAACAAAACACATATCACATGCACACCAACATATAATTTATACAAAATATTGAATAATGTACAAAATTAAAAGCAATACTAAGTAATAAAAATCATTTAATTTGACCCACAATGTATTAAAATCTATATTAGTTATCAAAAAATTATTTTAAAAAATTGGAAATATATTTTTTATAATTAAACAAATTGAAGCTGAAACAAACCGAAAAAAAAATTAATTTCCAATTATTCAAAATTGTTAAACTTTCCGACACCGCAAAATTATTTAATCAAAGAAATTTACAGAGAAAAAAAGATTATCATGTATTACAACAACCTATTAGGTAAGTCAACTACATGGCATACAGATCTACTGTATAGCCAGAAGAACTAATTGCTTACATATGGGTCAACTACATGCATATGTATTAGCAGTAGTAAATAACGAAGTATACGAGAAAATACATTTATTATACAATGGAGATTAAACATATTTACATACTTGTGAGGGACTGAACGGAAGTTGTTTTATTGGTGTTTGTTTCTCAGGCGTCTCAGGTATGCTCAAGCCTGACAAAATAGTCTAGACCACAAAGACACACACATCTCAAATTTTTTTTAAGCAAACAACAATCAAACCCAATTTTTAATTTATTAATTTTTTTAAAGATGCCAATTTTGTCTACATAATTAATTTTAAAGTAAAACAATACTATTTAAATAACAATGGAATTATATATAATTATAATACTGAACACAATTTATTTATTTTCAAAATGCTTAATTCACTAATCATTTACAATGAAAGTTAATTCACAACAAAATTTATTAGACGACCAACCATACAAATTAAATAGTATGGCATTATTACTGTCTTTTCTATAATAATACAAACTGTCAAAATTAATAGTTTTAAAACAAGTGAAATGCAAATAGGAAGTTTTTATTAGTTTAATTGGTACTACCATTATATATAAATATGTATACCAAATGTTTATAGTTTTATAGATAATAAATTTGTATTTCTCAATATTGAATTAATATTTAATCTCAATTTTGGTAATAAAATTAATCATAGTTATCTACCCAGGTTAGAGCATGACACACGTAGTTACATGTTGAAAAGTAATAAAAATGTAAATCAATAATACTGCTGAAGGTAGTAGACCTGACTTAATGTATGAAATATGTGCTCCAAACAGAGTAAATAACCATAAAATTAACATTACAAAAAAAAAAATTATTTAATTGTTAATAAAACATAAGAATTTTGTTTTACTACGATTACTATTACTTAAAAAAACCAGGATTAAAATATCCTTTATAAGATTATGTCCCACAACCTTTGACCAAAATAATGTATAAATGCACCCTTAAAATGAATTGCTAATATATCGATATACAGTAGATGGCAAAAATAATAACTACACCACAAACTGTAAATATAAATTGAAACAGTTTACTATTAAAGTCATGATGTTAGCTTACTGTCCAAAATAAGTGAAACACGCTGTCAATTGTTTTTATTAAAAACTATCATAATTATGATAAGTTTTTATATTATATAATAATAATATAAACATAATATAATAATATATTATTATCTCAAGGCATTCAATAAAGATGACATATTTATAAAGACGTTTATAAGTGCACCACTGATGCTAGTTCAATAAATCGCAATACTGCGGACATGTTAGAACATATAGCAAGAACTGGACTTTAATATAGTGTTGAATTTGTACAATAGAATAGAATTTTGATATTTCATGAAGTGATGTAGTACCTGTGCCAAATACAGTATGCAAATGAATAAAACCCACTCGTAAGCACCCATATATAATAAATAATCAAACCATTCATCTTACCTTTAAATGTAAAAAAATATGTGCTAATAACAACAGTATATATTTTAAAACTTAAAAAAAAAAAGCTTTTCCAAAATATAAAACAAAACTAAGTGAAGTACCTACACTGATCTTTAAATACTTTACCCATATGTAATGTAAACAAAATTAGCTTATTTTTATTTATTTTTTCACTTACATTGCACTGTACATTTAAGCCAATTTCAGAATAACCTGAAAAACTACTTCGCCTCTTGTGATTTTTATTATTTGGTGAAAACGAATTCTGTTTATTCGGTGTAACAACATCATATTGATAATCTACAACACATATATTCTTAATATTGTTAAATTATATTTCAAATGTTACTTACAAAGTTCTGGTCCTAGACTTTTTTTGGGGGGTTTTGTAGGAGTGACAAGATGGAGTTCTGCATATCCTTCATCTGGAGAGCTACCCAGAACACTATTACTATTCTGTTGAGTTTCCACAAAACCACCAGTCTCAAATAATCTAAAATTAAAATAAATAATTAAAAATATTCAATGAACTATTATCGTTTTATTGATTATACCTATATGGTGAATAACATGACGGAGAGTTGGATTGTAAGGGGACCGAAGCAGGTCTAGGTGGAGACTCCAATTTATAATTATTTTTAAATATATCTTTAACATTGATTGGAGTTTTCTTTTGAGGCGTGGACAAGGATTTCAAAACTTCTGCAGCTGCCACAACTTCAGCTTTATCTCGAACATCCTGTTCAGTGTCTGTTTTAGGTTGAGTGTTATCTGGTATATATTTTGGAGGCATCCAACCAAGGTACTACAATAAGTTTGAAAGAATAAATAATGTTAAAATAAATAAACAAATATATTATATAACATTTTAAATTACCCGTGTTGGCATATCTACTGTGATGTATTCTGACTGATTAACCTGTGATGTATTTGGAAGACTTTTGGTCAAATCTTCTCTACTTTCCATTGGTGCTCTGATGCTTTTTGTTTTTGTTTTTAACATGCTTTTACCATATATATCACCCTTTTCATCAATTTCATATTTCCGTCGCATAGTTGAATTCCAATGATTTTTTATAGCATTATCAGTCCTAAAATTATTTTTAAAATAAAATATGAAATAATACGAAAAAATATTGTTAAATTCTAATAATCCATGTATATGCGTGATTTCAAGCATGCGAATGAAATCTTATTAAATTACCTTCCAGGTAACAATTTGGCAATTTTAGCCCATTGGTTTCCCCATTGACTATGCGCCCTGAATATGATTCTGTCCTCTTCATCTGTCCAGGCACTTTTCTTTATATTTGGATTTAGGTGATTGTGCCATCGTTCACGACACTGTTTACCTATTCGGCCTTTCAAATGTCGTGCTATAAGAGTCCATTTTTTCGGCCCATATTTTTCTACAAGTTCCAATACTGTTTCGTCTTCCTAATATTGTTCACACAATTATAGATAAATTAAACAAATGTATTTAACGTGTATTTACAACTAAACTCAGCATACTTCTTTTGTCCAAGGTCCTTTTACTAAATCAGGGTTAACAACTTTGTGCCATCGTTGTTGGCACTGAATATCTGAACGATCGTTGAAGTGTTGAGCAATAATATCCCATCTTTCTTGAAAATCGTCTACAAGTTGCTTTAACCGTGCATCCTGCAAAATAAAAATATTTTTTATTATTCTTAATTAATTAATAACCGTGCATTATAAATATATAATATATAAGTAGCTATTGCATAAATACATTCATAAAACTATTTGATTACTTTTTGTTTTTGAGCAATTAACTATTAATTAACAATTAGATACTAACTTCATCTTTAGTCCAGCGACCCTTATTGATGGAGTTATTGGATGGTTTGTATTCAACCAACCGTCGACCATCTTCAGTCGACATTTGGACACCAAGTGGCATCGCATAATCGTCTGAATCTTCTCCATCATCCGTTTCACTATCATAACCTGATCTGAACACGAACAATTTAAAATACAATATTTAAATACAAGTATAATTATTATATTGATATTAAATATGATTATATTTGGCACATAGTTGTAACAAATTGTATCTAGTTTGTACTTTAAAAAAGTCATTTTCGATTTTCTCAAAAGCACCTGAAAATATAACTCAAAAACTACAGAAAAATTACATAAATACGGTAAAAATACAATTTTGTCAAAATCGATTATCATTATTTCTTCATAATTTTGAAACTAAACGGGCATAGAAATTTGAAATATTCATCAAATATGTAACTGTTTATTATATTTGGGAAAAAATTTTTTTAAAAACTTTCTTTTAATTTTGGACTATTTATAGCAGCAATTACAAGTGTTGAGGTATTTAATTCATAAAATTTGTGTTACATACCTAAAATATTACACTGAAGCACCACTCAGAATCGTTTTATAGAATGCAATGATTTATCATTGTTTTCAAATTTATAGTGATTACAATACACTCAAAAATCTTTATCCAAGAAATTCACTTAAGCAACATTCCGAAATACCCCATGACTCCCGTGATACCTTTTTTAAAATTATTATAGTTCAACTATATATATAGAGAAAGAGAGAGAGAGAATTTAATAGCATATGATGAAAAGTGAAAATCAAAAACGTTATAAACGATATGGACAGCAATTAAGACCAAATAGAATATAATACAAAATTACAATATACAACTGAGATAGAAAATATGAAACCCATAGTGGCATAGTACTTAAACGTAGAAGCCGGTTTCATGGATAAAGTTTAAGATGGATTTAATGAGGGAGAAATTATTAGAAGATAGAGAATTTGTGTAAGAGAAGTTGATATTAAAAGAAGAGAATTTAAATTATTTTAACAAATTTTTGCTAAGATATTGGGATGGACAAATGATGAACAGGTGATGGAAATCACAGTATTTGTCACATCTATAAAACAACAATTATAATCTGACAGCTAGGATTTAAAGTTTCAAATCATGATTGAGCAGGAATTTTTGAAGTAATTGATTTGAAAATGGAAAAATAAGATACTGGAGTTTTTCCCACTCTTATAACACTCTACAGTATTATTACTTATTACTGTTATTAAAAACATATGGTATTATTACTTAATAACTATATTATATAATGCATTTCTTTAATAAACTAATTATTTATATAACTTTACAATCTTTCAAATTGTTTATTCTCAGACATAGAACATGTACGTTTCCTGTTACGAATCATGGTAGAAAACCATTATATTATTACATCCCCAAAATATAAAGACTCTTTTGTATTCATAAAAATGAACAGGACTAAATCATTTTTTAAACGAATAGGTACGGGGTTATAGACCGTAAATCCTGTTTCCTGGACCCTGTTTAAGGAGCATACAATTCTAGACTAATTATAAGGATGGAAACTCAAATGAAAAAATAAATTAACATAAAATAAATATAATACAAAATATCAAGAACAACAAAATACAGATATACATACATGTATTTCAAATTACAATTCAAATTATTTCATATTATCATGTATTAAAGTGTTAAAAAAAGTTCTGAACCGGTTATAAACTATATAGCACGAAATTATCACGTATAATAATTATAAATAAAAAAGTAAAAAAGCCCGGAGGAGGGAAAATGCTTAAAAAACTGTTAATATAAAAATTATAATAATATCGTTTTTAATCTAAAACTGTAAAAGATTAAGTCGGTGTTGAGACATGCGAATGTAACAGCCGTAGAAGAACACATCCTATAGTTTAAATCTGACATAGACACATAGATATAATATTGTCGCGTTTAAAATATAACCACGTAATAGTCCACGTGGTATTTTCGTCGAATAATTAAATTTAAACATAAAAAACCATCGTCGGGTAATCGAATTAAAAATATTGTTATCAAATATCCATTGTTAATAATACATATCGGGAAAGACAACGAAAAAGAAAGAAAATCACGATATGTCAACTGAGCCGAAAGAATTTTCATTTTAAAAATTAATTAACGCAAATATTTTAGCGATTGTGCTTATAGAAACAAAAAAAAAAAAAAAAAAAAAAAAATAATAACCACACAATTGAAAATCGAATTTTCTTAACTAGTAGTACGCGTGTAAAAAAGAAAGAAAAAACTTACTTCTCGTTTTGCGGCGTTAAAAGCATTCGTTTATTATATAAAATATTACGATATTCTTCTTGACCGCCATCATCACCACCACCACCACCACCACCATTACCATCATTCATACAATTATAGGGCCGTTTAGACATTTAGAGATATTTAATAATTACGAACGTCGGACGAGAACCGAATTTTTCGCACAATTGTCGACAATTTTTTTAGTATTTTTTTTTTTTTCGTCTATTAAATAATTCGAAACCACGAACGACAGACCTGCGTGTTACGAACGAGAAAAAACTGTATATATAGAACTACATTACACACACACACACACACAACTATAAGGCTATATAATATGGCGGGAGAACAAGAGGCCAGGTGGTACAAGACAGCTGGGACTTGGTTAGGGGATCGACTAAGCAACATTCAACCCCACCCATTTGGCTATTATAATAGACACAAATACTTGATGTGTGCATGTAGACAAAAAAAATAAAAATAAAATAGGAAGCCGATTTCCTAACGCGAGAAGAAGGGAGGGGCTCCTCTTCGGCAAAAAAAAAATTAAAATGATGCAACATTGTATAAATTAAAGGACTAGAAAGCACTTGCGTTATACAAAAATAGTCAGGTTTATCGAACGCCTCTTATACTATTGCGATGTAACGTTGCGATATATATTGTGTTTTTTTTTTCTTTTTAGTAAACGCGAAAAACGCTTTTCAAAACGCGAACCGGGAGATATAATAGATTTGCATGCTCTGCGCGCGCCAGCCACATCGGTGGACAATCATCACACATAAAACGCACGCACGCATCACTAATAAAATAAAAAAAAAATAGGGTTATGATGCTTGAATGCGCTGAAAAATTACGAAACATTATAACAACGAATTTCGATGCGGGCGTTTTGAAAGGAATTCATCGAATTCGTAATTCGTCGTTTCAAATGTTTTTGGTTTCTCGACAACAAATAAGCGAAAATTTTTACATGATTCATACGCGCGAGCGTCGGATTCAGATTCGGGTGGTTCGTACCGAAAACCATAAAATGAGCAAAGGAAACGAAAAGAAAACCAAAAATATACGAAATAAATTGATGCTTGCGTTAAATAGACATCGCGTATAACTAATTCCCATCCGAGAAACGCGTGGTTATATAGAAACTTTTAAGCACTCAAAATCATATATATCCTCCAATCCTACATTAATAATTATAATAATAATAATAATCATCACTGAACTACACGCGTAGTTTAAGAGCAAAGACAACAGCAACACCGTTTTAAACGTATACGCGCCTTTTAACTAAAGCCCGGGAGTTTATACAAGTTAAATTATCGAAACACGGCGTTTAAGATGACGCGATTTCCATCAAAATATATAATTCCTTCAAGCGGAAAATTACTGTGAAGGCTACACAGTCATACCGTCTCTCCTCTCTTTAGACATCAAATTTTCACACAAAAATAAATTACATTATTTACCCGCCGTACAACAACACAACAATTATTATAATTCTTAAAACAATTATAATAATATAGGCATGTGAAAAATACAATTTTTACCGGGTTTTTCTATTTAAATTTCGTACGACTTTTTAAAAATTAAAAGATATTTAAATTTACAGCTTCGTTATTAAGATCATATTGTAATAAATTTTGTACAAAAATGTGGTGGTGTGTTTATACAACTGTGGCGTTTGCTGCAATGGTTCTTTCCCCCGTCGCACGGTTCTATTGTACATTTTTGAAAACATTTTCCGTATTTTCGCGGCATCATCTTAATATCATTTAAATACATTTATTTGTTTTACTTTTATAATTTTTTTTAAATAATTTATTTAATAACACGGATTCGCGGAAAATGGGAATTACTGAACGATTCCACAAATAAAACGGCGATTGTAAAAACCACACACGTCCTGAACAAGTGGCATTCTCTTACATTCAATTACTCGACAATGAGAAATTAAGCGTGTTACATTCTATAAATAAAAAGACGATTATGGTGATAATAGTCACAAGTCATAACATAACGTACAGTGATGAAGAAACTAGTTTGTCTTTGCAGTTTACTCGTTTTTTTTCAATCCGTTTAACGAATATTTTCAGTAATTATCAGTAATTGTTCATTGTATTTTATCCAAAAAAAAAAAAACAGTGATTCTGTTCCTAAACATGATGATGTTATTCCTGCTAAAATAAGAACGGGAGTGTCAAATTTTTTGGGGCCATTAAAAGAAATCCAAAAAAACTACGACACAGTACAATAGACTGTAAGGCAGTATATCAAGATTACAGTCAATTCAATGAAAAATTTGAAAATTCAAAAAATCAAAAGGCAAGATATTTTGAACTTTAAAGACTGGTGGTCATTATATTATAAGAAAAAAATGTCTTTAGGACGTTTCTTATGATAGAAATATCCCAAAAAATCAAAAAGTGACATTTTCAGATATAACCATCAGTTTATCCATTCCCGCGAACAACACAACTCAAATAGAAAAATCATGTATTCAGATTTCGTTGATGGGCTTGTTTCTCACAACTTCAGTCTCAAGATACATATCAAATAATGTAAAATGAAGCTCCCCGCCGAAATAGCTACAAGACGAAAAGTTTCTATTCCTGTAGAAAAACTTGAGAGCCCGAAGAAAATCATACAGTACATATCATTCAAGCACCAAAAATTGTATTTGTCTCTTCGTAACTGGCCTACACACGTATCAATGAGAGAAACAACTGAATCACATTGCTATTTTCTTTTAAATTTTAATTTACATTATAAACATTTCATTTTCCGATAAGTATAAGTGCAGTAACACCATCTTCACTCGAGTTTTAAACATTTTTTTCCTAAACCTTAAAACATACTTGCTAATGGAAGTGCAAAGTCTGGAATATGATAAAAACATGTAGATAGGAGAAGGGGGATATATGTAAAATGTACATTTGATAACTGTGTAAGATTGAGTTTACAAATTTTGACTAAATATTATGGTGAAATAAGCTGCTTTTTTTTTTTTTTTTTTTTTTTCAGAAAAGACCTAAACATCGGTGTATTGTAAAAAACACACCTGTCCACATACTCCATTTTTCTTTAAATATTTAATTCTTTTAATTTATTATAACCTAATACTTTTGGTCTAAACGAATTGTGAGAACTAAAGAAATTGTTTTTTGCGTCTCTTGTAAAATGTACCTTATTGCAGTGACAAGTTTTTTACAATCACTGATGCAATTAAACACATGTTCTCACGGGTATTCAAGACGATCATAATTCACTTGTATCGATAACTATTAATCGCAGTTGCACACGGAGACGACGTAGTTAAGACAGTGACTTATCGGGACGTAAAGATAATATTATTATTTGCCCCACAGGTTTTTATTGATTTTCACGCAGACGCTTTTCTCAATACATTTTAACACGAAATACATAAATTTTACATATTATTATTGCTGTACTACAATTAAGCAACAAACTCTTAATTAAATACGATTTTATTAAAAACAAAAAATAATAATGTGTGTGTGTGTAATAACGTCAAAATACGCGAAAATAAAATGTCATTTTTGAACTCGATTGGGACCGCGATTCAAATCCGTAGCGTATTTTTTAGTAATTTTGTTGAACAACTGAATAGTAAAAATATGCAAAGACGCGGAACTTCCCGACTCCTATACATTACATACGAATACGTGTAATTTCGTTATTGTAAATCTCTCCTATTTCGTTGGAGATTATTTTTTTATTTCTTTCCAAAACGCGAAAAACTTAATGAATTCAAAAGAAATAACAGAATCCAGGTATTCATCCCTCGTATTGTGCACACATAAAAATATTCAAACTATAAAATAAACACGATTAATATTCTCGAAACCATATTACGGATAAAAAATAAATAGCTTTTTAGTTTCAAAACGATTCGGCACATTCGGTTTATTTAAAAATTCCAAATATAAGTGAAATACCGAGTATTTAGACACAAAAAATACCTTTTTTTTTTTCTTTTTGTAACTACTGCAGGGAAATCATCATCCGAACAAAATGACAAGAGTACAGCCCGCATTCAATGCTCAATCTATACACGGGCAAAAGTGATACTCTCGAAACTTGCATAAATAAACCACCTTGTTACCGTCAGAAAGCGTTCAAACTTCGTAAAGCAGTTTTTCATACCAGAACGCCGTTTTACTCGATATTATAATATATAATGGTTTCACGAGATCGACCATCGCGAATCAAAATCAACGTTTCTGCCGATTAAATCCAATAAAATACTTTTTAAAATCGTTCGAACATTACTTACGCTTTAAAGAACATTTATCGCGACAATTTTACGACCGTGTTGTTTCGTGCCGTGTCGTACATTTTTTTTATTTCAGCTTTCATATAATCGTCAAATAACGCGATAAAACTAAGTAATAATTGATTTCAATGGTGTCATTGTTATTTGCTTTTTAAGTGTTCGAATCAAAAAGATTAGAACATAAATTGATGTTGGTAAAAAAATTAAGACCGGTGGAGGGCACTACCTCTCCTCTCTCTCGTTACTCTAACCGCTCGGCAAGAGATACAGTAGAGTAGGGTCTCGCTAATCCGGACATTTTATGTTTAGTACTAAGTACTCACGCATAATGCATATATCCGGGAATATATACATTATGTTGCCATCCGTCCCGATATATCGGGACTGTCACCGATATTGAGCTCTCTGTCCCGACGTAAGACCGAAATGTCCCGGATTTCGCTTTATTGCGTACAAATACGCATGACATGATCGAAAACAGAAACTTGTTACATGTTCTTGTACGACTAAACGTGCGCGATTGAATTCCAATTAAATCGGTCATATCGATAACATAATGATCGTTAGGTATCCGTTTGTTTACGTCGGAGACACTTTCGTTCGTTCTCAGAATCGTATCGTTCGGGCCGTACGGCGATTATCGGATTCATGGTATTTACAAATTACGTAGGACACGAGCACACGGACTGACGAACGGAATCGCCTGCTCTCCCAGAGACTATGGAATGGATTTTACAGCGTCAAGTTAATATTATAATATGACTTGCGCAGAGTTCTACAAATATGTCAAAGGGGAAAAAGAACTGTTGAAAAAAGCAAAATCTTCTGAAAAGCGTATGGCCATCCAAGTGCTTCTGCAATAAATTAAAAATATTTTTTTTTTTTTGTGTGTGGTGGTAACCTTAATAAATATACAAATAATTTTTCTAAAATAATGAACTCTAATTTTTCTTTCAAAATTGAGTAGTTTTATACACTCCATCCTAAAATTTCTAATAACGTCCCGGACAAGACCCTAGCCAAATGTGGCAAACCCTAATAATGTGTAATGTAAAATTATAAATCAATAAATTTTGAATTTGTATAAATACATAAGGTGTTTTTTGAAAAACATTTATTAGTAAGTTCAAAAAAAAAAACGTCATTCCGTTTAATCCGGATAGAGTCCGGTCCCATCTGGTCCGGATTAGCGAGACTACTGAAAATTCGATTGATTCACGGGCAAATATCGATTTTTGTCATATCGAAAACGACGGTTCTCTCGCGTTTTACTGGAAAACATATTGGAAGAGAGAGGGCAATTGAAAAACGTACAATTTATAAAAGTGTACGAGACATTTAAGAACGTTTACTACTCAAAAACATTCCACATAAAATAATAATTTACAGTTTTATTACTGCCACTAAAACTGTAATTCGGAATACACAAAACAGAAATCGGTAAAACGAAACATTTTTTTTTTTTTATTTATATTAAAAACACACACACGCACACATAGGACCCATTAAACAAAAAAACAAATTGAAAACAATTAAATTGCTGAATATTGTTCAATCGGAGGAAATAAAAATTGAAATTCTAAAAATAGTCTTTGTGATAAAATTAAAATGAACTTTTTAACTTAGTTTTACGCAAATCCTCTTCTTCTTAGTATAGGTTTCTATTTTATTATTATTATTTATATAGACATTAAATAATCATCGTGAATCACCAATATCAATTGAATCTGTTTGAATGAAGTTCGTACTTACATCCACAACAATACGTTCATAAATTTTTATTAATAAAAATATTCACCCACATATTATTATAGTTGATAATTTCAAACATTCATATGCTTGGGTTGCACAAAAATCATTCTGTAAATGTTTAACGGAATTATTAGCATAATGGTTTTGTAAACCACGTTGAACGGCTCTCGTTAAATTACTGTTTAGCGCACAATTTTATAAGTAATTCAAGGATGAATAAACAATATATATATACATAATCCATTATCTCATTTAAATACGTTCAATGATCATTAAATCGCTCGGCAAAGATTTTTGATAAAGACATTTTTATTGATAATCATTTTATTATCATAGAATGAAATACTGATAAGTGATAACACATTTTAACGAGTCGTTAAAATTTACAGAATCGAAATTGGATAAACCAACGGACCGTTAAACTGAAAATTAGCGGCTTTGTAAAATTTAATGAACATTTATGCCACTCATTATTAAAACACACACACACATAATCCACTTATCATTAATACTCAAAATTACATTTAGGAATTAGATCAATTTGAACTAAGACTTTAAATTTGTTTTTATAATTTAAATTTAAATATCAATCGTCGTACACACTAAATTCTTTAATTATCTAACAATAGTCAAGACTCATAAAATATTCTAATTAAAGCACCTCAATACCTACTAATTGCAATACTTTTATTCAATGCTACTTAAAAAAAAAAATGTATTCAAATTCGCAGTTAAACATAATGTGTGCATAATCGAAAATTATATTTTCAAACTGTTAAAATTGCTATACAATTACATCAACAGCATTAGGTCGTTTTCATAACTAGATTCGTGTCGTTTGATTATTTTATCATTGGACAACCAACAAAAATGAAACTTTATAAAGTACAATCTTTTTGTAATTTCCCTCAAGAGCTGTTTTGTTTTGCATTATAAATTAATAATCTTCTCGACGTATATGTGGACGTTTGTTATTTTTTTTCTTATATTACGTTTTCAATCCTCATTACGGCAGTAAGAAGATTTATTTAAAATTAATTACACACAGTTAAAAAGGTATAAAAGTATAAAGTAAATATACCATTATACAAACATAGTCTACATTTTTGAAGAATAATAAATGAACTGTGAAAATTTTAATAGCTAACCGCTATATATATATATATAACAATGTATATAACTGTCAATAGATGTATTCTTCATTTGTTATTTCTCGATGTTGGATTCCGAATGAAGTGAAGAACAATTGTGTTTTTATATTATTTTGTACAGAAAGAGTGATATCTTAGATGATCTTGACATGCATTACATTTCTAGAAGCAAATTGTATCTAGTCGGTACATTATTTGACACGTTTTCTCTAAAGTTTCTTTAGTATAATTAAAAACAACCCAAAAACTTTAAACCCTAATTACTCAGATAAAATTGTTATTTAATACCTCAGTAATTACTTATAAACCGTCATATTTACAGTATTTACATTACTGACAACAAGATTAGGCATTAACGAGTTAAAAGTTAATCAAGTTTCTAAAAGAGCAGATTTTTTCAAAAAAAAAAAATACCCAAATTAAATTTAAAAATTCAATGATATAGATACTATAGTATTTTTTTTATTTTCCACACTATTTTTTTTATGGTAGTTGAGAGTTTTAACTAAATTAACTTTTTTTTCTCTAGTTAAAAAAAAAATATATATAAATCAATTTTAAAATAATTTAACAAGATCAAAAAATTAGTCGACCTGCTGATCATCTACCAATACGTAATATCAATATTACCGTCAATAAACAAATACTGACGGTTCAAATTTTCCACCAGTCATCAGTGACCGGTATTTCAAAGCCGTCGTTCTTCCAGTATTTCATGATCATCATTGTTAGTACACTAATTATCGTAGCCACTTAGGAACAAATAAAACATAATTTTGTTTACTCATATTATTTTACCATTATTTAAGACCATTGTATCACTCCCGTTATCAAAATATACTATGCCATTTTATTTGGCTTACATCGATAACTTGATAGGTGATTGGGAAATTCGAACACCAATTACTGAGTACATCCGTACACGAAATAATTTAGCCAACAGTTACTATTGTATCGGTGACATATATCCGAGTATACCTACACCCTTTTAAGCCCGATTGAACGCATCATCGATTTCTGTTCGTTCGTCACACGAACGAAATTCAATGTAAAACGCAGAGACCCGATTTTTGATGATAACAACGAATAAATCAGGCCACGACTCTAATTAAAAATATATATATATATATGTATTATTTGTTATTTTTATCTCGCAGTAGTCAATGTTTTTTTGTTGTATAAATGATATTCGTCATTGTGTCCGCGGAATTTCGAGGACGTTTCATTTGAAACGGCATCATAACGTCGAGTTTGGCATGTGAAAAACACGCGGGTACGACGAAAAACGATTTGAATTTGAAAATCGTTTTCGGGGCGAAGGAAAGAAAAAACGGACTCGGGGCGCGCGGGGAACGAGAGATCGGCCGCGTCACGAGAACCCGAGACGGCGCGCGTGAAATCGTCGAAATCCGTGAAAACGCCGGGGACGCGAAACGCATTTTTTATTTTTTTTTGCTTTTACCACGGCACATTTGAAAATGCGCAACCGACAAAAGGGACGCCAAGGTCACCACCACCACTACTACCACGACGATCAGCAAGGTCCGCCGAACGGCAGGCGACGAATTCAAAAAGCGTGGCGTGTGCGCCCGGCCCGCACACGGGGCAATATTAAACACGGGTTTATCGCGAATAATAATATTTCTTTTATTCCGTAAGACGGCGGACGACGAGTGTAGTCGGTGAACGAGTTGTGTGTGAAAGTTTCGGGGGAGAAATAAAAAAAAAAAAAAATCGCCTCATCGAGCGGAGGGCGTGCACACACGCCTACCGCCGCGGAATCGTTACGTGAAGAAATTCGAAAAACGTCGACGTCATTGCGGCGGATACGACGCGAGAGAAGAAAAAAAAAAGGACGGAAAAAACGCCGAAAATCTAAAAAGAAAATAAACACGCTTTCCAATAAAGCGTCAACAACGTCACTTACTTATTCATTTATTAACCGTTATTGTGACGACGACGACGACGACGAGGAGCTTGCGTCACCCGTTCGATTTTGAACGGCCCAACTGCTGCCGAACGTTTCCGGCCGTCCAATCCCGACGGCTGCTGTTAGACGTACCGCGGAGGACATGGCATGGTTTTTCGATTAATTTTTTTTTATCGGTTTAACGGACGTCGGTCGGCTTTGTCGACGGCGTTACACGCGAACGGTACACGACGACTGCTGCTATTCGAAAATCGTTACGGGGGGAATCTCGTACGAATACGGTGTGTTCCGTTGTTTTTGTTATTATTACGAGCAGTAATAATAATAATAATATTTCGTTGTGCGTGCAGCGAACTGTTGTCGAAGCGCGTGTGTTGGCTGCTAGATGTTGCTGCTGCCGCCGCCGCCGCCGCCCGGTAATGGTTGGTCACCACCGTCGCAGTCTGTCGGTTACCGCCGGAGACCGTCCGTAACAATTTTTGTTTTGTTCCGGTACCGCCGCCGGCTACAGTTACACGCGCGACGACCGTTACCACGTTACACGTGATTGCTCGTTCGCGCACGGTAGTTTCCAACGCAGTGTCGCCACTTTCCGCGGTTGCACCCGCCCGATAGTCCGGTCCTCCGACGAATTCGTTTTCCTTCGTCCACAATCCCGAAATCGGTACTATAGAGATGGACGTTTTAGTTCTTTTCGGTGAAAAGTTCTTTAGTTCGCCGTTCACTAGGGAAAATAGTCCGTACGAACCATTCACTAGTTCGTTTAGTTCATATAAATTCATGTTTGCAATATATATATATATTTAATAGCTCTTTATTTCTTTGGAACTGCGTCGCTGTCACACGCCACATAGCGATCGGTAAATAATATCGATATATTTATCAAACGATATCAAATAATTTGTTAACAAGAGTTATTTAAAAGCTCAGAATATTTTTTAAAAATTGGGCAGGGGTTGCCCGACGCCCGCAGACAAAACTGTTTTACAAAAGCAAAAAATACAAAAAAAACAACGTAATGGCCTAGAGTAATAACTGCACATAGAGATACATAGAGGTATATACATACATATAGTGAAAAATACATAGAAGTACATACATACATAGAAAAAAAGTGCATAGATAGATACGTACATAGAGGTACATATGTACATAGAGAGAGACATACATAGAGACATTAGTACATAGATACATAGAGAGACATACATAGATGGAAATACAAACATACAGGCATGAATGAATCTCTATGTCTCTCTTTGTACTTTTCTCTCTATGTATTTATGCCTCTATGTTTGTATGTCCATCTATGTATGTCTCTCACTCTATGTATGTATGTACATCTATGTAGTATCACACTATGTAATTTTCTTTCTATGTATATATAAACCTCTATGTATTTTTCTTTCTATGTATGTATATACCTCTATGTACGTTTCTCTCTATGTATTTATGACTATGTTTGTATTTCCCTCTATGTATTTTCTTTCTATGTATTATATAACTCTATGTATGAATGTCTCTATGTACATTTCTCTCTATGTATTTATGATTCTATGTTTGTATTTCCCTCTATGTATTATTTCTATGTATGTATATACCTCTATGTACATTTCTCTCTATGTATTTATGACTCTATGTTTGTATTTCCTTCTATGTATGAATGTCTCTATGTACTTTTCTCTCTATGTTTGTATTTCCCTCTATGTATTATTTCTATGTATGTATATACCTCTATGTACATTTCTCTCTATGTTTGTATTTCCCTCTATGTATGTATATACCTCTATGTACATTTCTCTCTATGTATTTATGACTCTATGTTTGTATTTCCTTCTATGTATGTATATACTTCTATGTATGAATGTCTCTATGTACTTTTCTCTCTATGTTTGTATTTCCCTCTATTTTTTTAGAATCCTGAGCAAACTTATGAATCTTTTTTTAAATTTCTATATTATTTTGCTAATGTAAGTGTACTCGCAACAATATAACATCCACAAACACATATACACATTTTATTGAATAATTTCAAATATTTAACACACATTGTTTTTGTAAAATTTTAAATATTTTAGCATTTGTAAAAAAATACAGCCCGCGGGCGCCGGGGAACCCCTGCCCAATTTTTTTAATGTCCTCAGCTAACTTGTGAAACTTTCTTAATATTCCCATATTATTTTGCTAATGGCAATATACTCCCAACAATATAATATCCACAAACATATGAACACATTTTATCGAATAATTTTTAATAAATAAAAAATATATATAAAATAAATAAATATACACATGTATATTAAAATGTATATTTAAATATAAAAAACGAATAAAGCCAATGAGTATTAGTTAAGAATGTTGTCTATATTATATATTACTACCGTTTTCGACAAAAACTTATCATCGTTTAATTTTAATTTCACCTGATGATGACTTTTTGTCGAAACGGTAGTAATATATAATATATACAACAACATTCTTTATTAATACTCATTGCCTTTATTCTTTTTTTAAATTTAAATATATATTTTAATATACATGTGTATATTTATTTTATATATATTTTTATTTTATGATCACGAGTATTAACCTGTAATTTTTTTTTCTATCTTTTTGAATATTTATTGGTATTTATTTTAAGTATAGGAACTAACAAAGTATTGAAATTGAACTGTAAGAACTATTGGAATTGAAAGATATTACAAAATCTATTGCTAACATAACAAACTGCCAACTTAAACTTTGGTATGAACTGCGAACTACTTAACTATCTGCACTGAATTAGTTCAGAATAATTCATTTTAGGGAATAGTTTGTTTGAACTATTCGCTCACTAACTTAACATCGCTAATTGGTACAGTTATTAATATTCCGAAAAAAAAAAATATATATATATATATAATAGAACAAGTCACTGGTATAACTCTACCTATAAAGATTGAGTAAAAAAAAATCTTAACGAATCAAAATTATTTTTAACATTTATTTACGTTTTAAATAATTAAAACGTTTTTTTTTTAAATTATTTATATAGGTAATTAACAGATAAAAAAAAGTTTTCTTACTCGGACTCGTTGATTTTTCTATTATTATAATTGATTTAATTAAAAAAAAACGATTAATTCGAATGTAAATCACGTTTTGGTGTCTTTTTTTCAATCGATAACAAACATTTTACATATATTAATTATAGAAGAAAAAAATGTATTTGTAAAATACGATTTTGTTATAAACGTGTATTATAACTTTAAAGATTAATCTTATAACATTTTTACCTACCTGCAGTTTTAAAAAGAAAATAGTGATTATGATTTTTTTCTTGCACAAAATATAAATCTGAACATTCATAACAATCATATTTAAAACAAAATTAAACCAAGTACATTCATGTTATAAAAAAAACTGTCAAATCATAACAATATACTAATGGTTCTCAACAGATAGCAACAAATTTGTGGTTATCAATAATAGATAGACCATAAACTTAAAATCGGTTGTACAATGTTTTGTATTAAAATAATGTTTGTGCGATAAAAGTAAACGAAATATAGAAAATAACACGGCTAAAATATAAATTAATATAATGAATAACATTAGCGTGAAATATTTATTTATTTAAATAGAAACAATAATCATTAATGTAGCACTGTTGTATAACTACTTACATATTATAATTCATAAAATCTACAATAAAAATATCTCATGATTTTAACATAAATTTACATCTAAAATTAATTTTTAAACTTGTTTTTAAAATAACAATATTATCTTTAACAATAAATATTTTAATATTACAGAAACGGGAACATTTTAATAAATGTGTATACATACCACTAACAATAATTTAAATTATTTTTACGTTCGATTATTTTAAAATATTTTTCATTTTTAAGAAAATACTGATCAGTTTTTTTAAACTTTATCATATTCTTTTAATACATAATTATAAGAGCTCAACAATTATTACAATAATAGATTAAAAAAAAAATAAATAAAAATTCTATCTCTTAAGATTATTATTTTACAAAACCAGCAAAATAAATATAGTAAATTATATGGATAACAGTTTCAATGAATGTAGGATAATATCGGAACAAATGAGGGGAATGGATATGGAGACAGGACAACTTTTTAAATATGTTGGAATGACGCAAAGCGAATGTAAGGTAGTAAAAAAGTAAACGAGGAAAATTTAATTATCTCAACGTAGCATATACATAAAAGGGAACTATTGGGGGCCCAAGTACAATGTTTAAAATGGAAGCCCATTGCATCCTAGCCCGAAATGAGAAATGGTACGATTTCTAAACCAAGGATATATCAGAATGGTAGAGGGGATTTACTTATATTTAAAAGCTAGATGAGGAAAGGTACTAATAATCAGATAAGTGTATTTTTATTTATAATACAGAAGCGTTATAAATATTTTCGATTTTGATATGCCTATATTTAGGCGGTTATTAATAAACACACTGAACCAGATAATGATTGAAATTTAAATATTTTAACAATTAAAAAACAAAAACTTGACAAAATGACGTGATTGTACATGTGAAGATATTTTATTATTTCTGTACGAATTAAAATTTATATTATGTATATAGAAATTAAAATACACATATATACTTTATTATTGAGTTAAAATAGGAATATAATAATCACTAATCACAGTATCAAAACATAAATATAATTATATAAACTTGAACTCTTTTACATGGCATCAAAATGAAATTTGTGTGCTTCCATGCGTTTTTCAATACGATCTTCTTGTCGTTCTTTGAAATACAATACACCAATTATAACTAAAATAAGTAAACATGTTCCTGCAAGTGCAGCAGCACTTTGTAATATTAAACGACTAGGTGTAACAAACAATTTAGCATTCCATCTGCTTGGTTCATTTATTGGATTCGGAATTACAACCATTTGGGAATTTGGAATAATTTGCGTCCAAAAACGAGTTTCATTTAATACCGAAACAGTAAGTTCATCAACAAAGTTAGGAGTACGACCAAGTCCAAAAATTGTATAAGGCAAGTAAAGAGAATAGTATGCAGACTGAGGCAATTGTGTGGCTATGCCTTGACGAGGATCTCCGTCCTGGGTTGTAGTCAAATAACTAACTTTTGGTCCAGGTAAGTTAGTGCCAAACGTACGAGATTTTTTTCCTAAACGACTAGGTAACATCTCATACTTGCTATTTGTCAAACCAGTAACAACCATTACCTAAGGAAAACATAAATTGATAATTAAAATAATAAAAATTTAAAATTTCTAGATTATTTACTTTCAAAAAATTTGCGTCATAGTCTAAACTGTTCTTAAAAGCAGACATGTTATACTTTCCATCACCACCATTGACCAACAGTACATCCAATATACCGTTTTGAAAGAAATCATAAAATGCTCCCATAACATTGTATTTGTTACCATTCATTGAATGAAGTAAATCCCACCGAACAACAAATGTTCTGTCAAACCCTTCACAACCTGTTGTGCAAGCTACATTTTCCATCAATATTACTTTTGTTTTTTTTGAATTGCTATCAAGACACAATGTGCCTAATAAATCTGGGTAACCATCCATGTTGAAATCACCCGGGCGTAACGTAATTGCTTCTAGGTATGGTACATTAGGCATTGGTGGTACGAAGCCCCATACACTGTTACCATTATGAAAGTTTATACCCAAATTATACCAGCGGGTTGAATCATAAAAATATATAGTGCTGTTTTTACATTTTTTATCAAAACAGACGGGAACAACATGATCCATGCGTCCTTTAAGTTGTAAATCCATAAATGCAGTCTGACCAACATTTTCGACACGGAAATCATTAGGAAATGAGATTGTCTGATTAAAGTTAAATGATTGTGCATTAGAATCAGAGAGCCACACTTCGTATCCATCATTAGTAGTCAAATACAAATCGGGTGCAACATCTGCAACATACACAGATAAATAATATTAAGTGTAAATTATTAAAAGCCCAAATTTGTCCATACTTATGAAAACATAAAATTCATTTCAAGAAAATATTTAAATAAAAAATAAATATAAGTAAATATTAAGTAAACTATAAATCATAATGGTGATCAATAATTGTCAACCATGTATTTAATATAATATTATATTAAAATTGTACAAACTACTCTTCTTCTTTCGAAAATCAATTCCGATTCTTCACTTTTTATAACATGACAAACTACTTAAGTCTATTGTCTCTTATCTTTTTTTTTGATCAACACTACTCCTTTATTTCCTCTCACATATTCATTTCTTATTCTATCTTCTGTCGTTACCCTATTCATCCACCTAAGTATTCTTTTCTATGCTCTATTTTCTTGTCTATAACTCAACACTCTGAACCATACAACATAAATGGTTTCTTTTATATTCTTATAAAACTTACTTTTCAGCTTAATTGAAATTCTCTTATCGTTCAGAACACTAGATACTTCTCTCCACTTAATCCACCTGCACTTAATTCTATATTTCACATCCTCGTCAAAACCCCAGTTCTTTTGTACAAATGATCCCAAATACTTAAAACTTTCAACCTCATTTATTTCATCCCTGATTATTGTCTTACAAAAATTGTTTAAACTACTAGAGAAAAAACACAGTTAAAGACAATGAAAATTAAATTACTTTTTATTTTATAGGTTTGTTCTGTTAATGCACACCTAACTATTTTATTTTATGTATGTAAAGAATATGTATTTTTTAATTTGAATTTTTCCGTGTTCCGTGTTGAAGAAATAACCATCTTACACAATACACGGTAATAGAAAGTTTGAGGCTATGATAAAAACTGTTGATAGAGTTTATAAAAAAGAATTGTGACAGAAAAAATGTAAATATTTAATTTAACCGTAATGAATTGTATGTAAAACACTTAAGTACATAATTAATTAAGTAAAATAATAATAATAATAAACGTTTGTTGTTTCTTTGTTTTCAGGTAAGAATATTGAATATAATTATGTAATGCTTTAAAATAATTTAAAATAAATCTTTGTTTTCAGAATAACACAATATTGTTTATTTGTTTTTCTGGTTAATACCTCTAAAATCTTTTATAAAATTACAATTCTATAAATTATACTATAATAATAATAAAAAAAAGACGTGACTGAAGACAATAATTAAATGTATGACATAACAAAGATTGCAAATACATTTGACAGCTGTTGTTATATATATATATATATATATAATTGATATTAATTTACAAATTATTTTATAACTTACCTCCACCTATGTCTACGAATCCATGTGACTGAGGAATTCTTATTACTGATTTCTCATTTACCATTGGCACTTCCGTAAAGTTTCCAGTTGAATTAAATAACCAAAACATCCTTTGTGTTGTACTATTTGGCATTTTTTTGACCCCAAATAAATCCACTATCATATTATTATCATAGTTAATCACCAAAGGCTGATCAATAATAGTGAAAAGAGGTTTATCTTCGTTTGGACATTTTAAAACGTTCAATCCTCCCCATAGTATATGTACATCTAAATCATTTTGAGGTTCATTTCCTGAAAACCAACCGGTTGGCCACACTCCTGATGTTGCTGTTATGTTTTTTACGGTTACTAGTAGATCCATTAAAGCATCACCATTGAAGTCTCCGGGTACCACTGATGTGATTTGATGTTTATTAAATTTACATTTTGTTTGTGTACCAGGCTTCAAAAAGGGCTCAACATTTGAACCAAACATAATCTCAACTGATTGACCTTGGTCTTTTAATATAAACATATCTGTAAGTTCATCAGAGTCAAAATCACCAAATGCCGCAGGCTGACCATCGACATTAGATCCAAACACAAGATATGTAATGTCAACAGAGACACACATATGACTTAAAGTCAATAACAAAAATATCTGAAAAAAATAAATAAATTTAATATGAGATAATAATTACAAAATATAATTATTCTTTATGTATACTACTATTTATAATAAATCATTAATTTTTTAGCTCTTAAAATGGGGAAAAGGGGTCAATTATGAATTATTTAAACAAATAAGTATAAATATAAATTACAAAACAACACAAATGTATTAAATTTTTTTTTAATATTCCTAGTAATGAAATATATTTTACACCATTTAATAATAAATAATGTTGTCACAATCTATGTGGTTTTATTTGTAACAACATCTTGAAACACATGGTTTAAATGACACACTGCAACGGAAGTTATAGTTATCGTAAGGTATTCGGTTAAAGATAGGGAATTTTTTCAATAATTTCTGATCATGGATGTGACATAGACAACTAATGGAAGTCATTAGTTCAAAAGATTGAATTCATATTGAACACTGAGAAAAGTAATAAAAACATGTTAAATTGTTAAATAAGATTTTAGCCGAATTATTTTTCATCGTGACAATATGAAATTGTGATCCCTGCAATCATACCACTTTAGAAACTATGAAACTACTTAGATTCAATGCGCTTTCATAGTGCATTTGATTTAATGTCATGTGATGTTTTTTGTATCCAAAACTCAATAAACATCTAGAAGATATTGAATTTGATTCTAATAAGAAACTTAATGTCACATTGAAAAACTCAAGAAATTTTTTTTTACACAAATGGCATTAAAAACTCATCAAGTGGACACGAAATGCGTTAGGTTAGAAGTGGAAAAAGTGAATAAATCAAAATAAAGCTTATTTTATTGACTATACGAGTGTTTTTGTTTTATCTGATTATTTTCAGTGTTTTAAAAGTCAATAAAAAGAAGTATCATTAATTAACCTGATTTCATAATAAATGTATAAGTAATTAAGTTATTCTAGAACAAAGTATCTATAACATATACATTTTAAATTATTTATTTTATGTTCAACATAATCCACAAACTTTTGTTAATAAAACATTATTTAAATTAATATAAAAATCCATAGGGATAAATAATTTGGAGATAAAGACGTGCACGTAAAATCAAATTACGCATATATATATATATATATATATACACACACACACATATACAGTGGAACCTCGGTATTATCCGGGGTAATAGTGAGGAGGTCACAGGGATAAATGAAAAACATGGTTAATCAAGACTTGTTATAATAATGAATTTTTGAAATTTAATTTAATTATAATTAGAAATACAATAATGTATTATTAATTATACATCCATACATATTATATATATAACAAGTTATCAGGGCTTAAAATATGAAGTTAACAGTCTTTGTTTTCTTTGGTTTGAAATAATTTTCCTAACTTCACTTCTATTTTTCTTAAACCAATAACGTCATGAAAATCAAAATTTTCTGAAGATGATTCGATAAATATAATTTATTAAACAATCTACAATACTGTTATCGTCAAAAATGTCATTAATATGTTTGTCGATATCGTATATTATGTAATATAAAATGTTCAATTATAACTATTTATAATATGTACAGTCCATACTTATTTTTAAATTTTAGGAGGAGTGAGCACGGTTAATCGAGGTTCCACTGTATATATATTTTTTTGTATGGTTTTGGCCCACATATGTTGATTTCGATTTTTAGAAAATCAATTCTTTGCGTAAAAATTCTACTGCTGTGCACATTTACAATCATGTATAAGTAATATATATATATATTATCATTGAAATACTTACGCTAAACGCGGATATCATGATTGTGCCGTGCCAGCAAACATACGATTAACAACGGTTTTTACTCAATTATACAACCATCTGCATTAGCGTCATAACAGTAATATCATATTGAAATCGTTCACATTCTGTAAGTATTTGCATAATGAATTTTTTAAAAATTCGATATAAATTACTAAGAAAATATTCACTTTCGAAACTGATGTTACTTCTTTTATACCTTTCGTTAACGTAATGACTTAACGTTATTAATTACTAGTATTCGGTGATTCAATTTAATATTACAATAACGCAAAAACATGAGGTACAACACTACCGATTTCCACAGAAAAAAAAATTTGATGTATTAATTAGTCAATCAATAATCGTACATTACGTTTTATCAGTGGTCTTATCATGTTTTGTTGTTTTAACCAAATCGTCCAACATGACAGAGACCTTGTATACATTAACATTTTTCGAAGCTCTTTGGCGTTGCTTGCTTATCGCCGCGCAACGTTTTAGTTTTCGATTTGCTTTATATATACGGTTTTACTTATAAACCTCAAGAGACTTAGTAATAAGTACGGCGCGGATTTGTATGTATTTACATATTTGTCGTGAATGATAATATTCGAATGATTCCTTTACAGCAGCGGTCCTCACTAGGATTGTAGAATGGGCCAAATGTAATTTTTGAAAATTATTTGCGGGAGCATACATTTTTAATGATAATAATTAAAAATATAAAAATAAAGACTAATCGTTGGAACTGAATAAATTCATAATCGTAGGTGCCTTCTTATCTGTCCAACTGGAAATTCAATACAAGTTTAAAATAGAAAGATAAAATTTTATATGGATTTTAGAATTAATAGTTTAATTTTAGTGCGGGCCGCGTAGTTGGGACCGCTGCTTTACAGAAATATGTTAGAGGACTATCTGATTATTTTAAGCTATGGTTTATATTACATATTTTACATATTTAATCTAAATTACGTATTTTTACATATTTTACTGATATTAGTTGTGGCTGGTTTATACTGAAGTCGTTGGAAAAAAAGTAAGTGTATATATGTACGGTATCTATAATAAACTAGCTATGTCTATAATAACTATAACTGTGTCTATAAACTAGCCAAGAAAACACTTTAACCACCGTACATATATATTTTGTAGTAGCTTTAATTGATTTATGATTAAAATAGTATTATTTTTTAGAAGAAGAAAACGTCAACACAGATATTGGGCTCGATCACTTTTATCTAGAAGAGTAAACGATGGTGCTGCACAATTGATGAACGATATCCAAAATGACGACATTGGATTGCATGGGGAATCTTCAGTAGTCCACTGCTTATTGGAAACATTACCACCTACAGACATTATCTGGAATAACCAATAAATAATGTATATATATTACTCTAATGTACACTCCGGAAAAACTTAAACTTCTTTAAAATTATTAAATTGATATGTTAATTTAAGAATATGTTATACACAGTGTTGTAAAAAATAATAATATAATGTAGTGTTGTATAATTTATATTTACGTACTTATTTTTTTTTACATATATTGTATTTTTAATTACATATTTGGATAAAATTAAATACATATATATATGTACATATTTTTGAATTTTTAATACATACAAATCCGCACCCTAGTAATAAGTAATAACGTAACTTTTTACAAAGAACACCAAATATGGATTTTAATTACAAAAGCATCCTATTCAGGGTTTTAAGAATAAAAATAGTCTTAAAAAATAATTAGTAAATCGTTGAAAATGTTTTATACGATTTCACAATATCGCATAATTTGTAATTAAAAAAATAAAAATTAATTAACGTGTTACATAAAAAAAATAAATAAATAAGTTATTTTATACGTGAGTACACATTTTATATTGATATTGAATATTTATAAAAAAAATATAGCAATGAATGTCTGTAGCCTGACTTTGGTTTATGTGATGTAGACACCCAATAAAATTAATCAGTTGGTAAGTGGTTTGTAATATAGGAATAATGTTTGTAACACAATTTAAATAATGATGTACTCGAGATAAGTTTAAATAATGAATAATACCAAAAAAGAAATAATATAATGATTCAGGATTTTTTTTTAATTTATTTTCTTATTGATAAAGAGAGAAGGGGCACTAGTTATAATAATCTTTGGACTTTAAAACGCCTGATCAGGATCTTTTTACATGGTTTCATATTTATTGTATATTCATAAGTGTATTTTATAAATTTAGAAACAGAGGGTCAGCTTTGTAATATTAATAAAATAAATAATTACTGTTATAATTTATAAAATTAAAACATAAACTATTGAAAATAGCTATAACAAAATAATTACTCATTTATAAGTGTTTGAAAAATCAAAAGTAAGACAATAACATTGCATTAAATTTATAATTTAAAATTGAATTTTCTCGTACTTTTATTTAGAAACATCTAGTTGTTGCTTAGGTTATTGTGGAAAATTAAAAAGCTCATTTTTATTATGATATAGTGGAACAACTGTTTAAAAACTATTAATTTTGCATTGTCTAGCTCTTAGGTTCAAATTTTTCGAAACATACATGGTTTCCGATTATTTTAAATTGCTTAAAATATATATTTTGAAAGAGCCGCTATAACCAAATCTGATAAAATATTTTATTGATTTTTTTTTGTTTGGAAACTATGTAATTAACAAGATATACATCTTTAGTTTTCGTCAAATCTATTTCAATCATAGTAGTTTTATTAATATATTTTGCATAAGATTAATAATAAACAGCAAGCATATTTTACTATTGGTTATTCTGCTTGCTTTGACAAGAGTTAGGCATATTGAATTCTTTTTTTTTTATTATACAGTAACACAGCACATCAGTATAATTAAATTGTATTTAAGTAATAAAACATTAATATACCATATTTAAGAAGTTCAACATTTTTTAATAATTAATATTTTATTCATATATTGTACATGGTATATACAATTCTGCAATTTGTGTTTAACATTGTTATTTTATAATAATAATTTAAAAATTTCAACAATCATAATAAGGAATTTTATACAAAGTTACAAGATATTATTACAATTTTAATTATTACTTATTAATCATAATCTTACATAAATAATTGAATTTATTTATAACAATACAATGTATTATAAATTTAATTTAGGATTTGAAGTTTATACATAGTTATTTATGCGGAGAATGTAAAACATTGTAAATAACTCGTAAAAGTATAAAAACGAAAACAAAAAAAAAATATATATATTTATAATTTATATAATTATATAAATATAATATAATATATTATATTAATAAATAAATACCAAAGTGAAATTATCTTTAATTTACACTGGGGTAGTTTTTTCATAAGCAGCTAATAACAAACGAGAAGAACCGACTGATGTATAACTTTCACCGCTCGAACGTTGGCTAACCGTACTCATTGGGGTACCAGGCAGTGACACTTTTTCCTTAATTACAAGTTTTAAAGTTTCTTTTAGAATAATTAAATCACAAATACAAACAATAATATAACGGTAATAATACTTACTTGAGATAGTGACGTTTGAGGTTTTTCATTTTGGTGGGAGACTAACATTCGTGCAGCACATTCACCATAACATTCAGCATCTTCTGCACCATGATTTAGTATAACATTAATTTCTTTTTCTAAAAATAAAAAAAACATGTTAATATTTTGTTTAATATTTTAATATTTATCATGTTAATATGAGTAGGTAGGTAAACATACATACACTTTTATATAAATAAATATAAGCTCTTACTTTCAACAACAATGACAGGTTGGGGATGTTCAACTTTCTTTTCAATGCTTTTTTCAGAATCCAACAAAGGAGACATTTTTTCTGTTTCGCTATCTTCATCCTGGGTCTAAGGTTTAACAAGAGTATGCAAATATTATATAATAATAATTTACACATTAAATATGTATTTGCTGTTTATTTATTTTTTTTATTATTAAAAACGAAAACATTAATACAATTATAACATAATATAAAAATATGTTTACCTCATCTTCAGGATTTGCTTTTTCATTTATTACTTTCACTTTATCTTTACATTTAATTAGAACTTTAGGTTTTGTTTCATTATTAGATCCTTTTAATGATTTTTCACTATTAGAAGCAGCCGCCTGTGAACATTCCAATACTTAAATGGATTATCTATGAACAAGATAAATTATTTTTTTTTGTTACATACATTAGAACTTATGGAATTATCACTTGGGCTTAATGATTCACCATTTGAATCTAAACTACAAGATTTTTTTCTTGAAAGCCTGTCTAAACTCATTCTGAAAACAATAATTTCAATCATACGGTAAGAACATAAAATAAAGTAATAGTTCTTTCTATAAAACATCCACCAATAAAACCAATGTTTTTTTATATTTTTATAACTAAGAATTGAAAACGATTATATCTGTCATACTTTGACATTGTGAGTCCAGCACACTGACTATCTGGTGAAGAATCTAGTAAAGGATCACTTGGAACTTTGGCAGCATTACTGTAACGTCGAAAATTTGGACCATTGAGTGCTTCAATTAAAGGAACAGTTTCATAGCCATAAGGAGTACGTAAATCAATCTAAATTTATAAAACAATTATTTTTTTAAACTGTACAATTGACATTTTAAGTTTGAATAATATTACTCTATGATTATTGTCCAACGTCTTTTGTAACGCTTTGATTTGTAAAAGGGCACGGAATGGCACTCGGCATATCGGACAATTATTAGCTTGGTATCGTAAAGAGTCTGCACATGATTGACACAAACACAAATGACGGCATGGCAAGATTAAAGTGTCACGCATATCACTCATACAAATTACACACTCTGAACTACAGTCTTCTAAATCTTCATCACCAGAATCCTTTAAATGTAATTAAATGAGTATAAAATGAAAAAAAATAAAAGACAAGTTACACAAACTTTGAGGTCTGTTGTTTTGTTTTCAATTCCATAGATTTCTTGCAGTAAGTAACATAATCCATCAACAAATAATTTTTGTTTCAATGCTTTTAATATATAAGAACCGTCAGAATATTGTTCAACCACTGCGATTGTGGTATGTGATTGTCGCGTTTCTGAAAAGAATAAAATTAATTGAGTAATTAAAATTTTCAATTTTAATCCCTTACCTTCAGAAGTATCATGAGCCACACAATGTATAGCAATTGGAATAACTTCTTTGTGAAACACGTAGGTTAGATCCTCGGTACTATATATACTAGGATCAAATACGTGCAATGGTTGAACAAATTGTTGATTTGAACCTCTTTTATAATGGTAAACTTCTGATGTCATTGATGAATCACGACTGTTGAATCTATAAAAAATAAAAACAAAACATAATCCTGTGTGTTGGAGTATTGGCACTTAATATTTATACTTACGAAACCCCACTGGGAGTAAATTCTTCAGTGCAGAAATAGTAAATTGTTATTGAGCACGGTGAATCACAGTCAAAAGTAAATTCTATATTGAATTTAGTTTTCCCTTCTCCAGTACGTACAAAACGTAATGATTCTTTTCTAATGTTTACCAAACTTTTTAAAGGTTTAGTTGGTTCTCCAGCCTCAGGTGGTGGATATGGAAACTAAATTGTATACAATAAAAAATGTATTTAAATTTAATGATGTTATTTGATTGCAAACTAAAGCTAAAATTTCATTTTTTATATTATTAATAATGTAAATTATTATTTTATATTTATATCTCTTACAAAACTAGCTTCACATCGAAAATTAAATTTAAAAAGTATATATTTATTACATGAGTTAAATCATTGTTGTAGGTAAGGTACATAGATGGTTGTAAAACATTGCATATAAAAACAATTATCGTTTTAAAAGAATGATTTATAATTTTATGAAAAAATAAAATTTAATCTTACAAAAATCTTAACTAAACAATTAATTAAATGTTATTTTTTAGTAATTAATTAAAGAAAAAAGTGGAATATTTTAATAACAGCTCATGATTTCCAATCTATTTATAATTTTATTTGACATACTTACTGTAGTAGGGCATTTACTAAAAAAATTTAAATCCATATTTTCACCGAATAAATATGCTTCAGGTTGTGGAGTATCGAATTTTTCACCGCCCATGATGAAGTGAGTACTAAAATAGTTCCCTACGAACATGTTTTAAACATATAAATATTTACAAGTATTAAATAATAATTTTATAATATCATGTGGTTTTCAAATATTATTTAATTAAACTGATTGTACTTATGTAGTGTTAATACATAGAAATAATTTGTAAAATAATATTAGTGAAATATGTTCAATGTACATCTCAAGTTTTAAAAATCATTTTGAATAGTAATTATTTTGATAGAAATAATGCATTAATTTGAACTCATATGACATGTATTTATAATATGTTTTCCGAATCACTCATAATGGTCACGTTATATTTCTATTAAGAAAATTGATGCGTTTTATCCATAAATAAAATACGAACTAAACGAGAAACGTAATTGCATTCCAAATTAACTATATTTATACAGATTTGTTACAAACCAGATTTCGGAGGATATTTGTATGCATTATTCGAATTGTTGTCCACCTCTTCGACTCGAGCAATTTGTCGGCTGGCGAATGCGCCCATTTTACACCATACACCGATAGAAGTTTTCCTTCACTCTTCTTCAAATAAATCAAATCAAAAACTCACGACTAACGTTAGGTATTCAACGATAATATTTACATTAACAATATATAATTATAACATACAATTTATTATGTGTTTCATTATAAATGGTCGAATGAACGAAAATTTGGTAAAATACCAAAATACTATTATCAAAATAATGTTGTTATCAATCTAGGTCGAAACCGTCTTCAAACGTGAACAACGTCATCCATTGGATTATAACCATTAATTATTTACTGAGCCGTGAATAACTTTATGTGTATTTATGTTTGCGTTTCACTATCTAATGAGTAGTCCAGCGGGAACGCGTAGTATCGTTATTTATTTACTATAATGTAATTCTTTTGTCTATGGTAGTAACGTAGTTTCTTTTTCTAGTATTCTTCAATTCTTGATGCTCGTTAAGTGTTTTAATAGTTTTTAATAGGTACGTTTTAAAAGAATTTTGTGCCGTGCGAATTTTGTTCATGAAAAATCGGAAACGTTTGTAATATGGAAAACGCTATTACCGTCAACGACGTGGATACAGATTTTTTACCTTTAATTTACGACATTATTAAGAGGTAAAAAACATTACTCGTCAAACGTTGTACGCAAGTCATTATAACCGGTTGTCCGTTCTCTGTTTGTATAGTGGCGAAAGAGAAAATCACGAACCTCAAAAATCATCCCAAGAAGTATCTCAGAAAATACAAGACCTACAAAAAAAAATTGACCAAGCACGAAGTCAGGTAAGGTCCATTCCCTATAGTTGTTGATTACGAACGAAAAAAAAAATGTCGACGGAGTTTAAAAAACGTAAAGTATTTCAAAACCGGCGTAGACGCCCCGCTTCTGAGGATGAAAGCAGCGATGATGAAAGTGTCATCGTTCAGAATGAAAAACGTCATAAGAAATCGAATCCATTGGTACAAAGTACATCTGGTAAAAAATTAAAAGTTTCTAAACCATTAAATGATTCTTCAGACAGTGATCACGAAACTGTTGGTGTTTCGTACCGTTCTAAAATGGACATAGACATGAGTGGACCAAAAGATATGGGTGCGACGGCAACTGTAGAAATTGATACTGAACTTGACAAAGACGCACAAGCTATTTATGAACGTTCATTACAGGTGAACAAAGAACTGAAAGGTAAAGAAGATGACAAAGTGTATAGAGGTTTAGCGAATTATGCTCAATATTATGAGAAAAAAGATACCGCCTTGGGCAATGCGTCCAGTGGAATGGTGCGTAAAGGACCTATAAGAGCACCAACAAATTTACGTTCTACTGTCCGCTGGGACTATCAACCTGACATTTGTAAAGATTACAAAGAAACTGGATTTTGTGGTTTTGGTGACAGCTGTAAATTTTTACATGATCGATCAGATTATAAATTCGGCTGGCAATTAGAGGTAGAATCTAATCAACAGTGCGATTCGGATGACGATGATCCATCAAAGTATGAAATAAAAGATGATGATGACGATTGTATACCATTTAAATGTTTGATTTGCCGTGGGTCTTATGTTGAACCTGTTATGACAAAATGTAAACATTACTTCTGCGAAAAATGTGCTTTAGCTCATTATAAAAAGAGTACTAAATGTTTTGTTTGTGAGAAACAAACTGGAGGATTTTTTGACCCGGCTAAAGCTATAGTAGAAAGACTTAATGCAGCTAATACAGACAAAATACAACAGTGTAGTTCGGATGAAGAATCAAATTAATTACCTCATAATTAACCCAATTAGTATTATATTATACAAATGTTTAAAATTGTTTATTTAGTAAAATCAATTCGTATTTTATATTTTTAGTTTCTCAGAAAATTAAATGTTAAAAAAATATCTAAAACTTCATATAGTAGTTTTTATTCCACAAAAGAAAATATGTTTTGCTATTTTAGATTCGTAAATTACCCGGAGTCCAATACAACAGTGAACAACAGTTGAAAGCTATGGATGATCTTCGGCAATCCTTACAAATGAAAAGACAACTGTTATTAAAATATAGACACATGTATTCATTTGATGTTCCAAAATATTAGGAATGAGTTTAAGTGTACTTACTAAGAATGCATTTTTTGTAATAATTTTAAGAATAAAATAAAATAAATATACATGTGTGTACATAAAAAATATATGTGTATTGGCATTAAAAATGTTCATTATCTTATTTTTTAGAATAGCGGATTTCATTAAACATGTTGTCAGTAATATAAGCATCTTTTTTTTAGAAATATGTATTACAAATGTTGTTAAAGTGTAATATTACATCTAATAAAATATAAATTTTCACTCACACACAAATACTACATGAGCAATGTGAAAAGTGTTATTGAGTATTAAAATCTTAACTTTGCAAACTTAACAGTGCCCTTGTTTTATTTTATTTTTTATATGACTGAAGTAGTATTACTATAGGTTTACAGCTCAAATTAAAAAGAAAAAAATATGTATGTTGTACATTAGTATGTACAGTGCCACAACTTTGTCTATATTGGTAGGTGTACAAACCAATATTGGAGAGCCTATGTACTAATAAACCCTTTAAAAAAAAATGTTCGCTGATAGTATAAATGTACTATGCATTATACCTACTTTATAGTCAATAATATACATTGTACACAAGGGGGTATTCAGAGGGTGGGGTGATATGGGTGTTAGAACACCCTCTATCGGTTGTATTTTGTTATATTTCATCAAACTACGAACTTATTCATTAGACTAAATTTCTATGAAAGTAAGTACTTTATCTGTGTTTTGGAGTATCAGCTTTGAGTCAAAGACTGTGCCTTGAAGTTAACAATGTTTATTCCACTACGAAATGCTAATAATTATAGAAACGACAACTGTCAATTCGAAGACTTAAAATTCAACTAAGTAGGGTAATCATAATATGTAGATACTGTTATATTTATTTTATTCAATGTTATGTTTTTTTAGTATTATGTTATAGTTGTTGTTTTAACATTAGTATTATATATTTTATTTATTAATGTGATTTAGAATATAAAAGTTATTATTTTAGTTATGGTATAAAAGTTTTATACACATACTTAATCATTTTCAGTAATACAATAATTTATATCAATATATGTTATTTGTTAATGTAATACGGTGGGGAAAGAGGTGAAGCGGCCCACTTACCATAAGTCTATTAAATTTTAAAACACCCCGATAAAATGAATCCTGGATACGCCACTGATTGTACAGTACCTATAAATACCTGTATAAATGCTGTTGGGTTAGAGATGTATTAAATTTAAAAATATCAAATCCCAAGGAGGGCGATCCTCCTATCGCCCTCCCCTTATAACTGCCACTGATTAAATATAATTTAGAAAAAAATTACATTATAACTGAATCGTTCAGCTTTGGGTTAATTTTTATGATTTGACAAGGAGACATATGTAGACATACATAGATACATTAGTACATAGAGGTACATATATACATAGAGAGAGAGAGACATACATAGATGGAAATACAAACATAGAGGCATGAATGAATGAATGTCTCTATGTCTCTCTTTGTACTTTTCTCTCTATGTATTTATGCCTCTATGTTTGTATTTCCATCTATGTATGTCTCTCACTCTATGTATGTATGTACATCTATGTAGTATCTCTCTATGTACTTTTCTTTCTATGTATGTGTAAACCTCTATGTATTTTTTTTTCTATGTATGTATATACCCCTATGTATATCTATATATGTCTCTCTCTCTATGTACGAATGTCTCTATGTATCTCTATTTATGTCTCTCTCTATGTACGTATGTACCTCTATGTATTTATCTCTCTATTAACTTTTTTTTTGTTATATCTGAATGTATAATATGCAGTCTATAATTATTTTTTAATAATAAATAATTTTGATATTAATAATATATGTGTGTAAAGCGTGAGAGAACGATGTAACACTACTTCAAAATGATGTTTTATTTATGATATATTTATCATTTTTTTTGTATGTATGTATTAAATAGGTTTTGTGGCCAGTTTTGTTTAAGACGACGGATTTTGCGGACTATAATGGATATACCGTTAAAAAGTTATCGAATTTATTAGATAATTTGTTTCTACAATTACATCGGAAATAACGTCGCGAGTATAAGATGACAATTTATTCGAAATTATACGTATATTCTTATAAAATTTTACGGATTGTTTAATAATATAAGGTTTTCGAAATCTTAAAAATTGATCATGTTTTGACCAAATAGGTGTACCAAATTGTAATTGGACCATCCTTATTTTATTAATTCTTTGTTATCATATATGAAAATATTTTTTTTATCTATTTTATCAATCAGTTATCACAAAACCATGTGTGGGGAGTTGATAGCCAATCAATCCGGCGCATGTGATTTGTAATATTGTAAATGTCGATTACGCACAATTCGGGAAGTAGTTTTAGCATATCTATAAATCATTTTTTAAACACATCTGAATTTTATTGACGAATGGGGTAGTCGGTAGAATTTCCAGCTTGACGTTTAAAAACTAATTTTTATCCCACTATAAAATCGGAAACGCGATGATCCAGCGTGAGTTAATTATTATTAGGTGACTTCTTTTGCTGATTGGTATTTTTAAATCCCTGTGTTTCTTCATTATTCTGCAAAATATGAGACCTTGAATGATTTTGGATTACCCAGGTAAATCACAGGTCGGCGGATGGTATCTTCATTCTGCCTGAGTGTACACATTGTATGCAAAAATTTACATCGTTTCGCTCCATAAGCATTTTGCGGCTATTATTGTACTCCTTAAAAGTAGATGTTAAGTTCTTTAACAAATCTCTTGCTGATCGGACGCATCCTTGATAATGTGGTAATTTTTTTTTTAATTTCGCTTAATATTGAAAAAGCAATCGGATATTCATTTCTTTCGTAAAATCCGTCGAACTACATTAGCATCGAAATCGTCCAGCTCCGAGAATTTCTTATAAATAAACTCTATTTAGTCACGGCACTGAGTACGCAACAAACGGAGGATACCACAGTAATATTTAAAATTGCAATTCAGGAATATTGATAATGAAAAACAGTGATAACTGCTACGTGATAACAAACCGTACGTTGTTTCACCGGAATGATGGTGAAATTACAATTTTGAATTTTTCTAATTTGTGTAGTTTAAATTTTAATCGGTATTCGGTTTGTCTATACGTTTATTTATTTATTTATTTTTGTGTATACCTAATACTTGCCATATATTTTCTTAATTGAAAATAATATAAGTAAAATCATTTAGACCGTATGATATTGATTTTATTTATGAGACTTTTAAACGTAACGTTATTTTCTACAAAAATAATAAAAATCATGCCCAAGAAAAACGTAAAGCAAGTTCAAGGGAAATCAGAAACAGTTCAGACTGGACCAATAACAGTAGACAAATCTGGTGGTATTGTCATGAAAATAAACGCCAAACCTGGAGCTAAAAACAACAATATAACAGGTATAGTTTATTGTATCGAGGAAATATTAACAAATGTTTAAAAATATTACTGTGCTGGTATTAGATGGTGAAATGTTAAATATGATAACAAAACTATTAAGCAATTTATTTTTCCTATGCAAAACCTTTAAATTATACATTTTGGTAGTAATGCAACTACAGTACTGAAATTCTTGTATCGAAAATATTAAATTTTAAACAAAGCTTAATACCTATTTAAGATATTTTCATTTCTTTTAATAAATTAAAATATCGTAAAAAGTAATGTTAAATAATAGTTTGTTCTCGTATTTAAATATGTCAATAAACCATCCTAGATTATATTAAAATTAACAAAATTATAGTGGTGATGTGGAAAATGTATTTCCTATGAATTAATACTCTCTTTCTATCAGACAGAGTGAATAATTCATGGTGTAGCATCCTTTTAATGATCAACTTGCTATACGAATAAATAAATATACGATCAATTCAAAATTAAACTCTTCTCAATATTGTTCACTTTTAATAATGATTGCTAAAGACAAATATCTATATGTACATTTAAAAATATGTATATATGTTGAAATGTATATAATCAATGTAAATTAATATGTTCGAGGTGAAAAATAAATGTGTTTTTAATATAAACTAATAACGAACTTTTTGTATAAAACAATTTTAATGAAATTTAGTATTAGTTTTTGAAGATTTTGATTTGAATTTTTATAATAATTTTATTTTTTTTTTTTCAGATATAAGTTCTGACGGTGTTGGTGTTCAGATAAATGCACCTCCAACTGATGGTGAAGCTAATGCAGAATTGATAAAATATCTTTCAAAAGTGTTGGGTTTGAGAAAAAGTGATTTAACATTAGACAGAGTGAGTTCATTCAGTTTTTTGTTACATTTAAACATTTTATTTTCTTAAATTATTGTTATATTTTGATTTCAAAAAACTATTAAGAATAAATGTTTAAAATTAAAATATTTTATTTATTTATTTTTACTACTGTAATTAATTTTTTTGATTATGTTGAATAAATATAGTTAAAAATACGCAGTTATAAAAAAAATGTTTATAATTTGTATAAATATGTTTTTTAACATAATTACATATGCATTTTAGGGTTCAAGATCGAGAAGTAAAATTCTGATTATACACGAAACGTCATTAGGCATAGCAGGTGTCACTGAAAAAATTAACCAAGAAATTAAGAATAATCATTAATGAATGTGATCGAATTTATAACGATTATTCAAATATATATGTAAGTAAATGTAATAATGTAATTATGTAAATATATTCATTACTACTTGAAATAATTTTTGTGTAGAATGTGTCATTAAAATATGAATGAATGGTTTATTGATAAATTCATAATACAACATATTATGTGTTGTATTGAATTTCAATGTATAATTGTCCAAGTAAGTAATGCATATAACTTAATTAATAATACGTCAATTGCCTTAATATTATTATTAATTATTTGAATTCATTTCGAGTATATCATAATCTAAAATTTTGATGTAAACATTTCCTACACAAACCACTTACCAACTTATTAATTTAATTGTCTGTTGTGTTGTTTAATTGACTATAAAGGTGTTAATTCAACATTTCGTGTTGGATGCAAAATTATTTATCCTTGCAAATACCACATAAATATTGAATCTAATTGATATTACATTATTAAAAAGAAAAAAAAAATCTTTTATAAATTATAATTAAGTATTTTACTTTTAGAGCGTCTTAAACTCTACAGGATTCCCTGCTTTCAAATTTGGTTTTTGTGTGAACTATGTAGATGTTTATAAAAGGTTCATGAACATATTTTGTTTTTGTCAGATTAACCGCCATCCTGGAGTACATTCTTAAATGTATACAATTTTAATATAATACGATAATAGGTATATTGTTTTTATACAAATATCAATAATAATAATAATAATACATTTTATTTGGATTAAATACCAAATATAAATTGAAATAAAATAAAAAAGTGTATTAATATATATAAAAAGTAATCATTTAGATTTTAGATATACACTATATTATATTTGTCATAAATTCGTAATATTATAATACGTATGTCGTATATAAATATTTTTATTATAATTTAACATAAAATTATTCAATTGATATTTAAATATAAAAATAAATAACATATTAAAAAAAAGTGTGCTTATATACTTAAGACAACAGAACAGTTAATACGAAGGTGGTATATAATATATAGGCGGATAAACCGGGTAACTTTAGTGTTCCCACCAACACGTGTTTTATATACGTATAAAGTATAATTATATAATATGAGTTCGAGTATAATAATATAAATTATAACAATTAAACAAATAGGAATATAAAATAATTAGTTTAATGTTGTGGTTAGCAGACTCAAGTACTCAAGACTCAAGACCATGTGAGATACAAGAGAATTCTGGAACCTTTCATTTAACATTTTGAATCGTTCTGATTTCAGTTGGCGTTTTTAAATAAACCGTTCTGATTTTGGTGTATTGGTAGGTAATTTTTGAAACAGATTTTTCTTTTTTTTTTGTAGGAACCGAATTTTCTTTTTCCCCTTTAAAACGATGCGAGGTGTATTTGGCACGATTGGACCAGACATGGAAAAACTGTTTTTTACATTATGAGCGAGTAAGCGTCAAGCGAGAGATACTCAATTTACGATGATATCATTTTATGTGGTGTGTGTACGAATTCATTAAAATATAGCGAATACTTTAACTCGAATAAGCATTGAAATGTTTACGGATTACATCGGCCGTTAATTTAAATATTTATTTTTAGAAATTTGATTTTTTTTATAACGTTAATAATATTTACAACTAAAGGTCCGGGATTTATTATTTTAATTGTTTTGGTGGGCACACGTTTATATATAATAATAATAATAAAAGCGGGGAGTGCGATTTCAACGGCTCATTACAGTGCTATATAAGTGTTAGGCGTAGGTTTAGGTGAACGCGAATTCCATAACGACTTATGGTGGTTCACTAAACAGTTTGCGTTTATTTTCAAGCGTTTTTCACGTCGAATCCCCGGAGTTGATTTGCGGAACGACGAGTGCCAGGAGCCGAGAATTCGTGTTCAGATTTTCGGTTGAAAAAATTAGTATCGCTCGCAAACGGATTAAAGAAATCTGTGGTTCGAATGGTCTACTGTAGATTTTCGGTGAAAAGAGGCCGAAAATCGAATGCACAATCGTGTTCTCTTCGACAACAATCGTTTTTAGAAGAATGTGACGTGCGCGATTTTTCTCATTAGGTCCGATACACGTTTCAGGCAGGAGGCCCGATTTCGGCTCCTGCCCCTCCCCGCTCACGTCGAAAAATCTCAATCGGTGGACGGCGTGAACCGAGTCCACGGATATTGGCGGCGGCGGCGGCGGTGGCGACGATGTCCGTCCAAATCTTCCGGGCCGCCGCCGTTCCCGGACGGCAACTTGAGCTGTTGGTCGTAGTGCGGCGTCGACTGGACCCGTTGCTGGTGGGTCGGATACGGTGGCGCCGGTATTTGCTTGGGCAGTTCGCTGGACGTCACCGACAGCTCGGCCAGACTCCACCGGTGGACGGCGGCCGCCGCCATAGTCGTCGGACTCGCGGCTTGTACACACTGCAGGACGGAGTGCAGGACCAACGCGGTCAGGCAAAAGTGCCCGAACGCCCGCCCCGGTCCGCGGTCTGAACGCGACGAGTAATCCGTTGTCATTTTACTGACATTCTGAAAATAAATAAAGACAGGTTAGGTTGTTACTATATTGTTATTGGTTTTTTGTTATTATTGTTATTTACGGCTGGACAAATGTTTAAAACGCAAACATCATAATATGCGATTGAACACGGTACAAATACGTGCACTAAATTTATTGCGATGAATCGATATGTGTGAATCGATAGACACGCAATTAGACGGATTATAAGCGACAGAGCCGTCCGTATTGGAGCTCAAGTTTCATAGGGTGCAGCCTGGGGGTTCGCATTGAAAAAAAATTTAGTTACATTAAAATATTTGTACGCTATATATATATTAAACAAAAAAATCTTTGAGAAAATGTTATAAATTTTATGGGATTATGTGCTAGCACACGTAGATATACGTTTAACCACCTCTGTCAATGGCGTATTTGGGATTTCTTCGAGGAAGGGAGAGAGATGTCTAAAAAGATGTTCTCCTTCCACTCGAAATATATAAGTAAATAATATCAATTTCTAATAATTACACATACGTGTACATTGTATATAAAAATTTAATTTTCACACATTTACTCGTACAATAAATTTATATCGTTATTTACAAAACGAATTTTAGTCTTTTAGATTTTTTTTTTTTTTTTTTTTTTTTTTTGGCTATTTCGTCGGTTATTTTCTCCAATGTTATTGTGGATAAATAACACTGCAAGCTCATTCAGTTTACTCCGAAATTAAAATAATATTTAAAATTAATTATCGAGTACAAAAAATACATTTTATGATGAGTAGTGAATAGTGAATAATGTACGTAGATTTTCTTAAATATGTTTACAATCTTTTTTAATGTGAAAATGTGCGTTCGGGAATTGAAGATTACAAACGTCACAGTCGTTGTTAATGTTTTCCAATGAAAATATTATTGTTTATTATTACCCAGGTACGTCTGATAAAAAGAACACACACAATCTTAACAATATACATTTATGTTTTAAAAAAGAATCCAAAGGAGAGATGTATCTCCTTTAATCTTTCCCCGCGAATACGTCACTGACCACTGTATTAGGTTATTCGCGTAGTATAAAAGAGATTTATTTCTAATGATTAAAATGTAACTTAAAATATTATCGGGTAATGCTCCGACGTCGTACGGCTTGTTGTTATACAACCGTCAAAAACAAATGTAAAAAAAAAAAAAAAAATTGATTTGTTATTATTAATACAAAAAAAAAAAAAAAAACAACAACAATAAATTACTATAATATAATAAATCGTATACATAATTATTAAAAAATCGACGATTATTCCCTCCGATATAGTTGGTAATTCGTATTTACCTATGTAAAAACGGAAATCACTGTTACATTTTACGCCGCCGGTAAATGTAACGGAATAATATATATGTAGCAATTGGCAAATTCTCTTATTGCAATGTGTACTTCAATACATAAAGTGAATAATTGGGTATACTTGTTAAACGTGAAAAAAAAAAAAAAGAAAACTGTACATCCAAAAATATTACAAACCATCGTGTTAATTATATTATTTATTATAATAATCGAGAAACGAAAGGACAGTGAAATGTATTATAATATTGTATACGTGTGAACGGGAGGAATTATCAATTATTACGCACTATTAAATCGTGTTTCGATAATAATTATTGATTGGAAAAGAGAGTTTTCTTTTACTGGAATATTGGCCAATCTATTGTTGTATGCGACAATTTGGAACGCAGCTCCCCCTCAATAGTGACCGCGTTACCATCAGTTATAATTCGGCTCTCCTATTATATATTATATTCGTATTAATTTATTATTCAATAGGGTGCGTAATATGACGACGGCGTGTTTTATAATAGCGAAGAAAAGAAGTCGAGAGAAAAAAAAAACGATGGAAAACCGTGGACTGTCGCTTTCGTTTAAAAATAAATGTTGTCCTCGTGTTATAATAGAGAAATAGGTACAACAATCGGTGAAAACGAATCGGTAATTCGGTGCAGTGAATTCGAATCGATATAAGTGTAGACGGTCGGCGAATTTCCCTTTCGTGAGTAGAATGTTAAAAAAAAACCACCTCTTCGCGTCGCGACGGAGACATAATATAAAAACGTATAGAAAATATTAAATGTATTATAACGACGACGATATTATTATTATTATTATTATTATTATATTCATATTCACGCGTATACAATGTAATATTGTTCTGCGTGCACGTTCACTCGTTTAATATATAATAATAATATGTGAAACTATATATTATATATACTTTTTTTTTCTTTTTCAATCGCAATACCCATTGTCCCGCAGAGCGCGCGTATAAACGTTTAATGTACATACAGACAGTCTGCGCGTCTGTATTGCCGCGGTAGCGAAATTTCCATTTCGAATGTCCGTTATTATTATCGTTGTTGTCATCCGTTTCATATACGAATTACAATTGGATTTTTATAATAATTTGTATAATATATAATATATATAAAACGTTATTATCGACATTAGTAATTGTAGTGTAAAAAAATATTATATAAAAACGTATCGTGGGGAGATATAAACGCGGTGTCTGACACCAAAACAGAAAGCGTATTTATAAAAATATTCAATACAAATATTTGTTATTATATAATTGCTTATATGTATTCCCGCGTGTGTAAACGAGTCTTATTCTTGCGAAACGTCTTTTTTTGTAAACGCGATTTAATTAAAATTAAATTGCGTAATATATGCACTGCGAGATCGACTATAACAATGCTGATGATGATGATAATAATAATAATAATGTTCATCTATCAAGAATTATTGGCGTATCATACATCAGTATAATAACAGTGTCATACATTTAAGACATTGACACACCGGGGCTGAAAGTAGGCATCGGCACTTTAAATAATAATAATAATAATAAAAAAAAAATAAATATTCTTTTCAAAAGTTTTTTTTTCGGTTCGTTGTATTCACTTACTTATTATGTCCTATTTATTGTATATTGTAAAATATAATATTATATAGAGATAATGTAAATTAAAATTTATAAAGCGCGTTTTTTTCATTTTGAATTGCGTATTAATAATAATCTGTATTCGGACGTGTAGAAAATTTGGAAAAGTCTTTCGAGTCTAATATTATCTATAATAAATCAGTTTTTTCATTGTTTTATAATGATTTTCTTGTTATTACTTTGAGGATTAAAAAAAAATGTACTGCCCTACCTGTCAGCAAGGTAGCTTGCAGTGGTTATTATTATATCGTATTTCGTAGTTGCTTGTGCGCGAGTGGAATATAAATTGAAATCGTAAAAGTAAATTTCGGCAGCGCAAATCAAACACCGTATACACATAGTGTAATCCATATATTATATTTATATATGGTGAAACCTCTGACTAGCGAATACCAGTGGAGTCGAAACAAATGTCCGTTATTGAGAGGTGTTCAGTGCCGAATCTAACCGGACTCATAGGCGACGCAGTTCGGGGGACGTGTCAAAAATAATATATATTGGAATATTGTCAGAATATGTATTTTCTTCGCGGTAAAAATACAAACAATGACAATAATAATAAAAATAAAATAATAATAATAATGAAATGATAATTAAAAATTAAAATTTCAATTCGAATTTTATTATACATTTTCAACAAAAGCGATGATGTGTTTTAAACACATTATATTCCTTAATAGCGCTACTATATAGGATATGTCACCAGGTTTGTATTTATAAGGGGGGGAAGTAATTTATACTGCCCTTAACAACGTTATTATTAGCAAGATGTTTAGATGCTGCGTTTTTTAATTATTATTTATTTACGAAATGTGTGTGTTTTTTTTTTTAGTAAATTATAATAAAATATTGTTTATGAACTGAGTTATGGTTTCTATTTATGTGACTACTATATACAATTTATAAGATGTTGTATTTATTTATAATGCATTTCGAGTGAATTTAATGGTTTAATTCTCCAGGTTTTTCAAATCGAAAAAAAAAAATCTTTTTACATTTCTTTTTTTCTATTTAATTAACTTCTATAGAAATCTTCTGTGAGTCGTTTTTATAAACGAAATACTAGTTACGCCTATTATAAAATGTGGTAGTTAAATGTTTTAAAGCGTGATTTGAACTTCATTATGCCTTGTAGACCCATCATTAATCAGTTAGGTAATGTTTAACAATATTAAAATAATACTCCTATAAATAACCTTATATATAATATAATGTACTGGTTTCCAATATAACAAAGACGTATTATTTTTACCACACACGAAAGTTAAAATTCAAGTTCTGGTGCAAACAGGGTAGACAGAAAGTAAGAAATTTCAGTGTTCTTCTAATCGAGCGACTTTTAATTTTCCTGTATGTGTCAAAACGTTAGAAGAATTAAGTGACCAAAAATAGTTTCGATTTGCAAGCACACCAGTTTTTGTCTACTGCGCCTCTAAAATACTATTTGTGGCCGGCAGCCGTAAATAACATCGCATAATGTTTTACGGAATTCCGAAATGGTAACAAATTATTACTAGGCAATATGATGTGTCATTTCTTTATCGTATTAGGAATTGTCATCATTTCCTGAATTGTCAACATTTCCGGTAATACATGTACGTAATTACTATACACCGAACTACAATACAATACTAACGAACGATTAAAAGAAAAAAAAAATTAATATAAAATTATTGTTTTTTTTTTTTTATTGACTATAATGAATTATTTCGCATAAACCTGCGCAGAATTTCGTATTTTATGTTTTATATTTTTTTCGTTTTCTTCGCGCAATAGAAGACAAATATGTTTCCTCTATCCGTCGTTTAGAAGTGGTTTAAAGCCGACCGCCGAAAAACGGACCTGCCCATCAATCAGAGATAGAGTGGGATAGCGCAGGATTTCAACGGGGTATGAGACCGGCATCCGAAAATTTGTCCGTTCAAGGATCTCTTTGCACGGAGAATACTTAAAAGAAACTGTAATCGTCTAGGTACTAGTAGACTGGAAAACTATTTTGTATACAACTGTTTTAAAGGCGTCATTCAGACGGCGTTATTGAAATCACCGCGACTAGTCGACAACTCGTGACTATGCGCTCATGTCAGTCCCCTCGGTCGTACTCCAGTCGGCCGACTTACTTCGAAATTAATAAATCAATACTTTGTTGTACTATTATTGTATTTATCTTTGTATTGTCAGTTTTATAACGGAAAAACTGAAATGTTGTGATGTCTTGGTCACGAGGTGACACTGATTTTGTCGTATACCGTGTGCGAAGATAACCGACAACTGCAGAAGTTTTGCCTAGTTACTCTGGCAGTTTTCTAGTATATAGGCGATTGAAAATTTTTTTTTTTTTTTTGAGTATCCCCGTATGAGGAGGGGGCCTATAAGTGTCTATTAGAGGTGTTCGGTTTTTTTTTTTCGCTTTTGTTATAAAGAGAGGTTTCTCCGTGTAATGCGACGTAATACGAGAAGTATATAGAATATACATATTACTCACTCAGTACTCGCGTCGGAGAAATCGTAACCGAAAACGATGAGTTTCGCGCGCTGTGCAGACACCGCAGATATACAAGGCGTCCTATTATTATTTTTATTATAAAGCGAGTATCGCGCGCTCTCATTGATAGATAGGAATTTGATATACTTGCAGCCATAGCCGTGCGGCCGGTATACGCTGTGACACGTTGTCATTGCAGCAATCGATTTTCCGCATTTTTACTGTATAAAAAAAAAAAAAAACAAAAAAAATAAAACGCACACCGCCGTGACAAATTTCTGCTGTCTACAATCGCCCGTGTTTCGGCGATACGTTTAAACGTAAGAAAATCATCGTGGCGAACGGGTATCGCGTCGTACAAGGCACCGGTGGGTTCAACGGTTCAGAACCGTGTCCGAAACGCACAAATTATATTCATATATATATATTACCAATTACTTATAATCATCGGAGCTCGGATTTTATAGCGTTAAAAACAGTATTGTAATGTTCGCTGCAGTAATACGAGGTAGAAAAAAAATATCCTAAAAAATATGCTCTACAAATAGGAAAATATAGTCAAAAAAAAAAAAAAAAGATCGCGAATAATAATGTAAGATCATAATATAATTTATAATACTTGCAAATAGATGTTATCGCGGTTTTCTTCTTCTTCTTCTTCTTGTTATTATTAATATTATTATTATTAAGAACACGAAATTCGAGACGAAATAAATCGAATTCAATGGACATTAAAGCGAAAAAACAGCACTGAAACTGGGAAAACAGAAGTAAAAAAAAAAAAAAAAATGTTTGAAATACTACGCAGTTTCGGATTTTATCTAATTGGAATACTTGACGCGTAAAACAAATATATAACTGTTATTTTTATCTGTATTGAATATCAGCAAATGTTATATAGAATCCGAGCTCCAGTTATTATTATTATTATTATTATTATTTGTTGGCATTCCGTCGAGTTTCCATATACTCTTGCAGTATAATAAATAATAATTATTATAGTCTACGCGGCAGAAAAACAGAATACACATACAATATGTGACATTCGAATATTGTCTGATCGCGATCGCGACGTAATGATGTTCTCAATAATATTATTATTTTATATTTAAAATAGTTTACTATTGAATTGCGTGATATGAGTACACGGGAAAAATGCAATTTTCGAATACATTAATATCAACGGATATATCGTTGACGCCGAACGCGCGCGTATTCCAGCATTTGAATAAACTATTCTCTGAAAGTAGCAGAACCCATAATACAATGATAATAAGTCGTATAAGATATGATGATAATAATAATCCGACAATTCCTAACAACTCAAACCGTTATAGCGTTCTTTTTCATCTGCAATTACGAGAAGAATTGAAAACCGCGGGTTTTGAAATCCAATGGTTTAAAACGGCTGTTGCATTATAGTGGACAGACGAATTTGTCTGTTATTAAAAAAAAATAAATACTTTGAATAAGAGATTTTTCTTTTTTTTTTGCTCCGTAACACAAATATTTTACAACGTTTATTATTTGAACTGATTTAAAATATATCGTAAAAGTTTTTGAATCGTTTATTATTTTTATCCGAGTAATAATTTTTATTCGATTATTTATGATTATTTTATACTTCAATACGACGTATATAGTATAATATTAGTCGAATTTTAATAGTCGGTCTTGGACGCGTGGCATTAAAAAAAAAAAATTCCCGTACAATTGCAGAATAATAATTGAAAAAAAAAAACGAAACTATTTAATGGTATTTAAAGTGAAATTAAAATTGTAGTTAAAAGTAATACTGATATTTCAATACAGCCGAGTGCGTGGAATTTGGGAAAAAAACTAATTTTAATAGGAGGAATACGTCACTTTCCTTATAAAGAAATATTCGTGATTTTTCACATAAGTAACTGAACGGGAACAAAATATTCCGTTTTTGGTTGAAACAAGAAGTCTATACGAAAATTCTATATAATATATACATTTTTTTTTTCAATTTTTAACTTACTTTAATTTGGGAGTTTTGGAAGTATGAAATTAATTTAATACTAGAACAAATATGTATGTTAATCGAATTCTTTATTGATATAATACCGATTTGTTAGCCACAAACATATATATATATATATATAGTGCGGGGGGAATACGATAATTTTATTAAAATTAAAAAATTTCAATAAATTCACGAGAACGTATTGTCCAAAGTCGCGTCGTTCAATTTTTGTTTTCAAATACTGCATATTAATAACGTAATAAAATGAATTAACTGCTGTATGGTTAAAACGTTTGGTTCACGGATTGATGCCGGGATTATTTTTTTTTTTTCACTTTTTTATTCGTCAAAACGAAAGAGTCACGACATGTCGAATAGTGAGAGTTTCGTGATTTTACCACGCTCACGTAGTAATGTTGTAAATGAGGCGATGGATGGATTAGCGGTGATGTTTTCCCCGATTTCATAGATAATTTATAATCGACACTTATTATTAAAAATTTGTGCGTTTAATACATAATATTATTAACTGACGGCTATTTTTTTTAAAACGCGCTTTTGTTTTTATTGTTATATTAAAAACTCGGTAAAGACCTAAAACAGGTGTTTGAAATGGAGGATTTTTTAAAATCAAATAGACCGATTCGTAAATGAATAAAAACGATCTAATGTATTATTTATAAAACAAAAAAAATGCCAATACCTCTTATTTTATTTTTATAAGGAAATACGAAAAAAATTGTATGTATTAAAATATATAATTGACTGTTATTTGTTACGGAATTAAAATGTTAAATTGAAAAAAATAAATGCTACGAATGCTAACGTTTTCACGAAGGGCGGTTGATCCTCTCTGCTATATTTCGTAGTAAATTAAAATTTTTAAATCGTCGTGTCCCCTTGATTGATTCATGATATTTTATGTGTTATTTATAATATATTAAATTTTGAATTGATCGATTGCAGTTGAAACGTGTGGTTTTTCTTTTAGTTTGTGATCAATTTTTCGACTGAAAATTAAACACACATAGGTGGTACGTACACATACGTAAAATTATGATGTTCAAAAGGGAACATTTTTGGAATTTCTTAGTATTTTTCTAGAAAATAGAAACTATCGAAAATCCTATAGTTCGATTGCTTGCCGGTAAGAAATTTCATTTATTGTATTCAATCGGGGGAAGGGGGATTATCAAAAACTTAATAATAAAAGCGGTCATATGCTTTTCAAAGATTTATGAATACGCGTAAGCTTATAGTCCAGCGGTCGTCCACCTTGACCAACTGGTATAGCCGTGATAAATATAATATGGGTATGTATTTATAATAGATATAATAACAGACATTAATAAACTATTATTGCATCATAATATAATAACAATATATAAAGAAATATTATATTTTTCAATAATTTAAAAACAATGTCCAGCGCATCCAGAGAAAGTTATTATTATCTTGTACCTATTTTAATATTGAATAATAATAATAATAATAATAATAATAATAATAATAATAATAATAATTTAATGAGCCAAATGTCGAATGGATGTGATATATATATGATTTAAAAAAAAAATCAGTTTTTGTTTTGACGAGTTTGATTTAACCTATCATTTACTTAAATACAGACATGTGTGATATGCATGATCGTATGTACCTTTATACTGTACTTGGTCAACAAGGTAAGTAAGAACATGCAATATAAGATTGAAAAACATCCGTGATAAAACTACGTGACTAGTTTTTAATGGATCAATTATTTAGTTAGCTAGTGAATTGCAATTTTTACCCAATACTATATTATACATGTAATAATAATAATAATAATAGTATAGTAAAGAATGAGTTATATAACCAGGTCAATTACTACATATATTTGAAAATCAGGAGTTGTCTCTATTTATATAGGATTATTATTATTTAATTCTATAACATTAAGACAAATCTAGGTTAGTCGTAAGGCTATACTTAGGCAGGTGACAGGTATGGATACATGTACTATTTAGAAAATTATATAATATTTTAACAGAGTAATATTGATTTTTTTCCTTTTTTTTTTTACGTAAAATACGTACTTACATTTTGAATAAAATTACATTTTTTCGAAATACGATTGGTAAATATCTATAGATAGTACTGACGATTTATATGAATATAAAGACGAGCCACGAGCACTATAGTAGTTAAATCCCAGAACGCAAATTTATACCGAATTTGGATTAAAAATTAATCCATCGTCGTTCAAACGAATATATTGTATTTAATTGTAGCCAAAAAAATAAATAAATAAATACATTTTTCTTTATATTTTACAAATTTAAGAATATCGTATTAAAAAAAATTGTGTTGAGTATAGTAAATACGTAAGATAAGTTACAAATAATCGTAAATATATTTTGTAAAGCGATAATGATCTAGAGGATTTGAATGAACTTTGTTAAAACGAAATTTATAGCTATTATAATATTGTAGCCGAAAGAAATTTTTGATTTTTAGTAAACGCTTCTTTTTTATATTATTTTGAAATTTTTGAACGAGGCAAAACGATTATTTATAATATAATGAATCGAAAGCAACTAAATAAACAGAAATCACTGGTACTAATCAAATAAGAAACTATTTAAAATATTATATTATTCGTTATTAATTTAAATATCTGTACATATACGTATCCAAACTATATACAAAATCATACTTAATTGTTTTTTTTTTTTTTTTGGTTTTACGTTTAATGGGCGATAAGTGTACGCACAATATATTGTGAAAATATTTTTTCTTACCTTAAATTGTAACAAAAATTACAATGTATATATAAAGCTATGAAATTTATTTTATATAGTTATTTGGATAAATTATATTTGAGCATATTTCGTATCAAATAAATCGTGTTTTCATAGACTTTTAGCGTAATATTTTCGGATTAGTAGCAAAAGTGAAATGCTCATATAATAGACATGATCAATGAACGTTCGAAAAAATAATTTTAACGCACGATTTTCAATTGAGATTTCAATCCTATCATGGTTATAATCATTATGTGTATTAGTAGTATATTGCGATATTTGTTTCAAAATTATTACATAAAATAGTGATATAACTCGTTGATTTTTGAAAATATGAATTTTTAAAATATAACGCATCGTAGACATTTATTATTAATAAACAGAACGTTTAAGAACGAAAACGTGCGTCGCTTATTCGCGTACGCGTATCAGAAAATCGCAGTGGTATTTTACGCGAATATAAAAATTTTGCTTTCTAATTCGTTACAAATAGACACGCGCGCGCGCCCACACACACACATACATACATACATTATTTGTATCGTTTGGACGGCGGCAAAAGTAATATAAAATCACTCTAGTGAATATATTTGTGTAATAAAAATGAGTAAAAAAAAAAAAAATTGTTCGTTAAAATATATTTTTCAATTGTATTAATAATAATAATAATAATAATAATAATAATAATAATAATAATAATAATAATAATAATATATGCGCGTGTATCAGTTGTAAATATGAAATTAAAGAGTAAAATATAGAAAAAAATAATTGGGAAAGATCCGCATTATAACTCGTAAACATATATTAAAAAGAAAATTCAACGACCTGATGAACACTCTACAAGACGACTGATAAATAGTAATAATATTATTTCTGGCACATTTATTGTGTTTGGCTATTTAGTGCAGTTATTATTATTATTAATTATTAATCATAACTAATAATTATAATAATAATAATTACTACTAATTGTTTACCAATTTTTACTAATTGATTTGCTAATTGTTTTGCTAATTGGATTGCTAATTGTTTTGCTAATTGGTTTGCTAATTGGTTCGCTAATTGCTTTGCTAATTGCTTCGCTAATTGCTTTGCTAATTGGTTTGCTAATCGCTTCGCTAATTGCTTCTCTAATTGTTTCGCTAATTGCTTTACTAATTGCTTTGCTAATTGCTTCGCTAATTGCTTTGCTAATTGTTTCGCTAATTGCTTTGCTAATTGCTTTGCTAATTGCTTTACTAATTGCTTCGCTAATTGATTTGCTAATTGTTTTGCTAATTTTTTGCTAATTGTTTACTAATTGTTTTGCTAATTGTTTACTAATTTTTAATAATTTTTACTAATTGTTTACAATTTGTTTGCTAATTGCTTTGCTAATTGTTTACTAATTTTTACAAATTTTTACTAATTTTTACTAATTGTTTACAATTTGTATACAATTTGTTTGCTAATTGTTTACTAATTTTTACTAATTTTTACTAATTTGTTTGCTAATTTAATTGTGCTTTGCTAATTGTTTACTAATTTTTACAAATTTTTACTAATTTTTACTAATTGTTTACAATTTGTTTGCTAATTGTTTTGCTAATTGTTTACTAATTTTTACTAATTGTTTAGAATTTGTTTGCTAATTGTTTTACTTATTTTTACTAATTGTTTAGAATTTGTTTGCTAATTGCTTTGCTAATTGTTTACTAATTTTTACTAATTGTTTACAATTTGTTTGCTAATTGCTTTTCTAATTGTTTACTAATTTTTACTAATTTTTACTAATTGTTTACAATTTGTTTGCTAATTGTTTACTAATTTTTGCTAATTTTTTTGCTAATTGTTTACTAATTGTTTTCAATTTGTTTACAATTTGTTTGCTAGTTGTTTTGCTAATTGTTGTGCTAATTTTTTGCTAATTTTCACTAATTTTTACTAATTGATTACAATTTGTTTGCTAATTGTTGTGCTAATTTTTTGCTAATTTTTACTAATTGTTTGCAATTTGTTTGTTAATTGCTTTGCTAATTATTTTGCTAATTGTTTGCTTATTGTTTTCTAATTGTTTGCTTATTATTATTAATTATTATTATTATTCTTGTACTCCTATAAAGTATTTTTCTAATAGCTACATGTAAATATTTTTGTAATTATAAATTTATTTATTATCAAGTTCATTCCAAAATCTATCAAAATCATAATTTATACAATTAATACTTTGAATTAGTGATACCCATTAACCCAACAACAAACTTAATCCACTTTAATGAATTCTTCACTAAAAAATCATTTATTAAAAATTGTATTCTATTATTTTACAATCTATTAATTAAATCAATACAATGATAAGAAGTGTTTCATAAACATTTATGTAAATTATGCAAATGAAATATTTTAAAATTGTTCTTTTTTAATATAATGTTAAAAATTAAAAATTACAACTATTATACAAATAATTTCTTCAAACAATTTAATTAGGTAAAACCAAAAAAAAACAAAAAAATATATATATAAAATAAATAAATACACATATATACATATATATATATATATATATATATACAAAAAATCCTTTAAAATTAACAACTTACCCAAATCCTAACTAATTATTAACTAACTTAATTAAAACTGCATGACAATTGGATAAGAAGTTTCGAAGCCAATCCGTAACAAAGATTTCCTCTTTTGCTTGATTTCAGTTTTACGCACGTCCGAACTGCTGGTAGTGCGGAGTGCAAATGAAATGAACGTGTTTATTATTTTATATGTTACGCAAGTCCAAATTAATTCTATAAATAGAATTTGTATGTGTATTGGTTTATGTTATCGGTGTGCATTTTATCGTTCGTTATAATAAAATAGGAATATTGGTGTACGCGCGATGCATGAGATTATTTTTATCGATAAACTCCTCGGAACAATTTTATTCTCGGAATCATTATTCTTATCTACACGACGACGACGACGAACAAAAAGGGTAGGTTGCAGGTAGCTTGAACTCCGCGGGCCGCCGTGCCGCACAATACGTATTGGCGGTGAATAATTATAATCGTTAATTACTCCACTAAAACGCAACATTTTTGAAAATCCTTTCTTATTGCACGGTGAAAATATGAGAAGAACCTCTATTCCAAATTTCAAGTCCGTACGTTGAGTAGTTTTTGAGATACAGCGATCAGTGAGTCAGTGGTATTTGGATTTTATATGTATAGATAATATCGTTTTAATAAAAATTCAATATGTATATTTTTATACAAGCCGATGAATTTTCTATTCCAAAATTTTTAGACACGTTTTTAAACGTGACGGGCGTGTGTAACTATAAAAACTTTTTAATAGTATTTAAAATGTTCAAAAAAAAGAAGAAAAATAGAGAGGCACATAAAATACTGTTCAATGTTTCACCGAAAAATATTAAATACATTAAAAACATTTTTTAAACATTAAAACAAAATAATTGCGCTGTAATGTTTTTTTCTTTCCGGACCGTAATCGCTCAAGTTTTCGGTTAAATTTAATACGAATAGTATAAATTGTACTAGTATATTTAGGAAAAAAATTTAAGATAATTTAATTTGTTCTTATATGTATAACAGGTACACTATTTTTATAGATTAACTGAGCATGACGATATTATTTCGTCATATGAATGTTAGTTTACGCGTAAAAGTGTTAATAATTTGTATAAAAAGTAAAAAAATTGTATTCGACAATAAAAAAAATTCAAAATAAAATTGTATTTAAAGTGCTTTTATCGAATATTTAAGAATACTATACTCAATATCGGCGATAATGCGTTCGACATTTGTACCTAAACGTTTTTGATTAAAACCGACGTATAAGTCATAACTAGGTATAAAATTTATATGCAACAAAAATCGTAAAATATGCATTTTATTTAGAAAAATATGAAAAAAAAATAAAATAAAATTTCCACACCGATATGAGAAACTAATTGATAAATGATAATTAATAGTTATTTATACTTATAATATATTAATTTATTATTAAATTAAATATTACACGCTGTAATCGTGTGTTGCTTTAAATTGCTTCAAATACGAGTACTAGGTACCGGACTGCTCTATTGAAGCGATGAATGGATTTATATTGATATTAATAATTTTTCGGTATATCACGCGATGTTACTGGAAGCTTATTTGAATGACGAAATTTTTTTAGTATTGATACACGAACGAATTATAATTGTAATTAAGACATTTATTGAATAAAAAATACAATTTAATATTCGTTAGATTTTTCAAAAACTCTAAAAAAAAAAAAAAGAAGAAAATTGGTCTATTTAATCGGGAATAAGAGCCAAATCGTGGACGATGTAACACTGAAAATCAGTCTATTGGGACTTAAAGGGGACGACAAAAAAAAAAAAAACACGTATACGCGTATAAGTCCTATAGCCCTGTAGATTAAAACAATTTAGAAATAAAACATAAAATGTATATTTATCCGAAATAGTTCAAATCGAATTATCCATAGGTGCGTTACACGTGTGAAACTGCGTAAAACGTATAAATAATATTTACAATAGCCGAATGAATATTCGTGTTCAATTTAATCGTACGCGTTCCTAACCTACTCAAGATATCGTTATACGCGAATTTGTAAAAACAGATACGATTATTGTTTTTTTTTTCTAATATGCCGTGAACGTATGCTTGCTAAAATAATATTTTCTACATAATATATTTATCGCGCGTGTAAAATAATAATAATAATAATAATAATAATAATAATAATATGTTACGTACCTGCGATTTTACGACGAAACGAAACATTTAAATATGCTTCATTTAAATATGTAAAAATTTTAAATTAATATAACACGAAATGTATACATGTATATTAATTGGATTTACGTCATACGGATTTATATAAGAGGATTTTATCTTCTTTCGTCAAATTTCCCTTTATTTATTATTATTTTTCATTTAAACTGCATCACGCACTACTATAATTGAGCGTATACGTGTGGTATTGTCGATCCCGATATTAAAAATTTTATCCGGATTTCAGCGTACCGATCGTTTCTAAATATTAAATATACAACACACGTGTAAATAATATAATATTATATTCGTATAAAGACAAACGCGGACGTTATTAGCGAATGTGGCAGGCCGCGAGGGAAATGAGACCGTCCGAGAATGGCGTTCGAAGCATGACTGATATGCGTTAGCGTGGTCACGATATAAACATCTGCAGGTGTGTGTGTGTGTGTATAGTGTTGTGTACCTTTTAATCTAGTTCGCGCGAAACGCCACTTCCCCCGCAACTGTTTAAAAAAAAAAAATAATAATAAAAAATTATTATTATCATTACGTATTTTATAAATATATAGCGCGTATATCACGAGTTTGTAATAGTAAAAAAAAAAAAAAAATAATAATAATAATAATAATCGTTCACGTTTCTCAGCCACCATCAGTGGTCCAGCGCTACAGTTACCTATATTCTAGTTTCTCGCATATACGTGTATACTATTAATATATATATTCAGGGCCGCATTTAATGAATATCGGTTCCTGAGGGGTTCCATGCAGTTCAGTCCCAACAAACATAAATAACTTTCCATAGAAAAAAAATACGAATTATTACGTACTCTATTGAATACTCGTCAGTCCTTAATTAATTCTCATAAAAGTGACAAAATTAAAAATTACATAAAACGTTTCGTTCAATTGTTTAATAATTGAAATTGTGGAATTTCAAATTTTAAAACTATATATATATATATAAGATATGTTTTCAGCAATTTTATTTAAAATAAAATATTACACAATATTGTTATAATTCTCGTATTACGTTATAATATGCGATTTGTGGATAAATAATAGAACTTAAATTTTGTAAAATGATTGATGAGTGTTGGTAGCAAATATAGACGAGGGGTCAACACTTGATACTGCCATTGGGTTCCAAATTACGATATAATGATTTATTAATTTGACAATTTATATTTATGAATTATGAATTATAATTTTGTTTAATATTTACCTATGTAATTGAATAACAGACATGTATATAAATATGTGTAAAATTATTGTTATTGCATTTTATGATAATTCGCAAAAAACGTTGAGTTTATGTTCACATTTGTTTTTTTAAATTTTACATTCACCCCAGTAATACTGGGGGAATTAAATTTTCTATTAGACTTCAAAGTAACTGTTGAATATGAGTTTTTTTTCTCATGTAACACGGTCGATATTCCTACACCTTAAATACCAAACGCGTATTGGGTCGTTATGAATGATAATAGTTATAAGCAAGAAAAATAAATGCGTTTATAATTTAATTTTCAGATCAGATAATGTCGAGTGTCAAACAAGCGCTAGGGCATTTCTACCTACAGCAGAATAGGAAAATACCATTATGAACATATGGTTGTTATAACAGTCATGTAGCATTTTGCCGCTTGACTGCTATTTCAGTTGCACACCTACAGCAGTTAATAATCATGAGTGTTATAGCAGTCGCTGTTCTTCCGTGTGTTTGTTAAGTCTTTGTTCGAACATTATTTTATTATATTTATAATATTTGAAGATTAAAAACAACGATTACTATAATATAATGTGTTGTGTTCAAGAAAAACGACGATTGTTCATCAAAAAAGGAAAACGTATCAAAGTTCCGAAATAAGGTTGCCCGTTAGACAAAATGCCCGTGAAAATATATTTGTAGATAGCTGCAGATGATAAAGTGATGACAAAGAGAAAGATGGATCTATACATATAACGTAGTTTGTCCGAAATATACGAGGACTCATAGAATTGACAAGAGTTAACAACGTAGCTGAATCATTTTTACCAAATAAGGAAGGGTGAATTTGCGGTTTGTCTGGGATCATCAATTCGTGTTGTTGGCCGCGAGAAGGCAGCGATATCTCGGAAAACAGTCCTAATAAGAATGATCAGATAAGAGTGCATAGACTATAGAGAACCAAACTAGGATTTTTTTTATAGTTTTTGGTGTTCATGCTCCAAGAATACGCTTCTTATATATTACAAGAATTTTACCGCAATGTGTTATAAACCTAGGTCCTATAGGTATATAAAATTAATAATAATAATAATAATTTATAATATGTATTGCAGTATACCCGGGAATAGAAATGAAATCATCTACTTCGTGTAAGCTTTAAATAATATAATTTACGCAGATTTACAATTTTTCATTATTTAAAATATAAAACAAATTTATGGATTGTTTATAGTGTGTCGTATGGCATAGACCGTGGCGGAAAAAAAGCGGAAAACTAAGACGTATTGGTTAATTTATTATCCGAAATATTTGAAAGTTATCGATTTAAATAATATATAAACCATATCTCAGAAAACAAGTGATACAAGGATATCATAAATATATGTATCTATGTTAGTACTTAGTAGTATTTACGGGAAAGAGCCGAAATCGATCGGACTTTATAAATGCCCCGGGCACATCGTGAATTGCCCAAAGCATTTTGGTAAAACGTCATATTTCGGTTTGTACTCCCCCTCGAACTGACCTAGATGTAAACAAGGTCATTTGAGCAAATCTGTAGCATATGGAAACCTGAGTATTTTGTAGTAAATACACATTTTATTATTATATAATAATAGGAAACTTATATTATAGTACAATTAATCTGCAATACATGAAAGTTTGAATATTTTACAGGATATAATACAGTTAATTGCATAAAATAAATAAAATTAATGTAAACAGTCATGAACAAATGATTGTAAGAATAATAGTGGAAAAATGCATTTAGATACCGATGTTAATTTTTAAAAAGTATTATCTTTTCTTTGCAGTTCATGAAAAAATAATAAAACGTAAATAATATTATTAGTACGAATATTATAATTATTTTTACAAGTCTACCTAAATATTATTATCGTGTTAGTATAGTCATTGGATGTGATATTTTTATTAGTTATTAGTAGGCTTAGATTTTATAGCATTAAAATGTAATGAAAATGCGCCATAATATGACGTGGAAGACCTAAAAACATGTCCTAAAATCAGCGAAAATAGCATGAAAAAATTTGTTTTTGAAAAAAAAAAATGTTTTATTATAATTATAGAGTATAGGGAACTGATTGGCGAGTGAAGGTCCGTGGGCACATTCAATGACATCGCGTTGGCTTAATACCTAAAAACGATTATTACATGAAACATGCAATGAAAAGGAAGTGTGGTTATTTTTCTTGTCTTCTTAAGTGTCATTCAAATGTTTATAAAAAATACAAAATAAAACAAATTTAATGCATATTAACAAAACCAAGCACTAAAACTTAGAAAATAGCATTAAAATTCCAGTGTTTAAAACATTAAAAAATTTGAAATATACAATTTTATAGTTAGAACCCATTTATGCATTTATTCATTGCCGCATAAAACAAATTTTTTGTCTTTTCTGCTTTCTTTTTGTCTGTAGTCTATATTCTATAATACGCAATTAGCAACATTTACAAAAATATACAAATATAACAATATTTTCACATTTTCGCAATTCGGTTTTGGAACCCAAAATAATAATTATATATATATATTTAATTCTTCGAAAATTGCAATATTGTACAATAAAATAAAATACAATTTTAGCACATTTTTTAATACTTACGGAAATACATTTATATTTATAAAAAAAATGTAATACATATTTAGTTTTTTCAAATATTAAATTATATATAAATATTATAGTATTATACCTAATCATACAAACTTGAAATTGATAAAAAAAATCATTCATAAAGCGTATAGTTTACTATTATTAAGATGATGATGATCATCATCATTTATAATCATTTATCGAAATCATCATTATCATATTTTGCTGTTATATAAATAATGTAATAATGCACACGGCATAGCAGCATCCAATTTATTGTAATATTTTAATTTTTATATATTTATTATAACCGCGAATCCGTGTTGATTTTATTAATCATTTAAAAAAAAAACATTAAATTTAAAGTCAATAACTAATAATTACTATATAATCTATATATATATATATAATTGTGGGAATTTATTTAATTCCTGGTGGTGTATCTCATTCGACTCATTTTATTCAACAAAAAAAAAAAACACAATTATAACTTTACAAATAATTATGTATAAAGTACAATAAAAAAAAAAACCGTTATTTAAAACCATTTCTATTATTGTTATTTTTTAACCATTAATTATTAATTTTATGACAATAGATAAGTGTGGGACATATTATGTGAATAAATGAGGATATTCGATTTCTGTTACCAAAATAGTAATACAGGATTTTCATTGTATTTCGAAGGTTAGTCGTAATGTATTATAAAATATACTATATAAATTTAAGCTTTGTGCGCAGAAAGCAGAAGTATATTGTAAAATCTAAATTCATTTTAGTAAAATTCACAGTAAGAACTATTTTTGTCACAAAATAACAACTATAATTGATATACATTATACATAGTGCAGTTTATTGTAAAAAAAAAACAATAAAAATCACAATTATATGTGTTATAATTTATATTTACGACATATAAATGTCGGTATACATCACTTATGTGAAAATTACTCCATAATAATATAATAATATTTATTTATCGTTTTTATTATATTATTTTTGGTATAGATTTGAAAATTGTTTTCGACCAAATTAAACGATAATAGCTGATAATCAACGAAACACTACAATAATAGTATTATGTATTTATCAATTTATATAATAATATATTACGTTGTATTCTGTAAGTAAATATATAAATATATTTATATATTATTAATATAATTTTATATAGAAACATCTGATAATATCGTTCCTATACCGTCTCATATTAAACAGTTGTAGCATAAATGCTTACAATATTTTTTACGCGAAATTCTCTGAATATCTCGATCGCCAGACATATTATTATATCGTGACCAAAAAATACATGTTTTCCATTCAAAAACGTTTTTAAACTCGTTAAGGTAATTCTAAAAAAAAAAAATCATGAAAAACTCGCGGTTAAATAATAAGTATACAATAATAATAATAATAATAATAATAAATTAATAACATTCGTACCCAAGAACGAATTAAAGGATGGTTTCTGTATGTGTACATTCCATAAATTACGAGTCGTCATAAAATTCTTCATACATCTATCCTATAGTATTACGAAATAAAAATGTACTTAACATTGAGACAAAATTTCAAAAAAGAAAAAAATGAAAGAACACATTTACGGTATAGCAACAGATTTGAAGTACTCATTACGTGTGGCAATGAACCAACAAAACGTAATATTATATATTACGCAGGAATGTAAATTATAACTAAAATAAAACCAGAGAAGATAGTATTACTTAGTGTTATAACAACTATATGATATTTAAATATTGTATCCTTGAGTTTAATGTTTGAATTGATGCTGTGTACATTTAATGTACCATGTGGGTGCGATAGTTTGTCGGGAAAATATAACGTTAATATATTAAAAAACGAACGTGTATAGCATTATAAATGTAGTTTTTTTTTATTGTGTTTTTTTATGTAACACTAGATGAAGAAAAAAAACAAAAGTTTTCTGATGTACCATTATAATATATTTGCATTCGAACAACAAAACTGCATGATTGTTTTTCAGACACATTTTCGGTATACTATCCTTACAATCGAAATATTCAATATTTCTTTGTCGACAATGCTTTGTTCTATGAATTTTACCTTCTTACTATATAATTTATTTAGGTCTAATCCTAAACAAAATTATACTTCTAAATAGTAGAAGACACGTTAAAATAACGGAAAGATTCCGTCATTTCTAATAAAACTTTATGTTTTCTGTAATTAAATTTTAATCAGTTTCACTAGACGATTGTCAACTAGAAATAAAACGTTTATGATAATAGGGTAGGTACAATTTTTGTTGAAAAAAAAGCAAAAGGAAGAAAATGATTGTGCGTACATCTTAATTTATTAGATAGGAAAAGTTACGGTGCTCTTTTATACTCTATAAAAAGATATAAAAAATACGAAATAAAGTTTTGTAATTAATTTCAAAAGAATCAAGAAACATTTTTCAAATTATTAGATAAATTAAGGCACAATAAAATAAAAATTAAAAATTTTGTATTACTGCCCAATACGACGGAAACCAATAGCAACAATTTATAAATATAATATAAACAAATTGTAACGAGTAAACCGAAATGTTAATAAACTGTTCAATTCATTCGTGACTTTAGCGTGAACGCATCGCAAATATTTTGTAAAATATTCGTTCAACGAAAATAAATATGCATACTGCAGTAAGGAGATTTCTGTCTGTGGCCAGAACGTGCAAGAGGACGGTGTGGTCGTGCGCGAAAAGCGTACGACAGACCATATTGCAGTGTTCGTGCTTGAAAGGAAACAAGGAACAGGACGACGATACGATGACCGTAACGTCGACCGAAGAACAGGTTATCGATTCGCAAGAAGGGATCGAGAACCGAACAAATTCTTCGGCAATGGTCCGTCGTCAAGTTCTTCCAGTCACGGCGGATTGCACTTCAGATGTGGTTTTCGAAGAAAAGCCAAAGGTAAACTGAGTATTGCTTTACTCAATTCGTGTATAATAAAGTAAAATATAGAAATATAGAACATTCGGACTGATATCGTAGTCCGTAGCTCGTGTCCGGGCAGCGATGAATTATAAGATGTACGGTGCACAACCGTGGACGAATCTATAACTAAAATCGTGATTTCCAAATAAATTCTGAGCAATTGAACTCGGTCGTGACACATACAACTTTTCTATAATATATCAATATATGATCTTTATTTATTCGTTTTGTTATTCAACTATAATACGTATAGTGAGTCGTTCTGTTAAGAACGTATTCACATTATTTATATTAGTGTATATTAATGGAAGGAATTGTTTGTTTTCCATTCAACACAGAAAAACAAAAGAGCTAAGAAGACCAGACGTAATAAGAAAGAGTCGGGAGTGGACACTTATGTGGAATTAATGCCGGAGGAAAAGCCACAGAAGACCGAGGAAGCGAATAGCCGTGATGCGGAGACCCTGGCAGAATCGGTGTCACTTACGGCACCGAATCGTAGATCGCATTCCGCCACAGAGAACGAAGCGGAAGCGTGCAAAGGCCAGGTAATAATAATTATTATTGTATTCTAATAAGCAATTAGAATACAATTATATAGAATATGACAAACTTAGTGTTTTTTGTTATAAGGATGTATTTAGTTATTTTACTGATGTATGAATTATGTGCTTTTGTAAATAGGAAGAGAAGAAAGCGAAGAGTGTTCGGCGGAAACGGTGTAAATCCAATGTGGATTCACTGCTACCCACAGATGAAATATTGCAGAATATCCCGTCGTATTCGTCGAAACTTGCTGAAAGTTCCGCTACAAAAAACGAAAAGGAGGTACCCAAAAGCCGAACTAATGTCACGGGTGCAAAACAACCGAAAAACGATGTAGAGGTCTCGCCAAATTGCGATAGAACCAATGAAAAACCACGAGAACAACCGCGTATACAGTGTGGTACGTTGGAAGTAAGTGCATAAACGAGGATTACCGTAAACGCCATAAAATAATCTATACAATGTAATGTTGAAAAGGTTGTTTATTAATTTTTAAAAATATTTAAAAAAATTAGAAGTCAGCTATTGCAAAACGCAATACTGCAGACGACGGAGAGAACAAGGCGGCGATCAAGCGAAAAGCGGTAAACGTCAAGCTAGAGTCGGACAAAAAAATCGAACCGAACAAGGCCGAGAAGACGTGCGTTCCGAGGACAGCTGTGGGAAAAACAGACGTAGCTGTTACTTATGCCGGGGTGGCGAAAAAGCGTTCACATTACATGAATGAGGTACCCGTTTAAATTGAACGTAACAGATAAATAAATTCCAAATATTTTCTATATAATTTCGTATTAACAGGAATTAAATATAAAGGCCACATCGATTTTAAATAAGATTTCACGAGGAAACGCGGTCAAATCAACAGAGAAGTTCAAAAATTTGCCGATCGATACAATTGAATGTTTAGAGAGCATTACCACATTAGTTCTTGAAAAGGTAATTAGTAAAAGCGTATTTTCATATATATATTTATTTATTATATATACTATTTAAAGGCGATCGAAAAACAATGTTTCGCGCCCCTTTATGCGGCCTTGTGTTCAGCTATGCAATCTGTGCTGATAACATGTCCTGATAGTAAGAGAATCGTAACGTTCAAAGCGTTAATTCTCGGAAAATGTCAGGAGGTTTTCGAAGCGGACAAATTGTATCGTACTGAGACCTCCGCGAAAGAACTCGCGAAAATCAAATCGTGCATAAATCCGGTAATTTATATACAATACGATACTTTCATATATTATAGAAACTAACGATTTTCAAATTTTAAACGTACAATTTTTTTATATAAGAGTCACATTTTCCATCACGAATTGTGCAAATCGACTAAAACTGGGTATTCCCATATTCAGCTGTGTATTTTTTATTATAATTTATAATAATTCTTAGTCGATTTATTTTTAATTTGAAGTTCAGATTACTTTAATAAATCAATTTATTACATCACCATGCCATAAAATATTTTCTATATATAATTTAGGAGAAAAAAGTAGAACTTCAGTTAGAATACGACAAAAATAAAAGAAGAATGGATAAACGTTCAATGGGAAATTGCCGGTATATATATACATAATTTTAGAATAAAAATTCTATTTGTAATTTATAATTAATTAATTTTTTAGGTTCATTGGCGAGTTGTTTAAGGAACGTGTTGTCTCGACCAATATTATACTGTACTGTATCGCGAACTTGATCGACCAACGGTCGGAACAACCGCTAGAATCTTTGTGCAATTTATTAATGATTGTCGGAGAAGAATTGGAACGAGTAAGATTATATTTAATAATATTTTTGGTGGAACTTTAAGGAATTCAAATTATATTTTAAAAATTATTCAAATTTCGGCGTAATACGATGGTTTTTCGATTTAAATTTTTGACCTTATCAATACTTTTGTAAATAATATCTATGAATTATTAATACAATACGTTTTGCTCGCGTATATTCTAAAATGTTCACTAAAATTTTAATTAAATCGGTATTATTTATATTGACACGAATATAATTTTTGCAGTGTACCAGTCTGAAAAGAACTTTTAAAAAGTTGAATGCTTTAACGTCTGATAAATGTGTCTCGACTAGAATGAGATCCATGATCCGAGACGTTATCGACTTGCGAAGGAACAGGTGGTCACGAGTCGTCAAGACGCGGAAGACTTAACCTAATAGATTAGTTTTCCGATACCGAAATTCGGTTGCAATAAATGTAATTACATGTGACACGTGGAAATTGCAATATATTAAATAATAAAAGTAGATGTTTTTAAATTTACTTAATAATTAACTATTGAATAATTAAATTATGAATACACACATTCATTTTCATTGATTTTGATTTTTTCGAAATATAAATCGAAATATAATATATTATTAAATAAATTATAGTTACAGTTTTAAATTACTAAATAATATTTGATTATTTAATATTAATAAATTAAATTATCTCCCAGCCCGTTTGCTAAAGAATAAACCACTTTTTGTCCGGTTGGCATCCAATAAATATTTTGAAAGAACAGTAGAACCAAAATGAATGTATTATTTTATGCCTATATCTTTTATCATTAATATCATGTTTTCCCCAAAATTATTAAAAATGCCTTTAAATTACTGGACATTTTTGTTTATTAGTTAGGCCTATGCGCATTGTCTAAAATAGTGATAAGTTATAAATAAATGATTGACACGGTAAACAGTTTGAGGGTTATTCGAATTGTCTTTGCTAAATGCTCTTGTAGAAAATAATGTTATAAGTTTATTTTTCATGTATCGGTATAAGGAAAACATTTACGCTGTCTAAAAAACCATCACGATCTATGTATAATTGTCAGGGAAACAGTAGTAAGAAACAGAGTGTCGGTGTAGAGAATCCCCCAAGAACTCGGTTTGATTTTCATTATTGCGTTGTGTGTCCAATCGCCGCCACCTTCGTTATTTTGTCTCGGATTCCGAATTACTGCTTATTCCGTATGCGTTTAAAAGAAATAAATGTTTTTTACTGGTTAAAACACGTACGCGTATTAAATATAATCATACGATATCGTATATCACGCAATACACCGTGTGTCTTCGTGCAATGTCCTATTCGATTGTGCCGTAGAATGAATGAAGTTTATTAAGTTTTCGATTCGAACGATTTTTACTGCGCTGTCTTTGCGAGAGTAATAAATCACAGCGTACACCGTGCATAATAATAACGGTGGGGCCGCTCGGTTGGTAGCTGCTGATCGGATGCTGCCACATGCATCTCATTTACAACACAACAGCGCGTTGCGTTGATTTAAACGCATGTCGCGCGATATTTTCACCCTGTAGATTTATGTGAGACCGGTTGCGAAAATAACGAAAACAAACAATGAACTGAAACTAGAGCAACGCACGCAATTACATTACATATTTTATTGTTGGTCGGTACGAGAGAGTTGTGGCGGCGGTGGCGGAGCGCATGAAAAGGAAATATAAATTGTACTCGGCGTTTTGAATATTTTTCGTACACATACTCGTACGTACGCGTTGCGCGCCGACCGGTTATTTCTTCTCACCTCATTTTCCGTCTACCAAACGCGCGTGTTCTCGTATACAATACAGAAATACGAAGAACGTTTTACTTCTACGCTTTCGACATTATTTTAAACGGGCATATTATTATCATCATCATCATCATCATCGTTTTATATCACATATTTCGTTGTCCCCAAAACATGGATTGTCTAACGGTTGAAACTTTTTCGCCAGTCTTTTTCTTTCTCTAGCGATAATTTCTCCCGTGCATACACGATATTTTTCTATGGCGTTCAGTTCCGTTTACGATCCGTATGCGTATAAGAAATTATAATTTCCTCCCGAACCATATCGGTTTATAATATTATATTCATATCTTACAAGACGTAATATTTTGATACGTAATATTGTGCAAATACAATGATGTGGCTATGGCAATTGTCGACATTTTTCGCGAAAACGCGAAACAATTTAAACGGTGTGCTTCGTTACGGTGCCCGATTAAGTTTTTGGAGGCCCTTAGACAATTCGAATCTCGGGTCACCTATAAATATTCCTCTAATTGTTTGTGTCAAATATGTAATTTTACCAGCTAATAATTTAAAAAATATTATTTTAACAAATAACCTTTTTGAAATCATCGACAAAAATTAATATACGTTTTATGAAATTTTTAAAAATTATAATTGTTTTTTTTTGTACTTAAAACTAGTACTCATGAAATTTGTTTCATTTTCGCAACATTATGTTTGTAAGGAACCAGGGCCGGATTTAGGGGGGGGCCAGGGGGGCCCCGGGCCCCGGGTCTCCACAAAATGAGGGCCTCCACTTAATGGGATTTTTTTGCAACCAAGTATAAAACACAATATAATATTTGCAAAATAAATTTAAATCACAAATTGAATAGAATTGTTCAATCATTTATATAGTAAAATTAAAGTAATTTAAAATCGATTATTATGACTTGTAGAGTAGGATAAGCGATAAGCAATAAGGTATGGTTTTCAATTTTGAGCAAAACAGTTATAAATAAATGCATATAACTTGTATAGCAAGCCGCCTGACCGCTGTTGTAGATAAATACGTGTAAATGTTAATATATTATTAAATTAAATTAACTTATAATAATTTATTAAATATATGTTATCGAAATACAATATATACTTTTAAGGTGGGCCCAGGGCCCCACATTCCTAAATCCGGCCCTGATTATAGTCCGCAAAATCCGTCGTCTTAAACAAAACTGGCCACAAAACCTATTTAATACATACATACAAAAAAAATTGATAAATAAATCATAAATAAAACATCATTTTGAAGTAGAGTTACATCGTTCTCTCACGCTTTGCACACATATATTAATATCAAAATTATTTATTATTAAAATATAATTATAGACTGCATATTATACATTCAGATATAACAAAAAAAAAAGCAAATAGAGATAAATACATAGAGGTACATACGTACATAGAGAGAGACATAAATAGAGATACATAGAGACATTCGTACATAGAGAGAGACATATATAGATATACATAGAGACATTCGTACATAGAGGTATACACATACATAGAAAGAAAAATACATAGAGGGAAAAACAAACATAGAGTCATTAATACATAGAGAGAAAAGTACATAGAGACATTCATACATAGAGGTATATAAATACATAGAAAGAAAATACATAGAGGGAAATACAAACATAGAGTCATAAATACATAGAGAGAAACGTACATAGAGGTATATACATACATAGAAAGAAAATACATAGAGGTTTATACATACATAGAAAGAAAAGTACATAGAGAGATACTACATAGATGTACATACATACATAGAGTGAGAGACATACATAGATGGAAATACAAACATAGAGGCATAAATACATAGAGAGAAAAGTACAAAGAGAGACATAGAGACATTCATTCATTCATGCCTCTATGTTTGTATTTCCATCTATGAATGTCTCTCTATGTATATATTTACCTCTATGTACTAATGTCTCTATGTATGTCTATAAATGTCTCTCTCTATGTACATATGTATCTCTATGTGCGTATCTATCTATGCATTTTTTTTCTATGTATGTATGCACTTCTATGTATTTTTCACTATATGTATGTATGAATGTCCCTATGTATCTCTATGTGCAGTTATTACTCTAGGCCATTACGTTGTTTTTTTTGTATTTTTTGCTTTTGTAATATAGTTTTGTCTGCGGGCGCCGGGCAACCCCTGCCCAATTTTTTAAAAATATTCTGAGCTAACCTATGTAATTATTTGTCTTAATTTTTAGATATTATTTTAATTTTCTCTATATGCCACACTAAGAACACATAGCCAGTTGCTGTGCAACTCATTACCTATTTCACTAAGTGGTTTATATGTCATAAGTAGAACAGAATAAGCACTAAATTTTATACAAATAAAGACTATAAAGGGAAGTCACTTTCTGAAATGTATCAAAATTAAAAAAAAAAAAAAATGTTTTGTCATAGTTTACTACTTTCTTCTTTATGGGGTTAAAAAGGCCGTTTTTTGTTTTTAACATTTTTCTATAAACGTTTATATTTTTAATTTTTTACAGTTTTGTTTTTTAATAAATCTAACTGCTTTTTTAATAGTTAAATAAAAAACCGGGCTTCATAGCTCACGTGGAAAAAATATTAAGCGCTACATTAAAAAAAAAAGTTGAAATCTTTCAAAAGAACTCAAAAGTTCTTTTGAGTTTTATAGTTTATATAGTTTATATTTAACATTCTTTATTAAATATTTTCTATAACTTAAGTTCAACTAGAAAAATTTCCGTTTATATGTCAGAATTTATACTCTGTAATTGCGGGTTACATAAAAAAAGAAGAAGCGTAAGTAAAAATATAGGTTTTAATAAATGTTTTTTTTGTATTTTAATTTTGTAAATAGTATTAAGATAAAAAAAATAAATAAATAGAAGCCAGTCAGTTTGGGAGCGGTTTGACTTCTAAAAACCATCTCCTCGGCACGCCTCTGCGAATGTAATTTATCGGACTATATGAGTGTAGATCAGCGACGAAAACAAGTTTTATTTTGAATAAACGCGGTCTCGTCAAAGTCATATTATAATGTTTTACTATTATTATTATTTTTTTACTTTTATATCTTTTTCTTTTACATAACAGATTCGTTCGGCAGCTTCTACTTACGTCATCTCGTACGGTAGATACCTGATTGTAGGTATATACTGAACGTTTTTAATGAATGTCCGAAAAACGGAAACAAAATATGTTTTCAGTTTTAACCGAGTCAAATAGAATGATTATAGTAGAACGTACGCTTTTGACTGCAGGACGATCGGGCTTTTACGGTTTTTATTTATTTTTAGTCCGCTTTTTAAATGCGAACCAGAGCGGATTTTTTGAAAACAAAAAAAAAAAAAAAATGTCAAACAGACCGGGGAACCGGACCAAATTTTCTCTTTACACTGAACCGGCGGACTGGACATCGCGTAATATATTCGTGGTAAAACGTTTCTCTTTTAAACCGGACCGAACCGAACAATCAATACGGGATTTGAAATGCATTTTTTTTTCATCGTCAGTTATGTTGGACTACACGCACGCGCGCCACAAACACTTTAGAATCCGTTTTTTTTTTTCATTCCTTCGAATCCGGATTGGGCAGAACACTACGAGGTTTGTGTATCATAATACGGTGTGCACGTGTGCCAGGTGTTCTCTTACGGGATCGAAACGTTTATTACGAACAGTGAACAACGTAATATTATGAATTATTTACGCGTAAAAATATATTATTATACAGTCGTACGCGTGATATATATATTATATATATATATATACATAAACCCACGAGTGTCGCGTACATGTCGTTGTCGTTATAAACGCGAATGTTTCGCCAAAGCGAATAATAAATACGTTCACACGGCGGTGCGTTCACTTTTATTTCGACCACATCGACACGCGCGTTTTTGTTTCTTTACAGCGAGCATATAGATATCTATAAGCCAAAAATCGCGCATTAATTCACTGGCATCGCCAAGAATCGTGATTCGCGTATACGCACACGATATTGCATAATATAATAATAATAATAATAATAATTATTATTATTATTATTATTATTATTATTATTATAGGGTATAAGAAAATAAACCGAGCGAAAATAAATTAGATATATATATATATATATATTTTGTTTTTAATGTTTATAATTTACGATATTCGAAACGTGAAATGGAAATAGTCTATCTAACACTATAACTATTATATGCGACTCGAACACGTAATTCGAATATTTCACGTTATTTTTTCATCTTTAACCGCACATACATAAGTATTTACACGTCGTACATACGGGTTTCTATACGCGAAACCAAGAATCGCAATATAGCCAGGGCTATTTCCTTCCATAGGTTATTCACTACGTCGTATACGCAGTGTACTCTAATGATTTTTTTTTTTTTTAATATCATAGGTAGACACGAGCCAATTTTACCCATACGTTGATCCAGGTTTGTATTAAATGAAATCTACTATTCATAAAAACCGTATACAATAAAGATCAACGCGGAAAAATTTTTCAGCGAGTCGTTTTCGTTTTGCAATATTATTTGGTGATTGTTTCATTAAAAATCGAATTTAAAAAAAAAATAATACAAATTTAATAAATGAATAAAATATTTTTATTCCGAAAGTTCCTACGAATGTCTCCCCCACCCCTACTAACAGATAAAAATGGTATTATCTAAGGCGCTGTGTACACATATAATTATTAGACGTTTGGCTGTTTTTCGCCCGTGTTCGGAGCGACGGTGGATCTTGGTACTAGTCTAGCCGTTTCTCGGTTCCTGAGTGCTGATTCCTGGGCCGAAGGATCGACGTTCGAAGTGGCTCGCAGCTGCAACCACCTGGGCCTTGTGTACGGTTGCGACGACGACGATACGTCCGGCAGATCTACACCGTAATCCTCCGACGGATAGTATCGAATAGTCCTCGGCAACGCGATCGCGTTCATCCTGTTTCTCCGGGGCGGTACGTCGATCGTGGCATCGTTCCGGTACCTATTACTGGAACTCCTGGAGAAAAAAATAATCGATACATAACAAGGCGTCTCGCGGAGATTTCCCGAATTCTTTACATTTCGCCCTAATCAATTGTGTTTTAAATTTCGTTTTATTCTTTCATTTTTATTTTTTTTAATTAAGAATCAAAAAAAAAAAAAATTAAAATTAATTTTTTTTATAAAATTTTAATTTTTAATTAAAATTCTATTAGGGTTTTTCTATCGTATATCGTTTAGCGTAATTTATTATTACGTAAATTTTTTAAGCGACGGAGGCCGTCGAATTGCTGTTATTACTTTTAAAACCATGTCGGTTCAACTATAACATACTGCACTCGGGCCAGAAAATAAATTATATAATAACATTGTACGCACTAATCGCACCGTGTCGGAATACGGACAATGTAGTAAATAAACGACGCGTTTGAACTGCGCGCATTATCCACTTATTATTTCTTACAAAACGCTGAAAGAAATTTATAAAACAAACATTAAACAAGTATATTTTTCTCGGTTTAAAGCGTAAAACGTGGCCGTTTAAGATTGATGAAATCGCCGTTTTCGCGTTATGGTAATCTGCAGTTAAACATGGGCGATCGCAGATCTAGTTGGCACGAGGAGCAGTACGGTTTGTTTTTGAATTTTTAACATTTTATAAAATCATAGTAATGTAAATGAAAAAATTTGACATTAATTTTCTACAAATCCAAATGCAGACATTAATTAAAACGTTAAGCCATTAATCGTCTTTCAGCCGGAGTGCAAGTGTTTTTACGATATCGTCAATATATTAATTGCACGCCAATAATTCTCTTGTTCAATGAACATATTTTCATAGCGGTCCTAACCAGACCCAGTTCTTTGCAGTGACATATTAAACATATTATTTTCAATCGCCCCCTCATCCCTTATTGTCTTTACAGCGCTCACGTATTATCGTTCCCCACCGGACTCCATTAAATGTTCATCACATTCATTTTATTCTGTCATGCTCGATCATCTTACGAGAATTCCACGTTTATTATTAATCAACGATATTACAATAAATCGTTAAATCTTCGCGGTATAAATTTACCTGATTGCGCCGTCGACGTAATCGTAATTGCGGTCGACGTACTCCAGAGCCGAATAAGGTTCCGGCGATTCGTACGCGTTGTTCGCCAAAATGCGGTTCCGCGCCGAATGAGATCTCGGGCCGCCGCCGTAACCGTTATTGCGATCGACTAGGACCGCGGCGGACGACGGCGATCTGTACCGCGAGTGTCCGTCGCCCAGACCGTAATCGCGGAGAATTTGACTTATCACTTCGCCGCCGGGATAGAACTCGCTGTTGGCGTCCATCTCCAGCCAAGTGGGATTTATGTAACGGTTTATCTGTCCGCCGACCGCGGTGACCACGACCGCCAGCGTTATTATCGTCGAAATCGACACGAACTGAAAGTGTATCGAATACAATATAATTAACAATTTGTTTAATTGGAAATTTCAGTTTTCGTTATTGTTATTGCTACTGTCATAGTTATTGCTATCGTCTTCACCGTCATCGCTGTTACTGTTATTGTTGTTGTTTTACGTATTTTATTAATCTTGTACAGATATTGTAATTAATTAATATACTGAAATCGTTACGTTAATAAAACGCGTTTCCGCAATATGTAATGTTGTTTGAAATACGGCGCCGATTTCGAAATTGGTTATTGGTTGTTTCACATACTCTTCGTGCATTATTCTAAGTCTGTTTTTTTCCCCTAAAATTGTTTTTATTTTATCCGTTTTAGTGACAAATTACAAAGGAAAAAATTTTTTTTTAGTCCAATTAATCAATTTAGTTTCTTTTGCGTGAAGTGAAACAGAATCACATCTAACGTCTGGATTATTTGTCACATCGCCATTCCTGTTCCTACATTTCAGCAGGAGTTGGTTGAAACGCGCAGCGTAGTTTTTATTATTTGAATAATAATAAAATTAGCGAAGAGGTGCTTGATGATTTATCGATCAACGGGATAAAAATGAGTATAGTATTTTAATATTACAATATTTTCGATTATGTCTGTGTTTAACGGATAGCGTTTTGTGATCTTTCCTCACGTTTTATTCACCGTCACCCACTCATCATTCACAGTCACAAAACTATAATATGCCCAACGTGAACCACTTTTTCTTCTCTCTTTGCCAACATTTCAAAATACTTAGCGTACTGCTTTCTGTTTCACTTTTCTATATATTATCATTTCCAAATGTATCGACTGTTTATTATTTTGACATCGTAACACGCGGATCGCGTAGTTTTATTATAATTTTACGTTACAATTTTAAGTTAACTTCAACACGAATAATAATAATAATAATAATAATAATAATAATGAAATCCTCTTATTGACTTAATTACAATCATTAATTGTGCTAACTTCACTAGATTTAATTAAAGGGCAACTCGTTTTAAGTAAAAAAAAAACAACATTATTCACATTTAATACGAATATTTTTACTATAACGCAACAGTTTTATTTAATCTGTTAATAAAATAAATAGAAATTTGCTAATATTATATTATATTTTGTTAATCGTTTGTAACGCGAAAAACGAATAAATAAATAATTATAATTTCATATAATTAATAAAAAAAACTAACAAATAAAATTACTAAAACAGTGTCGTACACCACGGCAATTTTGGCAACTCATTTTTAAATTCTTTTTATTTTAAAACTTGCCCGAAAATGTTCGCGTGAACTAAGTTCATTACATTAATCTATTATAAATAGTTCAACGAGAACAATATTTGAATGTTCAATGTTGTGCGAATTATGCATAATTTATTGTTATGTTTTAAAAAATGAGATGAACGCGTAATATATTTTCCGTAAAACAGAATTGTATAATTCAAGAACGACGAACAAAAGGCAAAATAACAATGGAGTATTTAAAAAAAAAGAGACGTAAATTAATTAAATATAATCTTCTTACCGAATAAATCGTCAGCGATGAGTCGGTCATCGTTTATCTTTCGAGCAAACAACTTGATTTGTCTTCACACGAAACCTTCAGACGTCTGTCGTTACGTTGCACTTCTCTCTCTCTATATATATGATTTTTTTTCAGACAAAATAATCCATATAAAACAAAACACATATTGATATGTTAATTCAATCATTTATCCGTGACAAACCGTATTACACGATGTACTGGACACATATGAGGAACATAAGGTCGTGATGCGGTTTCGTATTTTTGTCCGATGACGGACAACGATGAAAACGTAATTCAAATATTGGCCCATATATACAAAGATAATTTTTTTCATTTAAATGTTGACGAATTTATAAAGAGTTCGTTTTTGTTTTAACACTCGGAAAATAATGCAGTTCAAAACCGCCGAGTAACCTTCGGTTTAAGAGGACAACGCATTTATTTTAATATTATTATTTACTGCATACGACAGCGTTATTTATTTATTGTTTTTTTATAGATTTTTAATATCAAACATGACATCTTTTACATTAATTTTGTATTTTAATAAAAAAGAAAGTATTTTAATATCCTTTAATTCTGTAATAATATATCTTGAAAATAGACCTACGAATTTTGATACTCGACGTTTGGGAAATTCGTTCAGAAAAGTCAGTATTATGTAGATTGCAGATTTTTATCGATCATCCTGTCTTAGTATGCTTACCATACTATCTTACTGTACTAACGTATCATAATGGTCTATCGATCTACTTCTACAACCAATATTTATACAAGTTTTGCGATTCGTATATATTTAGTTCCGAATAAATAATAATAATAATAATAAAGTGATCTAAGTTAGGAAATCTTTAGATATTATCATTACTCCAAAATTTCTATTAAAACATATTAAATCAAAGCCGGATTTACTAAATATGTAGCTAGTGACAATTTTTTTTCAACTAGTACATAATTCTTATAGGAATTTGAGCAGAATATATATATATTATACTAGCTTTTAGTAGTAAATAATAGTAAAACAATAAAGTATAGAGTATTTGGTGCAGACTTTTTTTTTTGAACTGTGCTTGACCAGCTTATTTAGAAAGCTTTCAGTGTATTCCTCGTCCAGACGCGTCTAAAAAAAAAAAATGCTTTTCTTACTTGATAGAACAATTAATATGACTCGGTCATGTACGTTTAATTGTTGTGTTCAATATACATACATTCAGTTATACTCATAATAAAATTAGATTATACACACGGCACACGTGTATATAGAAGATTAATAATTTCAATTACAAATAATTGATAACACTAGTGTGTAATATAATAGTATATTTTATAATAAACCCTGATTCCCTGATGACATTACGGAATCTTAATAATACAAAAGCGTACGTCAATATCTATCAACAAACATATTAAATAAAAACTATTTTATAATAATAGTTATCAATAAAATATGCGTATGAACAAATTGTGTGAGAGAAAAAAAACGGTGTACGATAAATAACTATAACTACACGTGACCAAAAGTATTATCTACTAGTATAGAAATTATTTAAGTATGTAAAACATGACTTACGTAATTAATCACCTAAAAATATTCATTCAAACAATACTACATTTTGTTATGTTTAAAATTGTTTCTAGCAATTTAAATAATAAAAGCTGTTTTGAAACGTCAACGATGTTTCTTTAAATAAATAAAGTAATATGTTTTACGAATAAAAATAAAGCGAAGGCAGATGTTTCTTTTGAGTGAAACAAGATTTCGGAGATACTACAGATGTTATATATATATATATATATATATATATATAATAGGTTGTGAATAGAAAAACAGCAAATGCTATTCAAGCGTTCATAATGATCGCATTGTAGCTCTGAAACGATGGAATTAACTATGTATGAAATCAGTATAAAAGACCACTAAAATTATCATTAATTGTTTTACGGTCTACAGCGTTTTAAATTCTAAACAGAGCCGAAGAAGAGCAATTGATTTTACGGTAAAGTGTTTCCGGTTTTTTCCAAACATATTTTTATCCAAATTCTTTTTCGTGAAAATCCAACAAGGTCGGTTAAATGTACACACTATAAACCAACAAATATGTACCAACTCCGTTGTGTCTTATTTTAGGTACACTCTCACTTTCAGATTGTAATTCGTGTTATTTTAATATTATTTTTAAAAACAGCGAATCTTTTTCATGAGGTTCGTACAACTAAATCCTACAGGGGCCAATTTTCCTGGATTTCTAACAAAACTGTACAATTCTGATGCATCTACGTCGTTTTGATTTGGCAGTGTATATTTTTATCTCGCGAAAATATTCGGCGAGATACATGCCCGATTTAGTTACGGAGACGATACGGTTTCGCAACTCGTAATAATTACGGTTTATGTTTATTATTTTACCGTTGATCTTGTCAAATGTCGGAATAAGGAAAAAAGAATGTGTTTTTTTTTTTTTAGTAAATTATTAAACCGAATCAACTTATAAAATGCCACTTCAATATTGTGGTCGAATCGGGTCGTCTACATAAACGTGTTAGTAAATTAGACGATATTTGGGGTTGAATTCACTTACGCACATATACGTATGCAGTGGGGTTTTCAACGGAAATTCTATCATGTCCAATGAACAAAATACGCGTGATATTTAAATAATCTATTTTAGTTTATTTAGTTTAAATCGTAATTTATATATTTCGTGTATCACTGGTTTTTTTTTTGTCTGTTTTTTGAAAATAAATATTTTAACCAAAAATGCGTGTCCAAATATTACATTAAGTTTCAATTATTATTTTCGACACGCGAGTTACACGCACAGTTATTACGTATTAATTAATATTAACTAACATAATTATTATTATACAAACAAAGTAAAACGATTTAACAGTTTTTTTTTTCCCAATCAACGAATATTTACTCAACAACCAATTTTTCTTAATAATTATACCTATTAATTATCACAGATTTTGAAAATTCAATACGAATATTGAATTTAATGTGCGTTGGCGTTGGCCGAGTCAAACAAATATTACTAAAAATAACATAATTCCGCGGTATATAATATTATAATGTACGAGTGAAACAGAAATGTCGGTTACATTTGTAATATGTTGGTAATTATGCTATTATTGATACAAATCATGAATTTAAATATAATTTATTTATATACCAAGTGATCCACGGATGTCCGGTTTATTTTACGCTTGCGCGGTTGTAAAAAAAAAAAACGTTCCCTTTAATTATTACACTCAACACTATATTGTGAGGAGAGAGAAAAATAAAAAAAGGATCGCGTGGACCACTCGTAAATACACGCTAAAATTAATATCACAAAATATATTACAATTGACGGAAATTTAAAAAAAAAATGTAATGAAATTATATAGTCATATAGTTAATGCGAGTACAAGTTTTTAATACGAATAATTGGATATCGACAATGTAGATGAAGTTTTGTTTAATTGTACGTCGATTTTACTGTATTCGTCATCGACCTGTAAACAAAATAAATAATACGTTACGATTCGAAATAATTTTTCTAATACAATCAATATTCAAATACAATAATTACATTGTAAACGCGTTATTTAATCTGTAATTTAGATTTTACATACATCCTGTTTGTTATATTAAATTAAACTTTTTAGTGTTTTCGATTTGCTCGAAATTAAATTAGTGCGAACAAGCGTTTTTTTTCTTTTTTACATCGCACGATTCGTTTATTTATATAGTTAATAATCGCTATACAGAAGACATTTATAAAAATATATTAAAATGCTAACAAAATTTTTTTTTTTTTACAAGTATTTATAATTTAATAAATTTAAGAGGTTATAATAAGAACATTATTAGAATCGATTATTATTATGGAATCACCTTAATATATGCATTATTATATTTCAGTGCTTGAAATGAATGATTGATGTTTCAAAAAGTATAGTAAAACCTTAGGAATTAATGACTTTAGTAATATTTAAAATTAAAAAAACATAAATAAACATAATTTAAAAAATTTGGGCACTCAAAATTAAAAAGAATAAATAATTTATCGATTATTCCATAGCATAAATTAAATATTATATTTGTGGTAGGTTTTTGATTTAATGGGACTTTAAGGACTACTCCGGCAAAAAAAATCCTCTTTCATTTATCTTGATCTTCGTAAATATTTGTGGAATTTAAAGAATATTACAAATTCTGTTATTTACACAAGATGCATTTATAAATTTGTAGGTATTATATGAAATTTATTTTTATACCATTTGTGAATAAGATCGTATCTCTTGATAATCGCAAATGAGTTCTATTGAACACTTAAGTTTTGCATCGATATTTTGTCCTGCAATCGGCACAGTCAAATTAAACTTAACCATAGGATTGTTTATAGAATCCACGGTGTTGACTAATCCAGAAGCCACGATCGGAGATGCTTTGCCAGTTACCAAATGGACATTGATAAATAGACCGTGCTGAAATAGAAAAATATTTTTGTCAAACAATCCATTAATTCGTAAAGAAGAAAAAAAAAGATGTTTTACCTTTGCAACAAAATGTAAAAGTTCTGCACTACTATTACTGCGGTAGAAGCAACTACAGTTGAAATCGGCGGTCCAGGCTAAACGACTGGGTGAGTACGCAATATCCTCTTGATCTTTAAAACCCCAAGTGAGGAAAATGATTGGATCCGATTGTATGGATCTAATGCATATAAACAAATAGAACACAAGTGTCTCGATGCTTCGTTATAATCGATTTCTTTTTTAACCACATACCTTAAATGTTGGATACTTTCCGTTGAAAAGTTTAAAGTGTTAATATTAATTTCCAGCTGCGCTAAATTCTCTTCAACTCTAGTTGTGTTCTAAAACAGTTAAAGTTTAATTAATTTAATGATATTTTAATTTTTAATTTCATCGTTCTATGTAGATCATCTATTGTATAAACGAATTTATGACACGTTTGGAATAAATTAATACCTCATTATATATTATATTTTAAATTAAAGATATTTATCGGTTGATAAATATATATTATATTTGTCATCAAAAATAAATTAAGTACAAAAATTTATTACTAATTATTGTTTATTAAAATAACTATTTGAAATAACAAAATTTTTTAGGTAATATTAATATAATAAGTATATCTATGTGTTTAATACGTATAAAATATACATATAATTGTTTTATTCATGTTCAAGTATAACGATCATTTTAATACTATAAATAACTTATTACTAAAAAAAATAAAATAAATGTCTTTGTATATCAATACATAACATACCTCATTTTTAATCGTGGTGTCCATGATTAAATTAACCGTTGGTTTTTTGGGCCACTGTTCTTGATTAAACATTGTTTGCCTTTTAACTATCTGATCTTTGAACACAATCAAAACTCTTAAAATATCGTTTACCGCTTCTTCGAACTCTTTATTCTCCACAATGATTTCGGTTCTTTTCTGAATAGAACATACGGCTTTTTCTATAATTTCCAAAGTAACCATGAGCGGATCAGATACATCCAATGCAGTGATATCCGTAAATAAATTCACGAAGACTTTTATAAATTGTGTTGCTGATTTTACATCACGGTCCGCTTGGTCTACCTAAAATTCAGAATCAATCGCATCCATTTTTTTAAAATATAAATTAAGATGTATATTATTATTGTATACCTTCTCTTTTAGCATTGTATTTAAATACGACTGTGAGTTCAAAGTCTGATTGATTTTCACTTGCTCTTGTTGAAGTTCTTGAATATGGTTTTTCAATCTAAGAATAATATTTTAACGGTGAACATGCATTCAAACTTACTGTACGCGTTATGATAAACGCGATTCGGTAGCGCATATATTCTAAAATGTAAAACATTTTATACCTTTTGTCTTCCGAATCCAATTGTTGATGGACTGTTGTAAGATCTTCACTCTCGTTTACTTTTGAAACAGTAGCGTTCGTCTGTCGATGTTAAATTTTTTACACAATATATTTTAAAATTATATAAATAATTACAACGTGTTATGTGCTTACTTTGAGCTTTTCTTTTAAATCGTCATTTTCTCGACGAATATTATCAATGTCCTTATACGTGTTTGAAATTTCGTTTTCTTTTATTTCCAATATTTTAGACAATTCCAAGTGTTGATTCTGTAATAAAACCCCTTAATGTAGCTCATCTTTGATTTCAAACATATTTTTATTCAATTATACTTTCAAGCATTCAATCTCGTCTTTGTAATTAGATAATTTGATTTCGTTTTCATTTATAGTTCCTTTTAACTCTGCAATATATTTGCTATTGTCTTCCATTTGTTTCATAAGTCCCGCTCGAGAATCTGAAAAATTTTCTTCCAATTCTTTCAACTAAAAATAACACAAATAACGAACATAATATAAATACGCATTTATATTCGCACATATTATTCTTATGTATTTATACGGAGATTGTCAAATAACATTGAAAGTGAGCTTAAAAAAACAGAACAGAATTGTAATTTATCACCGTTGACTGTGCAGTAGACTTTCTCTCGTGTCTAAAATTGATTTGATTACTTTACTTTCAATGACGGAAATTATTTGAATAGAATAAGAATAGACAAAAATAAGAAGGGAAAGAACTAGGTCTTCTTCCGCTGTAGTCAAAACTGTTTTAGAAAATCGCTCTCGGAATGTGTAAACAAAATTACACGAAATTTAATTAGGGCAATTGCATTTAAATAGAGGAAATGCAAATGAGATCGTGACTCCTTGGCTTCTTATTATAATACACATATTTTTCTCACTAAAAATAAAATTCACTACTCTGATTTTTCTCCTTCCTTCAAAACTATTTCTTCTTAGTTTTAGTATCGTAAATAATACCAGTTTCCTTCGTTTCCCATTATCACTCGGTTTCACTTTTTATTCTACTTATTTTACAGGTTTCATAATTTATCCATAGTGTAAAATAATTGGTTTATTCTTCGTCGTCGTTCATGTCAGATATCATAATCGTCTCTCAGCTCATTTCTTCTAACTATTATAAAATGTTTCTCCTTAATGTTCCATCCACGATGATCCTAGAAATGTGATTCTTTCCATCTTAATTTCCATTGTCCTACCCTTTTATATAAGCCACAAGAGTTTACCAACCTGTTTTATTTTTATCGTATCCCTTTTGTTTTTCCATTAATTTTTCATTCCTCAGATTTTTTTTTTTATTATATTTATTATTATTGTTTTACAGTATTGAAAGGCATTTTTTTCATTTTATTTTTTGTAATTCACTTGTAATAATAATAATAATAATAATAATAATGATTATTATTATTATTATTACATTGTTAATATTACTTAATTCTGTTAGGTAAATTATTTCTAATTGTTGTGTAGTATACTTAATTTTATTCTCTAATAAAAAAAATCATACATTTACTTAAAAAAAACAATAATAATTTATCAAATAGAAAAAATGTTTTTGGTTATATATAATATATATATATATATATATATTACCGAACCGATAAGAAAAATGTTGTTACTTGCATTTGTATATTATTATACTAAATAAGAGCATGAAATAATTATTGAATTATTATTACCTTTAAACCATTATTCTGATGTTGCGGTTTGGATGTAAGCTGAAGAAGTTTCTGGTTGTGTTCTTTGAGTGATGACTTCTCTTTCTAATTGAATAATGTTCAATAAATATAATGTATTTAAAGTGCCAAAAATAAATATATAAAAAATAGTTGTATTGTATAATATTGTTAGGTCTAAATTACTTGTAAATCGCGAATTTGTTCTTCCAACGCTTTATTCGTTTCTTTATAAGCATTGAACTGTGTTTTTAAATCGTTTAAGTTGTGTTTTTCATTAACGAATTCTTCTTTCAATTTATCTAAATAATGTGCACATATTTTACATAAAAATAAGTTACAATTACTCAATAACAAATGATAGACAATACCATGTTCATCGCGTTCTTTTCTTAACAGTTCATTTACACTCATTAAATTTTGTTCAAAAGCTTCACATTGTGCTCGCAAAGATTCCATTTCAATCTCCATAGTTTTGATTGCTCTGTGAGATTGTATCAGTTCAATATTCTCTTTACATTTACTTTTATTTTCTACTAAGCTGCCTTCACTATCAAACGATTCTGTGCTTTCAAATTTCTAAAATACATACACGTATTAGACATGTACTTTGATATTTGTTTATATTCTTAATAATAATAATAATAATAATAATAAAAAAATGTTAAAGGCAAAAGTAGGAAATCCGGCCATTATATTATAGAATGCTCAAAACATAACGATACTGGTAGCAGTGACGGATTTAAGGGAGGAGAGAGCAATAAATCGATCATCCTCTCCTTTAGGTCGTGTTTAAAAACAACAAATAAACAAACAAAAATAAGGTGTTTTGTTTAAATTGCGAATGATACCGACCATTAACCCACTCACCTCTAATTGAACTGTCTCTAAACATAGCATTCAGTTTATAATTCCAAAAGTACAATTATAGTTGTTAAATTATCTTAAATAGTATTTTTATTATTGTAAACGAAAATGTATGTCTTATTTACGAGTATATTATTAAATGTTTTAAAAATAAACTATAATTAGTATTTAATTACATATGTGTTAGATCATTTATTATAACATACACCACTTTGATATTTCTATAATGCAACATATTATTGATGAGCGTAGAATTATTGCTAATCTTTGCATTGTTTACATTTGCGAATTATTTAATCTGAGTAGTTGGATTGTTCGACCACAATCTCAAAATACGTAATAATAACAACATATACGTACTTTATTAACAATCATATGAAATTTACTTTTTTTTTCTTCAAATTTTCAAATCCATAATAATAATAATAAAAATAATATGTAAAAAGAAACCATGTTTATTTTGTTATTGTCCTCGATAAATTCGAAAACTGTACTAAACTGATTTTGATTGTGGTTTTCGCCATTATTTAAAGAATCACAAGGATAAGGTTACATGTAATATGCTATGTGTATTATATTTTATTAATAAAATCCGTTTATCCCATTCATTACTTAGTGATGAATCTAATAGACGTCTACTAGTTATATACTGTTGCTGAGACAAAGCGAAACGTGGTCAGTGTTATGTGTGGTAAAATCGAGAGATATGTATAGAATAAGATTGTAAAACTATAAAACTTTGAAAAATCATATTATACTTTTAATGCCTGTGTATGGTAGCGTAAATGTTGTTAAATATTTATATTATTTCACTATACTTTATATAATTACAAGTAAATACCGGACTCGCGGTAACAGTTCATTAAGTATACAAATTTTATGCATAGGCATAAGCAACGCCTAAATCAAAGTCAAATTTAAACAGAAAGGCAGTCTAAACCCGTCGATTAGCAGGTATATGTTACGAAACATAATGAAACAGAAAAAAAACATCGACATTGTATATCTCTTAAGTACGTATAGAAACGTCAATTCGACGAAAGCGGTTGGAGCAAGTGATCATGAATAAATATGATTACAGCTCGATTTGATTTCTCATATATAATTCTAAAATTGAATATGAAAACAAAAATAAAGACATTCAAATTGTCAAGATGAATAAAACTCAGGTAACTTTATATTTTAAATTATTATATCACCGCAATGACCTCAGCATTATTACTATGTATTCGAAAATTTCCCTATAATATGAGTATCACGCGAACAACGACAAACTTTCGATGCAATCGTTTATATAGTGTTGATAGTATTTTTGTATATTACGCATTTATTATGACTGACTTAAACAATCACGTAATGGGAACTAAATAAAGCATGATCGAGAGAAAAACCAAAGACACTGCTGGGACTCGGAGAATCTAGTTAAGAAAAATTGTAAATTGTTAGGAGTACAAAATAGAGAAAAGTTATAGTAGCCTTACATAAAGAAAAAATGGCTGGGAATAAGTTAAAAAGAAAAACAAATATTTGACCGCCTAATGATTGACAATTTATGCATACAAAATATTAATTATATTATGCATGTGTAATTTATTATATTATCATAATTTAAATTTTACTCGGATTGTTTTAACCAGCGATTTCCAACCCATTTGACTTCACGGCACATCGATTCCAACCTATATTTAGCCGTGACACACTTCACACTGACTAATATTTATTTTTATGTATTTGTTTTATTAATAATAGGCTTTTACCGTATTAAATATTAAAGCAATTGTATATCAGTAAATTACTAGTGAACAATTTAAAATGGTGGTTTATTTAGGCTAGGAAAACTCACGTAGAATCATATTTTAATTTACGTACAAACGTATATTGTAATGACAAAATAACGTTCACTCCGGGCGAAGCTGCATCACAGGACGGCCATAATAATAATAATAATAATAATACACGTATAAATATTCATTACTCGTGTAATATTTAATAACGTAATTAAATAACAATGATATCTATGTTTTAGCTTAATGATTTAAATGACTAAAGTAGACTGATATTAAATGGGCATATCGATATTCGACGTACAATGTACCGGATTTTCTACTTTTCTCGTAACACGTACTATAAAATAAAACATTTTTTACCCTTTCCGGAAGTTTTGCAACTTTTTCGTTTTCGTCAAACCCTACTCTTGATAATCTTGAGATTTTCTGTAATTTTATTGGAGTCGACCTATTTATCGTCACAAATAAACTAGACAGTTATATTGTTGACGTACATACCAGCCTGAATATTCGCTATTTAAACGTTTACTAACCTCTGTGAATGTCTCGACAATGGTTTCTCTGGTCTGTGGTGAATATTGTTGTACAAATTAGTTGCCGATTTCAATTGATATTTTAACACTTTAATCTATATATATATATATGTGTATATACATATACACATACATATAAACGAGTATTATTATTATTAATAGTTATAATTTATCGTATATATTATAAGTGATATATTTTTTTAAATTCCTAGCGAAACGAGGGAGCTATTATTTTTTTTTTTTAAACGATGACGTTTATATAACAGTTTTTCTGTTCGTTCTTTATAGCTGTGTGTACAACTTTTGGACGAGAAGCGTTGAAACGCTCTCACTCGGCCCCGTTTTTCGACAGCTAATTTTGTTGGCGACTGTACTATTCATAGCGGGGAAATGGTTTTTTTTTCCATTTTCTCAATAGTTCTAAAAAACGCGGTCAAAAAAAAAAAAAGCGATTAATTCGTCAAAATGTATTATCACGCACATAAACAATACACCGCCGGAGAATCGTTTTATCCCGAAAAACGCAATGGTTTATTTTATTTACTTTCGAATGTTAACAATACGCCGAAGGGTAATGTTTAGCTAAACAATTCGCGATAATTTGACAGCGACGCGCACGACGTCCGCCGTATGGCCAGGCACCCTGCAACCGTATTAGAAGAAGAAAAATATTATAAATCGTACGCAATACCTTTGAAACGAGACGAGCGTTTTGTTTTTCCAACTCCTCGATTTTGTCGTGACACTGTCCGATCGTTTTGTACGATTTCAAAGGCCGCGGCGACGAGTGTACCGGACACGATTTGTTCTGCACCTGTAGACTCTTGTTCGAACAACTACTCGGCCGGTCCGTTAACGAACCCTTACTGGGATGAAGCGACGAGGAAATCATGTTCGACCTACTCGGCGAAACGTTAGTGGTCGTTCGATTGATTTTTCCCTTTTCTTGTATTACAAACCACGGCGTATTATATGTTAATAATATTTTATATAATATTTCGAATTGACGACGCGCGTTGTTTTCGATACATTAGAAATCGATTGAACGTGAAACGCTCGTTATCGACGTTCAAACGTGCCGTACGATAGTTATTATTATTTTGCACCACTAGAAAAAAAAAAAAAAAAAACAAATCCGGCGAAACAACGAAATACGATAATAATAATAATAATAATAATACACGCGTATCATGTAACGGATAACGTTTATGCGATCCGTGTCGTTGTCGCACACCGTACGTTAAACGCTCGCGAAACGATTTATCGTTATGGGAAAGTGCGTATTATATGTGTATATACGTCGTTTTCGTATGATATGTCCCATCGGGTGGTATTGTTGTACTGTTTGTTGCCATGGAATCGCGCTGTAACTCGTCGCCGTACGCTGCTACGTATATAAGTATAATACGTGTTTTTTTTTTTTTATTTACACGCACAACGCACCTGCAACAGCTATTCATCATCACCACCACCGCCGCCGCCGCCGCCGCCACCTTAGCCGTGAATTTCTCGTTATTGAAATTAGAAAAAACGTTTGACTTGATTGATGGACGGTTGGTTTCTAATTTTACGGGCGGGCTACGAAACGCATGGTACACGGGGAATGAAAATCGTTTCCAATAGAATATACATAATATATATATATATATATCATTCACCCCGCACGCAATAACATATTATACGAGTAATAATATGTATATCGGTATTAGGAAACCGACGGCGTAATAATCGGGAAAACGTTCGTCGGTAACCGGGAATCAGTGGCGGATTTAGCGTCAGGCAAAGTAGGCATTTGCCTAGGGCGGCAAATTTTTAGGGGCGGCAATTTTAGGCCAATATTCTTATCGAGAACACTCTAGGTTTTTTTTAACCTAGTTTTAACTCTAGTTTATTAACACGACCGCCATTAATTATTGTTTAGTATCAGTCTTTATGATTTATTTTTTTAGTAGTTATGTTAAATAAGTATTTAAAAATGTGTTTTCTCGTTGATAGGTTTAATGGGGCGGCCAAAAAAAAAAAAAAAAAAATTGCCTAGGGGCGACAATTGTGTAAATCCGTCTCTGCCGGGAATACTTTCCGGGAAACGGGGAATAAAATTTAGGTACGGGATTCCTATATATTATATATATAAATTAGTCGCGGACCACTTATATATTATTTGCCACGTCTCTTAATATGTATACGAATATACAGTGATGGCGTACCCAGGGAGGGTTTTTGGTGTTTGAACTCCCAATTGCTTTTTTTTTTTTTACGTTTTTATTGTAGTGGCTCCTTGTATGGTTCACTAAGTATATGAGCATTGAGCAGCAAATCTAACAAAAAACCTAAAGTTATATATATAAGTTATAGTTATAGCTAAGTTATAGTAAACTATAAAAACCTATAGTTTCATTCATACTAAACCCCCGCCCCCGCCACTCATTGCATAATCCTGGCTATGCCACTGCGAGTACACATTAAATAATAGTGAACAACTGTAGGAAATAGGTAATCAAATAAGTAAAAAATGTCGCGGAGAAATTTATTTAAAAATTATATTTATTGACATTTGCACACTGATTTTGTAGGAAAAAAAACCTTTAGATTACTCAATCAATGTGACTATTGTTATTATTATAGCTCGTACTTGCATCTTATCGAATGACGTCGCTGTTGCTCAAAGCAAACCGCATTTATAACGTGCAATAGAATTTGACACGTTTGTCAGGTACAACGCGCGACATTGTTTATTACTTTAATTTTTAACTCGAAATTTTTTCAGATTAAAAAATTGATATGAGTTAAAGAGAAAAAAAGAATTTCGATACAACGGACTATCTGAGATAAATGCACGGATCAAACATTTGAAACCACTGATTTTGAAGGATAAATGAATATGTGTATTGTGTAAGGAATAAAAGGATATGTGTATATGCAGGGAAATCGATAATCCAAATAAAATATAATACGGAAACATAATTATATTATTATTATTATATTTTTTATAAAGTCGTAAATAATATAATAATGTAATTATAAATATAAATATTTTAAATAATACATATAAAAAAATCATATGGATTCCCGTGAATTATTTTCCTCGTTATTATTTTATCTTAAATTTCTAATTTCAGTTTTTTTTTTTTTATCATTCTTCCATATGACTCTCATGATATTTATACATTTTATTACGTGTTTAGATTTTGGCGAGAACCTGTACATTTTACTTCTTTCTTTATAGTTATACAGTTTGGCACTGCGGTCAAATCAAATTGATCGAATATGTGTAATTGTTAATATTTAATGTAACTAATACCCAATAGTGCGCAAGTTCGGTAAGGGTTGCAGGAGTATACAAAAAAAAAAAAAATATAGTGATTTCTTGTTTTTTTATACATACTGATCAATGACGAACAGTGTACAATATGCGTATTTTGCTGTAGAAAATTAAATTAAATTTTTAAAAAATTTGCTCCAAACTGGTGATTTTAAGTGTCACTATTTGGGTACACTAGGACAATACCCCATTGAATTAAGTCAGGAAAAAAAATTATTTAAAATTTCTTTAATTTTATAATTCTCTTTTGATTAATAGATAAACTAAATTTTTTTTACAAATAATATTTGATTTTAATCGTAATACATAAGTGTACATATGAGTACATAAAAAAACAAAATATTTTAATTACTATGATATGAAGTAAAACATGATACATATAATCCAACCAGGGCCGGATTTAGGAATGTGGGGGCCCTGGGCCCACCTTAAAAGTATATATTATATTTCGATAACATATATTTAATATATTATTATAAGTTAATTTAATTTAATAATATATTAACATTTACACGTATTTATCTACAACAGCGGTCAGGCGGCTTGCTATACAAGTTATATGTGTTTATTTATAACTGTTTATTTATTTAAAATTGAAAACCATACCTTATCGCTTATCCTACTCTACAAGTCATAATAATCGATTTTAAATTACATTAATTTTACTATATAAATGATTGAACAATTTTATTCAATTTGTGATTTAAATTTATTTTGCAAATATTATATTGTGTTTTATACTTGATTGCAAAAAAATCCCATTAAGTGGAGGCCCTCATTTTGTGGAGGCCTGGGGCCTCCCTGGCCCCCCCCCCCGAAATCCGGCCCTGAATCCAACATTATACTTTTCACATTGAGTGCGCTCTTTGGATATACAATTGTTGGCTGCACACCTTCTTCTCATTGCATTTGGAACGGGAATTATTAAATGATCTCGCCCATCATATCGTGCAGCATCAGGAATTTTAGTTAAAGATCCAGATGATTTTGGAAGATTTCTATAGATAATCAAATACGTTTTCACTATGTCACGTCTAAATTTCAGTTGAGATAATGTTCCTATACCAGATTTTGTGTGACGTACCTATCCGTGCGTTTTGTATTGATACGTCTATAAGCCATGTAAACAAACACCACCACCATCATTTCTTACCACGTAAACCAATTCTATATCGATTGACATTTTCGTCCATCAAATCAGTTTCACCCTATAAATTGATTATATTGACCCACATAAAGACGACGCTGAACTAAAATAGTTTTTTTCTCTTTTCTAGAAAACCGTTTGACTCCTGATGTAGGAATACTTCCAAAACACGTAGAAGCCATTGCAATTATTGAATTGTCCAACCATCGAGAATAATGTATCCCATTGTTTTTGTCCAACGTATATTCAAAAGTACCCCTTTCATTTGTTTTCCATTTCGTCTTTTCGGTTAATACGATTGTTTTCGGTAATCGAATCGCATCGAACACGTATCGTCCCTGTACCATTACAGCCATTTTGCGATAAAAAGCGTAAAAGTGTTTGATTGGTAAATGGATTATCAAAAAAAAAAAAAACATGTATGGTAAATTTTGTTTTTTGTCAGGAAATTCTTTCAACATTTCATAGAATGGTGCGGTACATTGGCCGAAGTAGGATTGAATTTCAGATGTTGTATTTGGCTTATTACCTTGATAAAAATCAAAATTAGAAAGGTAACCAGATGATACATTTATACACCGAGCTTTGAATCCGAATCTTATAGGCTTTTCCCTGATACGGAAACTACTTACACGAATGGCGTCCTAAATATTTCACCATGTTTTCGTCATAATTTAGAGTTTGCACCGGAATAAAGTGTTGCAAAAACCGATTTTTCAAAATGTTTATTACCTTTTAATATTTATCAGAATTTATAGTACAGTTATCTGCGCAATGTAAAATGCAAGAGATTTTTTCAAATCTATCACGACGCATACAATCACGAACAAGAATATTTTGCATATCTGAAGAAGTATCCCAATGAAACCGACGCCCCTGAAATACATTATAGCCCGATAAAATTAAAACACCAATGTAACATTTAATTTCATATACTGATAAATTTGGATTAGAAAACACTTTATAAACTGCATATTTCGATGATTCATCTATGAGTAATTGAATGACATCATTATCAAAAAATAGTTCAAATAATTTCACTGGCGAAAATTCAGAATAAACTGATATGTTAGGTTTGTTAAATTACCATTGTATTCCAATTTCCTTTTACTCATTTTGGTTTTTCTATAGTTGGGAATGTAAAAGTATGATTTGAAATAGTAGGATCAGGAATTATTTTATTCTTATTTCGTCTAACAATGTAATTCAGACGTGTAACTTCAGGTTTTCCTCGATAATTAGTATCAGGTCCATAATTATAGATGCCATTATATTTATGGTAAATAATGATTCATGATTCTAATAAATTTTTTTTTAAATTCTTGTAACTGTAACTTTAGCAGAAAGATCTTTTTCAAAATTAAAATTGATGACAATTACCTGAGAAATGTTATGTCTCAAAGAAAGTAAAGTAATATGATTACGTTATTAGTATTGAAAGAAGCTGCACTAATGAAATAAATACCTGTTGAAAGGGTACATTACATTGATTTTACTAATGTCATAGCGTGAAAAAAAAATCATGTAATAAATATTGAGTTTTTAAATATCATGTAACACGCACGTTTATTATCATTTTAATAATAGTTCACAACTCGATCACATGCTAATAATGTATATGAAATAATTTTAACAATACAATAATGCGATTGTTACACTTCATTTTATAATTGTTAATTGTATACTTATTCCAATTTTGTTTTTATTATTATTTGGTGTTCAAATCCGTTATTGTTTATTTAATGTAATACACATGTACTAAAAAAAAATCTTATTATTAATTTCTTTGTTCTTTTTTGGGTATATTAAAGTGTAGCAGTATATCAGTATTTTAGCTACTTGACACGCACGCAGTGGCTCGAATTGAGAGGGGTACACAAGAGGACAGAGTTTCTCTACTACATTAAAAAAAAAAAATTAGAGTCCCTTTATTGCAATTTTCGGTTATGTGATGTAGAATATTTAATTTGGAAAGCTTTTTTCTTTTTAATTTCCAATTGAGCTCCACTATTTTATATTTTCCAATTCGAGCACTGCACACATCATATACTAAAGTTGTAAGTAGTTTATGTACAAGGTAGGCTTTACAGTAGTTAGATGTAAAAACACGAGTTGGCTATAGTAAAAAAAAAATTTTTTTTCTTAGCGGGGCTCTCATGTTTTTAATTACAGCACTTTTAAATTTAAAGAGATAGTGAATGAGTACATTAAAAAAAAATTGTATTATAAAATAGACAAATAAAAAAATCACATAATAATATTAATAACGAATCGTTTCATTTAATATTATTCCAACGGTACATGGTGACGCCGGGCCCGGATTCATATTCAGAATTCACACTGCATTTTAATTTATTAAATAAATTTCCCGACGCGCTGTTCGTACTGAAAGAGGTAAACTGAAATCTTTTCTGAACCTCTTGTACGATTCTTGTACCGTATCCGCGCATCCTCTTTGACGACACCGTGTACATGAAATCCAATACGTGCGGTTTCTCCTGTTCACGCATGGGATCGAATTTACACTTTGACAATAAAGCGATCGACGCCGCTTCACCGTTTTCATATAAAACGAAAGCGTGCAGATTTCTGGTGTTATTATTTTTCATCCAACCGTTTATGAATTGCAAATCGGTACCTAGTTCGTTTTTGTGTTGTGTTACGAACTGATTGACGGTCTTCACCGCGAACTTACCGTACAAATACTGTACGTCCATCGTACAGTATAGTTAAACTATATTTTTTTTTTTTTTTTTATAAAAATAAACGCATTAAACCGAGTTTTTTCGTTTAGACAAACGCAAACGGCACGCCGCACAACGAAAACAATTACGAGTGTGAAGTTAGCAAGAGGTACCCAGCAAGTGATAAGAAACGTATATTTAATTGCTTATATAAAGCATAGATTAAATATACATAACCTAACCTATATTAGCATTTGTAAAATACTACTGCGCCGGGGGACCCCTGCCTAATTTTTTTAATATCCTCGGCTTACGAAATTATTTTTCTTAAAATTCAGATAATATTTATTAGCATTTGTAAAAAAGTAGTGCCCGCGGGCGCCGGGGAACCCCTGCCCAATTTTTTTCAATATTCTGAGCTAACTTAAGAAATAATTTTTGTACAAATTTAAATTTTATTTTCAAATGTAACTCGCATCAACACATACACACATATAAGCGAATTACTTCCAGTTTTCAACAATCATCATTTTTTTAATTTTTAAAATATTTATTAGCATTTGTAAAAAAGTAGTGCCTGCTGGCGCCGAGGAACACCTGTCCAATTTTTTTTTAATATCCTAAGCTAACTAAAGAAATCAATTTTCTAAAAATGTCCATGTTATTTTACAATTGTAAGTGTATTCGCATCAACACAACACACACACACATAAACACGTATTAGGGAATTACTTTTAAAAGTTTAACACACACTACTTTCGTAATTTTTAAATTATTTGTAGCTTATGTAAAATAGTATTGACTGCGGTCGCCGGGAACCTCTGCCCAATTTTTAGCTAAATTGTTCAATACTTGTGATTGATTTTGGAGGAAATGTAAATTTTATATCTCGAACGTAAATTTAATTGTAATTATTTTTATTGTAATTATAGATCAGGATAGACGACTTATAGCAGTGTAGTTGAATATTGTAGTATCTAAAAAATCTCTTAAAAAAAATTGGTAGTGTTATCTATGGCAATAGTTCTCAATCTTTTACGATTCATGTCACCTTTATCCACGAGAATCAGACAATTGCATCATTCAACGATCAAATCATGCAATAATCTTAATGCATTGAATTTTGATTTTAAAATTTAAACCTTAGAATTTGATTTCAGAAGAAAAACATGAACAATTTTCATTTTATTGAAAAATACATAAAAAATTTAAAACATTCTATTTAAAATTGTAGGTTAAACTAAATATTATAGTAAGAGCTGAAAAATTAATATGAAATTTGGTCTAGGTGATTTTTATTGGAGAATTGAGGGACAGTGGAGGAAAAGCCAGTCTTATATTGTCCACCACCGTTGGTTTTATGAATCTTTTAAATTTAAAATGTTGATAATTTGTAAGCACAAAACAAATCTACGTTCACATAACTAGAAGTTGAAAAATGAATTTTAAATGTGGGAATTATTAATATGGTTTTCCAATGGTGGTAGCGATTATGCAATGAAAAAAAATATTTGAGTACCATTGGTCTATGGTTGGCTCAAGAATTATAAAACTGTACTTTTGAGGAACCAATTTCAGAGGAAAATATTAAGTTGTATTGTTGTGTTGCTTTATCTTAAAAACAAAATCGTGACACTTCCAATAGATATTAACTGTTTAAAAAATATAGTAAAATAATGTTGAATAAATATAAATTGATAATATTAATAAATGTCAACCAGTTTTTATGGAAATAATCTTAATGTAGAATATGTTTTATACATAAGGGAGTTTGTATATTACGATTTTTTCATTTTGGGCACAGTAGTAAAATGTATTCTACGTTAAAAAAAAAAGTATTTAGTTATTGTTTTCATTTGGAATTGAACTATGCGTTTCTAGTATGCGAAAATTTGACAACCAAATATTCTTCGTTTCTTAGGTAGAATGTTCTTAATAGTCCAACAATACATATACACTGCAACAATTCTGAATTTGTTTTCAACTTTTGACATTAATGTTAAACGGTATTTAAAGATTTCATTGCGTAACAGCTGAAATTAAATAAAAATTTACAATAGAATAGTGAGATTTTTTATTAATACATTAATTACCTTTACAACGGATTTACCCTTAAATAAATCTTTAGCATGATCTGCCAGTATTAGAGCATCTTCATTTATTTCATATGCTGTGGAAATTCAAGAGTATGAACACAAGAAATCATTGCTTTATCATTCTCTTTAGATAGGTTCATTCTCTTTAACATCTAACTATTTCTTAGCAATCGGTTTTAAAATTTAATATTTAATAAATGCTTGTCTAATATAATAGTTTTACGTTGTGTATCGTTGTATTCACTATAAACTGACTTAAAACATTGTGAAGTTTTAAGAAACGTTTTGAAATTACTCAACGCTGAGTCTTCAATTGTTTTTACTGTGACGGAATTTTCATCATCCAACAACTTATCTGAAATCAATTAAAATTGTAGAAATTAATGTGAAAATAGCATAAATTAAAGGTATATACTTAATTAATTTTTTCTACATGTTCTTAGGCGGTCAAAATAGGTTTTCATATTCGGATCACTTGTCAAATCATCTAAAAATTAAAGAACACAAAAATAAATTAATAGTCAGTAGAGAATATAAACAATGAATTGAATATTTCATGCGTTATTTCACTTATTATCGTCAGTAATGAAAGGAATTAATTATAATTATGTAAAATTATGTACTTTAAGTATTATGTCACACTGCGTTCTACTAGAACTTGACAAGTATATGTAAATTTGTAACATTTGTAGAATAAAATACATTACATAGACGAGAGAAAACTATCAGTGTATTATAAGGTAACTTTGTGGTTCGATAAATAATTTACTTATGTAAAAATCGAAAAACGTGTATAAAACTTTTTTCGTTTTGTTAAACCGATTATTTTTTGATTTCATACATTTGTCGTTGGCCACGAGACCGGATATCAGAAGTCGTGGTAAGTTTTTAAATTGATGCCTATTGAATTCGCATTAAATTTCATTAAGACACACCTATTTAAATGTAAATGATAAAATCTCGAAAACCCTGTGTTTTATGAGATTGTAGCTTTTAGTCATAAAAAAACATCAATCAGGATTTTCAAAGAATATTTTTCCGACCTCTAGAGAGAATTTTCATTACGGCGGAAGACAATACGGTGTTCCGACGACAATGAACGTACATAACAAATTACGATATATGTATATATGTTTTGGTAAGGATTTTTATAAAAGGACTCATCATTAGAACCATCACCATCATCATCGGATTACTTTATTCGGATCTGAAATTCAAAAACCTATTAACGACAACTGCCTATCATCAAATTATCGTGCAGACGACACATACAAAGTCGTCTTAATTATACCATTAGGCCGTTCAGTAATAACATGTACCTGGTATTCCGTCTGGAAACAGTAAAATATCCGACAGTCGACCGTCCTCCATTGCTAGTGCTTATCGTGCTTACCGACACGATATTGTTACGACGCGACAGCTACGAAATCGAATAATTAACGAAACGTAAAAATAAAAATAAGAACGAAACGATTGTCGTAACGCGACGGTTTTTGTGGTTTTTCTATTTTGATTAAATTAGATTAGAGAAAAAAAAATTCATTTTATCACAAAATGATAAGACGATACTGGTGGTTAGGTTACCAACATAATCTGTACAAAATACGGGCGTAATTCCCGCCAGAATTTAAAATTATCAACGAATCATAATATTGTAAGTATAAAAGTAATATTGTTTAAACTTCAGAAAAATAAAAAATAAATGTTTCATAACGAACAATGTTTACGATTATGATCGTAATCTTTTTTTTTGTTTTGTTTTTCGTACCACAATCGTAAAACGACTATATACGATATTATGGCCATACTTGATAATATGTATTATAATAATATGTAAATCAGGCGTAATAGGTGTGTAATATTCTCATTCTAATGAGAACGGATTAAAATTATTTTAATCAAAGGACAAAAATGTATTATAACGTATAATATCAATTATAAAAGATTATAAATCATTAGTATATTCGAATAGAAAAAAAGTTTTTTATATAAAATATTGTCGTGATACAAGGAAGTCAAAATTTCCAATCCACACTTGGTATTTCAATTACATAGATTCTCTGGCCCTTTCCATTGAAAAAAAAAGCAATTTCGTTTAAATCATTCGCGTTGATTATAAAATATAACATTAAAAACTATCGTAAAAATATACGATTGTAAAGGAAAAATGAAACATATTTGTGTTGAACACTATGAATTGAAAATATTATTTCGGAGAAATATGCTATTTGATATCAGTATATTGGATTGATAAAAATATGATTGAATCCCAATAATGTGATGAGATTTCGTCTGTCGATTTATTGTGAGGATTATTAATGCTGAATTATTCAAATATTGAAAATCATCTGTCTCCAACAACGTGCACATTTATTATAAAGATCTTTTAGTATACCGAGAAGTGTAAAAACGTGACTTGTTCGTTCGACTACGGGTGAAGATTGTTCGAACGGTTTTGTGTATACGATGAGCGTTCATCGTGTAAGGATAAAACATGCACGAGGATAAGATTTCATTTTTTAAGTGATAAATATATGTTTGAAATGAAACGAAGAATAATATTTGCAGTTCTTATTTACCGAATAACAATAATTAAACTATATATTCAATTTTTCTGTCATTAAATTCACGAAATATCGGTTAATCTTTAATTTAGATAATTTAAATGTTGAAAATTTTTTGTCGCCATATCCTTAAAACTTTTCCTGAGGCCCGCACCATGCTTTTATCGGTAAAATTTTCGAGTAAAAACATAAAAAAAAAAAAAAAAACAATTAGAAGCACATAGTTGTAAAACCAATGCGTTCCTCGATCCGTTCGGAATTAAAAAAAAAAAAAAATGGCAGTAACGCAGCAATGAAACCGAGTAGCTTTTTTCTATCGTTTCTCTTAAAGGGATTGAAAGCGGGCATTTTCTCTCTTCGTTTTACACACACACACACACACACGAAACATAGCGAAATAGACGTTTCCTACAAACAACGTACCGATCGATCTAGTTAAATTGTACGTACGAATCACGTAATCGGGAGTCCTTGCTGAGCTTGCGTTCTAAATTCTCAAAGCGTCGGACCGCCATGGAGCGCGAACCCTGAAACACGTCGGGTGTAATGCATTCGCGAAATGGCAATGGAACACTGAACCGACCGTTTTCCACACGCGAATATCCATTTCGATAAATTGCCTCACACTTACCATTCTCCGTGACATCCTCTGGAGCGCCTTCAGGCTCCTCGATTTGCCAAAACCGATTCATAAGGGCTTCTACCGAAGTGGTCAAAACAACTGGACCAGAATAACGTTCCGGGGTTCCTGAAGATGGGATCGGCCCCAGTAATACCCAACCAAACACAGACCCGAGCGCAACAGGATAAGCGTCACCGACAGTAATCCTTTTACCGTTGAGACTAGATGACACAATATCTGCGCCCAACAAAAGATCAATGGGAGCTGATTTGGCGAATGACGGATCAGCTAAGGCGATATTTTCAAACTTGGACGCGATATATGGTGATAGCGATTGACGAGGCAAATTAGTTGTAATAGATGGAAACACCCAAGCCTTGAACTGGAACACTGGATCATCGGTGTATCGGGGTTGTATCTGACAATCCACCAATCCTTCGCCGTTAACTACCGGCACCCGATAGCCCAGTAACGGGTGCCGTGCAGCGGATCCTCTGTAGACCAAGACGAGTCACACGCAGAAGAAATCGCACAAATTTCTGACGCTGAATCTATCAACGCTCGTACCGTGTGCAAAACACCCGAGCTATCGCGAATGTGCACTAACGCCGTACCAAGTAACACCCCCTGCTTTTCGTAACGACCACATAAGGAAGCGGCTGCGAACCCCTTATCTTGTTCCACCTCGTGTGGTTTGGAATCTTGCTGTTCGGAGGACATGGAGTTCTGATGAATAAGTACATGATGTTTACGCGAACAATGTATGCACTTATTCCTTGACGAACATCGTTGCGACCAATGTTTATCACTTAAACATAAAAAACATAATCGTCGTTCTCGAACCCACTTGATTCGTACTTCGACCGACCACCCCTTAAATGTTCCACAATCAACCAACACATGTGCGCCATTACAACATAAGCACTTCGGAGTGGACGCGTTTGAGGTTATTAACGATGTAGCAACCGTTTTGCGGAACCGTCGTGAGCCTTCAGCTTTATTCCGACTATTGTCAGTCTGACTCGGCATTGGCACATGGTTAACCCTTTCCAAAACGGCAATCCGAGCCCTAATAAACGTGAACAAAGTAGCCACAGAAGGATACTCACTGTTACAAGAAGATTCGAACAACGTACGACACGATACTGGAAGACATCGAGACGCTAGTGTAAACAATAAAAAGTCACCGAGATCTGGCATGTGCAACGAGTTCAACAACGAAATTCCTTCATCAAAGATCGACATAAATTGGTTGAGAGTAGCTATGGTCTCTTGTGGTGCCAATGGTGCACTAAGTAACTTCTCAATTAATGTACTCGCTACCATCCTGGGCTTATCATAGCGCGCTTCCAACGTTGACCACATGAGTCCATAAGTATCCGCTGACACTGGAATGTTACGTACTAATTCAGCTGCATCGTTTCTAAGACATCCGATTAAATAATACATTTTTTCGATGGTCGACAACTGAGGGCGTTGATCAACCATGACGTGAAATCGATCCCGAAAGGCGGGCCATTTATGAACATCACCACTAAATGACGGTAGTGGAACTTCTGGTAAACGGACTCCGGAGACAGGTACCCCAGGCATAACCACTGCGTCACTAGACGCTACATGTCGCTTAACATCGTTAACCCGTTCTACTGAAGTTGATTTCCTGCTGCCACTGGTCACTGACCCCTTGTCTTCATACTCCAGACCGGTTGACGAATTGTACTGCTTGGCGATTGATTTGGAGTAGATAATTAGTCCACGAACCTCGACGGACAACTCTCCGGAATATTCCACGGATCGGTCCAACTCGCAAAGAAATTCAAGTACTGCGTTATCCTCAGTAACGAAATCGGTCCACAAAGCATCCAAATCCTCGACAGCAACTAACAGCTGAGGTCCAAGCTCATGAACCTCACTCGCCCGTTGTGCAATGGAATGTATTGCCTTGATACGCGCGACACAAGTATTTCGTTTAATCATCGACCTATCCATCATTCGGACGAGGCGTTGCGCTTCGTTAATAGACATCGTCACGACTTCCACTTCCAAACGTGTACAAAGAAACGAAAGATATTAAGTCGGAACGACAACAAAAATTAACAACAAAAAAAACAGATAACTGTCTAAAAACACCAATCAACAATTCCCTTGAACCACGCTCTGCTACCAAAAAATGTCGCCAAACGCGATCTTTTTGAACAGTTGGCACGAATGACTAAAACCTAATGTGGTTCGAAGGTAAAAGTTGGATGGTGTGATAGACAACACTTACGATATTCAAATAATTCAAACGTATAATGTTAATACTAGCAAAGATATGAACAATATTTAATACTATTGCGTAGGCACAACGGGACCTACGTCCGTGATAATATACTTAAAATAATTAACATATACTACAAACACTAATGACAGATACCAGATACCAGAATACGACGGGCCAATTGGAATTACACAGTTGGCGCAACTGTCGTTCACCGATGATGCTTCCTTGACGATTTCGGACGGCACTTCTGCACCCACGAGGTCTACGAGTCGTACACCCGCACACGACTGACCTGGACGGCAGCTCCGAAAGAACAGTTTCTAAAAATGGCACACGTTCGTTTGCGTGACACAACGCGACCCGACCACGATACCACGCCCGGGACTGGTGATAAAGTACCGAGTACTTCTCACACTCGCAATTAAACACGGCAACGTACGCCCGACAATTGTCGTCGTCGCGGAATCGCACCACAATTACGGGTCCACCGGACCGAAGAATACGGAATTCGCAAAAGTTAATCAACGTATTATTCACGCGCACGGCGATTATTCACGCGCACGGCGCACACCACAAAAATATTATTCGACCGAATATCAATAGTCGAATGCTACGACGTGAGACCCGTGTGCAAGTGTCGCGAACACATTACACCGACGGAGCTCACGGAGCGACTAAAATACGTGACGGCTCGCAACGGCCGCGGCGGCGGTTTTTATTTTTGCACGTAATACGACAAACGGCGAAACGATATAACTTATCGGCAATAAATCCCGCGATAAAATACAATCGACAGCTATATTGAGCGAGCTCTTTATATAGTTTAAATATAATCGCGTAAGTTCCGAACACTTCCAATTCAAGAATTCTTCACTTCCGATATTATTAACTATTAAACTATGAAAACTATTAGTATTTGAATGCAAATGTAATACCACCTTTAATATAACAGGCAAATATAATTATTGTAAGAGTCCATATGTAAGTATTATTTGCATCCGGACACAATAATAATAATAATTACACATGTAGTACATAAATTGTAATTTGTGGGTGTTTTTTTTTTATGTAACCATTATAATATATTACTAACGGTCCGTTGTAGAAAACGGTCAGTTTGTCCAACGCCGTTAACAACACATGTAATTGAATTTATTTTAACCAAATTTCGGTATTGGAAAACTAATCTACTAGTTTAAGTCTTCCGCGTCTTGACGTCTCGTGACCATTTGTTCCTTCGCAAGTCGATAACGTCTCGGATCATGGATCTCATTCTAGTCGAGACACATTTATCAGACGTTAAAGCATTAAGCTTTTTGAAAGTTCTTTTCAGACTGGTACACTGCAAAAATTATATTCGTGTATATATAAATAATATATATTTAATTAAAATTTTAGCAAACATTTTAGAATATACGCGAGCAAAACGTATTGTATTAATAATTCATAGATATTATGTACAAAAGTATTGCTCAGGTCAAGAATTTAAATCGAAAAAACATCGTTTTACGCCAATATTTGAATAATTTTTAAAATATAATTTGAATCCCTTAAAGTTCCACGAAAGATATTATTAAATATAATCTTACTCGTTCCAATTCTTCTCCGACAATCATTAATAAATTGCACAAAGATTCTAGCGGTTGTTCCGATCGTTGGTCCACCAAGTTCGCGATACAGTATAATATAATATTGGTCGAGACAACACGTTCCTTAAACAACTCGCCAATAAACCTAAAAAATTAATTAATTGTAAATTACAAATAGAATTTTTATTTTAAAATTATGTATATATACCGGCAATTTCCCATTGAACGTTTATCCATTCTTCTTTTATTTTTATCGTATTCTAACTGAAGTTCTACTTTTTTCTCCTAAATTATATATAGAAAATATTTTATGGCATGGTGATGTAATAAATTGATTTATTAAAGTAATCTGAAATTTAAATTAAAAATAAATCGACTAAGAATTATTATAAATTATAATAAAAAAGACACAGCTAGATATGGGAATACCCAGTTTTAGTCGATTTATACAATTCGTGATGGAAAATGTGACTCTTATATAAAAAAATTGTACGTTTAAAATTTGAAAATTGTTAGTTTCTATAATATATGAAAATATCGTATTGTATATAAATTACCGGATTTATGCACGATTTGATTTTCGCGAGTTCTTTCGCGGAGGTCTCAGTACGATACAATTTGTCCGCTTCGAAAACTTCCTGACATTTTCCGAGAATTAACGCTTTGAACGTTACGATTCTCTTACTATCAGGACATGTTATCAGCACAGATTGCATAGCTGAACACAAGGCCGCATAAAGGGGCGCGAAACATTGTTTTTCGATCGCCTTTAAATAGTATATATAATAAATAAATATATATATGAAAATACGCTTTTACTAATTACCTTTTCAAGAACTAATGTGGTAATGCTCTCTAAACATTCAATTGTATCGATCGGCAAATTTTTGAACTTCTCTGTTGATTTGACCGCGTTTCCTCGTGAAATCTTATTTAAAATCGATGTGGCCTTTATATTTAATTCCTGTTAATACGAAATTATATAGAAAATATTTGGAATTTATTTATCTGTTACGTTCAATTTAAACGGGTACCTCATTCATGTAATGTGAACGCTTTTTCGCCACCCCGGCATAAGTAACAGCTACGTCTGTTTTACCCACAGCTGTCCTCAGAACGGACGTCTTCTCGGCCTTGTTCGGTTCGATTTTTTTGTCCGACTCTAGCTTGACGTTTACCGCTTTTCGCTTGATCGCCGCCTTGTTCTCTCCGTCGTCTGCAGTATTGCGTTTTGCAATAGCTGACTTCTAATTTTTTTAAATATTTTTAAAAATTAATAAACAACCTTTTCAACATTACATTGTACAGATTATTTTATGGCGTTTACGGTAATCCTCGTTTATGCACTTACTTCCAACGTACCACACTGTATACGCGGTTGTTCTCGAGGTTTTTCATTGGTTTTTTCGCAATTTGGCGAGACCTCTACATCGTTTTTCGGTTGTTTTGCACCCGTGACATTAGTTCGGCTTTTGGGTACCTCCTTTTCGTTTTTTGTAGCGGAACTTTGAGCAAGTTTCGACGAATACGACTGGATATTCTGCAATATTTCATCTGTGGGTAGCAGTGAATCCACATTGGATTTACACCGTTTCCGCCGAACACTCTTCGCTTTCTTCTCTTCCTGTTTACAAAAGCACATAATTCATACATCAGTAAAATAACTAAATACATCCTTATAACAAAAAACACTAAGTTTGTCATATTCTATATAATTGTATTCTAATTGCTTATTAGAATACAATAATAATTATTATTACCTGGCCTTTGCACGCTTCCGCTTCGTTCTCTGTGGCGGTATGCGATCTACGATTCGGTGCCGTAAGTGACACCGATTCTGCCAGGGTCTCCGCATCACGGCTATTCGCTTCCTCGGTCTTCTGTTGCTTTTCCTCCGGCATTAATTCCACGTAAGTGTCCACTCCCGACTCTTTCTTATTACGTCTGGTCTTCTTAGCTCTTTTGTTTTTCTGTGTTGAATGGAAAACAAACAATTCCTTCCATTAATATACACTAATATAAATAATGTGAATACGTTCTTAACAGAACGACTCACTATACGTATTATAGTTGAATAACAAAACGAATAAATAAAGATCATATATTGATATATTATAGAAAAGTTGTATGTGTCACGACCGAGTTCAATTGCTCAGAATTTATTTGGAAATCACGATTTTAGTTATAGATTCGTCCACGGTTGTGCACCGTACATCTTATAATTCATCGCTGCCCGGACACGAGCTACGGACTACGATATCAGTCCGAATGTTCTATATTTCTATATTTTACTTTATTATACACGAATTGAGTAAAGCAATACTCAGTTTACCTTTGGATTTTCTTCGCAAACCACATCTGAAGTGCAATCCGCCGTGACTGGAAGAACTTGACGACGGACCATTGCCGAAGAATTTGTTCGGTTCTCGATCCCTTCTTGCGAATCGATAACCTGTTCTTCGGTCGACGTTACGGTCATCGTATCGTCGTCCTGTTCCTTGTTTCCTTTCAAGCACGAACACTGCAATATGGTCTGTCGTACGCTTTTCGCGCACGACCACACCGTCCTCTTGCACGTTCTGGCCGCAGACAGAAATCTCCTTACTGCAGTATGCATGTTTATTTTCCTTGAACGAATATTTTACAAAATTATTTGCGATGCGTTCACGCTAAAGTCACGAATGAATTGAACAGTTTATCAACATTTCGGTTTACTCGTTACAATTGGTTTATATTATATTCATAAATTGTTGCTAATGGTTACCGTCGTATTGGCCAGTAATATAAAACTTTTAACAAATAAATATCAATGAAAACTATATGTTTTCTTCTTGCACGTGGAAATTGCAATATATTAAATGATAAAAGTAGATGTTTATAAATTTACTAAATAGTAAACTAAAAAATTTATCAACCTTTTTCTATATTTAATTAACATTTAATAAATTTGTACTGTAACGGTAATCCTGAACTATTTTGTAAAACATTTTTATCGTGCACAAATAACGAAAAAAAAGGAATGTTTAATATAATAGTTTAAAATATGCCTTTATATCTCTTGTAAATAGTTTTATTTATATTTTATTTTTAATAAATAATAGTTATACTCTTTGTTATTCTTAGAAAAAAGTTCTGTTTTTGTGAAGAATACTTTACGATTTTTTCATAAGTTAGCTGTTGTAATATTCTTTTTAAATATGAGATTTTATGACCAAAAAAATTTTAAATATTCATTTTGCATTAAATAAAATAAAGACGTAGGTTTTTTATTGATTCAATTATATTTATTAGATAAATGGCTAAACGAATTGTGTAAAAAGAGAAAAAAAAGAAATCTGTGATAATTTTTAAATACTGTATTGTGTACAAGATATTTCGCGTTTGTAAATATACAACAAAATAAAAACCTATTCGTTGATCACCAAAACAGAAAGAAAAAAAAATTAAAAATTAAAAACGAAGTTAAAAACGTCATTATAAAACAATGTAGTGGTGTTTTATATTATATTGCTTATTCATAAACTAATCAATTATGAACGAGAAACGTTTGAAATAAACGATATTATAATAAAATATTAATTTTCGTAACACGTTGAAATATTATGAAATTGTAACTGCACGGAGTGAGCAAGTATAGAAATGGTCGAAAACAAGTTTTTCTAAAGCACTCGAGTAAATTACTAGAAATTTGGTTAATGAATGTGCAATTTTGAGTGTTTCAAGAGTTTCGTACAATTTATATAGTCAGGTATGTAACAATATTATACGCGTTCGTGTTTACGATAGGTAAATGCGTGGATTTCAAATAAATGAAGAATTATTTTCATTGTCCGATGAAATTATATTATATTTGTACACATACTAGTACGGTTTACGAACAAAAAAGTCGTAAAAAATAATAATGAGCTCAATTAAAACTTATGCGATGACTTTATGTAGGTATAACATTTTTGTATATGGATACAACCGTATAGGAATATCATGTCGAACCAAGTGCTTTAATTTAATGTTTTTTTTATAAATTTATATTGTAAATGAGTGCAATGATATATCGTGCTTACATATATTTTTATAATTATTTTATACGTCATAGTGTATTATGCGGATTTAAAATAAATTCTGTTATTAATTGAAGTAATTTTATAATGAAAGTTTAAGTGGTGTAGTATTAAAGATACATTTTATTATAATTTATTATCGGTGCACTTATTTAATCTTTAGAAAAAAAAAATTAACAGTTATTATAAAGTATAAGGCACCACCGTACGTAGGTTTTAGTAATATATGTCTTTTTTCCACAATTGTCTTACAGATTTTTGTTTCAATATTAAATCTTTTTTAAAAGTTGTTTTTTCACTGCTGTTATAATAATATAGATATAATGAATTTCAGGGAATCGAGGATTAAATCTTTAATATTACTTTTCAAGTTTCATTATTATGTATGTAATAATTCGTACGTAGTTCGCGTGGTAAGCACACATTTTATACACGAATATTAATTCGTGATATGACGGGACAATGTGAATACAGTTTATAAAAAATAATTATTATGGATAATACTATATAGCGATATATGTATATATAGTTTAATTCAATCGGACAACAAATGTTGAAAAATTGTGTTTTATTATTATAGGTCAATAATAATTATAATAATAATAATAATAAAAACAAAAAAAGAATGTCTCGTTGATAGACAGCGTGATCGTGTAAAATACAAATTAATTAATGTCGAAAAATTTAGTGTGATCGACGATCAGTGAATGTTATTAAACCTTCGGACGTCGGCTAAAGGTATAATAATGGAAATTTATACTTCCGCGGTTAATGGCGTGACGCCGCCACAATAACCGGCCGTGTGTTTTCAGCAAAGGCATTCTTGGTACGTAATCTATAATAATGCTTTTAGTATAATTAAAATGTTTTATTATCTATTTATTTATTTTTACCGATTCATATGAAACAGTTGTTTTGAAAAATAACTTGCAAACACAATATTTTCCGATATTGCATTATTAGCTATATATCATTAATAATATTATTATAGACTTTGAATGAATTTATTAAAAATAATAAAGTTTCAAAAATAATACGGGAACATCGTTACTGGTAAAAGAAGATTATTATCAATGATTCGTGCAGGTGTTGGTACCGAATAAAATACTTTTATATGTATAATAGTTTTTTTTTTTTTCATAGGTTTTTTAATGTAATTTTGTATGGAATTTATACATCTATAACGTATAAATTTATATTTAATGAGTAATCTCTAAATGAGATAGATCGTCAAAGGGAAAATCAAAGAAAAAATTAAGTCTTATATAGTTTTAGTTCCTATATAGCGAGGACTGCAGCTATTGTATGTTTGTTTATATATTTTTATAGCAAATGTGATTTTTTTATACGTGTTAATGTGTTTCGAGGAAAAGTCGTATTTAAAAAAAAAAATATCATTTCAATTTCTATTATTATGCCAAATCGATTGAATATCAATATAATGTAAAGAGTTATATTATTTAGTAGGATTTTTTTAACATATTCCAGTATGCGTATGCTCAAGAAAATAATATAAATAATTTTTTGAAAAATAATTAAATTTTTAGTGATTCTATTGGTCAAACACAAATTTATTGATTTATAGTGATTCAAAAAATGCCAATGTACTTATATAATCTATAAACTCTAAAGGTATGTTTAATTTTTTAGAGTCTACACGAAGAGAGGTTTTATAATGATGTTTATTTTTTTTCTCTGTTCAAACTTTCGACTGTAAAGAATGCTCGGACTATCTCGCCATCATGCGATACGTTCCGATAGAAAATTGTTTCTGTTTGGTATTTTATTTGAAACATTTTAAGATTTTTTCAGTAGCCTCCTTAGGCGTTATTCAAAACAACCCACAAATTGGAATAAAAACTATTTTTTCAATATTTTTTATACGTAGCACGAAAACTACCAAAATAATAATCCTAGAGACTTGAAATTTACGCCGAATATGTAACTTTTTACTATTATATACGTAAAAAAAATTTTCTTTTAAATCTAGGCTAACTATAGCGCATCTTAGAAGTTGAATTACTTCAATTATAAAAGGAATAATTTTTGGTTTTAAGTGCTGAATATTTTATACAATATGGGTCCTATGTTATTTCAACTATATTCAAAAAAATCTTGACAATCCTAAATCCTAATTTTTTTTTTTTATTATCGATTTAGATTTTTCGACAAATTGCAGTGTTACACAGAATCGTTTTATTGAATGTAATGATTTATCATTGCTCTGGAATTGACAGTAATAACAAAACTCTGAACTATTATTTACAGTAATTCACTTAAGCGACATCCATAATATCCGCGGCCCGCTACCCCTTTTTTTTTTTAGACTTTTGCGAATAATTTGGTGAACAATATTTTTAATAATTGGTGTCGATACTATTGTATACAATCATCAATTATGACATTATTCGTTTATTTATTGCAGGTACATACCTCTATGTCTCAGAGCGTAACGTTTTTAAAAATTTTTCCATTAATTTAGAGTGTACAGACGGATACTCTGCATTGTTCGGTTTGACTATCCACGTTTCGAGATTAAATTTTTAATTTATTTACCAAACACGATACTATGCGGATCAACGAATTCGAATAAAATATACGGACATTGGGTGGGGGAGACAATTGCAGTACATATGGAAAATCATAATAATTTTTCCGATCAAATAAATCGTTTTTGAACAATTGAAAATTCGATTAACTAAATATTATTCTAATAATTCTTTCAGATAATACATAACGATAATAATCAATGTTGTGATCCATAGGATATTTCAAATTTCGTAATGTACAAAAAAAAAAAAAAAAGAAAGAGAGAGAAAAAGACGTTTTACAATGCGCGCGATTTTTTTTTTTTTTTTGTTGCTTTCCTATGTTTATTGTAAAATCCAAGCGCGGTTCACAGTCAATAAATCTATACGACTATAATCGCGGGCTCGTATTTTCATTTTTACAATCCAATTTTTATTTGAAGTGCCAAGTTCCGTTCGTTAAACCGTGTCTCGAAATACGTGCGTGTGTGTGTGTGTGTTCATGAGGTTGTAGATTGTACAAGTGAGAGCGCGAGTACCTGCTGTTGTGGCGGCGTGAGATTATTACCGTTTCTGTCGTCTATTTATGTAGCGCCACCGATACATACGGCTCTCCTGTATATATATATATATACGTATAAATGCGCCTGGCATTAACGACGGCTCACAAACATCGAATTCTGTAATGCGTAAACTAATGGATTCCGGGTGTGTAATGGACTTTGATGACAGTAGTATGCCTTAAATAACCGATTCCGGATTATTAGAGCGCTTTTATATAATATACGCTCAATGCGTTCCGCGTAGTCAGTTTTCTAATTCAATATCTTTGACATTAACGCGGACATTATGACTAACGACGACGGATGATAAAAATGAATATTGCAACCGCGTATTATAAACGAAAACTAACTACGACGACGAGTCAATTTTGCGTGTATCCATAGAAATTATTATTATTATTATTATTATTATTATTATTATTATTATTATTATGAAGTGGAATAACGACGGGAATTAAAATTGTATCGAAATTGACAAATAATATTAACACATTTGAATCTTTTTTTTCTTCTCCCTCATCGTTATCCCAACTATTTAGGTTCGGCCACCTTTGTCCTAAATCTCCACTTGACGCGATCTTCGACATATTCCACGCACACACCATCAGTCCTCGTATCGCATTCAATCGCATTCAACCACTTCTTATTCGGTCTTTCTCGTCCTCTTATATTATTCATTCAACGTTCATTTCTACAATCGTTCTTATCGCTTCCGAATTTCCTCTTCTCATAACATGACCAAACCTCTGAAGTCTATTCTTTCTCATCTTCTCAACGATCGTCGCTACTCCTCCTCCTCTTCCTCCCACATATTCATTTCTTATCCTATCTTTTTTTTGTTACCCCACTCATCCATCTGAGTGGATTTTCATCTCTGTTGCACTCATTCTCTGCTCTAGAACCTTGTCTACTGCCCAACACTTTGAACCATACAAATTACACTTTTATAGAACTTATTTTTCAGCCTCATTGGAATTCCATTATCGCATAGAACACCAGACGCTTTTTTCGACTTTTCTTTTGATCCACGCACATGTGATCCTATGATTCACATCCTCGTCAAACCCTTCCCCCCGTTCTTTTGTACAAATGACCATAAATACTTAAAACTCACAACCTCACTTACCTCGTCCCCGTTTAATATTATAACATATTTAATCAATAAGGTTATTTGTAAATTTCAATATTACTACACGAATATTTTACAAGTGAATATGATATTATAGTTACGCGTGATTTCAAATAAAGCTGGTTTAATGTGCGTATATATATATATATTTAGTCAGTGACCAAAAAGGTCTAATTTTTGAACGGGAATCCTACGAAAGTTGTAGGAAGTGGTTATTTCAGCGTCCCAACGCATAGGCGCGACTACAGGTTGTTCTATGCGTGCCCGGGAACACTCCGCAAATTTTCTCTCTTGAAAGAAAATATTACGGGGCTTACCAATGCATGACGCGAATACAAATAATATAATATAAAATTATTTTGAATTCATAAATTTCAAAACGACTATTTCTCCTGTGAGTTATTTATTGTAGTAAAAGTACTCCGATTCCGTTAATCAGCTATTCTAGCCGAGTCCGCACGCAACCACGAATACATATCAATGTACGATATGTAAGTTAAGATATTGTGTTGTTCAAACCACGGCCAAGAATAAAAAAATGTTTTTAAGCAGATATATCGATAAATTCGTCAAAATTACAAATTAATCATAACGGAAACGCTCACAATCAGTTACAGATCCAAAAATTATTTACGGCGGGGAGTATCGTAGTGAAAACACTACATTAATCTTAATAAAAATAATTCCTAATTTTTGCATATTTTATCAATTTGAACCAATACTATTTGTGAATAGGTAGCATTTACATTCCTAATAATTCCCATTTTTTTTTATTTAGTCTTTACACTCCTAATACGTTTTTAAAGTTTTTTACTAATCATATTATAATATATCAATTCCTAAGTTAGGTCCATTAACTGTTATCAAAGTTATATAACTTATCATATAGGTAATTAAGTTATAAAATTCTTATTATTTTACATAATATACGTATAATAATAATTTCAATACATCGTTATTCATATGTTCAAAAAGAGTTCGGAAAATCGAAAAAAACGTAGGTTTTTATTTTTTTCTGCTCATATCACTATTGTCGTGTATCAAAAGCATGCCGAGAACAAGTTCTATCGTTTGCAACAAAAAAAAAAAAAAAAACGAGATAGTGATCGAATGAAAAGTCGGGTCGTAACGGCGATTTTTCGGTTTTGCAAAACCCGTATAGTATTGGAAAAAAATTTTCACACGCCCGTTTGAGTAGGTTTTCTAATATGAACACACTATCCGTATTTGGTATCAATAAATAAGTAGTCGATCGTGCGAGAAATCTGTTAAACGAATAATATTTGACATACGATCAAAACACAGATCGCAAGCAACGTTTCAAAGTGTTTTACGAGAGACGAAATGGATATGATGTTCCGACAAAACATGACATTCTTATTTTTCGATTGGTATCAAACGTTAAAGGTTCTCGTATCGTTTAATAATAAACGAACTGTAATTCCTACATGAAAACAAATAATTTATGCCCGTAAAATTACATGCACGTTGATAAAATAGGCACTTACCTCGATTGGGTTACAAAACGATAGTAGTAAACAAATTTAACCAAAATCTATCGGGGGGGCGGGGGTGTGTGTGTGGAGAGATTGGTCACCCTCTAATCACAAAAAACTTATTTTGTATTTCTGTAGGTATTAGGTACCATCGTACTTAATTATTATTATTTTTATAATTAATTTATAAAATGTGTTATGCACTGTGGATAATATATATACGAGTATATATTATAATCATGTCAAAAAGCATTTTATGAAAAGTAAATAAATATAATATAGGAGTCGCTTTAATAAATTTGTTTATTTAATACAGGTTTCGACAACAACAGAAAAAAAAAATAGAAAATTACATAGGGAAAATTATGTATATATTAAATAGTTAAAAAAAAAAACCTAAAAACACCAAAGAAATTGTGTTACACAGTGAATAAAATTATTTGAAAAACAACTCGTGTTATTAATATTATTTAATATAGTTATTGATATGAATTTAAAAAATATTATTTTTAAAATCTGTTTTTATATTTATTATGTTTTTATATTGTACATTTAACATTTCTAAATTATGAGTTATAGTATTGTTATTTTCTAAAACATATTTCATAAAATTTGAATTCGGATTAGCTTTTTTAAATTTTATTTCAGAAACGTGTTTTTTATATCTTGATTTATAATGTTTATTCGCTTTACAAACTTTTAAACGTATAATTAAGTGAATATAATTTTGTAAATTCCAGAATAATCAAATTTCTTTACGTTATTATTATTATTATTATTTCAATTAATTAATTTTAGTTTTGCACTTGTGTTTGAGCGCTAAAAGTATTTAATTATAGTTATTTCATTAAGTACACAAGGTTCATTTCTACGGCATTCTCTAGTTAGGAAATTTCACCTTCTTACCATTCGCATCATTTATGCCTAAAGGTCACATGTTTGTATTAGCCCTTTTTCTTCAATTATCCAGTTGGGGAGGGACCAAAGAAATTGGATCACCCTTATTTGGAAAATTCTAAATTCCACATATAATATAAAAAGCTTACACTCTTAATAATTCTAAGGTATAAAATGGTATATAATTGTTATAGCTTATAATTATTTGAATTTCAAAGTATAACACTTAAAAAAATAAATAATAAAATATTTATATAGCAGTACATATTATATATTACATATTACATATTATATTATATAGATATATATATATAATGCAAAAATAAATTTATTCGAATAAAAATAACAAATTTTTTACTAAAACCAATAGTATTTTATTACGTAATCAACCTATTTTTAATTATGTAAAAGTACAGGACTGGAATAATATGTAATAATATATTAATATTGTATTATTGAAGTAATATATATTAAGTATTTGACTTAACAAGAGTGATTTTATTTCTTTTTTTAGTCTGATGGTAGAAATTGCTTTGATACTTATTATATTATTATACACTTAAGGAGGCCTCGACATAAAACACTACCGAGGTGCTCGGACGTGATTTTTATTAGTCATCTAAGGACATATTTAGGACACTTTTGACGGCATTGTTTCGCGTTTTAAATTCACGAATGCATTTTTTAACAGTATTGTTGAGAATTTTTTTATGCCGTTCAAAACCCCGTACTAGCAATATAATAATAATTCATTGATTGCGGTCTTAGATATTACCAGCTTAAATAAGCACGTAGTATGAAAAAAAAAATAAAAAATGATTAGTGTCTTATAGAATTTTTAAGTAGATTTGAAAACATATGGTTTAATCATATACCAGCGTAAGCGAATTACAAAATATACAGTCGAATAATTAATCGTTATTATTCGTCGTTGAACGCTATTATTTATCGAATAAATTCTTACAACGAAACGTGACATATCGGAGTTAACATAACATACTTCACTTTTTCAGCAAATATACATTTCCTATTTTGATATTTACTGTGGCATTTTGGCAATAATACCGAAACATTCGTGTTACCAAGTGATCGACCGATGTGACAAAATGCTGGTTAGGTCACCTCTTACTTATCTATACAACACCGGTTTAGTTTTAATTTTATTGTATAATATTATGATAAAACTCAATTTGAATTGAAACGTTTAAAGTTATAATATTCATTGTTTTATTATCAATGTTATGCGTTTCTATAGCGAGATTATATATTAAATTATAAATAGTATAGATTTTTTTTTTTTTTTTACAATATTTAAACGTTAATTTTAACATTTTTACAAATTAAATTGAATCCATTATTTCGATATGAAATATATATATATATTGGTGTGCAGATGTGTTAGAACGCATATACATGTTTTGTTTGACGTGGTACAGATATACTAACTACGAACAACAATAAATTTCGTTTTATATAATTATAACAGTTATTTTTGCACTTTTCATAGCTATTTAATTGTTTGGAAATTTCATGTTGCCCGAGCGTGGGCAATCGTACGTAAAATTACGACCTCACCAATTAACCCCATGTGCACAGTACTTGGTCCATTGTGTTTTAAACGATCAAAGTGATTTTTATTACTCTTACGTGCGTTCTATTAGTCTTGTTTGTCCATTATAATACGTGTTTCATTATAACGTATAATGTACCGATGTGTATTGTTGATATATATATTTTTTTTTTTTCGTAAATCGTGTATTTTCGTTATAATATTAAATTCTTTTCGGTTCGACGAGTGGAAATCCGTATTAGCCGAATACATTTACCGTTTTCATTTTCGTGAAGTTTGGTCATTTTATTTTTATTACATGACCTAGTCGGAATACGTATACAAATTTTTTTTTATGATTCTTGTAAAATTTTATATACGAATAAATTACGATAAATATTAAAATTCAATTTTGTTATGCCGAGGATAGAACGTTATAATTTGTTTGTACTCATATGTTTTCTATGATTACATAGGAATCATACGTGTTTATTGCACTTAGAAACTGAAATATTGTGTACGAACACTAAAGACTGTTTTATCGATAAAAAATTAATATATATAGTTTTTTTTAATCAAAAGTATTAGTTTGGTTGTAAAACTTCAGGTTTAGTTATTACTTTTATGTATAATATTACACATTGTATTTGATTGTTGTGTAAAAAAATGTAAATAATATTCTTCTAATATTAAACATATTATAATAATAATGTATGTAGATTTTTTTTTTTTAAATATTTGTATTTCGTTTTTTTTTTTTTTTTGTACAATGACGTGTGAACGAAAACAGCCGAATTCAATGTGCGCTTGAAAATATAAGAATCTTAAATTCGTTTCGTAAAATGATTTTTTTTTCTTATATGTGTTCTTTTTTCTTTTTTCTTTATAACCAGTTATTACAAAATATATAAACGATATTAAATCCTATGGTCCTGAAATTGGCTACAAACAGATGTGCTCAATAGCTTGGAATGACGTCATTGAGTGTGTGCTGGAGAGAAGAATGATTTATAGTGAACATATGATATATAATAATAATAATAATAATAATAATAATAATAATAATAATAATAATAATAATATAAGAAGTTTGTCGTCACGACAATATTTTAAGAAAAAAGGTAATCAAAATGTTCATTCTTTTATAAGGATTTCAAATGCTGTTTTGTTAGTTGTTTAACATTTTTCACGTGTATTTGAATAACGCAGAAATGATTTAAACAAAACGTATGTTATGAGTTGTCATTTATATAATGAAATTGTATAATTAAATTATTATTATATTTTATATCATATCAATACTTTCCAAAGCAAATGTGACGAAATGGCCTAATATGTGTTTACGGTCAACTTATCGTGCTGTTCAATAGAATCTAAAGTTTTTGCCAATAGGAAATTGGCAGAAAATATTCGGAAAATTGGTTTTAATGTAATTACACAATATTGTATAGTTATAAATGTGCGTTTATTGACACATTTAATTTAAATCATCATTGAACAATAGTTTCTGGATTATAATATTGATATTAAACATTTACGTGTAATTTATTTATTTATTTCCAATATAAAATGGATTCTTGGATTACATGTGTAATACAAGTGTATTGACTACATAAAATATAATATTATGTGCCCTCAGAAAAATCCGTATAAAATTCATTTTCTGTTTATTGATTAATTTTTGAAAATGTTAATATTATATTTCATATAAGTCATAAAAATTGGACTACGCATACATTTTTAATACTTTATAAACAATCGACTGACACATAAATACTTGAGCTCGATGTAAAGTGTAGAAAGGTGGTGGCGATTGATATTTTTGACAACAATGTCTATTATTTGACGATTATATGTTTTACTGGAAATTTTGTTAGGAACTAATGGAAAAATATATGGGTTTTCTTTCGAAAACGACGACAGAAACGTATTCACTCAGTTATTTCTACTTATCTTCCTGTAAACGATTCTTTGCCAAAATCGTAAACACTTATTCATTGGAATCTATTCACACTTGTCTTCTAGCGAGCGTTTAAAATATGACATTCAGCCAAAAATTATTTAGTGCACAATATTATGATTGAATATTATTTTGGATGATTAAAAATAGTGATGTTTGAACAAAATACGTAAAAATATATCATTAATTATGACTAGAAAATTTTAAATTTTGAACCAACTTTGAAGATATTTTTTATGGGATAAAAATTTACTCAAATCAGATTTTAAAAATAAATACTCATATTTAATTAACATATCGATGAATCAATATCATTTATAATTATGTTTTAAAACCATAGTAATTAATTTTATCTGAATATTGATTTTAAAGTTTATTATCCTTGTATAAGGATAATTTGTACATTTGCTATTTTAATTGTAGTAGTGTGTGCGATTTAGGTAATTATGATTAATAATCGAATATGATTCACACGTCATATTTTTTATTAACTATAATAGATAATAATTATAATTGTTAGTAATAATTATTAAATGCATTTTAAAATAACATTTTAATACGCACATGCTTTTAGTGCTAATATACATATTATTATAGTTGTTTATCACTCTTTAAGAGGAACAAATAATTCAATAGAGTTTGTACGTGTGGATGTGGATATGCAAGGTAAAAACATTGATAAATTGATAACCAACGAGAAGGAAACCTTGAAGGCAATCGAGGGAAAAGTGGTTAGATGTTAAGGTAAAGGAAAATTTGGAAAAAAAAAGAAAAGTTGAATAAAAAAGGTTGGTTGGGGTTGGAAGAAATGGAGGAATGTGTTAATGGTGGAAAAGTTTCATAGAGAATAGTAGAACGCGGAAGAAAAAGAGAAGTGTTCACAATAGAATTCTTCAATTGAAAAAAAAATGAACGAAAAGTGACTTGAAATATGAGAAAAAGGACATGTCTTATATTTAAAAAAAAATTAACATATATTTTTTAGAATTATTTAAATATTTAATAATATTTTGATTGTAATACATTTTTATATTTTCTTGTATACATATGTGTTTGGTATTTTAAAATAAAACTGATATCAATTTCGATCAAATCGGTCAAAAACTAAATTTACGTAGAATATTTTCAAATTAATTAAAAATTTGATTTGAAAACAATTTTATGTACCTGTAGATACAAATGCTATACACACAATAGCAGAATAATACATTTAAAATGTAGAGATAAATATTGATTTTTTTTTATAACGTATTACTCTTAACTGTTTTTATTAATGAAATACAATTAAAAACTCATAATCTCTTTTCACGGAAACACTATTGATTTTGATTAATTTCTTCGAATCTTCGTGTTTCATATTCAGTTTTACATTTTGATACGTAAAACTGAAAATAATTAAAATATCGTTGTCAAAGGTTTTGTACTGATACGATGTGTGTGTGTGTGTTTATATTTCATTTGTTATTTGGCCACTGTTTCGGCGATATTCACGTCCTTACAGGGGGATGGGGAGCAGTTGAGTTCGGAATAAAAAGTGGAAGGTTTTAGATAGTTAGGTCGTCTAAATTAGATTAAATTGGCAATCCAGACACACGGCTTCTTTGTGTATAACAAAAACTACCTATACGATTTCTGTGACCCGTCGAATTTGCAAGATGTTTGTACGTATATTGTTTGTCCAGAAATAATACACGTTTTATTAAAAATATCTGCCGGGAATTTGGCAACATTTAAATGTTTGCAAAAATCATAAAACAAAGTCCATAGAACTTATACTTTTTTTTCGTTGTCACCGTTCCAAGTAGTTTCGTGGCATGTTTATTTCAACCCATTGACGTACATACGTTATAATATATATATGTGAAAAAAAACTAATTACGAATCGAAAACGTCGTTTTCACTATTTTATTTATTTTTTTTTTTTTATCTAATTACATTATCAACGTAATTATCAAAAAATTGTATTACAGTGCGTTTTTAAAATTATTACTACGTAGTGTATCTAAGGAATGGTATTTGTAAAAGAATTTAATCATTATAATTATTATTGCGAAATGACAATTAAATGCATAGTAGTAATTTATCTGTAAGGAGATATTTCCTCATAAACTGTTACCATATAATTCGTATTATTGATTCAAATCACACTTAATTATAAAAGTTTGTCACTTTCGCATTCTCGGACTGAATTTTAATAATAACACTTTTATAGAAATGCACATACAGAACAAATACTTTTTAGTAATCTTGATACTTCATATGAATTTTTTACGAAGTAATTTTATTTTTTGTCTTGTACGAAATTCCTCGGGTATACTAAAACAATGCATTAGACACATTCGGTTCATTCACTAAGTCGATTTTCGATTTTTCGCCATTATATTATTAAATCTTATTAATATAAATGATAATAATTATATATTAATATCTTTGGAGATGTATAGAGAAATTGTCGACAAACATAGCGTGTGCTTTTACTTTATGATGCTGCTGTACAAATATTTGCAAAACATCTTTTGTATATGGGCGATGGAAAACTTCAGTTTGATCCGACTATATGTGAAATATTTTTTCCGCCAAACTTTTGCCAAATGCAGTCATTAATTCAAAATGTTGGGCAGAAAGTTTTTCTTGATATTAAAAACAATTTCAAAAATCATGATTGGCTTTGCAAACGAGCAATTTTGGCTCTAAAGAATGATGATGTCAACAAAATAAACCATAAAATTCTATTGAAGCTACCGGGTGAAGTTGTCAATTACAAATCGAGTGATACAGTTAATGATGAGGAACAAGCTGTCAAATATTCAACAGAGTTGAACTCTTTGAAACCTTCTGGAATGCCACTATACAGCTTAACTTTAAAAGTTGGTTCACCGTTGATTTTCATTCGCAATTTAGATCCCCCGAAATTTTGTAATGGAATAAGACTTGTTGTTAAATAACTATCGCCGAATTTAATTGAAGCTACAAGCATCAGCGGAAAATTTAAAGGAGAAGATGTGTTGATACTACGAATTCCAATGATTTCAACCGATTTGCCATTTGATTTCAAGCGATTACTTTTTTCAGTGCATTTGTCTTTTGCTATAGACATAAACAAGGAACAAAGCCAATTGCTAAGTGTTGCTGGTTTGAACTTACAAAATTCTTGTTTTTCGCACGGACAAATTATATTTTGCTTGCTTCAGAGCTGGAATGCCGAAAAATCTTTTTTAGTTTTACTCACTTACCGAAAAAACTTAAAATATTTTTTATCCGCTAGTATTAAGACAAAAAAAGTTAATAAATAAAAAAAATTTCCTTTTTTCCAACAAATAAACAAAACGTATTTTTTTTTTGGCATAGTAGAACACGTTGGGTATCCGCTATGTTTTATGTTCAATCAAAATAATCCAAATAATTGTATTAAAAATATATGTAGCTTAGTGTTAACTTTTAATGGAGTTTCAAAGAGGGTAAATCAACGGTCTTAAATTCATCACGGGCAACGTCGTGCAGGATCAGCTACTCCGAAATTCGTCGAGTGTTTGGTTATACTAATAACCAAATATAGTTAAATATAGTTAAAGAAACATTTATAAGTATAACCATATTGTACAATATAAAATCAATAATTTTACTATTTTCAATAGCCAACATTATTTTATTTTACTATAATACACGTTGGTGCACACTATATAATATGTGTATTTTATATATTTGTTTCTTTTAATATTTATGGCTGTACAATCGGTTAAAATTCAATATTGAAATATTTAATTAATTTTATTATTTAAAAAAAAACTCTATTGTAGAATATAATTAAATTTATTTTTGATATTTTCGTTAACTCTTCACGATCATACAAAACAATAATAAGTTAATAAATTACTATAATGAGTAGTTTATTAAACTGTATAGATAGTTAATTGTTTACCATAAGTACTTTTTGTAAGTTTTCAGATTTTAAAAGAAGCGTGTTCTCGTTGATCGTTATTAAAGTAAAATAGCTCAGTAACTTTCACGCGGTTTTTTTGTTAATCGATCGGAAATTTAATATAAACATAGGTACATTAAAAAAGTTTAGACGATAATACCTCAACAATCAAAATAATTTGAAAATGGGCAAGTGAAAAAAAATCTCTTAAGAAAAATTGCCAAAAAAATCTGCATAATTAACCTCATTTAGTAGAGTTTTCCCGATATAATGCGTTACCATTATGTTGGAATTTAAAATAACAATTCATTATTGCGCTATTGTGAATCGTACCGAACTGATTGGAGGAAGACGGTTCAATGATAATAGAATCGAAAATATATATTTTATTTCTAGAAACAATTTATGGAGTGTGTTACAATTAGATATAAAACTGAGTATTTATTTTGGATACGAATCTTTATTTGTAGTGTATATTTTTGTATTTTGTATAGAATAAAGCTAAACACGTTTGAACAATGCAGTAAAAATGTATTGACACGTTCATAATGCTTAAAATTTATATAATTTCTTAAAACCTATACAAACCCAGTATATTTTGTTTTGTTGCTTAAAGATTGAATACAATTCACGCGATTTTATTATTATATTTTTTACATCAATTATTACATTCAATTTAAACGTGTTTATATATATATTCATAATAACTATTATCACTCAGCTATTATAGTAGCTAATGAAACTCGAAACGGTTATAATGGAATAATATAATTCGATATACCTGTATAAAACTAGCGACACTCTCTCGCCGTATAATGTGCCATTGTCTGTGTTGTTAATAGAGATAATTGAAAATAATTGCTTGAACGAAAAGTAACGATTTGAAAAACGCTTTTGTTCTTATAGTGTAGGTAAACTGTTTAAAAATAATCAAAAAACATTTGAGAAATTTTCCAAACGATCTTATGTCGCTGCCCATTTGTTTGGCAAACGTACATTCACGTCAATGCGAAACGATAGCTATTGTTTTACGTTATACCATTAAATTGGAAAATTATCGATTTACACTTTCATTCAATTTCAACACATTAAAATGCTCATTAATATTTAATTAGTCTATAGTTTCTCCTGATGTAAACACGATGTCGATTGAAGTATTTTTTTAATCAAATCATTGTTTGCAAATATGCTATACAATAAGCACGTGCGGCATTTATATAATATTATATATACATCAGTTTTTATTATTTTCAAGTATATTTAGAAAATATGATTACTTTGTTATTAAAATTTTATTGCTGAAATTTGAAAAAGAAAAAAACCGACAAAAATTTATATACGGAAGAAATAACACAAATGATTTATTTAAAATGTAATGTTATACAATAAATTTATTCGAAGTTACATACACCGTAAATAATATTTAACATATAATTCTATTATACACAAAAATACATTGTTATATTTTAATATTATATGTTTTTAGAGTATTCATATTTTTAAATCAATTTTTCTCAAACTTTTTGATTCCTTCCACGCTTTTAAATTTCTAAGAATACGATGTTTTTTATACAGCAGTGTAGCTAAGGGTGCGGAGAGTTAAGGGACTTATTGTATAAAGGCAATTAGATTGAAAATGCCATTTCCAACTAAATGTTTTTTTGTGTTAAAATATTATTTGGCACATTAGCTCATTACTTTATACACAAGGAAGTATCCAGCAAACATTTTTTTGGAGGTGGGGGCTGAGAGTATAAATATGAAATAAAATAAAAATAATAAAGTAATAATAGGATATGAACTTCATTAATCTTTATTTTAAGAAAAAATTTCGGGGGAGGGATCTGAACCCTAACCCTCCTGGCTATAACCATGTATATATATTTATTTATATATATATATATATTATATCATTTGCATTATAAACTACAAATTATAGTTTTATCAATAAAAGTTTTTCTTACTTAGGAGGATTTCATGTGTATAATAAAAAGAAAAAGAAATCACGATAAAGTGTATATTCCAGAATTCTGCTCGTGTAAAATCGAATATTATTCAGTTAGTTGAAACACATACGAGTACACACACACACACACACACACACATATATATATATATATATCGCGTGTCCCAAAAAACAGGGTACACTTTATCACTCATTACTCTGTAAATATTTTTCAATTCTGTTTGCAGGACATCAAACTAGACTAATGGATCATAAATTCCTATGACTTAAGATTTTTTAACTCATATATTTTGTCGCACGCGCAGTAAAACTTCATGTTATCCTATACGGTGAAACTGAAAAAAAAAAATTAATTTGATTTCACGAGCATAAAGATTGGTTTAAATTTTTTAATTTATCGAAAACAATTGTTGGATTATGAGTTGAGGATATTAAGATAAACAATCTGTTTGATTATTTTAAAGTTTTCAACAATCTAGACCATTGTTTTAGGGAATATATTCCATTAAAATATTTTTGTACATTGTCACGATCATTTATGGAGAATTTTAGATTTTGAATGAAGTATCGAATATATATTATAAAATTCAATTAATTTTTTTATCGCGTTGTATTTAATAATATAAAATAATAAAAAAATTATATTCTTATCTTACATCGCCCCTTATATTAATATTATTTACACATCTCAAAAATTAGTTATGAACTTTCTGGTATCATAAGAACTAAAAGTGACACTATTTCCAATAATTATTTTATTAATACTAATATTAAATACATTATTATCATTAATTATTAAAATAATTAATTAATTTAAATTTTATTTAAATAATACGCCGAAAATTTGAACAAGAGTGCACTTCTCAATTGATTGCTATTTTTTATATCTTAATTGAATTTTTATTCCATTTTATTGATGTTTTTTAAGAGAAGGCCATGAAATTAAACATTTATAAATAATGCAAGTTTGTTGAATTAATTGAGTGAGAATTTTACAATGGATATTTTCGTTCATTATGAAAATAAAATCAATTTGTTTTTATTTTTTTATTGTAAAAAGGTTTAATTCCAGATAAGTCGTTATTTTCATATGATTCTTGACTTATAATGAAATAACTGTATTTGATGACTCTTCCTTTGTAGACTATACTGAGATACTTAATATACTTTTTTATAAAATATAGGTAACCAAAAATGTACTAAACTAATAAAATTATTTACTTTTGCACATATAACTTAAAACAATTTTCTATACGAGTACAATAATTCTATGAAAAATGTTCTTAAGAGAAATTAAAATGAAGTGTGAGCGCTGACATAAAGTTTATTGAAAAAATATGTTAAATTACTACACACGGGGTTTATAAGAAGAAATCTTGATGGTAAAAGTCCTATCTTAAAAATTCCTAGAATTCCGCGTTATTTATCGCCGATTCCTATTCGATGATTTTTTTTTGTCTATTCTGGATATCCTGAGACCTGGATAGGTCATAAAAATTCAAGGTTTATGAGTTGTTTCATAAATTGTTCATCGACAAAAAGTGTCTCAAATAGAGCCTCTCAGATTTTATCCCAGACAAACAAACACACGTGAATGTAAATTTAACGATAGCGTGTATAAGAATTACTAAAGGAGCTCAGATAATTGCGTTATATGGAATTTAATATATTTGATAGTTTTGGCACATTATCTCCAAATAATAATATTGATTAAACTTTATTATTATATTGGTTAATGAATTTTTTAGTATTAGTATAACATATGAAATTACATTTCGATTAATACATTTTTGTAATACAAGTAAAATAAATATTACTAAGAAAATATTCTTAAATAATAGTTTGATAAAATATTTTTTTTTAAATCTGTATTCAATTTTTTTTTAATAAATCAAATATTCAACGTTTCTGTATGCCTATAATAATATTTTAAAATGGCAAAATAAAAGAATATAGAATTTACAAAATGTTAATTTGTCGTTTATGAACTTCTTGACATACGTCGAGCCGAGGATATTTATTTAATTTTACCTACTATTTATGCTTAAAAATGTTACAGTTTCAAATAGAAATCAAAACAGTTTTGGACATTAGGGAAAATTGCGTGTTCTTGACGGACCGCTAATGAAGTTGCGTTTTGACATTCGAAATGTACGCGGTAAACTAAAACAAGTGACCTAATACAGTTTTATGATTACATTCTATTAATGTTTTGTTGAAATATGAAACTTTTTATTTGAAATTTTTACATTTACGCAGTAAAATATTGAATAAATAATTAAAAATTCAATTATGACTATTATATAAATTAACTATCTTCAGAAGTAGTCGACTACAATAGAAACAAAAATAAAAATTCAAATTTAAATTATTATTCTCGTGTTTACGTTTGCATTTTGTTTGACAGAGTACTAGGATTCTATCTTGAAATACGAACATATATATTAATTATTTTATACAGCACACAGAGTGGAACTACTTTTGTATAGATATTTTAACTGTTATAGACAGGTGATTGTGATATGCATTAATATTCAATAATACTAAATGAATTATCAGTAAAAATATGGTGTTATACGTATATTATTATTTTCTAAATAATACATTCTATATATATTAATTTATTATGATTTCGAATTATTATTAAAATTGCGTATTGTTTATAAACATTTATTAATTACATTTTTAAAAATACTCAGTAGCTGTTATTTGGGATGGGTGGCGACGAGCGGATAGTCTCACAGATATTTTTTTAACGTAGATTCTATTAAAAAATTGCATGTTTTTTTGCTATCATATTTTGGTTAAAATTTCAGACTTTAGTGTTATCAATCGTTGTTTCTACATTTATAATTACAAAATATGTTGAAAAAATTTAATAATTTAAAATAAGAGTCGTTAAAATCAGTTTGGTTGGAAAACACGTTTTTTTATTATTATTATTATTGTGTTAGATTGCTGTTATATTTATTTTATAAAATCGTTTTAAATATTATTAAATTTACGTTTATTTTATATAATTAATTAATCATAAGTCGAAAACATCATTCAATTAAAATTACATATTACACTATGTTTCATATTGGTTTGTATTCCTGATATTAATATAATCTAACACGTTGATGGATACTTCGTTTTATTTTTTTTTTTTACAAAACCGTCCAAGGAATGTCACTTTTTCATTATTGTTACAGCAGTATCAAAAAAATTACTACTATAGCAGCAATGTCTCTGCAGTATATCAAAATTTATGATATACGTATGTCAAAAATTTCATAAGACTGCTCTAGTAGTAGTATCATAAAAAATTATTTAAAATTACAACTATTGTTTAAATTTCTTATTCAAAGTACTTTTTATTAAGTTTTTAATAATATAAGTTTAAGCATGTATTAATAATAGTAGGTAATAAAAAATAATAAAAGTGATCGAAGATGTTGTCATTGAACACACTAATTGTCTATATATATTTTGGTATATTATTGCATGTATATGTTTGAATGTTTTCTCGTGACTGCAATGTTATTATCTGCTATATTGCTGTTTATCGGATGATTAAATTGTTTACCAATATGTGGAAAAACACAGTACATTATTAAGAACACAGAGTATTACAAGTAATTCAGTTTATTTATTTTTTCGCTGATAATTGACATTTTTGTATTACAATGTTTTATTGTAATTCATAGGGTCGTAAATATGTGTTCTTCCATAAGAGACCATAGAAAATATTACTGTTATAGCAGTACTGCCATTATTTAGCCGTTTTTACATTATTGCTGTGGCAGTAATATTCGAGAAAGTGTACCCCGGCATCAATTGTTGACATTACACACTGCTATAGCAGTAATATTATTGTCCATCAAAGTGTTAAAAATTAAAATGTAAATACACGTTAACGCTTTTCATAATTTCAGTACTTCAGCTATTTCTCTACAATTGTTTCATTAATCGATATTTTTCATCCGATGTACCGTTCGGCGTTTCCCGAAGAATATTTGAAATAAATTGTCGAGATGGAGATGAAATGAGTTTATGCGAATATTAGCTATACATATAGTGTAATACGTAGTACTATTACTATGCGTAAATCATTCAGATAAAATAACGGCGTGAAAGTTCGTCAATAAATATTTAAACATATATTTAAAATACTGTAATTAGCAATTGTAGAGGAGTTATAAATTTTATGCGATTATTATTTGTGCTTTAGCAATTTCCCGTCATATTTTTTTCCGCGTTCACACAAGTAGGCGAGATGCATAAATTGATTCCAATTTGTATAGGAATTTTTTATTATTATTTTTTTGTTTGGAACGTCCATTAAATTAAAATAAACAAAATATGATGGACAAGATGCAATTAATAAATACAGAAAAAAAAATACTTAACAAAAAAAGTTTGCAATGAACCTGCGTATTTATTAGCTACAATTTTATGCGCTATAAATACTGTGTTTATTAACAAACAAATGTTTATAAAAGCGGGAAAAAGATTTATCTATTTAAAAATATATACGTTTATTTACCGAAAAAGAACTACCGTTGCATGTGAAAAATTGTCGTGAAATAGTTTTAAACATTTATTATAACGAATATTATGAAGAACGCGATGCGAAAGACGATTTAATATTTGAAATCGTTTATAAAATTCACAACCTTGGAATTAAAATATCTTAATTTAATCTATATTAATTCCTTTATTTTATAAAAATATATAAGTGTTTTCAGTATTTCGTGAACAGATGACAAATTAAATAAGCCCTATTCTTATATTGAAAATTGTAGAATAAAAATGGACTATATATTTTATAGTGCAAATTATGTTTAAAACTAGTGACTTTTTGTTTTGACAAAATCGATAGTGTATAAAAGAACAAATTACATAAGTCTTCAATCGAAAAACGGCAAAAAAAATTCTTTTAGCTTTGTTTTTTTTTTTTTTTTTTTATAGATTTTTACTCGTTAAAACCGAAAAAAAATAGCGTTTCCATAATTTTTTGTTGTTGTTGCGAAATCCGTATTTTTAGTTTTTTTTTTTTAAATTTTAAATTTAAGTGTTAACCTATACAATAGGAAGTGTAAGTAGCGTAGGTTTGACGGCGTGAGAAGAGCACAAGAAGTCGCGTCACAACAAATTTACCGCGATGGAATTATTTTTGTCAAAATAATGCGTTTGGTTCAATGCGACGAGATTAACGAATTAATTTTTTTTTTTATTATTATTGTAAACTCCTGTTAATTTGCAAAAAAAAAAAAAAAATCGTATGTGATGATCGGTGCGAGTAGGATGAGGAATTGAAGTAATTTTCGGATTGAAAACATAAAGTTTTCACACCGAATACGTTCTACGCAGCCAGAGAAAGAAAATTATTTTCTAGCGGACCTGTTGTCGTAAAACGCCGACACGGACTACCATTTATTTTCTCGATAATTAAACTCTCTTCACGCGTGATTACCGTTCGCGCGCCGCGTATCAAATTAATACTATTTATTTCACACACACACGGTTCTACGAACGACACGTATTGTTTTTCTGTTGCGGGCGCGTGTAATATTTCGTTATTATTCTAACACACGGCTGTTGGGACGGCGAGGAATAGCTGCTGCTGACACGACGAATCCGTGACATCCTCGGATAATAATAATAATAAAAAAACGTACGTGATAGCGACAATAGCCGGCGCGGGGGGGGGGGAGCCGTGTGTAATAATAAAAAGAAAGGAGATATTGATGCGGCGAAAAAAATTTGCTTTTGTAACATCACAAATCAACGCAGGAAACGTTGTGCGGTTAGTGTGTGGATTTCGACGCCGTTGTCGCGAGGGGTTATTATTATTATTATTTTTTTCATATACTTAAAACACGTGAAACACAAGACGTTCCGGAACCGGGTGACCGGGCAGGACGCGTATTGCGTTACACATTGTGCGTGAGTAGTTTTTTACACGTTCGCGCGCGCCCGCGTCCAAAACGTACGGCGACGACCGAAGCCGCCGGTAAAAGAGTACTACCGCGAACCCTTAGAAACTCTGCACGCGCGCGCACCGGCGTTTTTTTTTTCGTGTGTGTGTGTTATATCGTTCGAGTTTTTTTCGCAGTGTCAAAGTTACGGGGAAAAAAATCGTTTTCGTTTCTTATTTTTATTACGTACACGAGCCGTGTAACGAATCAGCGGTGACGCGTCTGTGTACCGACATAATTGACGGTCCGAACAGAAATTTAAAAAAAAATCTTTTTTTCCTTTTTTTTTTTTTTTTTTTCTACATATTTTCAATACGAGTTCGAATCGCTCGGTCGCGTTGCACCGATCGATAGCGAATTTTTTTTCCTCTCCACATTCACCACGTGTACATAATAAACACGATTTTTTTTCTTTCGAAAATTCAAACCTATTCCTCCTGTGCGCTGAAATTCGAATTGAAATTAGCGCCTTTAATTGATGCGGGCGTTGCACAGAACGTTCCACCTCCCACGCAATTGCGTTAACGAATATGTCATACGTAGATAATATCAATTACCGATAGACGTAACGATTTATATTTATATATCGTATAACATTTATTAATGTTGTCGTATCGAAAAACGGTATTTAGTAAAAGTGCTATTTAATTTCAGATATTTCCATTTGATATTTTTTTTACTAAAAGAATAACAATGTCGAGATAATTAATGAATGTACAAATAATTGGACAGAGAAAAAAAAAACGTTATTTGAATTAAAAGAAATGTAACGGAGAAAATGTTACGAACAAATTAATTATTAACCAAATTGCCAAGACAACTTTTGGGTAGACGATACACGGGGGGGACGTTCGTCTCGTAAAATGTGTTCCGTAAACGAAATATATTTCATAGGCGATGAAATTCACAATTTTCTTCTTTTTTTTTTAATACTTTTCTCAATAGTATAATAAAAATTAAAATACAATATTAATACATGACACGTAAATTATAATAAAGAAACTTTTGTAGGATATATTATAATAAATGTCTTTGCTCACGTGTTGAACACATACTCGTTATTAATCGTCTTACTCGCACGGCACGGTGTTACCGTCATTTGATTGTATATGTCTTATCGTTGCCGCCGTTGTCATAAAATGCCTCGTCGTAGTCGTCGTGCGTCGTTTTTACCCGTCTTGGTCATATAAGACAATCAAAATATTTACATATATTCGTATTCGCGTCATGGTAAATATTTAGTGTTGCTATCAAATCGTCATCTGAACGTATTGCAGCGTGTTCTTCGATGCTGTATTATATCCGTCACATAACGATTGTCATTTGCCTGTCATACTCGTCACCGTTCCATTAACCTACTATCCATACATCTGATCACCATAGTGTTGTGTGTTCCAGGCGGTGTACTATCTCAACCGTGTGAGTTGTTTTTCGCATTAAACGTTTATTGTAATATTTTATTGTGTTATTCGTCGTCAATTGTCGTTAACACCTTATGATTTAAATACTAACCCTAGACTTATAGTTATAATCGATGTTACACGCAAAACCTTTTAAAATATTATTGCATTTTATTTCAAACTTATTGTCTTTCTTTATTTTTTTTTTTTTTTTAATATTCCTATTATATTCACCGCCTTACATTCACTCCTTGTTCGGCCCGTTATTCACGAGCCGTATAGACAACCTAGCAATGTTGTTTTTCTCGCTAGACTCTAACGCGCATACATTGGTCCTTCGAACCGTATTGGGTGAACCTAAGGAGCGGTTGTGAATTATGTACAAAAATTGTAAAAGAAATTCAGCGTGCTGAATTGTGCTGCAGGAGTAGTTTCGTTGAAATGATGACACGATGACATACGAAACAAAACATGTTCTGTCTCAAGAAACTCGGTCACAAAACATATTTATAATTACGTTTCAGAAACGTTACTACTTATAAAACAAATTTCTTGTTTCATGAAATAAAAATGTCACAAAAAAAAAAAAAAAAAAAAAAATTCTCAGTTTGTCACGTGCAAATAAGAAATAAAATAATACTGTTATTTCAAGGTGTAATAAAAACATAATTTACGAATAAATTTAGATAGTTCCGTTTATATTTTTTTTAAGTAACGCAGTTATAATAAAAATAATAATAATAACAACAATAATAATAGTAATAATAATAATAATAATAATAATAATAATAATAATAATAATAATAAGAGTGACTAACAAATGTACAAGTTTCACGTAATGAGTAAATTTTTCTATAATAAATATTAATCACATTTACAAAAAAAAAAATGTATAAAATAAGATACGATTTTTGTCCAGTATTGCAAATAAATCATAACTTCAAACGTCTTATATGATCTTGGGGAACACCAGATGGTACCGGGAATGTATCTGAAAGAAACCATTAATTTTTGCCTGTTGAGATCTATCTGTTAAATAAGAGTTAAACCAAGAAATCAAAGGATCCGTGAAACTATACAGTTTTAATTTTGCGATCAACACTGAATGATTCTCCGAATCAAACGCCTTGCTGAAATCTATATATATATATAACATTAGTCTGTATACCAGCTCTAATAGATGTTATTAGTAAATTAAAAAAGCAGAGTAGATTTTTCATACCCCTCATGAACTCATACTGATTATCATCTAATATATTTTTAAACGTAAATCTTAATGACGTTAGAATTAATTTTTCTAACAATTTAGGCAAAGCAGATTGTTTTGTTATCGATTTATATTTGGTTATACAATTTTTATTACCCGACTTTTAAATAGACGTTATAAAACCAATTTTACATTGAGATGGGAAAGTACCAGTAATTAAAGACTGGTTAAATAATCTACATAGAGGAATCGATAAGGAATACTTACAAGAATGTAACAACATTTTAGAATACCATCTGGTCCAGTGCCTTACATATTCGTTATGAACACGAACAATATTTTCGAATTCGTTTAAGAGGTCAAAATGTAATACAAGATCAGGTATATATATATAACAATACTATTCATATTTTTATTAACATTATAATAAACTACTACTAGCATTACACGGAATGCTTTATGTTTTTAAATTCAAAATAATAATAAATGTCTCATTCGAGCTGACATTCATACCATCTGCGGCTCACTACTTTGTTTTTATTATTTTACACACAAATTATTGTCAAACAATTTTTTTTTCTTATTAAATTATTAACTTTAGAATTTTATATATCACTTATCATTTATTTTTTCTTTGAAAATTTATTATTTAATGAAATTAAATAATGAAATTATTTAATTATTGCGCATTCAATTTTGTAAAAACATATGCTTTTAAGATGTATTAAAGATCAAATACGGATAAACATTTTTAAAAAGTATTTAAATATTTTGAACAAAAATGTAAACACAAAAACAGATACAATTTGAAAGTATTTAAATACTTAAAAATTTTTTTTAATCATAGCCATCATCGTTATAATTTACAATTTACTTGGTACATGTAATACTATGGTATAGTAATTTGCCAGGTACAAATATTGAACATATGGGATTCTAATATTTACCCCATTCTCAAATCCATTATCTCGTGCCTACTTATTTTCTCTTCTAGTTAAACTTTCTATTCAGCGAATAGTGTATAAATTAATTAATTATATAATTTATGTCAGATTATTAGAAGGTTAATTTATTAGGAATACAATCAATAATATATATAGTTGTAAAATTATTAATTACTGGTTTTTAAATATGTATTAACTAAAAACTATGTTGACTTTTAGATCAATTTTTTAAAACAGTTTTCTCTTAGTATCAGTTTTTTTACTGATAAGAATAATATTAAAAAAGTATTAGTTCTTAAAGAGGAATACTTTAAAAAAGTACCTAAAATACGTATTTGAATAGTTTTACACAAATACATTTACTCGAATACTGTACAACACTGCGCGTATAAACATTATATAATAAAAAAAATCATATTTTTTGAAATATAATAATCGATCTAATATTGTTTTTGTATGTTCTAATATTTTTAGTTTTGTATAATTACACGTTATATTGTCTGTGATGGTTTGTACGAATAGAATTTAATTATAAAAACGATATAAAAATGAAATTTAAATACATTTTACATAAATATTGATTGCCGCATGTATTTAATATATAGTTCATAATTTGACTGTGAATGATGACATTATTTAAAAATAAATCCGCCAACAAAATAATAAATAAAATAAAGCTATTGTAAATTATTGTTTTATGTAACATTAAATTATTCATATTTGATCAATTCGTATATAATATATTATTATGTGTGTATTAATTTACCTTTGTTTATAATAATCACAGCGGTGTTGTGTACTCTTCACACAATAAAATATCCTAACAACAATATTATATTTATAAACCTTTAATTTATTAGTATTTTATTTTCTAATAAATAACATTTCAGTTTCATAAAAAATATTTATATTTTTTTATATTAAACGTTTCTTTTAAGTAAATATATATATATAATAAACGTTTAAATATTCAAAGTATATGAGAAATATACAGTTGTAAGAACTATATAAATTCGTTAAAAAAATGTTCTTTTTATTGGTTTTAATTGTCTGTGAATTATTTTATAATTACTTCAAGGTAAAATATGTACATGATAGTGACGAATCGTTAAATTGTTTAAAATTGACCAGAATATTTATTATAAGGAATTAAAAACTATTATTATGACGAAATGCTATAATATAATACTGTATACATACATTATAGTCCATCTGTTTGTTATCAAACTAATTTAAAGTAATTATTTAAACAATTATTTTATTACATCGACAGAAAAATACTCATTGGATTTTAGGTTATAATTTTTTTTGTTACATTTACATTATACCACAGCACATATTTATACTACATACGTATAAACCAGTTTCGAAATAATTTTTTTGGTTTAATTTGAAAGACGAATTTCCGTTAATAATGTGTAAAATTAATAAGTTATTAATTATCAATCTGTATTGCTATTCCATTAATTGATTCATTATTATCTATGCTTTTATTGAATTCTACAGTTTGGTTTTATGAAAATAAACTGTGCATCTATTTAACTAAATTTTTGGTGTCAATTTCTTATTGGATTTAAAAAAATCTTATTATTTTGTTTTTAAATTTAATATAAAATAACATATTTATATAAAAATTTTGTAGAGTGTTTTCTTGATACGACTTAATATTTATTTCTAAATTTCTTTATTTTATTTGATCTAATAGCTACGATGAAAATGAACAGTATTATATTTTTACATTTTTCTCAAAATATTTTATTATAATTTATAATCAATAATGATTAGAATATTCCGAGTATGTAATATACATAGAATAGAAGAGTAAATGCGGTTTTAATCCAATATCATAAACACTTTAAAAGTTTTGTATGGTATGGTGGGTGTAAAATGTAAATGAGATAATATCTACGTAACAATAGTTTGACTGAATTAATTTTGATGATATTTTATGTAAACGTCTAAACTGCCAACAGTAGTTTACTTATAAAGTTTTTGGGTCCGTCAATAATCTTTGTGTTAAAATTGAAACCTTCATTTGTAACAATTGATTTGCGTTATAATACATAATTTATTTTTACCATAGTACCACATATTTTCCAAAAAAGTTAATCTCTATAATTTTAAAGTATGATTTGAATATGATAGTCGAGAAATATGATAATAGAATTGAAGATAAATGATTATCAAATATAAATAAAATTTAAAATCCTAATATATAATAATAATTATTATAAAAATTCCTAGTGATTTCAGCTTCTTTAGTTATGAAATCGTAACGATTTGAAAATGTGTAGTAATGCGAACCAACAATAATTATGTATTAAATATTTATATGTTTGGAGTAAAACTGTAAATTACTTTTAATATTATATGTATTATAAAAATATCACTTGGATTGTCGCGTTGAGATTTTAAGATAAACTACCTAATCTCGTCCAACCTATTCGCTGCGATTGAGATATTAATCCTATTAATTTTTCCCATCATTATCTGTACATTGTATTTGAATATGAAAACTTCGTGTTATATTTTCATGGTTTAATTTTAATCCTACAACAGACATTACGCGTATACAATTCAATATCAATACATTTTAATTTTTGAAAACGGTAATCGAAACGAGGTTGTTCTCAATCATTCAATTTATTGTTTCAATTAGTAACGAAAATACGATTAATTATCCAGCGAAGAGTTTGCTTGGGAACAAAAAGTCATACAAATTATACGGTAGTCGTATAACAAAATTAACTAAATCCCATATTCATCAGTGTTATTTAGTAATTAATGTGTTCAAAAGCACGGGGAGTTTTTAATTTATCGCGTTCTATAATATAACGTCTTTTAGGCAACTCTGGATGCATACTTACCCCAAAACTTTATTCATAAGCTTACTGTATTCTACACACATATATATATATATATATATATATACTATCACGATATTACACGTATAATATACCGTTGTATATGTACATAAATAAAAGTAGTTTACCGCTTTACAATTGTGTCAATTGGATTTTACGTTGTAAGTATACGTGTATTTTATGGTCGAAAAATATAAATAACTTTTAAAGCCATTTTAAAGTATACAACCGCTGTAGTTCACGTGGCTCGTATTGTAGTCGATCTCGATTGCTGTATAATATCAATACTTTATAAAAACAAAAGTCGTAAGTACTTTATGAATAAAAATTTTGAACAAAAATAATAATTTAATTAAGTTTTCCTTCTTTAAATGAAAGACTTAATGTTTATATAGGGAATTTGATATCACAATTTTTAAATTAGATATTTCGTTTAATAATAATTAATAATACATAATAATAATAATAATTCTATGTTTTAATCAATTAAGGGGATCATCAAAAATGTGAAAACATTGTACGCTTTTTAAATTCTACAATTTTGAGTGAACTGAATTCAATTTTAAAAAGAACTTTATATTAACTGCCATTTTTTCTAGGTTCCTTTGAGAATAGAATTTCGATAATTTTATTAAAATAATGATAAAAAACGATGATTATTTTTGGAAATTTTGAATATTTTTTCAGGTATACTAAAAAATAACTACATTAAGTATTTAACGAAAATCTACTCTTACAATAAAATAAAATATTAGAAAATCCTTTTACGGATTCAAATCCGGTTCACTTTAAGTGGTCGAATTCTCGTTTAACTTTTAGTTCTAAATCTGCAGACAGCAATATCCATACAATATTATTAAACTTTTTCAAATTATTGACGTGTGCATGCACATATGGTTAGTATATTTAGGTCAATGGTACACTTGTACTAACGTGTAATACTAGTGTTAAACTTCTCACATAACGACAACATGCGCCAACAAACGTTCCAAAAATTGGCCATCCAGTAAGGTCCTAAGAATAACGGTCAGTTATTTTTATTTTTGCCTTCCGTATACATAGGTAATAATAGTTATAATCATTTCTTTATCTATATTCCACAAACCTACATAACTTTGTTAATGATCGCTAATATCTATTTGGCCTATCTTATTCTCTATTACTTTCTACGATTAATTCATTTTACTTAACTAATTCATTGTTTTTCCGTCTCTTAATAATATGCTATAAACGAATCTCGGTCTATTCTCTCTTATTTTTTCAACTTAATAATATGTAGGTACAAAATTTAGTTATATATATATATGTAGAATAACAACATCTAAAACTCCTCTATACACTGCGATATAACACATAGGTTTTCATCGCCGATTGGTTTTGCTTAGAGACTTCGTGTTAAAACCATATCATGCTTCAGTTTTTGTTTAGCCTATTTCGATTAAGTTACAAAACTAGTTAAAAATTAACACGAGTTTCATTTTGTAAAGTTTTTTCTTCGGTAATTCTCTCTCGGTATTCTTTAGACACTATGCATCACAAGTCGGGAAATTTCTTATATTCTTTTATAAATTTAACCCAAAAATGGTTTATTAATTTTTTAAAATTATGTACGTCATTGATCTACATTGAATCTAATTATTTAAATAACATTTAAGTAAATTTGAGTAAAATAAAATATTAGTTTATGATATCCGTCCCGTTTTATTTTAGTATATAAAATATTAAAATAAAATGGGGGGGGGGTTTATGCCTCCATTCCCAATAACCAAGTAAATAAATAACTAACTAATCAGAGGTGCATTTAACCAGGGGAATCGATCGGACTTAAAATATCATTTACATTATCTGAAAAAATGTATTTAATAAAAAGTTGTTTTTTTTACTGTTCGAACTATGCAGAGGCTATAATTTATTGTTTTGAACTTAATTTTTGTATGTATGTTATGTGTTATCACATATTTATATAAAAACAATTATTTCGCATTGTACCTAATATTTTGGCAATCCAGTGGACAACGAAAAACGTGAAAAAATAACATTAATAAATATAATGACTTGCATCTCGTTATTTTTATAGAATAAGAATACACCAATCAGCGAACGAAACACGTCATGACCGTACATATATTCACACTAACGGCAATCCGCATTGCTGCCTCTATTGACCCGTCCTTAATTTTATTTCGTTACAGAAAAAGCTAAAGGGTCTTGTATTATTTTCCAATCATCGAAACACACTTGACTAGTGAAAGAAAATGTGACTAGTGAATTATCTTTAGGGCAATGTAAACTAGATTTTTTAATATAGTGAATATAAGTTAATTTCGTTGTTGTTGTGAATTTCGTAATAAATACTGATCAAAAGTATTTACATCTAGATGATTTAATAGAATTATTAAAACGAAAACATTTTTCGCAATTTTCTTTGATAACATTTTTTGTTTGTTTGATTATTTAATATAAAACAGACAGATTAGTGGGAAGGTAAACTTTACTTCACAACTCAAATATTGAAAAATTATCTCATTTTTCTAATCCTTTCTGTTTGGAAATTTCCGAATATGCCGCTGTAACCAACAAATTATATATATATAATTTTAAAGTTTATAATAAAATATATTCAATGCATATAACATATATGTAATAAAATAGTAAAAAAATTAAATAAGTTAAATAATATAGAGCAGTGAGCCACGGAATGTTATGAATGGTGCTTAAATGAATTACTTGGATTAAAGATTTCAGAGTTTTTTATCACCTTATATTTGAAATCGATGATAAATCATTCAAAAATTCAAAAAATTTCAAAACTCTAGGACCATTTTTTTTCGAAATAACGTAATAATTCCCTACAATAAATATAATACTCTTTGGTCCAAAAACTTGAAATATGTATAACTGAAAATTACAACAGACGATTTTTAAGACTTTTTGAATACAATTGAAGTAATGTACTTCTGACATTGTATTGGATTTTTAAGCTTTAAAACCAAAAATTGCATTTTTTTTAAATTAAATATCTTAAAAGTTAAAATTGCTAATAATGGTCCAAAATTGAAAGACATTTGTTTGAAAATTTATTTTTCCTAATACAATACAATGTTACGTATTTGGTGAATATTTCAAGTTCATGTAAACTATAGTTTTGAAATTACGAAGAAATAAATATAATCGATTTCGACGAAATCGCGTTTTAATGTAAATTTAGGGTAGTTTTTGAGTTTTTTTTTAGACGTTTTTGAAAAAATCAAAAAATAATCTCTCGTAAGTACCAACTACTAGATAAAATTTGCTACCAGAATCCAGGTATGACTGTAAAGATCAGAGTCCTGCTTTTAGGCTCTATATCATTATTATGTCTATTCATATACATTCGTCGTCTTTCTGCTCGGAATCTAAAAGTGTTATTTTAAAGAAGTGGAAATACAAAATAAAAACTATAAATTAATACTCGTAAATAAAAAAATCTTGTTTATGTTAAAAAATAAATAAATAAAAATATTTATATTTTTGTTAGTTATTTTATTAAATTGTTTATTGTAACTACCGGTATACACTAAAAGTCATCGTCAGGTTTTGTTGTTTTTTTTTTTTTTTAAATATAATTCATAACGCACACAATTTATTCTTCGTTTTCTTTTATTTTTAAACTGTATATATTTATATTGTGTCGTACATAATTTACTCTACGTTGTCTTGTTCGTTTATTTTATGTTGTCTTTGTGTTATTGTTGTACTCTTAATACTTGACTTCTAGTCGAAACCGCGGTAATAAATAATATAAACAAATGTAGTAAAAAACAATAATCTTACATATATAATGTATAAATAAAATCGAAACTCGCTTCGTGTTTGCCCGTTTGCGCACCATGCGAAAGCGTGTAGAAAATATCGAAATGTGGTTTTTTATTTGTAGAGTAATAATTTACGAGGATCATTTTTTGGCAACATTTGAAAAACATTCGTGTGCCGTGACGAGAGCGTGTTAAAGTCATAAAAATATATTTCACACGAGAAAATACGTTATTTATTACAATGAATACATTTAATGTATAAAAAATTACGACTGAATATTTTTAAACGTTAAAAACTTTAAAACGTGCAAAAAAAAAAAAAAAAAAACGTATCCTGAGAAAATTAAGGGCGTATACATTTTTGAGCAGAAATTGTTGTCGATCTCGTCAATGGAGAATCGCCTGCTGTCGATCACCGATTATCGGTTTCGATTCCCGCGCATCTTCGCCAAATCCGCGAATAGTTCATTCCGGAATTCGGAAAACCGCGAGAGACCGAACAATGATCTCTTTACTCAACACATATCGGCCGAATTATTGACGACAAAAACAAAAATAAATAAACTAACCTCGTAGATGCTAAGAGAGGCGCCCTGGATCTAACGATCAGCCAAACTTACGTTTTAGGATTCGTTACGATCGTTTCGCATAATATTATTCGGCTCCAACGTATTTATTTATATTGTTTTTTTCGCCCGTATTGTTATTACTCGCCGGCCAAACGCGGCCGAACGAACAAATCGACAGCCGTTTCTCCTTGTCCGAACCAGAAAACGCGCGTCCCGTATTTGTGTACGACCGTTTTGAATAATTAACCCCCGGGATCTCTCGCGGAGTGAGAGGAAAATATATTATACGGAAGAGGGCGCAAAAAAAAAAAAAAAAAAAAAGAGACAAAAAATAAAAGAATATATATACGTACGTATTATAAAACTACCCTTGAAGTGTGTACGCGGAACAGACGGCGGCGCGCGTAGGTGCAGCGGGTCGAGTCGCGCAGGGTTTTTGCGATGGCGGATCCCGGTCACGGGTGCGGGTGAGTGGGTTATATCGTTTTGGCTCGCAGCAGACGCACTTTCTCTCGTACACATATATATATATATATATTGCCGTCGACCCACGGCGGCCTGCACCGTCGTCCGGCGTCCGTGCTGTGTATACGCGCACATAGTGTCGACAGCGAACACACACACACACACACACACACCAGTGGCGCCCGACAGTCAGGCGACCGGCGTCGTCCCTCCGCGCAAAACTTCTACCACCGTCCCTACGCACGTCCCTGCCGCCGGCGTGGTCTCCGCATCCCCGCTGCCGCCGTGAAAATTCGCGGAAAAACACACGTAACGCCGCTGCACGGTCAGTGTCCGATACGGTGTATATGATGTACGCCGTACGGGTTGGGTGTTGGGAAGGGGACAGAGCGTCATGGTCGAATGGCGGCGACGACAGTGGCGGCAGTGGCGTCGACGACAACGACGATAATGACACCGTATACGCCGCTTATTATACGCCGTACGCAAAACATACCCGTTGTTACACGCGCATACGGAACAGCTTCATTATACAGGGCGCGTCTCGTGACGACTGTTTGAAATTAAAAGGAAAAAAAAATTTTTTTTTATTTCATTTAGGCGTAAGCGTATAAATGCTGCCGACGTATATAATAAACGTTACTACTACGATTATGAATTCATGACAAAATCCGCCAATCCCGCGTCGGATGCAATTGAATGGTCCAGATGTTGAATCAACGTTACCGGGAAAGTGCAGTGTGAATAGGTCCGTAAAGACAAAGGTTACTCCCAAGCACATACGACTGATTCACGGGAGATTCAATCCTGCACCCTCCCTCCCCACCGATGATTGAAGCACGAACATTTTCTTCGGTATTTGCGCGCGACTCGTCGAATATATTTCTTTACGCGTTTTTTCGTGTTTAATAATATTGCTTTTGTTTCTCCAGTCGCTTTTTACACATGACCACTTTCTACGTGTTTTTCATTGTCGATGGTCATCAGTATTACATTGAGTACAGGAGAAGAAAAATAAAGTAAAAAATTATTTTCACTCACATGAAAACAGATGGCGGGGACCGCAGGGCATATTTGAAAATAAAAGCCCGTATGTTGTTCCGGTAGCGAAATAAGTAGAAATGTAAAACTACGGTTTGTCACGCGGTCGGTTAGGCCAACGATAATATCGTGACGTTAGTACATGTTATGTTACTTAGTTGTTTGAATGTACCGATAATATTCCCATCGGATAAGGCCGTCCATTATGACTAATGGATAAAGACATACGGTATTATAATGCCGTCATTGCTATTTTTTAGTATTTTGTTTAATCTCCCTTAACCTGTAAATTATTATTTATTAGAAGGTATTACATATCGGTTGGGCCCTGTATATATATATATATATTTACGTTTTGAATAGAGAACACTGTAATAGTGTATAAATAATAATAATAATAATAATATTAATAATAAAAATGTCTACAGCGAGGAGAGTCTATCGGGATTTGTTCTATCCGCCCACGCCAAATACGTTTTCAGTTCCGGTGCAATGTTTTTTTTTTTTCTAAACGTAAACCTGTACGGTCTTCACGGGTCATCGTAAAAAAAATGTCGCGCGGGTTAATAGTCATAATGATTCAATGAGGTGTCTCACGAGATCCTCGTGACGGCACACGAATTACCGGGGCCCGTGTGCGAGACAGTTTTGGGCGACCGGTGGCCCTATCTCATATATTTCTCTCTCTTTAGCTTCTCCGGAACACTAAAAATTGTTATAATATTATTTACATAAAATATATATATATATATTACCATTTTTGGGGAAAATCATGATTTTTCTTTTTCACTCACTAATTGAAGCCTCACCAGAAGTTTCTACCATCGTGTTCGGGTACGTTTCAGCTATAGGTTTTTTTGAACTAAAAACAAAAAGCTAAACTTCCTCCGCAAAAAAAAAAAAAAAAACGTTTATTCGGCTCAAATTTTGACTTTTCACGCAAAAAAAAAAAAAAAAATAAATAAATATATATGCATTATTCATGTACGACGCCGATAAAAATTCACAAATCTAATTATAAGGAATTGTTGATACATGTCAATTATCATTTGACGCTTCTAACATGTTTGACCAGCATTTTACTGCTACGGCCATTTATTAGAAAATGACGGTTTTCTATTTTTACATCCATTACTTAAAGTCAGTAGAAACAATGTTATATCAAAAAAAAAAAAAAAAAAAATTCTAATAAAATTTCACACAAATCAGAATTGCGTTACATTTAATTACGGATGTTATATGATTATGCGATCATATCCAACGTTTCAATAATCAGTTTAATTGTAGTATTGTATAGTGTTTGAATCGGGGTTTACGAACACGGAACGCACAGAACAATTGTAGCCTGTAGATAACATAATATTTATATGTATTTACGATATACATTCTAAATTACGATATTTTTGTTCAGTGATAGCTTTACTAAAGCGAAGTCTCGCTTCCGCGGGGTCCTGTGTGCGTACACCGGTTGTATTATTGCCCTTACGTCGATTCTCCACGAAATGTGTGGCAAGCACTTGCTGTACGTACGTATAGAACCGTACACGCAAATAAATATATACGACCGTTTCGGAACTCGGAAAAGAGAAATCCACCGTGTGTGGTACAACCGATGTTTGTGAACGGAAAAAATAATCACGAGTTTCGTCGGTATTCGTTGTTTGTCAGGAAAACCGATATGGTTCGGCATTGATTTTCGTCGTTAAAACGGAGAACACGCGTTGATTGCAAAAAAAAAGAAAAAAAAAAAAATGTTAAATCTCAGGAGGTATTTACATTTTTTAAGACCGGTAGTGTTCATTCATGGGACACCCTGTATTCTCTATACGAGTGACGTAAAAGATTTTGAATATCAAGTATATATGATTTATGTATTACGCCATCAGTCATTCTGCGGCGGGTTTATTGTATACTTACTTGCTGTTGGTCTTGAACGGGAACGAGCAAAGAAAAGACGAATAATAAAAGGCGGCACAAATGCGTCGAACGCGTTTTGAAAAATTGAGGTTTCTTTTCTTTTTTTTTTTTTTTTTAATCGAATTAATATTCCCCGAAAATGCCGTTCGTCGCAGTTGCTGCTATGGCGGTGACGCATAATAGTAAAAAGCGGCTTATCATACTATCCGTTTTAATAATTTAAATATCTTTTCGGAGGTTAATATTGTTAAGTTAGGTTAATCATTTCAGTTCAGTTAGCTAATCACGCATTGCAACGAATATTGTGTTATATAAATATTTTATACCATGGAGCTAATGTCCAGAGACGTTAACATTGATGAGGTTGATGTTTTCAATAATCTTCGTCTATAAATTTTCCGGAATTAAAAAGCAGTGATTAAAATCTGACTTCCATTTACACCTATAAATATATTCACATTTATATGTTCAGCAATCATATAATAACACAGTATGGTATACAACTGTGTATCCACATAACCCACTCATCATCCGCGTTGACAGACATTATTTCAGACCATAATTACACGTGATGTATAACGTGCGATATCCACTCGAGTGATTCGAAAATAATAAAAATATCGTTTTATAATTTAATATTATTATTTGTGAATTAAAATTTGGCAAAATTAAAATAATTGAAGGTTGCGAAAATTAGAACTGTCGTGGGGACTAGAAATGTACGATATTCTCTGGACATTTACGTTTGTTATTATTACGACTAATTTTGTACAATAAACAATTTACTACACTAATCGTGTTTGACCGATTGGTAATTTGAGAAATGAGTGATTGGAAACATATCATAAAACGTAATCCTATGTTCTACAACATTGTCGTAGGAATAACAAAATTGTTTTCTAAAAGTATATTATTTAAAAATAAATTTTTTTTTTTTTTACACAACCAAATTCAAAATTTTCGTGACGTATACGAAATAAACGGAAAATAATATGTATATTGTAATCCGCTGTCCACGATGTTTTATTTTTGTCTCTCCCAATCATCGTCGTAGTCACAAACCGAATTATTGCCCCGTCCGATTTAACACAACGATTGACACGATGTAAATATTATAAAATATCCATAACATTGTGTAAACAATTTTACATTCCGAAAAACATATTGGTTTGAAAACGCCGCGAGTGTGATTTAATTGTGTATGTCATCACTATTTCCGGGTTGCGAAAATTCTTCAAAATTCTTTCGTGTGCTAACAAAAAAGATTGTATGTATTTGTTCTAGAGCGATCATTTTTATTTTATTTTCATTCGATTTTCTCAATTGTATAAAACTATCAGAAAACCGGGAAGATTTTCACGTTTTTCGTTATGATTTTATTTTGTGATTTTTTTGTAAAACTTTCAATTGCAATACACGTGTTTGGAAACGATAATATCTTTGATTTGTTGTAATAAAATCACCGTTTGAGTATAAGGACATGATAACGTAATAAAAGTTCGACGCTCCTGTAGAGTGAAATTTAAAATAATATATATAATCCTAGAAACTCGGATTACATATTTGCTTGTTTATAATTGACATTTCGGAATTTTTTTTTCGAAACAATATTTTCCAATAGACAAATTTTTGTATTTTTGCTTTTTATTCCTCTGCATGAATATTTTGGTTTTTCTTTGTTCTAATAATATTCTATTATATTCAATTTTATGAAATTATATAATTGGTTTGATTACTTCATTCAATTGTTCAAATGGGTTTCTCGTGTTACACTCGATGATGATATTTTAATTGCAAAATAATCAATGTTGAGTTCAAAGACCGAACATTTTTGTAATCATTAAGCACGAATACATTGTACACAAAAGTATATATATTTTTAAAGATTTGATTTAATTTTTCTCGTTTTCTTCACTCAAGAAATTTCATCATTAAAATTGCCGTGATGGTAATATTGCTATAAAATTGGTGAAAATATGATATTATCAATTCAGCTATGACGTTTGTTGCAGAATTTATGAAGTTTTTGCGGAAATCGTATGTAATATATAATTTTTAATTTTTAAACAGACTTTATTGTGTCTTCCTAACAGTATTTGTTGTAATTTCATTGAATAATGTTAAATCTTATAATGGACGTTGTAAGCAGACGCACCCTTACATATTTATTGTTTTCTTTTTATCATTTTGCGTTTTTTACATTGCACATTTGTACATAATATATTACTTATACGAACATTTTTTTCTTCTAATCCAGACAAGTCAGTTATTGGTATATATTTTTAGACAACTGATTTGTCTAAATCGGAAAAAATATTTTATTAGTAAGTGATTCATAGTACTAATAGTAGTAGTAGTTCTAGATTCATCAAACTAAAACTTTATATATTTTTTTAATTGTCCTTAGAAATACAAAATTACACCTCAAAGTTTTATTTCGTTACGTTGGAATTTAATTATATATTGAAATTTTCAAGCTTATTAAGTTTGTTTCTTTGCTCTTTATTAATTTTATTAAATTTCAGTAGGTATATAATATCATTATATATTTTTAAATATTTTCTTTTGTGTCTTTCATTAAAGTTTGTTTGTAAAGATTTTTGCTGATATTTACTTAATATTTATCAATATATTTTCATATTTATAGCAAGGAAAAAAGTCCAATGACTTTTAAGTAGATCAACGTCCCTTATGTTTAGGATTATTGTTTCTAATCGAAACGAGTGGAGGTATTGATTTTAAACAGACGTTGTTTTTAAAGTAAAAAAAAAAACTATCTTTTTACGCAGTAAAGACGTTCAATAAATTTCATACAGTTACTTCGCAGATTGAGAATTGAACGTACACTATATTTGAAAAATGTTATTTTCGAATTTCTAAAAATTCCGAAAAAATTCTTAAAAAATACATATTTATTAAATTTGTTTGTTTAAAAATTTAAAAAAATTCAGCACTCCAAACTTTGATTAAAATAAATTTATTCGTTTGTCTCTGTATTTACACTCAGGTACATTGCTATTGTTGTTATTTGTTGACTATTTGTAATATTTATAAATTTAACGCCTATAATAATATACTCATAAAAATAAAAAAGAGACGATATTTTTCTCGATATTATTCTACTGATACGTTATCCATTATTCAATACATTATCATCATGAAAACAAAATACTGTATTAAATACGTTGGTGAATAATAAAGAATAAATTTTGCATTTTAATTGTTTAATTATATAATCTGTATCAATACGTATAGAATAATAGTGTCATTCAAAAGTGAAAAATGTTTTTACCGGGTTTTAATAATTTACATTGTGCTTTTACAGATTCCGACGAGTGAGTATTTTTGTTTCGTATAAAATCCATTTCGTTTAACTATTGTTCGACGTACAGTATTGATATATAGTTGTTTTTTAAAAGATTTGATTGCATTTATTTCATAACAAAATATTACATATATATTGAATTATGTTTATTATTGTTATAAGGCATAAGCGCTTTTTTATTATGTTTTATTGTCAGAAATATTCAGTTTTTTACTTTCGAAGGCATGTATGCGTTGAGTTTTATTTGACTAATTCAGACGTCAGTTTTAATTGCGATTACGCCGTTAAGATTACAAAAGTTTTCTCTGTGTTCCATTCAATCGACTTATGTAAAATGTACGTACATCGGAGATTATTGTACTCATTAAATATAAATGATTATAATATTTACAATTGTCGAAGTAATTGATATGCACGTATGAATTTCTCATTATTTGTAAATAATCCGTATACGTGTCAAATGCAAAAGTGTATATAATATTTCACGATAGAATAAGCTAAGGTTACCCAACGTCTTATATACCTCCTCTCAAATTCGAATAAATTAAACTATAACATTGATTATGTCACGTTTATGATATATTAGGGTTTTTTATAATTTAAACAAATTTTTTTTTATTTGAAATATTCATCTCATTATTTACGCTTTATTTAAATCTATTTATACAGATAATCTATTTAACCTATGTTTCCTATGATAATATTATTAATATCTTAATAACAATAAACAAAAACTAATAATTAATAAATTGATTACTTAATTAATTTACGATTATTTCCGTGAACTAAATTATTAGTTGTTCTAAGTTGAATTTTTTTTCGATAATATTTTATCGTATATGAACTCATCAGGTACTTTATGATTAGATGTATATTTACAAACGGAGTGAAAAAATAAACTTTTTTAACGCTAACTTATTTATCAGGATATAACATATTGTATATATAGAACAACTTCATAGAGCTAATGCATCATACTGTGTATATTTGTATGTTTTATTCGTCTTATTATGTATACAAATAACACAATTATTATTTTTATACTTGTATCTTGTATAAATGATCGTATAATTAACTTTATATAATATAGTTATTATATACGAGTATATATAACATTTCATGTTAAAAAAAGTAAAAAAATTATATTATTATGCAACATTTATATTAATTGGTAGGTATTATAGAAACAAAACATATAAGAATTGTATTCTATTTTATTATTTGCACTACTTGTTGCGAGAAATTAAAAGTAAAAATCGTCAGGTATTATATTTGAAAAATAAAATATAAAGATCAAGGTATAAAAGTAACTGAGGGTACTTAGAAAAAAATATGATTATTATAATAAAAAATGTATAGAGTGAAAAAGGATATTAATAAATAAATAAAAGCAAGATATTTCCGCATAACGTGAATTCAATTTTAAATGCACAATTACGTTGCGTTACTAATATTATTTAATACTTATATTGATTTAAAATATTATTTTTGAAATCTGTTTATGTATTTAATATGTTATTGAATTAATTATTTTTAATTTCTTTATAAATACACGATTCTTCCAAAACGAAATTTAAATAAATATTGTTCTGTTTGTTTAGGATTTCTAAGAAATTATTAATTATATTAAAAGTAAAAATGTGATTATTTTCTAAAATATGTTTAGTAAAATTTAAATTTTGATTAGTTGTTTTTTTTAAACGTTTTTCAAAGTTATATTATTATAGTGTTTAAGTAACAATGTACATGGTTTTAAGTTTTGTTTTATGTTATATTATAATATATAAGTATAAGAATGTACGTGGATAATTTTTTATCATCTTGATCCACAAGGTGAAAATTATGTAACTGAACAAATAAGACATATATATGACCATATAATTTTGTTCTAAAGCTTTGGACGAATATTTTTTTCGTTAACCATTTGACCTAATTTCATCATTGAAAAACGAGAAATAAAAAAAATCAATTTTTGTTTTATCAGCATTTGGGAAGTTCATTCCGATATTCAAGAGGTATAGCAAGACATAGTTGGACACTTTCAGGAGCTTTTAAGAGTACTTTATCGTAAAACCACTTCTAGTGATTCTCCAAAAAATTCTTTGTAAAGTCAGATGCTCAAAGAGACCAATGAATCTTTCTCCGAGTCACACGTTCCTATCGTTACTGAATGCAAAATGTAGTATATGTATATATATATATATATGTTAATTATTATTAAAAAATATATAATATTATCAAATTGTTTACGTATAAAAATTTTATCTGAGCAAAACGAGAAGTATACGAGTATTCATTAACAAATTTTTTTTTTTAAATATTCTTATTTTGATCATTAATTATTATAGAAAAAATTGTTAAAAATCGTGCAAAAATAATTTAAAATAAATTATACATAAAATAATTTTTGTAATTTATCATTCACTAATATTAAAGAAAATTAAATGAGTGAGTGTAACATAGATTAGGATGCTTAGACGGATGAGTGGGGTGACAAGAGAAGATAGGATTAAAAATGAATATATGGGAGGAAGTAGAGGAGTGGTGTCGATCGTGGAGAAGATGAAAGAGAATTGACTTAAGTGGTCATGTTATAAGATGAAAAAATTTAAAAGTGGTAGAAACAATTGTGAAAATGAATGTTGAAGGAAAAAAACTGAATAAGAATTGGTTGAATGTGATTGAGTGTGATATGAGGACTGTTAGTGTGTACGTGGAAGATGTGAAAGATTGTGTGAAGTGGAGGGTTAGGACAAAGATGGCCGATTCCTAATAGTTGGGATAGAGCCGAGGGAAAAAACGAGGATAATATTAAAAACAACTAGCGTTTGAAAAGCTTGAAAATTATGAAAAACTGTGAAAATTAGGTCATTTTAAGTCAAAATTAGGTCATCAACTAATTTTAACCGAAATTTGTATTTGCTATGTACTTGAAATTCAGAAAATTACATTTTTTTAAGGGAGTTAATGTTTGATCAATAATTTAGAATTGAATTTTGTTACACGTAATATATTTTCCCAAAAGTTTTATAACATAATCTTTATATCGAAACTTAATATTATACGTACTTATATTGAAAACTTTGTTTTTTCCATTTAGAGTTTTTTATTTCTTATACTTAGAGTTGATTTTGAGACATTTGAAAACAATTTAATTTTTTTATATACTATATTACTTGTAATATATTTAATTACGTAAATGATGAAATTATTAGAACAATATTGTAAATTAGTAAGGTGTGCTTTTTAATGAATGTTTAATTTAATATATTTCACATTTGTTATAAAATACATTCAGTTATTAATAACAGTTATTTAATGTGAACTTAATGCTGTTTTTAATATTATTTGGTTTTCTAAATTATCCGTCGCTTCGTAGTATGTTAGCCTTAAATTGAACAACTAATAATTTATTCATGAATTATGACATTATTATTAAATTGTTATATGTTTATTATTTTAAAATGTGTAATTCCGCGTTTTCCCAACTATGTGTTATAAGTAAATGAACAGATGTTTGACAATTTATAAATATTTTCATTTTGAACAATAGTGAATTCATATTGATTTTACAACGAAATTATTTTTTGGTTTACATTGATAAAATATATAGTTTTAAATATCAAAATTTTAAATCTTATAGTGCAAAATTTAATGAAAATATTCTAAACTACAATGAATTTTTATGAAATTTAATTTTAACGTAACATTGCCCTCTTTTTTAATAAAACCTAAAAAATATCCTCTTACATCGCATAAAGGATAACCCTTATTGAAGTGTGAAATATAATGTAAATAATTTTTATAAATTCCTTAATAAGTTTTTAAATTAAAAAAATTATTTTTGTTTCATCATAAAGGGAAAAAAAATTAATTATATTTCGTCTATTTCACCTACTACTTCGATTTAATCTATCTATTATCAATGACAAGATTACGATATGTTTCAAAGAAATTATTACATAGATTCTATAGTCTTAAATTGAAATTTGTACTCATAATGTAGGTGTGTAAAATTGTGAATTATAATGACTAAGCTGTAAAGTATAAGAACAGTTCATGCAATCTGCATTAGCCAAATTACGTTATCTTTGTGATATTATATTACCAATAACAACATTCACAGGGATCTTAAAACTCTGTCAATTGCAAAAGCTTACACTCTATTTCTCCTTTCATTAGGAGTTAAATAACCACCAAAACCCACTAATAAAGCGCTTTTCTGAATTCAGTCTTCTCTAAATCCTTTAATAAAATATGCACGACCTAAATTATATTATCTGTAAGAATTCACTGCCAAATGAAATTCTATCTTACGATCATTGTTATTGTTTAAATCTTTTATTAATTATTCATTGTACTAAATTATGAATTTGTTTTTATTTTGTTGTGCTGAAAACAAAATAGCAAAGAGCTAAACCTAATTGGTATTAATGAGTTGTCAATTGTCATAACATAAACGTTCATTACTTATCAGTGTGTGAGATTTAAAGTGTTGGTCGATATACAGTTTGTATTTAATAAGAACTTATTATTTTATTTTTTAATTATGCTCAAATTAATCGATTCTATAAATGTTTTACATTTAATAGAATAAATAATTTAGAGTGTTTGTACGAATAATTATATATTTTAGATGAATCATGAGAGAATTTGTAATTGTGGAAACTAATAGATTTCACGGTATTTTGTATTGGTATTGTAATTGTTACACTATACAATTATTTATATAATATTTGAATTATTTTATGCCTTAAAAGGTACGTATTTTGATAAATTCGTGTAAAAAAATTTTAAAATTAAATATTGAATATAAACTTTATACTTTACACGAATAAATATATAATATGTGTATATAAAAAAACTTGTTATAAAATCTTATATTTTCAAAATGAAAATTTTTTTTTTTAACAAATATTAACATTAAAAAATTAATTAAAATCAATTAAAAAATTGTTTGTAAGCAATATAATGCGTTCAAAAATGTGTGTATGACGGACATATGACTTTATTTCAGAAGTTTGACGAATAATAAATTATTAGTTGCATTATATTCAATAACTTTAAAATTACACAGATCAATTTTAAAAGTATAAACTTTTTCGTCATAATAATAATAAAAAATAAAATGAATGTAATTAATTTATAGATTTTGATCATATAATAAATTTAGGGACGTACGACATAAATTAAAATACAAAAATGTTTTTATATTGATTTGTAGTCTGTGATTTGTTTTACAGAATATGCATATGTTCTTTCCTGTAGATTACTTAAGTTTACGTGTAATGCATCAGAATCTTTATAAATCATATTACACTGTAATTATATTATATGTACATTGCAGATTACAAATAGCTACTTTTTTTAATTATAATTGTGGAAACATAATTTATTGTTATTATTGCTAATATAATATCATGATGTACGCGATGTACGTGGTGCAGGACAGGGGTTGTAGAAAAATCATTTTTACTATACGGGTAGTCTACGCGGTATAAAACGTTACACGACTAACAATAATAATAATAATAATGATACTTTTTATAAGTACATTTAATCATGAACTACGGACGCATATCGTCGTGGTTCGGTTGGCACGGCGGGGATTAAATGTGAATTTGTTCTTTTTCTTCGTCGTTGATCTTTGCGCGGGCGAGTAGAGAAAATAATGTTTATTTTCTCCATATATTATGCGTAAAATAATATTATACGTATATATATATTACCTACGTCGGAATTATATATACATGTACAGTTGTGTATTGTATAATGGAAATTGATATATCGTAAAATATAAACACGAACATAATTGGATCTGTAATGAAGTCGCATAGACACGGACTAAGGCTGTGGCGTACGCAGTGTAGTGTACGAGTAGAGTACGTGAGGGGATTGCCAAAATGTATTGCGTATATGTGCGTGTGTGTGTGTGTGTGTAGAACGTATACGTACACATATTATTGTTGTGCATCCGTTCGCTATACTGTCGTTCTTTTGACGTACCGCGATCTGCAGAACCACGTACAAGTTCAATTATACATGCGGGGATTCCGCGCTTGTTACATTTCCAACATTACAACCCACCGTCGTCGAAATTTCAATTTCTTATGCCCTTTACACGTGCGTGTATTATGTACATATTATTTAGATATTACGACGTCGCGAAAGGATGTCATAACGACAAATCAATTTATTACGTACGTAATGTAACTACACAACAGACGTGATTGAAACACTCAGCTGGTTTAACGGGCAGAAAGAAAGATGATAGATCGGAACAGAGCCCTATATACGTAACGTATGTTTTATAGATTATGGATAAGCCAGAGTTAGCCGGAAAGAATGTGCCTGATACTGAGACAATGGAAATTTCCCGACGGACTAGTAAATCTGATTGCAAGCTTATGTGTAAACCAGTAAAGGCAAGCGTTTCGACAGACGGAGGAGACATTTCTGAGGGAGTGTACGGATTGCAAAGAAATGGTTTCGGCAGGTTGTATTCTCTCGCCCAGTCTGTTTAATTCATATTTCGAGAGCACGAGGGTAGAAGTTATGTGTATCTAAATATAAAGCAATTTAATTTGCAAATGATCAGTTGTTTGATCTGCAATAGCGTATCGAGGAATAAAGTGCGCAGAAAAAAAATTTAACATGAAAATTAACGTTAGCAAGACAAAAAGAAAGAGTGCTTCCTTGAAACAAGGATTAATACATAAATCTCAGTCGAGTGCTAGTGTATCATGGGGCAGATAAACTATATTTGTTGCTCACATCAAATAATTACGAATCATGCGAGAGGAAAAACAAAAATCAGGAGAAGAATTGGAGTGGCGAACGTCGCATAAAAAAACAGATTATCAAAGACAATAAACATCGCATTCAGAAAAATGATACCTGAAGACATACGTATGGCTTATAATAATATATGTCTTACTTGAGACACGGACGTTGCGCGTACAACAAAAAGAAGAAGAGTTATGAAAAACGTTTGAAATGTTTGAGACGTATGCAAAAAATTAATTGCAGATAGATAAAATATCAAATTAACATGTTGGCGAACAAAGGGAAATGATAAATGATATAAAAGCCGTTCTCTGAAGCATAGAAAACGAATTTTATATCACAGACTTGTAAGGAAATGGGCCTAAAACATTTAGATATAAATAGGAAAATTTAAAAGAGAGTTGAATGTAGAAAAATTATAAGAAAGTAATATCAGTCGGAAGGCTGAAAAAAAATCAATCAGTTTTCTCTCACACGTCGTTCTATATTTAAATAAACACGCGCAAATCACCGAAAGAAGACGGACGGAGTTTATATAAAATGTTTGACGGTCGTTTTGATTTTCCTCGTTTAACGTTGTCCTCGTTTTCCTCGTGTATATTTACAATACAGTACGTTGTCGTCATCGTGACTTTTTTCGGATACTTATGTCAATGCAGTATTTGAACTTAAAGATGTGATGACAGAAAATAAGAGCTCATCGGTCCTAAGTGAAAAGTTACTACTAGCATATGTTTTTCCAAGATAGCATGTATTATATGCAGCACTACGTATACGATTGCCAGACGGCGGCAGACAAGACGAGGCCTGAAAACTTACTGTATTCTTAAACTTCCAAACTCTAAAACTTATCCGTGTTATATGGTATGAACACGTTATATATTACATGGTAAAGACAGGACAATAATATAATACCATACGATTTTTTGCGTTATAAAAGAAAAAAACGGTAGCGAGCTGTGGGATGTTGTGGATGTCGCTTAAGTATATTACTTGGATAAAGATTTTAAAGTTTGGTTATTATTATAAATATGAAAACAATTATAAAATATGTTATTGCATTCGATGCGGATTCTGTGCGGAGCTTCAGTGTAATATTATTTATTGTTATTACTATAGTGTGTATAGAAAACATAATTTACGATTATTCTTACAGTATATTATTTTAATACAAAGATCTAGGTAGTTTAAAATTTTCAAAAATTGTTTCCATTAATATAATAGAACATTACACATTTGGCAAACATTTTATGACAAAAAAAAAGTTAATAACAATTATTATTATTAATGTCAATATCAATGTCATGTTACTCTCAATTTATTATTATAGATGAAAATTAACATTTTTGCTTGATATTGAGCGGAGTGAGGAATATATTGATCTCACGACGGTGTGTTTTTTTTACGGTTGTATCTACCTAAAACTTCTTCCAGAAAGAGTACTTCAATATAGCCATATAGTTTGTTTTTCTGGTAGCAAATTGCATCTAATTGGTATTTTAGAGGTCATTTTCCGATTTTCTACAAAGAGCAAAAAGAAAAAAATGAAAAATCTATCAAAATAATTATATAAAAACAATAAAAACACGATTTCATCAAAATCTATAATTTTTATTTCTAAATTTTAAAACTAATGAGTTATAGAAAGCTTAAAATATTCATAGGATATGTAACTTTCTATTATATAAGGAAAAAAGAATTTTCAAAAACTTTTTTCAATTTTACCTATTTATAGCAAATTAATATTTTAAGATATTTAAAATTCATAAAAGATTTTTATGAAAATTAATTCCGTAATTCACGGCGTAAACATTTTATACAATGTCACACGTACGTCACTTTAATTATATACAGAAAAATCGTATCTCATAATTTTCCTCAATAAACATTTCAAATTTTTCGGTAAAGCATTTTTTTTACTTTTTGAAAAAATTACGTATGTAAAAAAATTAATGGTCCTAGTGTTTTTAAATTTCTACCAAATACACAAATTTATTCTAAATTAAGGAAAACAATTTTTAAAATTTGTTAGCTATTCAGGTTTATTGTAAAATCTTATATTGTATTGGCATTATTATATTGTAATTATTCAATTATTTTCTAAAACACTCGCGAGCCACATTCATAGTGATAACGTTTATTTCATATAACAATTCCGTTTTTACAATAACATGTATGATTAAATTTTAAATTACAAAAACTAACTAACAGGCAACAGGCAATTTTGAGTATGTGTATACATAATCAATGTACAGTGGCGTAGCTAGGAAGGTGTGTTAGGTGTTAAAACACTCCCCCCCCCTCGGTCGTAATTTGTATCAAAAATATAATGTTTTTAATATAGAAATACAATTATTTGGTCGTGGTAAAATGTATTCCGTTATGCTATATTATAACCTAACCGCATTCACACAATACCACGGTTTAAAATAAACATCATCATAAATAGTGCACACTTTTTATCATATGTCATGTCACGATTGATTCAAACTCATAGCGTTTTCCATCTGCTTAAATTAATTTACAATTCACTCTGACAGTGATATCACACTACACGGGTGTATCTGATAGCGACACCGCTAAAAGTCACGGTGTCGTATTATTGCATTCGTGCAGATAATGTTTACACTACACCATCATATGGAATTTGCGTTATGTACTGCACTGGTGATAATAATCATTGTCATTCGAGTATTTTATTGTTAATATTTGCATTATAATTATTTATGAAAAAGTAAAACAATTTATTTTAAATAAATATTTGGAAGTTCAACGCATATTATAATTTGTTAAAACAATTTATGACTACGTGAGCGTGAAATCCGTCACAAGTTATATATAATTACAAAACAAAAAAAAAAAACACCTCCCAAAAAAAAATCCTGGCTACGCCACTGTCAATGTAGGTAGGTAATTTAATTTATCTTTTGGATAAAATTAAATGCCGAATAAATTATAGGACATAAATTAATTTAACCAATTTTTTTGATACCAATGTCATAAGGCCGTTATAATTTGATCAATATAAAAAAATACATGCTTTATTTAAAATGTGATCGAATTAATGACGTGACGGGCCGCGGTTTGAACACCCCCGTGTACTGTAATGTTAAACGTTAATTATTTATTCTATACACAATATGTTTTTATATATTATTAATAAATAATGTTATACCGAATATCCGTCTAGAAACGTTTTATCGGATGCAATGATTTATTGCATTATTTACAAATTTTTCATAATAACAAAGCATAAACATTTTTATCCAAGTAATTCACTTAAATGACATCCTCAACAGTGACCTCGTGGTTCGCTTTATTATTGTTATTATTATTATAATCATCATCATCGCAGCACACGATTTGCGTTGGAAGTGTCGAAATTCTATCGCATCAGATCGCGTTTTACGCCCCACCGACCAACTTGTCTAGTTTACGACATTACTCGGACCATTCGGAACGGATTATTTGTAGTACCATATCCACCTAAATAATATAATAATAACAATAATAATAATAATAATTTGCGTTACGTCATTTGTGGGACCACGGTCATTCCAATATCGATAGTTTAACAATATAACGCGTATAAGTTATTGGCTTACGTGGAATTTGAAAATTTAACACTTTAATGAACGCGCATAGCTCTGGAACAACCAGCTGAATCACTCAATTAACTCTGATCCTCAACACCTTGTGTCGCATACGGTCTGCATATAAATTTCGTCTATACGCCGAGGTTGACTAGGTATTATACAGATTATATTATGGATTCAAATGGCGTATAGACTTGACGGTCTCAAACACGTAGATAGCTGTTCAACACCCGTTGGCCACTTGACATAAATATCGAATCGACCAACTCCTCTACATTATAGTCATGATTTCGTTAAATGATGTTAATTTAGATTATGTCCGTTTCAGCATGCTCTGATATCTTTTGCACGAGTTCGAGACATTATTTTCAAATTGTTAGTTTCACTCGAACATAATGCAATATGATTTTACATAATCTGCAATTTCAATTGTAGGGGGGAGCGTGTAAAACCTAGAAATTTCTTCCCAACTATAAACGATTTTTTTATGCTAATATTTTGAATTCAAATAAACATTTGTTTTTTTTTTTAGTAATATATAAAATAAAATATACATAGTAATAAATTTTTTATGGAGTAATATCGATTTTGATGTATTTATTTGAATTTAGAAAAGAGAAAATTATAATACAAATTCCAAACATGTATTTTTATTGGAAAGTTCAGTGAGAACCTCTTCAAGTTATATTATTACGTAAACTATTGTGTTCTCTGTCAAAAATAATAACAAATTTTAAAGTAATACTTTATTTAGTAGAAATGAACAAACTTTAATTATATCAACACTTGTGATGTTGTAGAATTCCTTAAACAAGTCTTTTCAATTTCTTACAGACATTCACTTTTGTGAGTTAATAAAACATTTCATCACAAATATTATCTATAAGTAGAGAATTTATGTTATACGTTTTTAGTCTACAGTAATATTAACCGTGTTAATATAAATTGACCAATGGATAATAATATTTTTAATTGACTTTTCAGTTTTTGAGTGGGGGGAGTTTGACCCGATTCCTTTCCCATCCATCCACGAATACGCCATTGCTGTGATGTACGTAAAACGACTGTAAAATTAATACTTTTTTAAGAGTATCGCGTTTTATTATTGTTTTTATTTTATTTTAGAATTGTTTGTATGATTTTCAGTTGTTTTTTCCATATTCTGACCGAAGCGAGAAAAACTTTTATTAAGGATCTTTTTTTTTTATGTCTGTGATTATTTATATTTATGCTAGCTGCAGGTATAACTCTGAGCGGTTTATATAGTCTTATTAGATTATAAATTCGAAACAGATGGTACTTTGGAAACATAATTATTCAATTTTCTTGGTTTTTTTTAATGCAATTTAATACCTAAGATTTAAATCAAATAATAAAACCATATTTATTATTCCGATCAAGCAATAAATTACAAAAACCTACGTTTAAAATTTGATTCGAATTTTCTTACACGATGTTATTTTAACACTGTTTTGATATAATTGTATACATTAAATATTGCATACATTTAAATAATTCTATATTGACATTTATAAATATATATAGAAAAAACGAAAAATTTCAAAATAACAAAAACCACTAATTGTGTGACCTTACAGGAAAAAAAGTGTTTTTAAAAATATATATGTGGGGTATTGCCTTATATGGCAGTGAAACTCGGGCAATCAGTTCAGTAGAAAAATGAAAACTAGGTGCCTTCGAAATGTAGTGTTATCGTAAAATGCCAAAGTTTAAATGGATTGATAGAATAACAAATGAAGCAGTATTAGACAGAATAAAGGAAGAAAGAGGTCTTTGGTATAGCATAAAAGTCAGAAGAGATAAAACGATAAGACATCTACTACGCCTATATAGTCTAACAAAAAGCATCATTGTAGGCGAAGTCATATCGGAAGAAAAGACCGAGGATGGAGTACACGAAACAAATTATGATAGATATGAGGAAGAATAGCTACATGGAGTCAAAGGAATTGAGTAACGATGGGGAAAGATGGAGAACTGCAGCAAAGCAATTAAACGATTGAAGACACTATGATGAAAATGGAAATATACAATTTATTACCTATAGGACTATATCCGTTTAAATAACACTTTAAATAAATGTAATAATATCAAAATTTTGTTCAAACCGTAACAAAAAAAAAAAAAAAAAAAAATTAAACACGACATGTTATTATTTTCTAATTCATATTGAACCTGACCACGGCCGTTTCCAGTGATGTACCGGCGGCCGAGCGGACCCCCAGACACGAGAAGATGTATCCTCTACGTATTTTACCCATCATCTGCGTACATATTCACGGTTGTATAAACGTGTACTATAATAATAATAATTATAATAATAATAATAATAATAATAATAATAATAATAATAATAATTATGATATACGCTGCAGAAACGGGATGCGAATTTCGAATCAATGTTATTACGATATACTCTACACGTATATTTTGTTATGGGCATTTCAAAATTGAATATCTTAATGAACGGCGACGCGCAGTTGTAGTAGTATGCCTTCGGGAGAGTCCCGCCGACATTGTCTAATTAACTCGGAACTCTCAACACCTGATGCTTCCGCCCGCTGACGGTCGTAAATCTCATTTAACACGACTTACAATACACGACGTATATACACACACACACACACGCGCGCGCGTGTACATTCGGTAGCGGAATTCACGGGTGGCTCGCAGGGCCAGATTTAGATAGGGCGTACGTAACACACTGCAAAAGCTTAATTTATTTGAGTCGGTGAGTTTGACGTTTTGACACGTATGAGTATTCAGATGAGGTATTATTGGATAAATAGTGATTATTTCGAGGATTATTTACTGATAATTTTGTTTAATATACGCGATTGAAAATATACTCGGATTTAATATCGATTTTTCTTTTTTATCGATCACACCATTACAGCGTTATATGATCATGCATCAGTGGTATACACATCGTGTGTACCTGTAAAATTATTACTTTTATTTATGATACTCGGAGAGCGCGTGTCAGTTTCGTCGAAAAATATCGAAAAATCAATTATATACGTCAATTTATTTTTTGGCACGCAGGCCGTTGTGTGGATTGCACGATATCATCGGTGTAATTTACAATAGAGCAGCGTTTCTCAATGAATTTTTTTTTATCAGCTAAACTTTTATTAATGCGTCTACATTTAACGCGGTACTCATATTTTCTCACTATAATGAATATTAACGCAATTATTTGCAATTCATTTAGTTCGAAAAATATTTTGTGTATATTAAAAATATTGACAAACAATTTTTAAAATAAATTAACGTTACAAAGAATTAAAATTAATTTTCAACGAGTTGTATTGTTTCGTCAAAGACAAAACTAATAGAGTTTGAGTAAAGCAAAAACTTATAATTTACGCATAATTCGTACGAACACAAGTATGGCACAAAATTAAAATTAAAAACACTCTCTGTTTATTTGAGGAACAGACGAATGAAATGTATCAAATTTAATTTCGTTACAATTGTCAGCAAATACGTTTTGGAATTTTAATTTACACTTGAATATCAATGTACTTATAAATTTCTTCGTCGATTTATTTTAAGAAATGGCGATTTTAATAATAAAAAAAATTATCTTTGATACGTGTGTATGACGACAGTTCAAAACGGTGTGTATTTTAAATGTATTTTTTGTCAGTTACACGTGATGAAATATTATCAAGCATAATGAAACGACTGCAGGTATTTAAACAAATTTATAATATACATGGATACATTTCTTAAGGAAATGATAGAATATATTATCATAATTATCTTATAACACCTTTAGTCAGTTCTTTATTATGAAGTTTAACAGGGCACGCTACTTATAAAATCATACTATGCCTGATTATATTCACCTATAGCCGGTTATGAAGGTGCTTCTTTCTACCATCAGATATTTTTAGTTGCCTTTTACTACAGATAGGACTGCTATAGGTATATTTTTATTTTTTCATCACAAGGATACGAAAATGCCCAAAAATAAAAGTATTGTTAACTCCTATGGACCAGCTGTGGCCATTTCTTTCGATATGAAATTTATTATTTCGATTAGGTTGTTGAAGGACTTATCGCTTAAAATATACGATTATATGTCGTACAATGACGTTCTCAATACACGCATGGCATCGTTGTGTTCATCAGATTTTGATAGATTTTTTGTTCGTTTTGTTCGAAAGCCATGATTCTCAAAAACGGAACGAAAAAACTTTCACGTTTAGTGTTATATTGGTACACATTGCAATGCACAGACATTTTTTTCTCCGAAATTTAGCTTACATTTGAAACTAATAATTAATTGAATAAAAACGATCTTATCATAGTATTTAAAAGGAAAATTCTTATCATCGATTTTTTTCATATTGTATTACCATATCACAGTGTAGGTAGCCTAGTGTAGAATTTTTTTTGACAAGTTTTTAACAAAATGAAACAGTACACTCACTTATTAATTTCAAATTAATTTTCCGTGACAATTTAAACGTTTATTAAAAAGATGAAATATAAATAATAATAATAATAATTCGTTGTGAAGTATTCATACCATCAGTTTATACGCCATTATTAGTTTGTACATTAGTTTGTGCTGCGCCAGAAATACGGAGATATGTGGCCGCATATATTGAAAGAACAAAACAAACTATCGACCAAAGGCATCCCATGTATGGTTATTTAGAACCCCGAAGGAGACTTAAATCAAGAAAAAGTATTATTACCAATACAAATGTGATCCAGAACCCCCTTGTCCAGCTCCGACTACATAAAATGCCCCCTTGCCCCCCCCCCTGAGGATGCACAACTGACGGTTTGCTAATGAAATGCTATACCGATAGCCATTCATCGGCTGATACAGAATATTTAGCACATTTATATATTCTAACTTATTTTTAAATACCACTTAATGTATATTTATATTCATAATTTTAATGTAATTAGTATTCATTATGTCTAACACCGGACACCAGAAGAAAATTAGTTTGTACGAGTAATTATTGTTTTTTTAAAAATTTTCACATAAAATAAGTTCAGTAAATATGCATAATATTTTCAATATTTTATTTTAACAATATGGGTTTAGCGACTTAGATTTACATTTTATTTATTGACTGGTATACTTTTGAATAACTTGTATAACATAATTATTCTTGGAATTTATTCAAATATAATATATACATTATATAAATTTTTATGTGTTCTACGTTATAGCAGTGTAATGTTGTAAGTATTGTATGTTTTTAAAGTAAATTAAAAAAATCAAAGTTTTAAGAATAATTACATTAAAACTAATATATTAAAAAAAAAAAAAATAAAAATTCTAAATATGACAAAAATTAAATTTTATTATTAATTATAATAATATTTTAAGACATTTTCTAAAAATTAGTTTCAAATTTTAGTAGAATAATAGAATTAACATTTACTTTTATTTTGTTTCGGTTAACAAAAATAGTGTTATTATTATTATTTTCAATTGATTTATAAAAAAATTTTTCTATGTCAAACGATTTCTAACGAATTCCGCTTCATGTTAAAACTTTCAGGACTTTTTTTCTAGAACATTTTTTTATTCTTGTTTATAATATTACAAAAGTTTGTATTGTGTCATTGAAACTTCTTTAGTTTTAAGGTTTTAGTTTGAAAGTATAGAAAAATACGATACAATACAAACTTATTATTTATTAATGTGTTTATTATTAAAATTAATTTATACGCTTCTCTTGGCTATAAATTACAAATTGGATCTCATAATTTGTTTACCTTTGAACTGAAATACTTTAATAAATACTCGTTAAACGTTTAATATATGCATTTTTAGTTGTTCTCGTTATCCTTTCATTAAAAGTGCTATTAAATGATTAAATCAAATTAATGTTTTGTAATCTATCTTTTATTTTCTAAATTCATATTGATTAATATCTCCATAGTTTTATAATTCTTAGCCATTTAATTATTCAATTAAAATTTTTCGGATTTTAATGATATTATTAATATTATTATTTAATTAATCGAATAATAAATTGATTTTTATTGATCACTTAATTCAATTTCAAAACGTAATTCGGGAATACCGTTATCCATACGTTTTATATTATAATTTTATTTATGTTGATTTGTTGATATTTTGTATTTCAAGAACATTATTGGCATTTCATTATTAATTTGATTACTATTTACGTACGGCTTAAAACATACGGAAGAAGTACAATAATGGGAATAATACAATAATGACAAAATGGGATCATTCATCACTTGTCAACAATATTTAAATACTTCAATGTCCTAAAATGACCTGTTTGTCTCGTAAGTACATCGGATTCGTAGGCAGTAGTGTAGCAAGGGATTTCGTATTAAGGGGAGTACTATGATTCTATATTATCAATTGTAATAATATCAGTGACGTAGATACGTAAATGTAGAGAAGGGGGTGAAAAAAGTTTTCCCCTAAAATAAACCTAAATATGGCTAGTTTTTGAAATTTCAGTTTGTTGATTGTGCACTTTGATGTAAAATTTAATATTGACAAATTTATGGTATTCTAAATAAACAAACATATTATTATGTTTAAGAGTTTCTTGCAAACTTCCCGCCATTCCAGAAAAAATGTTATCAATGCCACTGAATAATATGTTTTAATAATATATAGTAATAATAGTAATTCCACAATCACTTCCAACCGATTATGCTAGCCTTCTGATAAATTATTAGCCCTTGCTAATTTTTGGAGTACCGAGTTTAATTTAATTTAAAATTAGATAAGGCGTATTATTTTTGGTGAAAAAAAATTAGGAAAATTAGATTGAAAATATTTTTTTTTTGAAAAATGAAATTGGAAACAACCAAGTGAAAAAAATGAATTGATAAAAGTGTCAATCAACAATCAGCTGCAATTAGTATAACGCAAATGGTTTAAAAAATACCAATGGATCCCTTGATTATAGTTGTAAATGTGATGAGAGTTTGAAAAAGATTGACGTCATATTGGATCAATATTTAAGATATACGTTATTAAAATGTTAAAATTTTTTATAACAAATTTGAGAACACGTTTAAAAATGTTTTAAATTTGGTTTTTGTCATTGTTTAAATTGTCTAGTATGAACGTATTTGCACAAGGTATAGAATTGTTTTGTTTTACGGTATTAATAATTTTTGTGCATCGAACTTTAAAGCGGATATTGGCTATTGTTCGAACCATGTTAAATTGGATGTAATCTATTAAATGTACTTTCAGTATTTAATTAAAAGAATTTTTATTAAAACAAATAAACCAGTATTTGTAACTTTTACAATTTGTTATAACTTGTGATTTATAGTGAACCTGTGTTATACATGTCATACGAAACAAATTAAAAATTTAAGGGAAAAATTCATTATGTGATATTTATGTCCTACGAAATTGTTTGTATATAGAATTTTTTTACCTTATCGTCTATTGACTTGTTTTATACATTGATCCTATTGTCATTAGCTTCCTATTCCGTCACCATGTTGTTCGCCGAGAATACAAACGTCTCCGTAGGATAAATAGCTCATCGTTGTAAACCAATATGATGTCACTGATTGAAAAAATTCGTTGTGTCATATGATAATTGATGACGGATCAATTTCTTATTCCTCATATTCAAATAATTTGTAACTCGTTTATTAATAAAAATAAATCCTTAACTGGTTCTATAAGTATTTGTATATGATGTTTTCGGGAAGAAAATATAATATTTATCATAATTAAATAATATTTTATTCATTGTGTATTTTTTTTTATTTCCATAACATATCAAGGACGTAGTCGATAATATAAGTGTAGCCGTATATATTTCTATATAACACGCCGTGTTCATTGTTTTACATTTTTTCAACTTGACAAAGTCAAATGTGAAAAATATACAAAATCAATAGGTATTTAAATGGTAATGTACCATCTTTCTAACTGTCTTTTAGTTACTTTGTTAATAAATATATAGTAGAAATGTTATATAATATTTGCAAAAATAAACACAGAGATATATTTAGGGAACACGGTCGCATGTGTGTGTTATCAAATTATTGTTTTCAATCACGTATTATAATAAGTTTATTGTTTAATACTAATGTAAATGTATAATAAAATATATTATTAATAATTTACTACAACAAACGTTATTATGTTAAATCGAATGTATCGTGTGAATAATAATTATATAAAAAACATGTACCTACGTACGAATGAATATTCGTTTTTTTTTACAATTAAAATAACAAATAAATACCGAAGTTATTGTTTTATATAAAAATAAACCAAATTTGAATGTTTCTCGATATTTGACATATGTCGGGCTAATATTTGTTTATTTTACGTTATTATTTTTTCAAGTATTTCCTTGTGTTATTATTAATATTGTTTTTCTTTCCATTCTCAACGGAAATGTAAATAGAAGAAACCATGCTGTTTCTTGACTGTTTGTTAACTCTGAAAATGCTGAAAAAGCATAAAAAAAAAATGTTTATTATTTAGGTTATTTGTCTTCTAGTGATCGTGGACATATATATATATATTTTTTTTTTTTTTATTGAAAATATTAAATAGTAATACGAAATAAATATATATATATATTTATATTTCCTTGTCCTGAAACTAAAACTCGTGATGGATTTGAATAATGTCACGCAATAATAATATCATGTCATTAAAATAAAAGACACAAAATCGCGTAAAAAAAATAAGGATAAATATTAATATTGCTTATGTTTCATCAAATGTATTTAAAAAATTTGAATAAAATAATATTTTGCTAAAATGCTTAAACGTTATATAGACTTAGCGAAATCGCATATATAGTATTTGTCACGTAATAAATCATTCGAAAACTATTTTTTTTTCATCGAGAAACAATTTTCAATCAGTTGAATCTGATATTTTAATTAAAACAAAGTTATTCAGAATGTATACTTGTAAACACATATATTCACTCCTCATTTCTTATTTTTTTTCATAATAATAAACAACCACCATGTCCGTAAGATTTTTAATGGTTCAAACCTCCTCCTTCTCACAAAATATCTTCACAAATTTTAATTAATATTGACTTCCGAGTATTTTTTATCTTTTTAAAACTCATTTATGTTTTATGAAATACAACCCTGGTGATACGGTAGTGGTATTCAGATTATTTATTTATTTATTTAATCAAGTGACAACAACCGTTTATCTCCTGACCAATACGGGCTCCGTCGATATACTTTTTTTTCATTTGTATAATTTCGCTGATTGTCCGATGTTCTTCTCATTCAGATACGGATTGCATAAGATGTAAATATTAAATTTTAACATTTGTAGCACATTTTTTTGTAGTGGTAGTCACAAGCGCCAATGCGAGATGAGAAGGAAATACTTAATGCGGGGAACTGAGAAAAATATTAAATATCAATTAAAGATAACTAGACTATTACAACAGAAGCTACTAATCATGTTATAGTTATCTAATTATTTTATTAGACACAAGACGTTTTGTCACATAGATACAGATAAAAAAATCTTTTTTTCCGACCACTTTTCATATCTAATGTTCAATAGCTATTCCATAATAGTTTTATTTTAGTTGCCTATAGTACATTTTACGTACCTATGTCTGAAATATTTTTATCGCTTTTATGTGATACGCGTTCTTAGCAATAAAAGGTATTGAAATTTATTTTGATTCACTGTTTCAAACTTCAAACTGCTATGAATTAATGTAGAAATACATACAAAATCTGTGTGAAATGTATAATTTAGAATTTTCAACACTGTAGTCCGATTTTTGAAAAGTAGCGTTGGATTGTTAGCTGTTTTTCCAAATTCAAAAATAAAACGTTGCAAATTTAATTTGGTGTTTTCGAAAAATTCGAAGTTTAGATCTTCGATATGAATATATAATGAACTCTGAAATTGGGGTTTCGATAAAGTAGCATTTTTCGTTTTGGTGCTTTCTTTCGTACCCTGAAGTGTCTTTTGTAGAATTAATGTCAAACTTACCATATGAAAAACTATTTCCGAGTTTACTGACTACATTTTAGACACATACATCTGGTTTATGTACATACAACATTTCCCTCAGCAATTCGGAATGAAATTTCAAGTAATGAGAGTATAAGGACCACAAATGTAGTTGAATCATATTATCGGAATTTAAAAGACCAATTACATATTTCTCATTACTCAGTTTATATATTAATATATCATTAAAATTACAAAGTGAAATATATTTCGATTTATGAATTTTCCTTCAAATTCAAAATTAATGTTATCTCACGAAGACAATATTTTACATTGGATGAATTACCAGTACAGTGAAATACGTCGAATGGAATATATCAAAAATGTCGGATTTAATTATTTATTACTTTTGGTTATTGACGATTCGTGCGATATTAATATATTTACTGGTTTTTTTTTTTTTGTAACAGCTAGAAAATATTAGTACTGGAGAAAATGGCATTTGTTTTAGATTCTGAGCAGAACGAGGAATGTATTGGTTTTACAACGATGTGTTTATTTTTTTATGTCTGTATCCAAACATTTAACGTTCAACAAATGTTACGATCTTTATAGTCATAGTTTTTTTCCGGTAGAAAATTGCTTCTAATTGTTACTATAGAGAAGTCATTTTCCATTTTCTCAAAATCGTCTAAAAAAAAATTCAAACTACCAAAAATTATATATATATATAAAAAACGGTTAAGACATTTTGTTAATATCGATTATTGTTATTTCATCGTAATTTTGAATCCTATAGTTAAAGGAACTTGAAATATTAGCCGATTATGTAACTTTTGATTATATTAGGGGATAAAAATTCAAAAAATTTCTTTCAATTTTGGGCTATTTGCAGTAATGGTAGATATTGAGATGTTCAATTCATATAAGAGATAAATTACGGTTTTATTGTTTAAAAACGTAGTACAACGTCAGATGTACGTTACCTCAACTGTACGCTCAAAAAAGTCTTGAAAATTATTAGTTACGATTTCCTTTTACAAACATTTGATGTTTTTCGACAAAGCGAATTTTATTTTTTTGTGCCGAACGTTCGTTTGTCATCAATGGTCCCCCAGAGTCTCGTAATTTGTTGAATCTGAAAGTGATTTATCGCGTTGCTTTTTTTAAACGTACAGCAATAAATGAAATCTAAAATCTTTAAACGAGTAATTCACTTACGCGACATCCATAACACCCCCGCGGCTCGCTACTTTATTTTTTTTTTTTATATCTCTTAATGTCATACACAAGGTATGACTTCACACATTAGAGTTTCCATACAAATTTTGCCGAAAACAATATTTATCTTTTAGCGCGTAAGATACACTTGGCCTTTTTTTTTATTTTCGTTCGACCGCTGTATAAATTCTGTTCAAAATTCTCCCCCACGGTTTTATTTTTGCACAAATAAATACACGATGTCTCCAAAATAACAACTTGTTAATTATACACACACACACACGCACGCACATGTACTTTTATTTAGTTCGACGTGTATCCCCATCTGTTCGTTCTTTAATGGTAATTTTACGATTTACGAAAACAATTTCGTTCAGACGTGACGTGTTGCGCGCGCATAGAAATCTTTTCCGCCTGGTCCACTGGAAATGATTTCCCCAGACTAATGGCTGGGCTGGGAATTTCGGTCACGTTTCACGTAAAAATCTGGTCGAGACGTATTACGACTTTTAATTATAAACACCTGCAGACGATGCTCCCCGCGTGATTTGTTTTCTGCGAGTTCCCTACCCAGTTCTGTCAGACCGCGTGCGAAAATCCGACGCAATCGCCCGAGCAAAATCATCCGACATTTTTCCTACGGTATATTTTACACACACGATCGTGATTGTGCGCACGGAGATCTGAAGAAAAAAAAATTTATATATATGTATATACCAAATGTCAACGTAATTTCGATTATCACAGAGTCGTCATTAAAAAAAAGTCCACCTTAACTTTCGGACATGATATAAGTCGTCTGATTGTTCAACCGTTATAATTTATAAATTAAGTGTTCGATAGAATGTCTCGATTGTTTTATTACGCCTGTTTTTTTTTTTATAGAAATTTAATTAACGGCGATTTTTATATTAGTAACTTGATATCAATATTATCGATGACATCTAATAATTTAATGTAACGATAATTAAAAAAAATATATATATATATTCGTCGATTTTATTATTATTCTTTCGACGCCGAAAATGCTGAATTTCGAACTAAATTGTATTTTACACTTTTAATTACTCAACATACCCGGTTTTAACTGTAAAATTAAAAACTCCGGTGTCAGTTCCTTAATTCTCCTATTAGGCGATCACACAATCCATCTAAATCAAATAAAATAAATATTTATACGCATTACGAAAACACATTGAACTAACTTTACCCAGAATTAACCGCAATTTTTATACAATAATCGGTCTGCGTAGAGTTAGAAATCGTTTCGGTTGTTGAACATTTTTGGTTGTTAACAGTAGGATTAAGGAGAAGGGTGTACAAATTTTTGGAGTATGATTATAAATTTGTACAAATTATATAACATAAAATATGGTTAAAATAATTTCTAACCTGTGGATTCTAACGTAACCTATCTTTCTTTTTTTTTGATTGCATTGTATTAGTATCTAACAATAATGTTTAGAACATGAAACTATCATTTTCTTTAATATATTGCAAGATAATATCAAAAGAGTTAGACTGCGTTGGGTTGGCCATGTTTGGAGGAGCCAAAATCCGCTACTATAGGCAGTGATGGAACAACATCTTGTAAGAAAAAGACCTTTTCGAAGACCGAGAATGCTCTTGGAAAATGTCATAAAAAAGAATGTTGAACAAATGGGAAGTGAAGCTAATTAGAGAAATCCAGCGTTGGATAGAGTAGGATGGAAGCTTGTTTGTGTGACGGGATGGTCTTAATGGCTTAATTAACTCAAGAAGAAGAGGAGTGAAGATTATAAGAATTTGAATTCTTCTATTTACCATGTATATTAAGTTTAATATGATACACACATATTTGAAATAGAAACAATTGTATAGTAGTTATAATAAATTAACTACAAAATAATTTCTAGAGTAAAAATCTGTTCGAAGCGTATTGAAATTTTCATTGGTTGTCATGATAAATAGAAATTTCCTTAAAATATTCATAGTATAAAGACGGGATCGATAATATTGAATTGTTTTTGTCAAACCCAATCTTTTCCTGTTCCTTTACTACAAACCGTTGCTGTATTTCAAAATCAAATAACTATATATTTTAAGCGCAATGTTGAATTCTATCAACAACCAATAACAATCGCTATTATTTCTCGTTTATTTATTTTTTTTTATCGTTTTGTATCGACGTTTATTCAAACGAAGTAATAACCGTGGATTTATCGCATATTTTCAAGTTTTCGACACATTCGGAAACCGTGCTGTTACCAATCTAATTTCTATCTCGATTTCTATTTTGTATTACATATATTATATATGTGTGTATTTAATAAACAAATACTCTACTTATAAAAAATAAAAATCAAATCAACATTAAATAAATTGTATTAAATACAATTTTACAGTTCAACGCAAATTTATTAATGCATTTTATACAACGTAACATAGATGTAATTATAGTAGTCAAAGAGAAATTGTTAATGTCACATAAAAGTTGTATTCAAATTCAATTTTATTTTAAAGACATTAAGAGTGGATTAAAATAATTTCTATATAATTTATTCACATAGTAATATCACAGCTGTACATAAAAGACATTATTCGATTATCGCAATACGGCACTTAATTATTACAATGTAGTAAGTATTTAATTATTTGGACGTTATACACTTTTTAGATTTATATTTGAAAAAAAATGACGACATGTAACGTAAAGAATTTATCTGTAATAATTGTCGCTCGCGTGAAAAATCATACACGCATTGTAGCGACTGCGTATCTCCATTGGAAACATACAATATTGCGACTTCATTAATTATAAGGAAATGCCGGTCAGGAAAATTGTTATACTTTACTTTAGATTCAACTCTTGTCTTAAATACATCTGAATCGATGATTTGTATTTTTTTTTAGTACGAAAACGCTTGTAAATAAGGAATAAACGTGTATAGAAATATAAAATTTCATCCTCATATCTAATATTTAGACACCATCGCCATACTCCTTTAATAAATTATTAGTTACAATCGATTGTAATACGGGAAAATTTTATTCACCCTTAACTATTTATCAACACAATTTTGGCCAATGTTCCTAATAAGATTTTACTCTACCGCGTACTCGTGGTATTATATATTATTATGTGACCACATATTAATTAGTACATACTATGTACAGGCGCTGTACAAGATCAGAAATCTTCATAATTTAATAAAGGAATTAAGTGTATGTATAATGTTGTTTTCCGTGTGTCGAATTTTTCTCAATTTGGAAATTAGAATTTCTACATACGTTCACGCCCTGGAATATAATATTTTAATTATGAAGTTTTGTTAAAACATGTAATTTATTTGTTTTCTTTGATATTTATAATATAACATATAAAGAAATAACGAGAAATATTATTATTATATATATATTTTTTTAAATTAATCGTGGAATCGTTTTTAATTCTCGGACGAAATCGTGTAACACGAATATTCTATATATTATATATATTTGTGTATGTGTTATTCGCAGTCCCTACACGTTGCGACATATACTTCTAGAATAAAGATCAACTTGCAAATCGTGTTGTTGTTTACAGGTTTGATTATTACTTTTCTTTCCAGCCAATAGTTAAAATATACACCGTTTACACTTAAACATTAATTAAAAAACTTGTGCATGTCTTTTTCTTGTTGGATATAACATTCGATTTTACCTAGTGCATATTTCTCAATGTTATACAAGTAACAATACACTACCTCGTATAATCCACCTTTTTTTACCACTTTTATATAAAATTATCGTGGTAGAACTTTGAAAATTTACAGACATATTTAATATTTTTGAAAACAAATACATACAAAATGATATGATTTTATTTCAAACTTTTATTGAGTGCTGTGAAAAAAAATTGGCTTTAGTAACAGTGCTAAAAAAATAAGATTATTATAATTTTATATTACTAGACGTTTTAATCGTTTAAATTTTTTTCTATAAATTTAGCAAATTTTCGTGAATAAATTGCTTACTATATTATTAGAATTTTAATGATAAATCGACATTGCAGATCATCGCAATTGTATCAGTATAATAGAGTTAAATTTGTATGATACGGCAACATACAAACACAAATATGCTATATATTAATTACTTTTGAAAACACTAATATTTTTTAAAAAAGTTATGAATGAAAAACGGTACAGTTTTATAGTTATAAAACCAAAATTTTGACTTGAGATAGATGACAAAATCATTCATGCATAGTTTCAATATATTTAACTGTAAACAAAACCTACGGATTTCGGTACATCTGCTAATAGGTTTTATTATAACTCCTATTCTAAATATGAAAAAATGTAAAAATTATATGTGTGTTGTCAAAAAACTAGAATCACTATCATTCCATAGATAAAGTTGTTATTTTTCTTTTTTGTGTAAATTTATTATGACTTTATCGATTTTGGATTCTTTTACACGTAAAACAAATGTTGATGTCAATTTATTTAAATACATTCTAATGTTAGTAGCTTTGAACTGTATAAACACGTGGTCGCAATCTATAACAATAAAATATTTAAATAATTTGGCTCGTTTAGTAATTTACAACTTTTTTGTTTTATTATTATTATCTTTTTATTATGACGTCTTTTAATATAGTTTTTTTATGTTATTATATATATATATATTAAATCAATCAAAGTATTATATAAATTATTTATTTATGTTTAAAAAAAAAAAATTATAATTCAATGGATTTTTTTGTATCTGTTTTGGGTAATTTTATTTATTTTTTTATTATTTCTGACTACCTTAAGATTCCTTAGTCACGAAGAAATTTTATAGTAAAATAAATAACATAATACGTATATAATTATATATATATATATATATATATATATTATTAATAATAGTAGTGCATATTCGTATTCGATTTGTATTATAAAAGACAATTGTGGAAGAGTGAGAATCGTGAAGATTTATTGTACGTAATTTAATGTTTGTTGAAATGGAGTTGTTGACCTATTTTGATTATATTCGTTATGTACATATTTCTTATTTTTTTGTTGGATTTATTTTCTAAAAAGTTTTTTCTTTTTTCTTTTCTTACCAACTGGTATCGAATTTGTGCTAAAATTAACTAATTAGTGTCTATTTTTTATTTTTACTGTCATAATGTTTTATGTCGTTTTCGCATGTCGAATTTGAGTTTTCAATTATATTAAGTTATAACAATCGTGTCAAAGTTTTTTTTTAACGTTTCCTTTTTGGCTTTAAAAACATAAACAGTTTTCTGTTAGAACAGAAAAAGTATTTTCCAATAATATAATACGATGATTATTATTTATATTAATCATATAATGTACTGTGTGTATGTGTGTTAATAATGCGTTGATTTATATGCAGAAACATTTTTAATATGACAGATATTGTATTAATTATGTGAATTTGTTTAGAAAATAATAATAATAATAATAATCATAATAAGAGATTAACAAATGTCACGAAGGTATTAGGAAACAATTCCGACAATTTCTTTAAGTCGATAAAATAGTTATGTAATCAGTATGACTGCAGTTGGGACGGTATTTTAAAATATATTAATTATAAATATGTTATTTTTATTGATATTCAATTGAAACATAAACGTTAAAGAAAATGATAACTACTTACCAACAGATAGTGTAGAGAAAATAATGCATTTAACGGGTTGAAGTTTATCAAACTTATAACGTCAAATAAAAAAGAAGTTCGGCACCAACACTTTTTATAGTTCCGTAACGTGAAAATAATTAAAAAAAAAAACGAACGGGCGTGAAAAAATATATTACGATATCTATATAACTCTTGTCCGTATACACATACATATTATATATATTTGCAGTATACGGTTGGTCTGACCTCAGAGAGACATAAACTACCCTCTTCAAAACGTCGAAATTTCACCCGCCAAAGAGCGAAGTGAACCTCAATATACTGCTCGTATTGAATGTCCGTAATGTTCGTATTCATTTATTTATTTCTATGTTATGTTATATTTTTTCTCGTGACTCGTATACTCGAAAAGACCGCAAAACTCTACGTACGTAACAACATTTTTACTTGAAAATTTAAAAAGCGTTTGGGGACATACGTTTGAGTTCAACATCTTTTTCCACTACGCGTTTAGGTAAAAATGAATAAAACGTTTGAGTGCACCACATCTTTAGGAAAATAATACATCCAGGTACATTACGTTTTCTAACAAACTTTTTATTTTTAAATTGTTTTAAAAGAAACAAACCATGGTTATTTAAATTTATTATTATACATTTTTTATGTACTATATATTTTATATTGGTTTACCGACAAAATGTGGTCTAATTTCAGATAAATATTTCAATTCATTTTAATCGTTTTAAAATATATTTTATATTATTTGAATCTTCTTTTTCTAATACATTTATCAGGATAAAACAGTTGGGACAACTTGTATAAAATTATTAATTGTAATCACGATGAAATGTTTCAAGCAATCAGGCACATTAGTATTTCTGGAGTCAATGAATGGGGGGGGGGGGGCATTCTTCCCACAAATATGGTAAAAATGTTTAATTTAATTTTTGAAATACTTTCATCTATGCAATTTCTTACAATACAATCGGTGAATGTTTCAGCTTCTGAGTGTACATTTTCGCATTAGAACCGTAAAACCGTCACTTACTTTATTATTTGATAAGTAGGTGTGACATAAATTTTTTCTTTATAATGATTTAACAATTTGTTATCGTTTTGTATACGATGAAACCAAACTCGGATGGATTTGTCTCGAATGAAATGACAACCTGATTGTAAACAATTTTTGAAGACATACAATGTTATGCATTGATTTGACAATTCTAGTTTCTTTAAATTCGCTATACTTAAAGAATCGATGACAAAGCTCTTTTTCCCACATCGGGTTTCAAAAACTTCCAAAATATATTTACATTCATGCATTATGTAATGACGCGTTGTTTAGAGAAAATAATCAAACTGAACTGAATTCAATTTAAAATTATATGTACCTAAACGTATTTATATGCTCTACCCAATCGTTCGGTATATTCTCAGGTACACATTCTAAATGTACCCGAATGTGTTGAATTTTGGATAAATTTTCTTAAACGTGGTTCACCCCTCGAAACGTATAAAAACTTAACGATTTTGAAATGTTTGACTGATATGACAAAATTCGAATATAACATTATATTTATTCGTATGAAATACTTTAGCGCCTTGAGTACATTTTTTATAATTTGCACTAAAAATATTTAATATGAAAAGTATTACGCATGCTCGTATACGTTTGCATAATATGTATAACTGAGTCAAACTACATGTTTCTGGAACTCATTCAAATTGAAGGTATTATTATTATTATTATTTCAGTATAATATTGTACAATCGTTAATATAAATTATTCTTTTCAGTTTTATTAATTAAAATTTGTTTTTACATTATTCTTTGACACTTCCATAATTTAGCCAAAATTATGGACGTATCAAAGCCCACCCTATATCTATTTAAATTCAGATCTATCATGAATCCAGAAGACTGGTAGAGAGGATTTAGTCCATTGGTATTTTTTTTTATCTTTTAACCACATTTTAAAATAATTGTATCAATATGTGTAACTTAATTTAACAAAATGTGTTGTCAAAAACATTTCCCTTTAATCTTAAAATTTCAATTATGGAGAAGTAGTAGCCATTTAAAATAGTTTCGAGAACTATATATTTTTTTAAGTTATTATATGAATTAATTCTCACTTTTTTTGTTCTATTTTAAATGTATATCTGTTTTAAATTGTGATAATATATACAATAAAATTGCTAGAAATATATGATGATTTATTTCAAAACAATATTATAATATAGACAATGGAGGATAAATAGTGTGTACACTACACACATTGTATTACGATATATAGAAATAATATAAAAGTTTGCAAGAATAGATATACAGTTATATAATACCAACACTGGACAAAGTAGCCGCTTAAAAATAATTTTGAAATTCAGAATTCCTGATTAAGTTTAGGAGCGTGGAATATGTTAAACCCACTCTTTCCGGCAAAACGCATGCATTTATGAAATGTAATTCCAAAATTCAAACCACAAACCCGTTTACAATTACAGTTACACATACATTTATACTTTCATTTCGTGCGAATAAAAATCTACTTTAATATAAATTATATAACGTTTATTAGTAACAGTAAGGAAGTACATATTATAGGAATTTAATATGATATAAATCTCAGATGTATCACTACATTCTGCCGCATATCGATTAAATGGACATTTTCGATGAAGTTTAAAAAAGAAAGATTAATCGACAACTCTTATTAGGCAAGAATATTTTTGTAATTCACATAATTTTCAATATACACAGCTGGTGCGCAATGAGTGAAAATTTGATCTATGTGTATTTTATTTAAAGCTGAAAAAATAACTAGACTATGAAAAATAAAAGAATATTTTTTTTTCTTTAAAAAAAATAAACTTTAGATATATTTCAATTATATTAAATGCCAAACTTCTGGATTATATTATTATTATACTAATTTTTCAAATATGTCATCAATGACGTTACTTTTTTATATATTGCGGAACTATACTACACATTGTCGTATTTGTATTCAGATCTCGTACAACGAATACGTTTTACGATTCAATAAATAATTATTTAAATCGCCGAAATTATAGACGAGCATGTTCAAACGAATAACGTGTCGAAAATATAGACAACTGAAAAATTGTCTGAGTTAAATGACTGTATAGTTAAAAAAACAATGATTCGTAATTCGAGCAATATTGTTTTATGATGTTCACTTGAAGAAAAACGTTCATGTTTAATAATAAATTAATAATACACGCACGACGAACAGAGTTGAGAAAAGAGATTCGTGAAATATGCCTGCAGGAAGTCAAGTGAATTTTATATTAATTCATTTTTATAACTAACGTTATTTTACTATTTTAACGTCCTGCACCGACTGTAGTCTGTGTGTCAATGGATAATGATGGGAAACATAGGAGGACAATGAAGTGCCAATTTTTATATAAGCTGAAATTTGATTCCTCCTTTAGTTTAAATTTTGGGGATTAGTTCTAATATGAATTCAATTCTAAGTATTTCCCCTTGCTACATTAAAAGTTTAAATATAATATAAATTCTTGTTCAGCGTTTAACGCAAAAATGGTAACAACGATTATTTTCACGTGGCCAATAATAATAATAATAATAATAATAATAATAATAATAATATGTCATATTAATAAGCGGGTTTTTGTAAACGCACCAAAATCACATTATTTAGTAATACAGATTGACAGCATGGCCGGTGAAATGTCTGTGCAGTGTTTGTCGCCCAAACAAATATTGATAATGGTAATAATAATAGCGCACAATAAGTTTGTGAATAATAGCGACCCATCAAAAGTAAGTATGGGAAGGAAAAACATATAAAATATACGTTTACTCATATCACTTAACATCTTATGAAACATTCAACAATGTTAATTGATAATTATCCCGAAATCGTATTTTAATAAATTGTTTGCTTTCGGTATGAATTAAAAGAAAAACGCACGCTTCTAAATTGGTTCAGCGGTTCAGGGTTATTGGTTTTCCTTCTTTTGTCTATCGTTTGTTGGCAAATTCTTATATTTTCTGAAATATCGACTGGACGTCGCCGTCTCTTGTTTGAAATACGAATTTATTGTCACTGTATAATCTATTATTATTCATTATTTATAATTAAAAATTGATTTTATAATATTTCATACCTTGTCACGATCGTCCTACATAATGATCTCATACAATTTCCCGTTTCTAAATTTATGCTTGTTTGAAGTATTATCAAAAAATAATCCGTACGGGACCGGTTGAAATAATATGGCCGGAACCCGGAGAGAACCGAAATGCTTTTGTTGTGATAACTAGACCGGACTAAGTTAGTACCAATTTGAAGTGGGAGATTAGTAGTACAGGATTTTTTTCCGAGTCGATGAACCGCGCTTAGCATTCGATTCATTGTTCAAGACCGTATCAAATGGAATCATTGACCAGACCGTATAGAGAACATTAATACGCCAACATTAATACGCGAAATTCATCAGGTTTGTCGGTCTTATACACGTGTGTGCGTGTGTACGAACACACCGATACTTAGCGTTTTGAATTCGAATCGGCCCCTACATTCGCGTACTACCATCTGTTTTATTATACACTTTACCGTGATAGTCGCGGCGGTGGACAGCGGGGCGGCTAAACTAATCGGCGAAATTTATCGACCACTCTTCGTTTTTAAATATTTTATAACCTGCACTCTTCCGACTGATACAATAAATTGTACTGCCGGTCAATCGGCCAGGTGTGTGTGTGTGTGTGTGTGCGCGCGCGCGCGTAAGTTTTTATTTTTAATTATCTCTAAAAGCATTTGTGCCCGCACACCATACGAGTATATATACACACATTCGCGATCACATGACTCGTACGATACGTGCGCGCACTCGACCCGGTGTATCGCAAGACTCCTGTCAGACCGTACGACGACTGTTCACACGTGTATTGTGTCGTAGGTTGGCCGCACACGCGCACGACTCGTGTATATTATAAAGTCGCGTCTTTGAATTATTCAACCGACGTGGTTGAATCGGTCGGCGTATTTGACGCATCGTCCAGGACGTATCAAAAACCGACTCGGTTTTTACGGATTTCGAATTTTTTTTTCCCCGTGTTACGTACGTATATATATACGCGCGTATATTATAAACGACACGCGGCGATGGAAAAAAATATAAGAAAATAAAACGTAAAAGAAGTAGGAGGCTCCGGGGAACTCTTGATTTAACATTGTAATTTACGGCCCACGGCTACGCACCAGTTTGTGTACGAGTATTCGGTCTGCTCTGTTTTCGCTTTATTGGTTTTTTCCTTTATTCCTTCCCTTTACTTCTGCTTTTTTTTTCACTATAGCCATACACACACACACATCTCTTGGAATCAATTTAAGAGGTCCAAAGGTATTAAGTCTGGCCAGTGACCACCCGCGGTCCCGTTCTGCCTCCTCTTAGAAACGTCTCCGACGCGCCTTTTCTGTAAACGCAAAAACTATAAGAGCTCTTTCCTACATACATACATATGTATATAAAACGTGTGTGTGTAAAATCTAAAGACAATGTTCGACGCGTACTTTTTACCAGCCGAACTTTGTACAGTAGTGTCTACGCGCGTTTGTCCGAACACTACAAACATAAAATACATAGCAAATATTATTATTATTGAAATTTGAACATTTCAACTTTATTGATATGTCCGACGACATTTCTGGACTCCCGTACGAATAACAGTTACGCGGATGTCGTTTTTGTTTTTGAAAAAGTCTATTGGTTTGTAAAACGTTGCGTTTTTATTTTATTTTTCGATTGGATGGTGTGCTTTCCGAAACATTTCCTTCCATCCTGACGCGTCTACGAATAGGAATTTCGACCCATATACTAAATTCGATAAATGGCTTTTTTTTTTTTTTTGGTTTTGCATCGTAACAAACAATGACTATCGAAACCGGTCTCAAATATGGAACATTTTACAGTTTAAAGAGTCTCGTTTAAAAAGCGTTAAGCGCTGCTGGCGATTTTAATTGGATTGGACAATTGCTCGCTCGCGTGTACGACGAAGATTCAAACGATCAGCAAACGGCACCGACCGCGGACTAGGACGACTGTTTTGCAGTGTTTTTTGCAAAACGGCAATTGTCGAGTACGGAAAAACGACTGTATGAAAAGAAAAAAATAACAAAAAAATAAACACTACATCCTAATGGCTATTTTGTTTATGCTTGTACTTATTATACGAGGACATAGCGTACTATAGCCCGGAGCGACTACATATACGTATGTTACATACGATGTTTTGGGGGAAAACTCAGCACGCTAAACGAAATATCTTATCACGGTGAATACGATTAAACGAGTACAATATTATTTTATGTAGATGCCACGCAACCTTTATTACAATATACGTACTTGCAAAAACATTATTTCGTTAAAATCACGTTTCGTTATAATGTTATAATATTTTGTCCATAAATTATAGATCGTGTTTTTTCGCGCGCATGCGAACGCGCGCGCGTATATATGTGGAAAGCAAAAAAGAATAAAATAGATGACTGTGAATAAAAGAAAATTTAAACATTTTCCGAGCCCTTTGACATCCATAACGATATTATAACATTTTCAAAATACGTTTTACATACAATTTTCCAAAACACCTATTATCAACTATTACCGTGTTTATATACAGTGGCGTAAATTCTAAAGAACTGTCGAAATACAAAATATATTTTTTTTTTAATTTTGTATTTGTTACGCAATTTTTTTCACAATTACAAAACAAAATCAACTCGTCGACTACTGAACAGTAAGTACATCTAAATCTCTTTCTGAAGTAATCCTTATTGTACACGGTTTTTATGAATGTAGATTTTTTAAGAGATACAATACTTGACTTATTTTAAGAAAAGCTGTCGGATTTTCTTTTGCAGAATTCTATCGAAATATTCTACAATAATGTAAAACTAACTATCAATATTCCATATCAATTATTCATATATTGTTTACATTCACATACAGCATTATAATACTCAAGATTTTCAATAAATAATACATAATAATTATCTGATAATTTTAATAATATTGTTATGATATGATCTGAAATTCACTATTGAGTTTACAACCAACCAAACGAAGTTTCATCATTTTTTATTTAGACAGAACCATTTTTTTGTTGTGATTTTAGTGGATCATTAGTAGACCCCTTCACACTTATCGTATCTTCGATATCGTTTATAAATAAATAATTAATGTGATTTTTTAATTATTAATTAATTTTATGTAAGAGTTCGTCATCAGATATTGTTCTTACATGTTCTAGAAAAATAAATTCGTCTTCTTTTCAAAATTTTTTTATTAGTATACATGCCTAGAATGGCGTATTTATAGCCATCTAAAATTTTACAAGAGTGCAACATTATCATTTTGCTTCTCTTCTAGTATTTAGTGGTAGGTTCATGTTGCAAATCAATGAAATTAACAACACAAATATATTTAGGAACAAGAAATACTCGGAAAGTTTTTTGTCAATACATACATATGATTATATAATAATATATATTTCAGTGGACGATTTATCGTTTATGTCCTAATGCCTAAACAATATGTATAGTTATTTTAGTCAATAATATTAGTATCAGAACTTTTAGGTATTGTAGGTGTACTTTTTAAGCAAATATTAATTATTCTTCATCTTCTTTATACACATAAGTAAAAAGAATATAATATTTCCAACGAAATTAAATATTTGACATACAATTACTTGCTAGTTGGATGTATTAATAATAAATGTTTTTGGCTTTATTTACAAATACTGGATTTTATGAAAAATCATTTTTTTCTTCTTTAAGACGAATAAAAAATTTATTTGAGAAATATAATTAGCTGAGATCAGTTTAGAGGCTTGACTATGTAACAAATACCTTTGTCTACACCAAATGCTTTTTAAATGGTAATCAATGTGTTCAATTACAATGACGCTGGATAAAAATAGAACATTCGCTTTAAAATAGCAAGAAATTTTTTTATTTTTGTTCTTAAGCTTTACTGATAAATATTAAATAAAATATGTTATATATATATTTATTTAAAAAAAAATTTTTGTTTGTTTTAAAAATATATTGTTTATTTCACACAAATATACTAGTGTGCTTCAGAGTAAAGCAACTGGGTGTGCGCTACCTAAGAACTTAACCATTTATGTCAAATATAACTTTAACGCATTATTCCTCACCATAAAATGTCGAGGAGTAATTCGAACATGACATTTGTGTCATGTCATACGTACTACACATATAGAACTCGGCAATTAAGTCAATAAAATAATAAAATATTTTGTTCGTTGTGCTAAACGTTTGAAAGTTTTGTGTTAATTGTCTCGGAGAATTTCAAAACCACAAAAATAAATGTTAAATAAGTACCTATTTTATTGTATAATATATACTGCGCGTAACGTTTTACAGTTTCTGTTTTATCCCCTAAGTGTTCATTTACTTCTCTCAGTGATATTATTCGTTGAATCGATAACATTATTTGTTTTATAATACTAGTAAACGTTTATTTTTATTTTCATACACCGAGTCTTGAATTTTGATTGGTGTGGGGGGGGGGCTCTGTACGTTTATTTATTTTTTCCTCCACTACTTTAGTAAAACCCATAATAAATTGGAGAACATTTTCTCGATTGTCGTTGCGAGAATACCGGAAAACAAATCTATTGTGTCTTAATCGTTTGAAGGTACAACGCTACATTCGAGAAACGAGAGCAGCAAAGTAAAACCGTTTGATCGCGAAAAGAAAATAATTATTTCTTTAAGTCCGAGTGTACAAGTACCTTCGTAACAAGTTTTAATGTTCTCAGCCATACACGGTTTTCAAAATACGCCACGTATAAACTCGAACATCACGTAATGTTATACGGGTCTAAATACGGTTTTGAAATTATCCGAATTCTTTGTAATTCTGAAATTCAAACGGATTTTAAAAAAGTGGTTTTATTTAATTCATAAACGTCCGGTATTTCCTCTCGCGCGTTCGAATAGAACCGTTACGAGCGCACCGTGTGACCGCTTATATAAAACTATTACAAATGTAAAATCATTTAATGACATCATTACAATATAATTCGTCGGAAACGAAAGGCAAAAATTGATTTCGCTGAGGCATTCCCTCGAATATCGAGATCATTGGATATTTTACATTGAGTGAGTCGTGATCGCTCTAGAAAAGTCCATATTACTGAACTCGCGTCTGTTTCGTTATATTACGTTGTGTGCAGGATTCGGCGATAGAGAATGAAAAATGACAGCGGTCGTCGCCATTAATCCGTTATTTTTCCCCTCTTTTGATATTTTTCATTCCGGTATAGAAAAATCGTCGACTTCAGTCGTAGGACCATACAATTAACGGACGACGAGACGACAGTAATTTACTTCGACTGTTCCGCGGTCGCTTTTGACTGGAACACGGTGAGTTATCGCAAAAATATCGCATCACCAAAATATCGACATTATATTATAATAATATATCCGATAAAGTTTGTCCTACGAAGAGGCAAAAAGAAGTGAAGAAATTACATAAAAGTAACGAAATTCGTAAAGGATTTAACATATGCTTGCTTACTTCTTGTCCAAGTTGTCAATTGAATTCTAAAAGTTATTCCACACACAATAAAATTGGACTGAAGTTAAATTGGCTGAAAGTATAGCACACGTACACCAAATATAAAAAAAAAACAAAGCACACGCGAAGAAAATGTAAAAAACTGTAGTCATAAGTTTTCCTAATCGAGAATTCTTCGATAATTTTCAACGTATTAAATTTACTATACTCTCAATATTTAATTATTTATTATTTTTTATTATCAACATTTTTTTACCGGTATAAGTAGATACCATCATATTTTGATTTAAAATATTTATTTTATAATATGTATGTAAATATATACACGACATATAAGTACATGTACTATATACAGATGATATTGAAGTCACGCGATATTTTACCGGCATACAGAACGCGACCTATTACAACAAGATATTACACTGCGTGTTAATATAAGAATATAGAAATTGAAATAAAATTCAATTCATCCTGAATGCAGTTTATATATCAATATTTAATGTTATTAATATTTTTATTATTATTATGTGATGACTGAAATACCATGTGCTTTTAACTATTTAGATATATTTGCTTCGTGTCATTAAAATATATCTTTAAAAAAGTAAAATTAAAAAATGAAACTGATATTTGTATATATATCTTATTTTTATATAATCAAAAATAATAATTTTTTTTTTAAATACTTATTTTTTTTATTATTCATTGTAAAGTTTTAATTGGAATGATTTTATGAGACATATCTTTTGTTTTGCGTTAAAATGAAAACTAAATATTCGATGACCATTTAAAATAATCATATTCCGATAAAGTGAACAATTTAATATCGATTTTACATTGGTGTAGAATATATTGATCAGACGCATGTTTGTTTTATTTCTTATTTTTACATTATTTTGATAAATGCTTTGTGTATTTTTATTCTAAAATATTACAATTTTCTTAGTTATTCGTATACAACAGTGCGTTGGTCTTGTCTTGGATGTTTCTGCTATATAAACCGACTGAAAAGAGAAAAAACTGCTTGTTTCACATATAATTTCTGATGAAATCAATCAAGAAAACAAATCCACTTTCAAAAATTACTTTTAAAAAAAAAAAAAAATCACTTACGCGTACGTCGAGTCTCCGGCGAATGGAGATTTACGTATGTATATATTTTGTGTTACCTTACGGTTTCCTATTTAATATTCGTGCACTACTCGTACGTGTAAATAATCTACAAATAATCAACTGTACGTGCAGAAAAATTTTTAGTTTTTTAAACATCACCCATAGTTAATTTATTAGCACGCCATTCGTTTAATGTCGTGAAACACGCAACGGTTCCAATTGGGAAAAATAATTCTGAAATAAAATTTAAAAAAAAGAAAAATCGAGAATACGTTCGAATTATTCACTTTTGATTCATCGCGTCGATAGCACATGGACATATTATACAATATATTATACGTATTATATTACATTAAAACCGTAAATAAGGGCATTTGTTCCTTTTGTCGAATTATAATTTTTATAACAAATAAATTATGTTATTAATTTATAGCGCGATGGTGTATACTTATTTTATTTTGTTTTATTATTGTAATTTAATATGTTTAATATATGTACATTATATACTCGAAACGAATTCCTTATTTTCGTTCAAGTGTGGTCGAATGGATCATTGAATACATTACAAAAATTGATCGGTCTCTGTATTATATTTTATTTCTGTACACTTATGTTTTTATATATTATCAAAAACTACGTCATCGTATATTATATTTTTATTTTTTACTGGTCGTTTGGACCTTTCCAAAAGCATAATATAAGTAAAAATACAAATCTTCTTCGTCGTTCCTTTATATTATGATCATTTCACGTGAGGCATTAAAGGATTTTATACGTTTATAGTATATACTCGTATCTATCTATATATATATATATATTCCCATCAATCGTTTACAAATCGTTCGTTTATCGAAGCTCAATTTATATATATATATATATATATATATATATATATATATATATGATATTTTAGTTGTTGGATTAGATTGGAATAAAGACATCGTTTGCAGTAACAGCAAAATCGGTATATTTTCTTCGACGTCGTCTGGTCCGACACCATTAAAATCGAATTCCAGCGCACCGCCGCATTGCCATTAAACAGAAGTTTATTTCGTTCTGGATTTCTGGCGTTTATTCCGCAACGAATTGTCGTTGCAATAATATTGAGTTACACGTCGTGATCAATTTAACAAAAGGGCGGTTTCTCCTTTTGAAATTTGATTAAATAAATCTTAACGCATTTATCCGCTATGAGAAATAGTAAAATATCGTGTTCTCAGAGTTTGTGTACAAGTACATGTGTCTTATTGAGTGTCACACATCTATTTCATAAAGAGTATTTTTCTTTATACACGTATGTATAATGTACACGTTTCATGACTCGCATTCGTTATACTCTAGAAAATCGCGCGTCTTGTACAAAATATATTTTAACGTTTAAAAACGTCAAGCACATTTGCATTTTACTGTCATAAATATTTTCGTGGTCATATTTTTTTTTTTTACTTCTGAGATGAATAAAACGTAAGACCGATTGCATCCACCTCGCGGCCCTTAAATAAACAAAATAACAATATACGCGCGTCTAGAACTGGCTCGTACACTGCGGGTAAATACTGGTGCGGATTCCGCGTCACACGGGTAAATAGGATTGGCGTGTGTTTAAGACGACTTTGTCAGTCTAGGATAGGATGCGGAAGTAAAAGGACGAGAAGGAGCACGATTTTGTTGTATCGTGACGGAATGCACAATGTTTATTGCAGAGCCGAAGGGTGCCTGTGTGTGTGCGCGCGCTAGCGGACGTGACGAGGTCGACAATGGCGAAAAAATATCGATTCGTCTGGTTCTTCTCTATCACGTTTCGCACACAATGCAGACGACGTAGTGAAGAGGACTCTCTAATGTTTTCATGCCCCCCGCCGAAATGTCAGAAATATTTTTGATTCGTAATTTTCATTACCCGAATACATAAATAATACGCATTTATAATATAATACTTCAATTTTAATGCATTTTGCGCTATGGACGAATGGCCGGTTTCCAGCGTGCTGCTATAATTTTGACGGTCGATTATTGTGGTGAGGATACCAGAAATAAAAATAAAATCGTATCGAATTATTATCCACAACAAATTCTCTCGTATCTCACGCGTATAATCAATAATTAACGTTAATTAATTTTTTAACCATAATTTTGTTATAACACCAGTAAAAGTTCAACTTAAGTGTACAGTCATCTGTTGTGATTAGTGTGTAGTATCAAACATTTTAAGATACTTATTAATTCAAAATATATAAAAAGACATAATTTCAAAACTAATACATTCGTCGCTCCGCTCAGAATCTAAATAGACATGTTTCCACCAAAGAAAGAATCCCCGGAACATGTGTTTAAACAATAATATGCCAATTATGAACCAGTGAGATCAGCGGCGAGAATGGCTCAACAGTTTTTTATACACTTGTAACGTAACTGTGGAATTAGCAACTTATGTTAGATTTCGACTGAACTCTTATAGTAAATTACGAAATATACCGAAATAAATATAAAGGAATTAAATAAAAATATTAATAGAAATAAGTTTACGACTAATTTTCGGAGTCATCGTTTTCATTGAACACATTTGAATTAGTATATTATGTTGCGCACGTTTTTTACTCGCCTGTTGGCCACCATCGTCAACTGCGGGGGTAACGTCTTAAGCATATTATCATATTATATAGTGGTAATGCGAATAGAGTTACGGGAGATGGACTGACCGTGCGGTCTCGACTGTGGCTTTGGGTGTGGGTAGGACAAGAAGACAGTATCCAGGGCGGAGGTGTGGGTCAACCAAACGGGATATTGACGAAATAAAACTTTGTAATACCACGGTCGGCATGGTATGAGTGTGGTAGTGGAGTATTATCATCATTGCTGCTATTCGGTCGTTGAGATGGGTATATATATCTCGGTCTCCCAAGCTCACCTCCCTCGCAACTCTCCTAAATCCGATTCTTAATGATCCGATTTTTCGAATGCTCTGCATCTCACGCTACTGTTCCGGATAATGGTTCCGCGCGACCGAGATCAGCTAGTACGTACGTTCGGTAAAATGCGTTCATTTGATAAATGCTGAAATTCAAACTGGTCGAATTGAAATGCAATAATAATAATAATAATAATAAGACAACGAGAACTGAAAAAAATACATTTTGTGTACAATAAAAAAGAAAAATCAAAAGATGCTCAATATGTCCACTGTAATTATTGAAAACACGTATTTAATTCGTTAAGGTTTAATACTACATTACACTTATTAATATAATAGTATTAATACAATTACAATTAAGTAAATATATTTAATAATTTTAAACCATTGCACGTCGTCCTAAATCTCTAACGAATCATTTTAAAATTTCACTATCCGATAAAAAAAAATTATTATTAGTCAATTAAATATTTGTGATTGAAATTGTCTATACGTATGAACACTCAAATCGCGGTTTTACAACAATTTAAAAGGACAAAAATGTAAATTATGAAAATAAATCGAATATATATATATTTTTTTATAAATAATCACTTGAACCCGTCTAAAAATAATATTCTGAATAATAACAACCATCAATTCTCGTTCATATTGAAACGCATTTCAAACGTAAATAAGCACAATAAAATTTATGCAACAATATTTAATTCCTTTCGTGTTGAAAATATTTAATAATAGAAATCTAAAATCGTGTGTTTACACGGGAGAGAAATTTATTTTTGTCCATGTTTCGTATGTAGACAAAACGAAATTTTTATATTTTATGTTAGTTCACAATTTCACGCCCGACTCGATATATCTGCTATTCTATATTTGATTTGTGCTCGAAATAAAAATTTATAGCTTCGTTTTTATTCTTTTTTTTCGCGATTAAAAAGAAGAGAAGTGGGAGGGCAAACAGTTTTAATTTTTTCTCACGTAAAAGAATTAAACGACACGTAAAATTGCGAAAAAATTTCTTTATTTTTTGTCTTATCCGCGAAATCTTATACCAAGAATTAAATTGTAGAATTTAATATTTAACTCAGTTATTCGTATTTTTTCAGTAAAATACATATGTGCTATTTTTACATATATATGTGTTTGCAATATATGTATGTGTATGTAGTATTGGTATATTATTATTAATTAAATGAAAAAAATACACAGGGAGACCCAGAATTTATTTCATTTGTAAACTAACAGTATATTGTTTATTATAATTTTGTTTAAATTAATACCGTGTATATTTGTACAATAATATTATATTATACCAATATTATAGTTTATATTTTGTCCATTAATAAGACTCGGAAATTTTCTATGCCTAGATATTCGTAAAACTACAAATAATTCAGATTCTATCTTATTATACCTGCATATTTATAATATACAAAATAAATTAACAAATATCGAAAATATAGATATGTTATTAATCTTTAACTTAGACGCAGCCGGGTAACTGTTTAGATGGTATATAGTAAAAACCGAAATAATATTTAATATAGTACGTTTATAACTAAATGCATATTCTGTTAAAAAAAAATCGCTGGTAAAGAAATACATTTTACGTTTAAAATGTGTATTTTTAGGTTTTGAGTTGATTTTACGTTACACATTGAGTGTGTTATAATTATTACTATTTATTACAAAAAGTGAAGTGGACGAATGCTTATGTTGTGCATGTAATATCATGGGATAATTTTACACATTTTTAGAAATAAGTTTCGGTTTTGTTTTATAATAAACTAGCAATCCCGTCAAAATTTAAATACATTTTTATTTCTTTAATCATTTTGTGAATTTATAAAAAACTATTGAAAATGTGATTTAAATTTTAAATCACAACAAATCTCAAGTTGTTTATTTACATTTCTATTTCGATGTTCAAATAAACAATCAAAACAATGAAACGAATATGGTTTCGATCGGCTTACAATAATTGTTGGGCTTTCATCTCTATATTTCAATAGCTCATAACGTGGGCACACGACGTTCATCGATTCATTAGCAACGAATTGGTCTGAATCGTAATCATTGATCACGTTGTAACGGAATACAGCTCAATGAGTATTCAACGCAACATTTGTCTGTCTTCTTGCACGATTTATAAATTAATTGTCACACGATTGGTTCTATTGACCGACCATGTCTCATTTCATGTATATTATCTTCGTTCACATTTTCTCTTTCTTTTCGTGTACGTGCTAAACGTGTTTGCGATAATCGATTCTGTTTAATTTCGTTTCGCTCTTCTCGTTGTTGCTCCGCAGTGAGATTATTTCAAATATTCGTTTGTTTTGTAGCGTTCCGAATTCTACGAATTAAATTGTTCCGTATTACTGACGGCATTGTAATGCCATTTAAATTGTGTCAATTCAATTTAATTTTGTCGATTGCGTCGCTGGGAAATTATCCAAACAATTATAATAGTTTTTATTTACGAATGATATTATAAAATTAACCAAATAAAATGAAACAACAAAACGACACAAAAACGGACATCCAATAAATAACTCTGGAAACTACATTTATTGTTAACATTTTTTAGCCACATTCTAACCGTGGTAATCGGAAGACGTCCTCGTTTTGAATACTTCTGAGTTTATCACATTTTCATTACCAGATGGATATTTTTCAAACTCCGTCTATAATCTTCTGCATAGATTAATTTACAAATCAATTGCATTACGATCGGATAAATAGGTCCTAAGATTAACCGTCACCAACAAAACTATTTTTTTCAATTTTTCTGGTAAATTTCCAATTTTTCATTCCTATATTTCTTACTCGGTCTATAACGAGTATTAAAAAAAAAAAAAAAAAAAATGAAAATTAGCCGAATCTGTCCAGACGTTCTCAAGTGATGCGGTTATCAACGAATACAATTTTGTTTTTGTTAATGTAGATTATTTTTCCACGTGAAGTAAATTATCGAAGTCATTTATAATTTTGACGTATACAAATAAAGATTTGACATCACTTTGCGGTTTTAACATAAAATCATGTGTCATACCCTATACATTTAATTTATATATATTTTTGATTTTAATTTTTTTTTTTTTTTTTTTGCAGTTTCTGTGAAATGCTAAATCGGTAAAACACGAAGTAACATATGAATTCAGAATATAACTTTTGTATACCCATTGACGCGTACCTGTTGATTTCTATGTATTTTTTATGGAACTTAATAAAACTTATTCTAGAAAACCATTAGGTATTTAAATAACAAATTAAAACGAGACATTTATTTTATACACGCGAAATGGCCTTAAATATCTCAATAATCGTTTTATTTGTTTTTTAAACATTTTGCTGTATAGACAATTCTAATTCCACTTGTATTTGATCGTAATTGTTGATAAAATAAAAACCGTTATAATACATATATATATAATATTATCCTTCGGCGAATCATTCCAACAGTAGTGAGTAATGTATTGAATAAAACAGCCTGAGATAAAAAAATAAATATATATAGAATATAATAATATGTCGGCTTAACTGCGTACCATTTGAAAAAATTTTATTTTCATTCAATAGATAGGCTTTAACATCCGTAGCGGGTAAATTTTGTATTGAGCTGGTATTTTATTTTTAACGCTGTTATATTCGCAATCCTGTGAAACTAGACCGTACGCGTTTTTTTTTTGTAATCACGGGTGTGCAAACAGTTATAATCCTGATACGATATTCGATTGGAGAAAAAAATATTGAAAATAGCCGTTTATTTTACTCGCATTATCCTGGAAATCGTATGTAAAACGTATTGATTTCAATTGCACTCGCACCTATGTTTATATAATATCTTTACAAACTAAGCCCACTGTACAGACACATACATTATGTTAAAACTTAGATACCAACGTAATATTGTTCTCGTGTTTATATTGGTCTTTGCGTGTAGGTGTCATAATGAACACGGTATGTTAAAATAATAGATTATACAAAAAAGAAAAAAAAGACACTTGCAATACAATAAAATAATAATCTATGTATAGAAATCACGTTTCATTACTATACATTTTAGTCAATTTTAGTAATTGAATTTACAATATTTATATTATATTATTTTATTAGTTTAAACGGACGTTTAAAACGTTATTTATTAGGAGGTTTAGTAAATCGTATATTAAATGAAAAACGACAGTTACTTATACTTCTTTATATATGTATAGGGCTTGTCAAAATTTAGATTACGGATCGATACCAAACTGTCGAGTTTATCGATCCGCGTATTGCCTAAAAGTTACTTGTACAAATAAGATGTCGATCGACAATCTATCACAACAGTGTCAACTTAGAACCGCGATGCCGGGGGAGGCTAGTCATTATTACGATATTCGAATTAAGTATACAGTTGATTTTGATATTTTACACTAAAAGCAAAAAATTTAACGCTATAAAAGGTAGTGATCTCGTCTATAAAATATGTTGTAATAAGTCAATTTACTCTAATGATTAAAAAATAATTTTTGATGAGAGTGCTGAATCTAAATTCCATATATTATCAGATAGAAAATGAGTATTCGTTATAAATGTGTAAAAATGTTATCGTTTCATCGATTTAACAATTGCTAAAGAAAACGGAGTGGACGATTTTACGTTTCAATAGTGAACACCGAGGAAGTTTGAATCATTGAACTATATTTATTTATAAAGAAATTACGCTCATGAAATTGTTGAATTCGTGACTGAATTTTAACTAAAAATTGAAACTAGTCTGTGCAGTCGAGTTAAAGCCATAACTTAGTATATTCGTTTAATTTGTTCAAAAAATGTTTTCAGTATTTCTGGATATTGTTGTAGGCGACTCAGAAGCGATAAAAAAAATAACCACGTTCGAATCTCTTTCGATCTGAAAAAATCGCAATTTTAGTTTTGTAAATTTCTATATAATCATTGATATATCATTTGAAGAATAACAAAGACAGTTTTTCGAATTGTAAATTTACGGTATCATTATAGTGTATTATTTTGAATTTTTTTTTGTTTATCAATATTATTTATTCGGGTTTGTGTGACATATTTATAAGTTTAATTTCAACTTTGAACAAAAAACAACGCGACCGTTATTTTCTAGAACATAAAACATATAATTGATTTAAGGTTTTTATAAAATGAAAATCGGAACCGTCAAAAAGTTGTCAGAGCGAAAGGCGTAAATCGGAATAATATATCCTGTATTCTTTCCCCCTCATTGTCACAAAGTAAGGTTAATGAAAATGTGACATACGCCAATAATGATTAAAAATGTTTTAAAACGTTAAAAAATTATACGAATTGTGGACGTTTTGAAAATGCGTTTATAGCCCTTTTAATAATAACGTTACACAATAATCGAAAATGATATAATCAATTGAATGGGCGTTGAACACTCGTTTTTTAGACACTGTTGTGTGTAATGTAATTTAATAACAATGAAAAATCGCCGTATTATATAATATTTATTGCAGTGAGCAGGAAAAAAACACCGTCGCACGCAATTCACTTTTATAACGTCTGTATTATATTTTTCGAATATTGTGCTTTTATATATATATATAAAAAAAAGATAGTTAATGATTGTGCACAACATTTAACGACTTCATCCAATTTAAATATTTCAATAAATAAATAAATATTCATCGAAAGAAAAATATAATATATACAAAAAGAAAATCTCTATATAATATAATTTATTAACAAAATAATAGAATACGCATATTAAACCTTACAAATTCCACGCGTTTAAATTAAATTGAGTTTTTACACAATTCGAAGGAATTCGAAAAAATTAATAACAATATTGTTAGTGTTCATACGTATGTGTGTAGGTTTTAAATGGATCTTAAACGTATATCGTCTTGTATACAAGCGATTGATGAAATACATCATTCGCCATCATAAAAGACATACTCGCCACACAAAAACCTCCGTACTCGGGCGCGTTATTCGTGAGAATTGACCAATCGAGACACAATGGTCGTAAGTAAACAAGGCAGAATTTACTCATAGGCAATTGAGACTCAGGATTAGAGCAGCAAACAACGTGTACAATTAAAGTTGAATTAACATTTATTTCTGAATATAATATTGTTTTTAATATGGATTTCTTCTTTTATTTAACATTAATAAACTATTACAATTCAAACAAACATTAAGAATAATTGATTGATTTTTCGTATTGAATAATTATTAAAATGAAATAGCGCCACCAACAGTTCGATCTGTGCTACGCCAAGCGTTAAAATTAAGAAATTAAAAACCCACTGTGTCTGCACTTAATATATGGGCGCGTGATATTGAAAGATAATTAATTTATTTTTTATACATTAATAATTAAATATTTAATTGAGTTAATTTGTTTAAAAACATTGAATGGTACTATAATTGTAAGTTTATTGAATACTATTTATAAATGTTAATTTTTCGGAAAAGGGTTTTTTCATCGGTCTATGGCAACATTTATACTTAATCCGGTCCTATTAAAATTAATTAAATTGAAGACGGCAAATAATAAAATATATACTTAATATGTCTTATGTACGCGTGTATGTAAGAGCGGAGAGTAGATTATCCAGTTTTAAATAAACGCATGTGTAATGATATTTGATCGATTTTTTTTTCCCATTCCGTATAATACATAGATTACGTTGATTTTAAATGTTTTTAATATCGACGCACGCTTACAAATATCGGATTTCCGAAATCCGAAACAAAATTCGTTAGAACTTCTCAATAAAAATGAACACATTCATTCTCGGCCTTTTACCTCACTTACTCTTCGCAGCCTCGTTAAAATTGCATTTCGAAGCAATCTCGAGTATACCAGTGATGTTCGTATTTATTAAAAGAAAAATAACCGCTATCACGTAGATTTATAACGTTTTTCACGTGTACTAACTAAGAAAGTAAAAAATTGTTAAAGTTATACTGTATAGTATCCTGCGAGTAGGAATATAATTTTATAAATTGATTTTCCATGCAAATCGCGCCCGAACTCGAAAAATATTCATTTGTGGACCGGGTTATTAAAATAATTTCGAACTTTTCCAACGCTACTCTAACTGTTGTATAATATAATCCATGGGCTTATAACGTAAAAATACGAACGAACGATAGTTACGGGAGAGGGCAAAGCGAAAGTTTTAAGAATATAACCTCACCACTTGCCGTACAAACTGTAGCAAACGAACATTCCACGTTTTTGTGTGGGATTTGGACGGCGCGCACCTGACGATAATATTCGTGAGCCGATAAGGGGTTTCACACGCTTCGCTCATTCATACAAAGCAACGGTGGCGATCAGTTGATACGAGTTTTTGTGACAAAAAGCGATTAGTACTACCGTATGAAATATTATTATTCAGTAGTATTAGTACATATTACAATTTATTTAATTCGTATGCAAAGATCTTATAATAGTAATACCAATTTTTCGACATCAGAATACATAAAACGGTTATACATAAATTTTATGATATATATATATAAATTATTTTAAAAAAGCACTGTGTGACGTTATGTTAACGAGGAAATCAAAAATAATTAACATTTAAAATTGATTGTCCTGAAGCAATTATTTTAATTTATGTAACGAAAACGGTTAAAAAGTGAACGTTTCGGTTGACATTTATTCTAAATTTTGCAACTAAATTATATTATTCGAGTTGTTCTTGTTATCGAGCGATACATTGTGGTGGCGTAACTCAAAAATTCGGGCCTTCTCAAAAAAAAAAAATAAATGGGCGCCTAAAATTATCATTGGATATTAATTGAAAATTATACGAATTTGACATAGGCACTCGTATTATGATGTATTCGCTTCAAAAGAAGCTATAAAATAATTGTAATGTAAATTGTTTTTATTTGAAGTCTAATGTACGATAAATTATGTTTACGTAAAAAAAAAAATGTAAGCGCGTTTAATATTGAAAAATGAAATTAATAAAAAATAGTTAAAACATATAATTCGCGCGTGCCTGTGTTGCTGGAAATGGTGTCCGTCGTTCGCTTTATCGAGAACTGCAGAACGCGAGAAGTAAAATTACATTTTCGACTACGCGATAATACAAGACTTAAATTCAAAAATATTCACTTCTTTATCATACAACTATCTCGTATAGTTTTATAAAATTCAGAGGCGGCTGAGATTTTTGTGAGGCTCTCAAATAACTGTATCCGGGGAAACTGCGGATTCCCAGTTATTCCGCGCATTACGTTGTAAATGTATTCCAAGGATTTTTTTCGAATAACGGTTTTATATTCGTATTACCGATATTTTATTATTAATATAAAAAAAAAGCCACCTTGTGACGCATTGGTTCGGCGTTGAGGCGATGCTTTGAAGGACAGATGGCTTTTGACGATAACATTATCCAGTCAGGAGAGGAAAAAAAAAAAGGAGTAAAAAAATATTATGTATATATTACGTTATACAATATATATATATATATTTAACTCATACATAATATGATTTCTCAATAAACGGCGACGGCATGTCCCGTATTTACCACCACCGTTACAACGGCGACAGCCGTGGCGGCGAACAGTAAGCGCAAAGTAATTCCGACGTTTCTGTTTTACATAAATTTGAATAAAGGTTTTGACGGCCGTTTTTCACCATTCGCGCAATTGCTCCTCCACGTTATATTTATTACGTGTGTGCCGTTGGTCATACTTTATAGTAATGTATTACGCGCAAAATAACGCGTGAAATCGTGTTGCAAGAATGTCGTACACGGAATATTTTTCACGAATCGATTTGAACGTGACTTTTGAATCTTTCGATCGACTCCACTCTTATGCCGCGTACTAGCGTTCATTTTTACACGATGTTGTTTCGTACATACGCGCACTGTTCGAAATTTCACTCCGAACCTTACAACATAGAAAATAAAAAAAATCGTATCGCCAATATAATGTACGTAGTAAACTGAGAGGTTTGTTTGTGAATGGTCGTCTATGTGAATTACTTGGATAAAGATTTTATGAGTTTCGTCATTACTCTAAATTTGAAAGCAATAACAAACCATCGGATTAAAAACAAAAAAAAAAAAGACTTTGAACGGAACATTGGTGAAAATTTATTTATCATTAATATTAATAATAATGATAATATATTTTCTTTTATGAATTCAATTTATTTAAAAAAAAAAACACCTGTCTTAATTACCATTTAGATGCAATTTACTGCCGGAAACAGAGTATGGACTGTAAAGATCGTAGCATTCCTACCGGTAGAATTTTTAAGTAAAGGCATAAAAAAAAAAAATAAAAATCACATCATTGTAATACTAATGCATCTCTCGCTCCGTACGGAATGTAAAATATTCATTGAAATCTTTTTCTACGGTGAAAAGAATACTTTTCAATTATGGGAATTTTCTTTTTGTTTATTATTTCTTTTTTTGTGGGAAGAGCGGTTATAATAATACGAAGTCAATCAATCTGGTACAACATTTTTCAAAATCTTCGTTTTTTGTAATCCACACAAACACACATGTATAGAATTGTATTTCCTTTGTATGTTTATAAATAAAAAATACGGATCGAAAATACAGACTGCTGACCTCTGAATTAAAGTCAGTGATCATAAGCAATGCACGTATATCGGTAGATTGTAAGACTAGTCGCCAGTATTCATTTATTCGGAACATTATGTTCTTTTTTTTGGTACACTGAGTATTTAGTTCCGTGTTTTATCGTGACGAATGTCCCTTGTCCCTCCAAATATGTACCCAACGGCCTCGATACAATACTTCACGGAAAATACTATATTATTATATTTATCCCCAAATTATATTTTGTACGCTTTTAACTTTATGTAATTGATAGAGTACCGATCACAAGTGGTATATGTTTAAATCAAATTCAAATACGGGCACAAAATTGAATGGCTCATAAAGAAATGTTCAAAGCGACTTTAAAAGAAAACACAATCGTACACATAACACGTTTATATATGTTTATATTGACGGATTAATCTGTCGTTGAATTTTTCTTATGCACTATTGTAATAAATAGATAATACATATTATATAGTTTATCTGCAGAATAAATTGGAAATTTTTCTTTTATTTTATATTGAATGTTCTAAAATCTTCGAGGCCATACGGTATAGTTTTAGAGTGTATCGAAAATCGAACTCTAAATTATCCGACTCTCATACCATTTTTGAGCTTAGGAATAATTTAATTTCAGAAATAATCACTTTCTGTACTGAGTATTGTTTCAAAATAATAAATAAATATAAATATCGACTGTTATTTGCGAGAAATATATATATATATATAACGAATATAAATTGTCATCGTTTTAGGAATTATTGTTTATAACTGTACAATATATAATGCATAAAGATAATCTAAACAATAAAAATTTGAGTATATAAAGTGTAAAATTTATTTATTTTTGGGGACAATAAATTCCATCAGTTATACAGTTCTCGATTTCTTTAAAAATTCTTTGGGGATTTAAAAAATAAATAAATAAATTCGATAACTATACAGCAATTGTAAAAACAAAAGACACAAAAGTGTATTTGTATTTATATGTTTTAATAAACATAATAATATTTAGAAGTGTATCGTACAAGGCTCGGTCGCCCGAAAATTATGCAATACAATGTACACTCGGTAGGTATCCTATTGATTCCGCGATACGTTACTTATTTTCGTATAACATTTTCAGAAAAAACTAGCGTCATTTGTTTCGTATTTATAATTTTAAATATAATATAAATTTGTGTGTGAATGTAAATCAGTCCATTCAATCGTACTTCATAAATTGTTCTACTCAACCCCACGTGTTCAATTTATGTAAATAAAGCACACGAATACTGCGTAGAATGTACTTTTCAGCTATGTATAGCATTTACACATTTCAAATTAAAATATATTAACCAAGTCATTATTTAACATAGTGCAAAAAAGTAAAAAGTATACAATTTGTAAAAATGCAAATCCAACGCGAATACATTTTTAAATAAAAACGGTAAGCATATATAAATATATTATCCAAATCAGGCGCAAGAAAAATTAATTATTAACTTATTTTTAAAATAATTGCAATAATACACTAATATTATGATACGTAGCACATTATATATATATATATATTTAAATATATAAACTAACATTATAAATAATCGTTTATCATTGCTTGAGCCATATTATATCAAAATCAAATGATTAATGAATTATTTATAATACCTTCTAAGTGTTGAAAACCTCGTTTTTCTGAAACTACACTACCTGTTGTAGTTAACAGACAATTATCGAAATATAATAAATATTTAGGAGTATTGGTTTTGGGCATAATATATAAAACTTTAATCCATTATTTATGAAATACTTTCGTCTAAAAACCATAGTACAGTATATAAATGAGATTAATAGTTTTGATTTTTTTTTTATCACATAAGTCGTCTTATCTTGTGTTGAAATGATTAGTGATGCCATTTTCTATTTTCAATACCTCAAATGTCGAACAAGATTGCCCGAGAAAATATGACAAAAATTCTTTAATAAAATATTTTTAAATAAATATTCTGTTACATATTATACATGTTGTTTTGTGTAGATCACGTGCGGTAGTTGGACTGTATAGTAAGGTGCTTAAAATTACATTTCACATTAATTGGGAACAAATTTCAATCGAGAAAAATTACTCATTTCAAATTTCTTTAATTTTATACTCTCGAGTCATTGAGTGTCGTTACTGCAGAGATCTTTATAAAAGTTTACGCCAAAACAAACGCATAAAACACACCGACACTGAGGGTTTGTAAAAACGATTGGAATAATATAAGTAATATACAAATAATAATAATATTTTTAGTATTTAGCTTTTATATACATATTTGTGTTATAAACGGATCCTAAACGTAAACCGTGTTGTATATAAACGAATGATGAAATTTAATCGTCGTCATAAAAGAAATAACTTGCCACGTTAAACATAAGCTCCTATTGGTAGAGTAGAAAAAGGATAGAGTATTAAGGAAGTCTGAGAAATTATTATACGTCTGTTATATTATAATTTTAAAATACAATATTACGATATCAAATTTTTCTTTTCTTTTCCCGTTGAATTATCGTCAGCGGTGAATATATAAAAGAAAAAAGAAAATGAAAAAAAAAAAACGGAAATTATCGGTTTCTAATGAGGTTATTTGTTATTAATTATAACTGCGACCAGTCTACGAGTTGTTGGTCATCGGTATCTCAACCATCAGAACGCTATTTTATTAGCACTATTTCGTTTATGACTTGACATCAGCCCGTCGTCTCATTCCGACATATTTTTTTTCTTTGCGTCAGTCGACTTTTTTCCGCAATAACTTTCTTTTAAAATAAAAAATTATCTCTTCGATCGTATGATTAAAAACTATTTTTCCATTAGACACATTACTTTATGCGCGTTTGTTCCGTCTTAGTTTTGATGTCTTCGCATAAAGTCCTCCCACTCCGGCTCAATCGGGGTTCGGTTTTGAATTTAGCGATCGACCGTTCCACACGGCGAGGACGCATTCTCAACGATAATATTCGTTTGCAAAATTAATTTTCATGTATTTAATTTAAATTAAATGAAATACATTAATTTGAAAATACATAGGTATATCTATCAGATAGTCTTAACAATTGCATAGGAACTCTCATACGTAAACTTTTAGTAATTCCACCACCGGGCATGGGTATAAACTCATATTATGGTATATTTTATCACTTTTTTTTTTTTTTGGAATGGAGACGTGTCTATTTAATCTCATTGTAGAGAAACGAAAAAAAAAATATTCGTTGGAACTCATATTTATTCATTAAATTAAGTAGAATTTTAAAATGTTAAAAATCTCCTTCTATGCCCTGAACGGGGCACGATCGATATAAATTTCGGTTCTATGAACCTCGTAGTATTCTAACGATTAAACACTGGATTAAATTATATATAAAATGTGCTGGTGCGGACGCGCAGTACGTCGTTCCATTTCATTTATGTTCATTTAATAGTAACAAGTGGTGTTTCTATTTTTTTAAATTTATATAGCTTTAATGACGATCACCGGATACGCTTCACAAAATATCCAAATCACGCCTAACGAAAGAGAACCGGTGAGAGAAGAACGGTCGAAATACGGTGTCACGTGCTACGGACCAAACCTCAGCGAGTTCCAATGGCGCGGTCCCTCGGGTATAATATCGCAGAGTCCACAATTCAGGTGAGTCGCCGCCATTTTTTCACTTATTTAATTATTATTTACTGTAATATATGGACTCAACTAGTGTAATGTATAATTTATTCGGTTTTTTTAAGTCATATATTTCCTTTTGTAATTATTTTTATTTTCACGCAACCGTAATGAGAATTTAATATTTCTAAAAAAAAAAAATTAATAATATAATATAGCGCATAGGACATATTCGTACGCACAAACGAGTGAATAGTGACGAGTCATAAAATTTCTATTAATAATAGCACGTGACATGCATAATGTTAATGTATGAAAATATTAGGAAAAACTTGTGAGTAGTTTTTTTTTTTTTTTTAGTGTTTTTAATTTATTTTAGAAATAGCGTACACCGACGACGATTTTGCAAAAAAAAAAAAATTTAATAACGTCAATGTCATATATGTTATTAATAATGTCAAATAACGATATGTATTTTTTTTACGCATTTAAATGAATATTTTATATATATATATTTATATATATATCATTAATAATAATTTTACTGTAAAGGGAGGCTGTGTGTGTAACACTTTCATTCTTTTAAAAATTTATCCCGTATTTTTTTCACTATAAAATTTAATCATAAATCAATGATAGCGTTTTAATTTTTCTTGTTTGTTTTCTTTTTTTTTTTTCAGTTTATCTGTGTGTATATACGGTAACGATATAAAACCTATATTAGCGATTACACGTTTATAAATCATATAATTTACATAGGCTGATCACATTTATCGATTTTACAAAGCCCGATAAAAAGTATTTTAAATTTACTTTCAGAGAAAAAACATGGTTTATCGTTTTTATAGACAGCGAATATAATCTTGTGGCAAGTATTTGTAGCGCTTTGTATTATTTAAATAAAGATATTTATAATGAACAAGCGTATTAATATTATTTTTTTAATCGCTAATTGCGAATATTTTCAGTTTATCGTCATATTTTATTCTCTTTATACATCAATCGCTTCACAGAAAGACATTCTAAAAATAATATTAATTTATCACTTTAATCAGGCACCAGCTATACTTCAACTATTTCGGAATTATTTTGAAAGTTTTTACACAATGCAGGCCACTTTATTAAAATATATTTCGATTCTACCTACTTCGCACACTATTTCGTTATAGATAAAACCCTACCCCGTGGTATCATTTTAAATAACAATATTTTAATTATTAGACAACTGACATTCATTAGTTATGGTCATTGAGCCAGAAGCCTGTATAAACTATATTATCATCAAAAAGTATAATATAACAGGTTTTTTGATATAACAATATAGCTAATGTTGCCAAAATATCTAAACTGGTTAAAGTAAATCATAACGTATAGCAAATAAAAAAAATACGTGTTTCACTGTGAAACGTATCGATACGAATAACTGATTAGATATTATTATTATTATTATTTATATATTTTTAAATCTAAATAAATAAAACAATAAATTGAAACATTTCCTGCTATAGTTTTAGACCTGTCCATTTATTATCTGTAAAAAAAAATTAAAATATCATCTAATGTGTGTGGATTGAAATGAGCCATTCATACAAATTGATTTTGAGGAAAACTATATAAGCCAACTTTTTATACAGTCACACGTTTACTAGATTGTTTGGATATCGTATAAAATAATATTCTCAACTCGTTCACGTGCAATATTAAGCTCAAGTTGATAATATTTTTATTTTACAATCGCTAGTAAATCGTCTATTTTTTACTCGATAATTCTAGTTTCATAATTAAATATTTTTACTTGAAATTGTTTCACATTTTCAAAAATAATATTTGGTCAAAAATTATATGCATTGTTTATAAAGATAAAAATGGTTATGCAAAAGTAATATGGACCGTTTATCATAATTTAACTAACCTATCCTCTATACTCATACATCGCATATATTTCTATGAATAACTTTTCACCATCTATTTTCAAATCTATATTATATTTAATATATGTATATATACATGATAACTGTACCATTATTCGTTATCCACATAAAATTTTAATACATATTATTTTTATCGTTTTTTGAATTTGTAAATACTATCGAAAATTCTGAATGTCAATAAATCTCAATATGTTCTATTTACACTTCTATTTCGATGATCAAGTAAACATTAAAAGCAATAATTTTATTACACGGCTTCGCTAGTTAAACTATCCGGATTCGTCCTTACTCAGTTTTGAACGAATAAAAAATTTAAAAAAAATATTTAGGAAAAAAAAATATAAAATTATTAAAATACTTCGCCGAAAAAAACGTAACATTTTAATACAATTTATCCCCATTTCTTGATAAACAAAAAAAAAAAAATGAAAAAAAGAGCGATGTGAGGACACCCAGAGAAATATTTTAAAAAACTCTGTGAAAGGAAATCGTAAAGTTATTGAAATTGGTAGGTACTGTATATTATATTATATTTATAAATATACAGTTTTTTTTTTTATAAACAAATCATGTTTTAAACTTAATAATAATTAAAATGGTAAATGTAAAATAATTATTAAATGACTAGAATCCCAACATTTCCCACATTAGCCAGAAAGCAAATTTATTAGAATGATTTAAAATTATTCGACACGTTTTTTAGTTTATTGACAGCTCTACAAGTTTACTCGTTTGCAAATACAGTCCCTATCTAAATTGCACATTGTTTAAATCATCAAAATACATAAATGTTCGAATACGATGATAACTAATTATATAAAAAAATTTAATTTCTTGAACTGTGAACTGTGTTAATTATGATAATTAAGTGTGTCTATTATTAATAAATATTATGTATTATTGTATGTTCTGTAACGTAATATTTCGCTACCGCGTGATTGCATTTTACAATTAAATACTTTTACAATAATACTAATGTTAATTTTAAAATTTTTCCATATATCATGGGCTCAATCGGAAATTATAATTGAATGTTGGCTGTCACAATTTATAAATTACAATAACGAAAACATATTATTTTCGCTGTAAATGTATTCGTCGTCATTTTATTATCCGTCGTCCAAGAAGAAAAGTATTTTTAGAATAAAGAAAATAAACGAGTAAAAGTATTCAAGAGATGTATTGGAATATTTTTTTTGAGAATTATTCAGAATAATATTCGAATATTAGAAGAAAAAAAGGATTTAAATCCTTTTATTCGAACACGTTTATTTGAGTACTTTAACGTGCGTCTTAAAAAAAATATACACAACGATAGGTACAACTGTAGCATTTTTTTTTTTTTTAATATTTGTCAATGAACAAAATGTAAATTTACGACAGTAAATTATTATGTTTGTTTCAGTAGCAAAGTTAATTAATTTTTCATAATATTCGTAGTTTTGTTATCCCGTTCGAAATTCCCGACGGCGAATGCCACTTCGACACGCACGTTTTTCAGTTGCGTGGTATTTGCATTATTTTTGTTTGTTTTTTTTTTTTTTTTTTGTTTTACCATAATCGTAATTCATTTAATCAACATAAAACTATTATCTAGTTTTACATTATCTATTTATGAATTTCCTACATTTATTTATGATAAATATACATGTTTTCAAAAACATTATTACATACATTAAGGTATACACAAAATATTTTAGTTCCGTTTGGATATTTTAAATTACAGTACTATATCAACACATACGAGTATATCGCGGAACACGAAATGTTTATTGAAACAAATGTATTATATAATGTGTAAATAGTATTTATTTTTTTTTTTTAAATATTCGGAAAGAAAAATTCAAATCACTTACGTGTCTCTACTGATTCCAGTAATTTATACACGTATTACAAATCGCGTGACTTGATTGCAAGTTTTTTTAAAACTTTATAATTTATATATATGTATATGTTTTTAAGACAACTCTTTGAAAATAATTACACGCGTGTAATACTATCAACTATAGTAAATGTTTGAATGCAAAATGAAAAATATTTCCTAATAATATCTGAATTAAAATGAAATTCCACTGACTAAGTAATAATTCAACTATGACGAGTACATTTCTGTTTTTTTTTTTACGCGTGTTTACTTATATTATAATCGAGAAGTATTTTTGGGCACAAAATTTAAAATCCATTTTGAAATATCGTAACATGATGATCGATAACTCAAGATCCATACATTGGTTCTCATACGTTACAATTTTAATAGGTTTGTAGAGTTTACGTATATTATAGGTCCTTAATTGTTACATTCGATAACTTGTAATAGAATTTTATAAAAACGATTATGAGCCGATTTACAGACGTTCTCATAAGGGTTTTCAATATTTTATTATATTATTTTACTATTAGATTATTCATTTACGTATGTTATGCATTGTATGCATAGAACGTTTGATCAAATTTGACGTAGTAAGGGAAATTTATGCCTATGTGTTCCAAAGATAATATAAGCTCGAGCACGTTTCAGATTTATATTAAAATAGAAAACTTGGCAACAATTTAAATACTGCGCGACTCAGTAATATTCCACTGCGGGTCTTGCACAATATGGTGGTATGTGATTTATTTTTTTCCGCATAGTGCAGCAAATAAAAACTACAATCACGCTTTTGTGAAAAACGTTAGTTATCAATGGCAAAAAAAAAACTTTTTTTTTAGAATATCTTCTTGAGTGAAATAACCATGATTACTACATCAATGACTTAGCCTTCTTTTAACAATTTAATCAATTTTTTTTCTACTGATAAGTTTAAATCTAAAATTTTTTATAGGTATTTAATAAAAATATGTATGTATGTGTAGGTGTGTTATTTACGTGAACCAGTATCAATAATATTATTGTATAGCTATTTTATGACGTTGTTTTAACACTAAAATTGCATCACGTTCCGAATTATCTGTATCATTTTGACAACATTAATATTGCGTTACATACATAGTCGGGCTCACAGAGTATGCTGTGGAACATCCCATATCCAATGCCACACCCCATGTCCCGTGTTTTTTTATACGACTTTTATGTTTAATTGTTTGAGCTACAAAATATGATAAAAAACATGACTATCATATGTTGGAAAAAAATTAGATATACTTACCTGATAAAATAAACTAATTGGAAAACCCTAACTGTGGTACAGAGTGCGGCATAAGTTAAATTTTTTTGAAAATCGAACAATTCAATAAAAATAAACCAAATAAAATTTTTTTTTGTTTACATTCATAAAAATCTCCGATTCAGTGGTGAAAAATCACGTTATAAAAATATAGCATATTTCCGGAGTTTTGACAGACCGTTATCCGCTCGTCGACATTGACGATCACTCTGCTATAGACATCCCTTTTAAATTTTACAGATTACTCATTTAATTTCCGTTTTAAGTTTGTCGATGGTTCGCGATTTGTTTACATTAACTTTTGATATGACACATTCCTATAAAAAAAGTCTAAAAGAATTAAATTACGTTTAACAGCAGCACCATAATCGTTCTTTAAAAATGAAGTCCCCAGTGACATCTCATGCTTACAAACTACACCAAACCGTAGTTCCATGTAGGTGCATTTCCTACTATTGCAGTTGTCTGAAATTTTCAGAACACCAAATACAACAGTTTTATTTGTTCAGATAACATGTCCCGACAACGTTCACCATTGACAATACAGCTTTGTATGACGAACATTTTGTGGCTAGCTCTAGAAAAACTTAAAATAGAAAGAATTTTGATGTTGATCAACTGTGGTTTCAACAGGACGAGCAACTTGCCACACAGCCCGAGAAACAATGACTTTGCTGTGTGACAAATTCCACAATCGTCTGATTTCAATTCGCAGCGAACATTTTTGGCTCCCTAGGTCATGTTATCTGATTTCTTTGAACTCACTATGGGGATATGTCAAGTCACAAGCTTATATAAATAAACCGCCAAACCATTGCCGAACTTAAGATAAAAATTATACGAATGATCGATGAAATTAACAGAGGTGTAGACTGGCCGATTGGTCGTCAATTTTAACGAACGGTTGACTGCCCACCGAAACTCCGGAGGAGGCAGTAGGCTGAATGTGATTTTTCAACCACAAATTGGATATCCTTGTGAATGTAAATAGAAAACAATTTTAAATTTGGTCTATTTTATATTAAGTTATCTCATTTTCAAATAGGTAATAACTTATGCCGCACTCGTAATTATTACTTATCACTGCCGTATAAACTATAAACAATGTCTCAAGAACGATTAATAACACTTTTATTTTTATTTGTTAAGTGACTGAGCAAGCTATGATTGAATCAATTGATTTCAACATAGTCATTGAAAAGTAATATATAAATATTTTACTCCTATCAAAAGAATATTATTTATATTACTTATTTTCATATTATAGTTCTATGTTTAATATTTTTATTTTTTTACTTTATTATAAAAAAAAGATATGTTAAGTTATTATTTTTTTTAATGATCATCTATTTGTTGAAACATATAAAAAATTGAAATGTTTTGAAATACAAATAGTTTCGTAACCAAAATTATTTTTTTATGAATTAATATTTTGTAAGTGCCAATTAAGGAAAAGCGGCCGATTTTCTTCATGACACTACATACTAAATATCTGCGCAAACCTATGGTTGCACATAATATGTAAATAAATCCGAATTTAATTTATAATCAGCTAAATAAATATAAATATATTGGGTACGTGAGAAGTATAGGAATTAGTTTAGAATACATTGTCGGTATTGATGTAGTTTAAAAATTAAAACGATGTTACAATATTTTTGAGCTAACGAAATTGCAAATTTCAACAATGCTCGCGAGCACGATATAGTATTTTTATATCGGTGTAGTCAAATATCCCTTTGTTCGACGTTAATAATATAAAGAAGGGAGTGTACAAGACAAGAAAGCACAAAAGGGAGCGTACAAACATCACAATATACATATTTGTCGTATTATTTAAATTACATTTTACAACGTGCAATTGATTGACATCCGCTTCAGTATTATTACTTTTGTGCACTAGTAAACGTTTATCCGTTTATTTACCGTTTCGATTCTTGTGTTATATCATACATACCATAGACGTCACAGTAGAAAACGATTTTCTGTCAACAGAGGATTTTCAAAAGCAAAATAAAAAATATATATATATATGACACAATGTCTGTGTACAGTTGTGTTCGCTCATTAATGTCCAATAAATATTCAGAGATATAGTTAGTGGTGTATAGTGTTTTGTGTAATTAAACTTATAGCTAACATCTAAAAGTGACACAAGAGATTATTTCGATCACTACTACCCTTAACCAACTATTGCATGATAATCCAAAAGAAAGGACAACAGGATCGACTCCTCGAAAAACATCAGTTTAGAATTAAATTTTAAATGCAAAATAAAATCGTTAACCGTATTAAAATAGGCGGTTTACTCTCCATAGATATTGTCTGATTATTATTTTTATTCGTGTTATCATATTGTACTGTAGAATAATTGATATTTTTTTGTTAATTAACACAATCGTGAATTAAAGCACAAATATTTTTTACAATATAACTACAACATAAAGCCAAAAAACGATATGATGTATATTAAGCACATATTGTATAGATTTGCTAAATTTGTTTTTAATGTTTTTCGAAAACAAGTTGAAAAAGTTTACCACTACATTTAAAATACAACTTATACATTTACTCGTAAACAAATCAATATAAACAAATATTATTATAACTAATAACCTAATATTATAATGAACATTTTACACAGGGTCCATTCGCAAGAGCTTCCGATACATCGGAATCAGACCGGACTTTTACTGGTGTTCGAAACCGTCAAGGAAGAGGACTTTGGTAACTATGTTTGCACAGCCATTGGAAAGGACGGGCGCGGTCATAGCATTACCATCAAGCTCACTGTGACTAGTAAGTTCTCGCCGTTTTACTTCATCAATCGTTCTTGAAGTTAGTTCTTGTGTATTTATGTAACATATAACGAATGCAATACATTTTGTTCTGTTCAATGTTTTTAATATTTAATTATTATTTTTTCTTTGGAATAATTACTAGGACCTTGCGCTAAAAATATTATATATTTTATTTAAAAAAAAAATAATAGAAACTTTATTACAATTATTTATTTCTTAAATTCAAAATTGATATTTTATAATAGTATTAAAAGAAAAGAAAAAAATGGCGCTAGAAATAATTATTGAAATAAAAATAATAAATAATTATATAAATAATTATATAAATAAAATGGTTAATTGTTCTTTTTTTTTATTTTCAATGTTTCAAAAATTTCCATTTTTTCTCATTTCTTGTAGTAAATGGTCTTATAGAAAAATATTAATAAGCCTATGATATATTTCTTAATTGTTATAGCTCTACATTATTTTTTAAAAAAAATTGATTTAACCTTTAATCGAATCTATTATAATCGTGAAATTGAGTTTTAATTAAAATAAATTATTTAAATAAAATTAGAATTTCAGCAAACTTTAAATATTAATAACGTAACATAATTATAAATATGAACCATTCACATTTTTACTAAAATGTATAGTTTGTAATTAACAGCATTGATTATTATTTTAAAAAAATTGGATTAAATATAAATTTTTATATTACAAGTCTTTCTCATTATTCAAATTAATATGTTAATTATAGCGTGGAGGTATTAATATTGTTTAAAAATAGACAAAAGAAATAAGAAATTATTACACAATGTTAAATAGAACAAAATTTATATTATATATCAGATCCATTACTATAACGTACTATACGTTAATGAGAAGTGTTTTGATTTGAAATAGTATATATTACTTTCGCATATGTGATGTATAAAGTGATGTCTATTTTCGAGTTCATATGCGCTGTATCTAGAAATGAAATAGACAAGCTCAATCATACACGACTGTGGTAGTTTGAGATCACATTTTCTCCATTTTTTTTTATGAATTAGGCGATTATCGCGCGACATTTATTATTTTTTTTTTTTTATGGTGTTTCATAAGTGGAGACAATAACTTTAGAAGAAGCAGAAAAAAGTTCACACGCGATTACACACTTCTACATAACGTATTATAGAGTATATTATAATATGGAATTTTGATCTAAAGTGTTTTTCGAATAAAATATTATCGTACGGAGACTAATTGCCGCGCATTATAGCTGAGACCAGAAGTTGATGAAAGATCGATTGTGTTGGCGACAACGATGACGGAAAGAAATATACTTTTCTTTGACACAGGTTTTTAAGAGATATATTTTTGAATTTTTTCCTTTTTCCTCAGCAAAATATTTAACTTAAAATTTATCGCCACGTATTTTACGTTTGGCACATATTTATTTTAAATATTTTATTTCTTTACAATTTTCACATTACTCGTTTGGAAATAAGCCGTCGTTTGACGGCTAACAAAATATCAAATAAAAACCAACGTATTTTTTTATATTCCACTCAATGGTTTTACTGTGCTTACATATTAAACTGTAGTTTACTTCGTAAACGACTTCTATTTGATTTTACAGAGTGGTAACAATATTGTGCACATATTTGTTTCGTATAGTTATTATTTATGTGCGTTATATTTCAAACACTGCATGTAAATAGAAGGTTACGTAATACGTATATAAAAACATACATTCGTAATTGTTTAAACATCAAACAGACGAGAACCGTTAGTCACAGATTTAATTGCTTTTTAATATAGAAATAAGTAAAAGTAATTGCTTTTAATTTGCCGTTAAATAACGTATCAGCAAACGCATTTTACCGTACCGTTATTGAAGTTGTCATAATTTCAATAGACACAACACGAAAACGCTTTAAAAATATAGTACAATTTATTCTTTTTTGAAAACTAAACTCGTAAGTTTTTCTTAAAAAATAACATTACAATAATACAACCATTGGTGGGGAGGTGGTCGTTTGATGGTTTTGTTTTAATAACGAAAAAAGAATTTGAAGAAAATAGTACTTTTTACACTATACTGCGGTACACAAATTTGTAATATGATATTACAGCGAAATTTCATAAATTATGTGACAGTATAACGAAAACACTTCGACCAACATGATAATTACTTCGTAAACTTTATAAATGAATAATTTATCGACTTTTATTTATTCTAAAGTAAACTCGTTTTAATAAATTTTATAACACGTGTTCTTTTTTCTTTTACAAATTCTCGTAAGTTATTACTTATGTTGGATATAAAAAAATATATAATAAATTTAGGATAATGGGACGTCTTTTTTTTTACTTATATATACAAATAACGATACATCTTAAAGACATTTGCCCTGCACGAAATTATTAAACCACATTTTACAGTTACTTTTTTTTTTAATTTTCCTAAACCAGGTATATTTAAAAATGGTTCTTCAAACTTTCCGTACACGTGAATAATATTTTCTTATTCATTTCCATAAATAAATGAATGTAAATAAACGTATTATATTTGTGGACTCGTGTTATTGCTTTACCTACCACATTAAATAATATAGTATAATTTGTTGCTCTTTTGGACAAATTAAAAAAATAATAAAATTGAATGCGTAATGAATTTATCGATACAAATTTTTGTGTAAATTCGAATACGCTATTTTAATTTTTATTATTAATTATATACGATTATCTGTAGACCTTATATTTGCGTCGAAAATCGACCGTGTAAATACAAACTTATAATATGTGTATAACAGCTCAGACTTATTTGAAACTTACTTAGAGAAATATATATGTATAATTATAATTACTTTTATATAAGACGTGATTAAAACGCTTAATTTTTTTTTTTTTTTTTTTGATAAAACATAAATCATTTTTATTATGTTTATAACGAGAATTAAAATAACATTTGAAATTTATTTCGAAACATTATATATACAATATATAATGTATATGTAAAGGATTATGTTAGATTATGTTGATTAATCGTATATCATACGTTTGATTGGGTTTAAGATTTATTAAGTATATTATATTTTTACAAAAATGGTATTTATTCGATATTATTTATTACGTTTACTATAATTCCGTTTTTCTCAATCGCCTAAATTTTATTTTTATAAAATAAGTTTGCTGACTTACGTACTTGTTCCCCATCTTCTAAAAATAGATATAAAAAAAGGTTTTGTGATTTTTAATATATTCATTTGTATACTCGTATATATTAATAGTTACAAAAAATTCAGTATTATAACACATATATGATGTATTGAAAATCGATTTAATGAAAACATCATTGTTTCTGTTTGATATTTCTGCATTTTAAAATTTTCCATTTTTTACACATTTTATTAAAATAATTTTACGTATTTTCTTAGTGTCATTTATAAAAACTCAAGTTTAAAAGAAGATATTTATTAAATTTCGTATAGAAAATTTTAATATGTTCCGATAATAAAAGTACATAAGGACGCAATGATCTTCCTTGCGATTTATTCATTACATTACATATTCCTGTTATACGAATATTATTTAGAGCTTGATTGCTACGATGAAATAAATTTTTACCTTTATGAAAATGTATAATAGTTTTCTAGAGTTGGTCGATTTCAAATACCGTTAAAAATCACAAAAAAAAAGCCAAAATTTGTATTTAACATCTAAATCTTAACAGTGATTATCATTATTAATGAAAAAAATATAATAGATATTGAGAAGTCAAATTGAAATTGAAATCTGGTTGCGAAAAATTAATGGTTGATTTGAAATCAAAAAAAAAGAAATTTAAAATGGTTATATTTAGTAATAAATTAAAAATAATAATGAGCCGCAGAGTATTGTGAATGTAGCTTAAGTGTATTGTAAGGACAATGGTTTGAAAGCTTTGTTATTACTATAGATTTGTTAGCAATAATAAATCATCGCATTAAATAAAACGGTTCTGAGCGGAGCTTTGGCATAATATCAGTTATGGTTAATAAATAAAATTATGTAATATTTCACAAACAACTAATTTAACTTTGCCGAAAAAATTTAAATGACTATAAAAGAAAATTGTGACTTATAATTTTTGAGATGTTATTGAATAAACAAGTAAGTGAAGCAACATACGAGTACATCGCATTGCTTTTAAGCTTTAAAACCAAAAATTATCTCTATTATGGATTAAATGACTCAAAATCAATAATTTCTATAAATAGCCTAAAATTAGGAGACATTTTAAGAAAAATTGTTTTTGCTAATATAATATAAGGTTACATATTTGGCGAATATTTTAGATTTATATATCTATCAATTTCAAAATTACGAATGAATAACGAAAATCGATTTCGACGATATTTCAACAGTTTTTATGTTGTAATTCCTTGGTTTTTTCTGACCCCTGAAAAAATTGTTGAGAAAATTGAAAAATGATCTGTCTTAAATACCATTTAGATGCGAAATCATAGATCATAGATCATAGATGCATAAAAAAAATCATTGTAAACCCAATATATTCCTCGTTCGATTGGAATCTAATGCAAATATAAAAATATGATTACGTTGGGTCACAGGACGATAGTATTGAGAATTGCTATTTCTTTAAATATTCGTCGCCTTTAGAGTAACATAAAAAATAAATTATGATTGGAAAACATTGAAATATTATAAAATCATAATCACAGAATAGATATCGATATTCATGAATAAAAATCAAATCATATATAATAATTTCTGAAAACCGATATTTGTAATCGGAAAAACCGGGTATTTTAATACATCACAATCAAAATTTTAATACGTATAAATTAATTGTTGAACACTACATAGAGGTACAGAAATAATCGAAAATCAATGACCGAAATAGGAATTAAAATTGAAAATGTTTGATTCGGTTTCAAACTCTACAAATGTTAACTTTACAATTTGCAAACCACAAAATTATCATCACCACAAATTTTGATATATTTCAATAAATAAGACAAATAACAATAATAATAATCAACATCGTCGGGCGTTTTTATTATATTCTGCTTTTCATACAATTAATTGCGTCATTTCATCTCTTCTTTACAGCTGTATTTCTACATTTACTTTTCATAGGTCGGTTAACGAAGATATTGTTTTTTCCCTCTACAAAACGCCTTGAACTCAGACGTTTTTATTCGAATTTATGTACGATTTTTCTTTTTTCATCGTTATTGCTCTTCCTCTCTGTGGAAGGCCGAATTCCGACCGATTTTTCAAACTCGACGTCACCGTGTCAATCTCAATTCGCTATACGTGCGGTAAGACGTCCGTGTTTTTTCTTCCGTCGTCACGGACGTGTTTTGAATGAAATCCAAACGAAAATGCACAAGCTAACGTATTGTCTATTAAATTTCTACAACTAAACCACCTGCACCACGAACACGTTTCACGATTATTTATACTCGCATGTGTCAAGAATTACACGACTATATTAGTATTTATTTAATTTTTAATGTTTATTTATCGTGTAATATTAAACATAAAATAATGTCTCTTTCGATTTATTAAATCGCTTTTGTTTGTTTGCTGGAAAGGATAAACACTTTAAAAATACACACTTAAGTAGTATTAATTTAATATTTTATGCAAACAATTTTGATCAAAAATTATTACGAAAACGTATTCTTTTAAACTATTTTACACTTAAACTTCTATGCCGTTTTACAAATCGCCTAATTTTTTTGTAGATAATTGTACTTGGTATTATTATTATTATGCATATTAAATATATATATATATAAACTGACTCATATTATGTTGTTATACCTAATTAAATATACGTTAGTAAAAATAAAATTTAATACTCAAATAGTTAAAAAAAAAACCCTATTAAAATGATAGCACATACTCAACATTTGTTGGGAAATGATTGCCCGAGCTCCTCACGCGCCGCCAAACCCACGCTACTTACCGCATCTGTTATATAGATCAACATTTGAATTTAGAATTAAAATAAAGTAGAATATACGAGGTTTAAAAAAAAAAAAATTGACGTAACAGGATATTTTCACTATTTTATTTTCCAGTTTTAGTGAGTGAAAAAAGAAAAAGAAAAAAAAAAAAATCTCACGCAATTTTTTTCAATCGCAGACTTGTAAATAATTATTTATTTTTCGCGTGACTGCCGCGCGTCCGTAATACGACGGAATCATCGTTTGTTTTGCGAATCGGAGATAGTTCACAAATCGATTTAACGAGACTATTATATACGAGTACATAGCACGGGTCGGGGGCAATCGGTTTCCACGGGCGTCCGGATAATTTGAAAATAAAAATTTCTGGAAGGTTAGAAAAAACTTAAATATCAGCCGATGGATGCGTGTAACGTTATAGAAAACGGATCGACTGCAAATCGTTATGTTACGTTCGATAATAATCGGTAATGAAGTAAAACGTTCTATTGGAAATGTATATAAATAAATCATAATTTCCTATGCGTGTGCCGGATTTTGACCACCCAGCTGCTATAATATTATTACGGAGTACGCCGTCCGCGCACAACTCGCGCGGTTAATGAAGAACGCTCTATTAGCGCGCGCACGAAGTGTTGGACGGGGGTCGGATGTCGCTGACAATCCGCGGAACGGAAACACACGGCATTTCGTAATTACACTTGACCGCGCTGTTTTGAACGTCGTCGAAATTATACACGAGAGTCGCCCGCGGTGTTCGCAATTACACGTATACATATAGTTTGGTCACCATCATCATCATCATCCCAACAGATTATATTATTTTAGTGAGAGCTATTATTATTATTATTATTATTGTCGTCGTTGTTGTCGTTGTCGAGTGTCGCGGCAGATTTTCGTGTACGGCGCGCGTTTTCAATTTACCACGCGTCTCGCGGTCTCGACACAGAAAATATCTTTTCCAGTCGCGACGAGAAGACCTAACGGATTTAGACGGGAAAGCTCTGCGACGGTCATTGGAAAATATAAATTAATCACCCGACCGCGCTACGCTATTAATTCCTTCGGCACGGCGGTGACACGCGTTACAATCCGACGCTCTGGAGACGGCAAAAATATTTTATGCTTTCGGCTTTTGAGTATAAAATATATGTATCGATTTTTTTTTTCTTACTAAAATTTACTCGTCGGATGAATGGCGTTTATGTTATTGTCATTAGTATCGTTATTTTTTCTCTTTTCTTTTACGATGTGAAATTGGACTTTGTGAACCGCGACGAAATGACGGAAATCATGTCGATCGAATACCGGGACGTCGTCCGTTTGCGCGAACATAAAAAGTGAAAAACAGGTTGGCGGCGTATAAAGATTTTTTTAGAGTTTTTTTTTCTCAACGAACTATACATTTGAAAAACGCGATAAATAATTTCATTCGAATAAACGATTCTGGAACGGAATTTACGTCCAATCGAACGGTACATCATTTTAATAGAATTTCTCATTACGAATCTACGTGGTTTTCGAAAATCGTTTTCGTCAATATAGTGTATTTGTACTGTAAACGTGATTCATCACGTGTTCGATAAACATTTTACGACAACAGGACCATTTGTTTCGTACAAACACAATTTTCAACAAAAAATATTATACAATCTATCGAAAAATTCGACATGTTTATTAGGAAATATTGTGAATATCGAACGATTTAATAGAATGTTATTAGAGAATTCGACGAATACTTTAAGTTTCTACATTAGTTTCAAAATTACGAATAAAAAAAAAAAAAGTCGTTTTCGACGAAATAGCGTTTTTATCATTTTTCCCGTAATTTTTTCGATAGTTTTGAATTTTTTATTTTTTTTTTTTTTTAGGTGCTTTGGGGAAAATCAATTAAATACAATTCGCTACTAGAAGCATACAACACGTGTGACTGTAAAGATTAGGGCGTACATTTTGATAGAACTTTTGCGCTCGGACAAAAAAAAAAAATAACATCGTAAAACCAATACATCATTCTAGAATGCTATACAAATTTATTTGTATAATAATAAAAATTGGCTTTTCTACAACAAAACAGTCTTTACTTTCTGGGCATGCCTCGTACTCAAAAATCATTTTACTTATCGATAATTGGTACATACATTTTTTTTTTTTTTTTTAAATACACTAAATATTCTAATTTTAATCCACGGTGATAGCTTACCTCCTCGTAAGTATAGAATATATTTATTATATTTTCAATTTTATTATTTCATGAATCGCGTTAAAATATTTACTTTTGCTCATTGTACAATATTTTTATTACGTTTCAAGAGCGCAGCCTCGGCGGGCAAACGCGAACAGCCTAATTTGTCTCTGACCGCCACCCCTACACCGTGCAGTCCACTGGTTTCGAATCGCTATTTATAAGCGACTACTTTATTTTTGCCGTTTTATTGTTATTTTATTTACGTTCCATGCGCTTTGTTTTTACTTTTTCTACATCTGCATTTCGTTTTAATAGATTCTTAAACAATTCATCTTGGTTATTATTCTTTTATGTGGATGCTTCATTGGCGGCAGAAAGAGCTGTTTCCATTTTCGCCCCCTTGATCATCACGAATAATCGCCACTGCTTTGAACTGCGCGTAGTACTCAATCGTTTTGTTTGAACCGTTTAATTTCCATCAGTGCCAGCACACATTTTCAGCACGGTTCAACGTCGAAAGCACTAACTTAGGACTATTAAATATATTTTTTAAATATTGAGTTAAAGTTTGAACCGAAACACTTGAATTGGACTACAACGGTTCTCAATAAACAGTTCATGGACCGTGTATAAACTCTTAAACTATCACGATTATTATGAACCGACGACAATGAACGGTAAAAATGTCACCCACGTTAATGGTTGAAAATTGGTATACCGTATAGTTAACCAAGGATCAGATAGAATGTACTTGAGTACAATAATGGATTACTTAAAAATTAGAAAAATATATATTTAGATAAATGTAGAAATTTCCTTGTCTTTTTAAATAAATTTTACATTAACGCTTTTTTATTGCCTGTTATAGAAATGAAAGTCGATTATTGACATGTTTCACGTTTTATTCTTATTTTTATTGTCTGTCCTTTTTTTTTCCTTTCGACATTAAGTACTTTTTCCATCAAGGATTATAAGGATCATATACTTCTGAATTCCAGAATTTTTTTTCTTTTTTTTGTCTTAAAGTCATATTGAAAGTAACACTACCGCAAGAATACATTATACGTTTGACATTATTCATGAAGTTTTTATTATTAATTTATTTTAAATACCCTTAATTAGGTACATTCATTAATTAATTTCAATTTTTTTTTTGTATAAATCCATTATTTATGATAATGAAATGAATTATAACTATCAGATCGTAAACATCCTCTTTTGGTCTTTTGACATTTAATGTATTAATCGCACTGCTGTCATTAATTATTAACGTTTCTCGAAGAATGTTTTCGTATTATTATACGATTATTATTTTTTTTTTTTTTAAGACAATGTTGATTTTGGAATTTTGTTTTTATATTTTGACAATTTAGGAATAGCACCGCCATTAAATCAACCATATACGAATATATATATTAAATATAATAATCTGTCAAAATTGATAATAAGAAATCAAACGTAATTTAATAATATACTAAATATATGATGTCTATCGTCATAGTCAGTTTGTATTATTATACAAAAAAAAACCTCCCAAATTGAATTTTTTCATTTAAAATAAATAGGAAACAATGAAATGAATTATTGCGAGACATAAAGATCCGTGTCAAAATGTCATAGTAAATGAATGAGAGACGAAGAGATGCCGCTGGTATAAACATGTCACAAGCGCTTAATGTATTATTCAAATTTAAAAACGTAATTCATCAAAATAATATCCCGAATTTATATTTATGTGAACATATCATAATAATTTGTAATACGCAGGTCGTAGGGCCTAACAATAAGTCGCGTTATCGTGAATAAAAACAATTTCCTTTCATTTTTATACACACTTAATATTTTCATAACGAAAGTATAATTATTTTCATATATACCAAACGTAAATTTACACGAATCGTTTCACAAGTTTCAATGCCTCATGAAACCATACAAACAATATTATAGTGTAACGCAAGAAAAGTTTCGCGAAATGTTTTTGGTTGAACTAATTGAAATATTTCGTTTGCAGCAGAAATATGCATGTGCTGTTTTATTTAGATCCTGTGATTCGACTGATTACCAGATCAAACGGTTTGTATTTACATTTGTAACGTCATATACAACTCCGTGTGTGTGTGTATTATGGTTTTCCAAGATATAATAAACAGAAGCAATTTTGAAATTCTTTCAATGCGAAATTGAAAATTGGTGTATATATTTTTAATATGTTATTATTTTTACTAGAATTCAAGATAATTAGCATTAAATGTAAATATATATAACATATAAAGTCGTTTCTTGTACGACATTAAAAAAATACACGTTCCTGTACTTATAACAGTCTATTATCAGTTATAAATCAATAAATACAATTCTTAAAATATACATAAATTACTGAATATCATGGAAAATATTTTTATCGTTAACCCATTATTTAATTGTGTATTATTCTGTAATACGTAAAATAATAAATAACACTTTATATTAATAACTTCTATAACCATATTTTTTGTTATAAATGTTTTTTCATTAAAATTATATTAAATAGATAATAAATTACCTATAACTGATATTATATAATAAAATACATACGTACTATTATTTATAACCGGATTTTATTTACGTATTTTTTTTCAATTTATTTATTATTTATCATTGCTTTCTAAAGGACTTTTTTTCGTTTTGTTTCATTTATCATAATTTCAAAATATACAAATTTCGTTTAGAATATTTCAAATTCGTTTTGTTTTTTTACTTATCAAAATATAAATGATTATTATTATTATTATTATTTATTTGTCTATAATTTCGTTTTTAACGTATACCGTAAAATACATACTTATAAAAAAAAAAATTATATTTTATATAGTAAATACTACGAATAAAAACTTATACACGTATTATATACTGGAAAAGAAACGTAATATAAATTTTATAAAGATAAATTGTTTTTTATTCATTTCTTTTTATATAGTTAGTACATATTTTATAATAATTTTCTTAATTGATAGAAATTATTTGTAACATTTTACATTTTCAATAAAATTATTAGAAATAATATATTATATTATATACACATTGTACACATTACGCGTAATATAAATGAAAAATTCTTCGAATGATTTTTTATCCAATTTAGACATATTTATAAAAAACAATATATTGTATTATGTTCGGTTTGAAAATTCATCGTTAAATCAATATTCAATGTCATATGTTGTATGACTCTAAAATTTTACAATACATTACATATTGTTGTTAGTTTAGGAGATTCCGATAAAAATCAAAATTCATCCTAATAATATTTATTTAAAAAAAAAAAATGTATGTGTAAATCTAATGGCATATTTACGGGGGAGGGGGTCCAAAAGTACTGGACGCCCTCAGAATAAAGAAAAAAATTACTAAAGAGTAAAACTACTGAAATATATGCCTAGATTATATTTTGTATAGTTAAACAAAATACATTATACGTTAACTAAATTTTGGACGACTTAGTAAAAAAAAAGACGATTAGATTTTGTACTTTAAAATTGAAAATCTATTTTTTTAATTAAAATATACTTATTTGTTAAAATTATCATATATATTTATATAAACACAATGGAGCCTGGATATGTCGAAATTTAACGAAAAAAGGGAAATTTATTGAGGTTTTCAATTTTACTGTGGTCATCGAGATTTTAGGAAAAGAAATTCGACTTCATGAGTTTTTAAAATGTAATATAGCTATATATTATAACATAAAAAAAAATCGCAATGTGTATTTGAACGATAAAATAATTTATTTAATGAAATATTTAATTACGAAATTATAAAATTATATAATTAATTATATCTACGAATTTATTTCGCGATCGGATCAAATTAAATGTATTGGTCGATTTTTTTTTATCGGCAGTGCATTTAATTATTTTAATTGGCGTTGAAACAATTTTACGTAATCACGTGTGAAAATATTGTGTAATTCATCGCAATATTATAAAAATATTCTTAATCCGAATATACATTATTCTGCTCAACGCGTGTATAAAACCATTAAGCGTTTTCCCGATAGAAAATCGATATTCAATTATCAGAAAGTAAAGTAAATTATAATCGTTTTAGACCGCAATATGAACATGGCGTGTAATATTAAAGACGTCTAAAACTACAATAGAATATTCTACGGACGTAACAAATTCCACAAACGTGGTTTTATTATTTTCTCGTTGAAAGTTTTGATAGTTCTACATTATACAATAATGAATTACTAAACCACACAGGATTATCCGGAATATAGTCTTGAATTCTGTCTAGAATGTTCATCTACATATATATATAGCCGATACCCAAGCTAAACCCATTAATGTCCGGGATAAAAAAAATGCGAAATGTCAATGATGCGTTATAAAAAGCTCAAAATTAATTGCTATATATATTTGATAATTTTCTCTTTGCACTGGAATACTTGATTCTGAATATTTGACAGTATGTCATACTATTCAAAATACAATATAACAGGATAGAGAGCCACGAGTGTTCTTTATGTCGCTTTAAGTGAATCACTTAGATACATTTTAGTATTGTTACACTCATAGATTTTAAAACAATTATAAATCAGTGCATTGAATAAAATGATTATAAGTGGTGTATTGGTGTAATATTATTCATTATTATTAATATAAAATAACGAATTTTGACAAAATAGCTATTTTTAACACTTTTTTTTTTTGCTAGTTTTTGGATTGTATTTAAATTAGATTGTTAGAATCGAAGAATATATGTTTTTAAATTACCATTCAAGTAAAATTCACTTCTGGGAAACGGGCACGTATATAGTGATCGGGGAACTCATTCAAGTTGAATAGTTTTGCACAGCAAACAAAATATACATCATTGTCAAGCCAATAGTTCAGAATCTGATAATGTCAGAAAATAAATGCAGAAATGCCCTGGCAAAATAAATAATATGTGGATGTAGCTTTATTCTTTCATAAAAATAAGATTTAATATACTACTGTTGACCAACAAGAAAATAATATTAGATTCGATGTTTGAAATATGACCATTGTCGTATCTTTTAGCTAATTTTACCGTTTGTCTTTCACACACAGAGTGAAAAGGCTTCATTTAAGGGGGATGTCGTTTCATTCTTATAAATTGTGCAAAATTTTATCAAACTATTAACTGTCAATTCTTTTATTTTTTAATGGAACCTTATATGGTTATTTTATCATCGTTATGGTTTTTATTATTTTATTTATTTGGAACTTTTTATTGCAAACCATGAGGGTGTACCGTTTTTCGTGTGTTCTGTGTTGTTCAGTTATTTCCAATGCTCTGACAGTTTTTTTGTCTTTTAGTTGACAAACTAGTTTATAGACTTTTAGCTATTCGAGACACGCAAACTCGAATAATGCCTTTCATTTTATTTTTAGCCGTTGACTCGTGTTCAAGTCACCGTACACATGTGTACACGGGTATACGTGAACTAATGAATAAAATAAAAACTAACTTTAATAAATAAAACATTAGTTTCGTTTGTCGTGTTAATAAATGATCTGGTAAATATTAAGTTTACTAGTGTATTACGTCGTGTTAAATTTGTCAGATATACCGAAGAAAATGTTTGTATAAAACTAAACTTTAATAATATGACTGATTATTATTTTTGCGTGTGAACTGTATAATGCGAATTTTTATTTGTGTTGTATTCTCTATATAAACGGTGAGGTATATGAAAGTACACACATTGAAGTGGCAGATCGGAACGACGGAGTGAGTGATATTTATTAACCACGACGACGATTTCGGGTTTCTATTTATTTATTTTTTCGCAGTGTTTGATTTATTCGACAATATATTGCACTGTAGTTATATTGGTTTTTTCTGTTTTCGAAAGCGAATTGGCAATTTTAACTTTGAAAACAGATTTTTTTTTTTTTTTTTTTTTTTTGATTTTTCGATTTTTCTATTCCCGTTATATAACTATATATATTTATATATTGTGAATAAATAGCGGACGGTTTAAAACCGTTACATCTCCGATAAAATAAACACAATATTGTTTACGGTTAATCGTCTAGTAAGAACACAAGTTAAAATCTATGATTATATTATTATTATAATTATTATTCAAATGTATATATATATATATATATATATATATATATATTATAGATATTGACAATTAGGTCAAAGAGTATTACGAAATACAAATGAATATATAGAAATAACATTACAATTTGTATAATTACTAATGGTTTGGACAAAAAGTTATCACCGGGCATATTAAGTATTAAGAAAAAAGAAAAATACAACAACAAAATTAAACTTAAAAATGAAAAATTTACACAGAGACAGTAGCGTATTTATACGTGTACTGACGAAATACTTCGTATAAAATTGCCCGTAAAACAAACATTTTTTTTCCTCAACGCTTAAATAATTCAATAATGTTCAAACTAATATTTTTACTGTTCCTATAAATTATAGCGTTTTCCGACGACATGAATTTATATAAGTGTGAATAAATATCGAAATAACTAAATATCGTCTTTAACGTACTCTTTATCAAAGAAATTGGTAGGCATATATATAAAAAAAAAAAATGAAGGTAAATATTGTGCTAAATATTCGATGACATTCACATGACATTGTGCATTCATACGCAATAACGCTATGCAGAGATCACAGTAGACGTCATATTATGATATATAAATCAAAAGGTTTTAAAATCCGGATAATACTAATCAAATATCTTTAATTCCCAATAAAGTAAATAAGAATCAAAGATTTAAGAGTATAAAGATGTGCAAAAAAGTAAAATATATAAATATATATATTTATTAGTAGCTGCGGAGACTGTGGGTCTTTCAAAAGTTCAGAAATATTTTTGAAGTTGTTATTTGTATTTACTAAATATATGAATAAAAAATGTAATTCTTAAAAATAATTATTGTCCTTTGAACTATGAAAGATAAAATTAATAGAATTTTAAGCGTCAATAATTTCAAACTTTAGTATTGGAAGCATAAATACATCATATTACATATGTATATCGTATTAACGTGTTCAGTATCTTGCAATCGTATATTATTCGAAGCCAATATTTTAGAACAATTATACAATGATTTTGTGGGTATTTCATGAAAATATCCTACATATATATTATATATATATATAGCGTTTTGTGCCAAAAATGTAACGATTTAATTGCCTGACGGATTAATTTAAAACCTAAATAGGTACTAAATATTTCAAAACAAATATGTAGCTGAATGAAATTCAACTCTCTTATCCGAGTTCTTCTACACGAAAAAATAAAAAAAAATAAAAAATTTCGGCCATACCAATCGTCGGTAAAAATCGGATGCAAATTGTGAACGATCACAGTGATAACGAATTTCATTTTAGTTGGACACAATTGTATGCAATATATTCAACAAAGATCCTATTTGAGTTTTTCATGTAATATTATGTGTATATAGAATGTGTATGTGCATATAAAATGTGTGTGAGGTTTCATCCATTTCTTTCTGACAATTGTCGTCGTCGTCATCGTTGTTCGCGATATATTTACGGCGGAAAACTTTTTAATGACTGTCGTTATACATATATGCATACAGGCGCATATATTAACATCTATCCGAATTGAAAACCCATTTCCTTTATTTTAAAGCGTGCACAAACTTTTTTTTTCTCTTTTTTTAAATTCAACTCGTAAATTTACCGCACTCTATACTAAAGTTTCACAATGATTTCCCTCAAATCGTTCATAGTTATTTTATATTGAAAAGTGTATATCTCAGCAGTATTATATTATTACGTGTAAAAGTTATCTGAGATCCGTAAAAAAACGATTTATTTTATCATATATAAAACATAATTCGTATTTAATATCTTATAGACGCGGTAAAACTAATTTAATCATAATCGACGTTGTAGTTTAGATATATATATATATATATATATATAATTCTAAAAAATTGGAATTTTGTATTTTATTTTTTTTAGTTTTTGGATAAACATGCAAAAAGTACTCAACTTATATTATTATTTGGATAAAAATATTAGAATTGTATGTTAATGCTGTAAAAGTTGTTCAATGTTAAAAATCATTTTATAAAACGGGTATTTCAAATACATTTTTGAATCGCATTATTTTTTCTTTTGTCAAATTCGTTTTTCTTAAAAATAAGAAAAAAAGAAAACCATAACTGAATGTAATGTTCTATGTCATCGTTGAACACTGTATATTTTTATTTTCACACGGCAAAAAAACATACCGTTCAAAAATAAAAATAAAATCGTATTAAATATTACAAGATTTTGGACTTAACTTTGATCAGGCCACTATTTTTCTGATTATAAATATTAACACCTTGCATACTTTTTACACACATAATATTATAATATGTTATACGTTTTATTCGAAATATAGAAAAAGAAAAGACATGCATAACGGCAAAAACAAAATCAGCTTCAATCGGTTCCGGTTTTTTATATATATAGTAACATTTTTATTTTCTCCCGTTTAGATTATTATAATTTCTATGATGTTCAAAAATATTTTATTCCGTGATCCTCTATAAAATTTTTATAATACAATTATTATTTCGTTTAAAATCAATGTATCGAGATAATATATTATATAACGATATATGTATTATACATTATTTACTTATTTATTTTAATTATTAATGAAAATGGAAATATGTTTTGTTTAATCATATTTTAGATTCTTATTTTATTATTCTCTATCATTTTATATGATAATACATAACTTTAGTTTTTTTTATACATTTATTTATTTTTTATAAAAAAAGAAGTGCACATACTTAATACCAAACAGATCTCTAATACATTATAATTAGTGCCCTTACGGTGAGCCGAATTCAAAGATTTTTGAAACCATAAGCACACGTAACATGATATTACTTTTGAGAAATAATTTAAAAATATTTGCCCAAATTAAACTGTGAACAGAGCGTTTCCCGTGGTGTTCGAATATATTTCAATAATCTATTATTTGTGTATTTCGATCAGTAAATCAGTGATTGATTGTAGTGAAATATATAATATTATCTATAGATTCGTACGTCTAAAATGGTACAGCTTCCGCATACGAAATAAGTGGTGAAGTCTTATTGCGACTTCAATATTGGTAACAGAGTATTTGGTTTTTTAATCACCCGTCCCTGTTTTCACTTCTCATAGAAATACTTCTGTGTTGACGAATTAAGTAACAAATCCAAAATACCCATCCAAGGTGTAACAATATCTGACGGTATTGTTTAGTATAATATTATATTATAAATACTCTAAAAATAAATTCGAACAACGAAAATAACGTTTGAATACATTATTTTTCGTGTTTTTATTTCTGCGTTACATATCAATATAAATTATTTTCGGTTATCACTTTATGTATTAAACGAGAATAAATTATTATACATTGACGAAATTTAAATGAATTTAGGATGTCGTGTGCATCAAATGAATTACAAAAGGAGTTGTTATTTGTAAACATAACTTACACTCAAATATAAAAAAAAAAATTAATATCTATGTGTTTCGGTCGTGTCTCGTGTCTTAACGTTGAACTTAAAAGAAAACTTTTTCTTTAAACGCGCCATTCCCATGACCCAAAAGCAAGTTTTAATTCGATAATTTATTGCACGTAAAAAATATATATAAATATTTTAATTGGTGTATATCTTTCTGAAAGATAAAGAATGAAATTAATAAATTCCAAAAGTTTTCATAACAGAAACTCTTAAAAAACAATTACATAGTAGTAATGATTTGTTTGAAAAAAATAAATTTATTGAAGAACTAAAAGAAATAAATGACACAAATGAAAGTATTTTATTGACGAAAAACGTTTTATTTATGAATGAACACGATTATTTTTCGTAATTATAATTTAAATAAAACTGATTAATCATATGCTTTGACAACACATAATCGTTTATCTTTTAATATTTTCTATCGATTTTACTTATTCGGATTAATTCGAAACAAAACCCGTATATTATTATAATATGTACAAAAAAGTTCTTTGATCATTAATAATTTTTAGAGTACATATAATAATTGTATTAATACGGCAGTTTACTGCAAAACAAAGGAATCCAACGTATGTAGAACATAATTTATAAAAAAAATAACTCACACTATTGTAGATATGACGACGAGAATCTTTTTGTCGTTTAGTCATATAGTGCAGAATATGTTAACCTAATATAAGTGCTGTAATTATCGTATAATCCTAAGAGCTAAAAAAATATTACGTTTTGAATAAAATAATACGGTTTTAAGTTGTACGTTTTTGCGAAAAAAGAACACAACTTTTCAACAATACGAATAATTTCTAAAGTGCTTTTTATGCGTACGACACACGAGGAAAAATTCTCATCACTAGAATGATTCCAAAAATAACGATATTCGTAATATTTTTCGACTAACTGCATTCATTTTTCACGTGGTATTTAAATACTTTTTTTGCCGTATTGGTACGTGTCATCAGACGTAATAAGTCGTAAATGGTTTTACTATTCAAATTCATAGAACAAAAATTAATTACAAGGACCACCTTCTACGATGCATATTTATCTGAATTGTAAACTTTAAAATGATATCAAATCAAGACATATTCGTTTCAACGTAACTCGAATTATATTACACAATCGATTTTAGTACGTGCACACAACGGATAAAACTGATTGTGTCCATAGTAATATAATCACAGGAAATACTTGATATTTACTGCACGTTCTCATTATATAAAATACACTGATCAGATCAATAGCGCGAAATGTGATCATCCCTTGTTAGCAACTACAAACTTGTGCAATATTCCCAATAATGTGTTATATGGAGTTCAATATTCAGGTGTTTCTGTTTCGGTTATAAAAATTCTCATAATTCGCGTTTATTCTGGTAAATACGTGTTACTTATAAAGATAGAGAAAAACATTTTTAATTACGTAATTCGCCGTAAATTTATATAATATATACACAATTCATCCATAATTCTATAATTGTTGATAATATGTGTGTCAGTTCTACAAGCGATAATCGCTAAAGAGTCTAATTTGTCTTCAGGCTTTGTGCTTCGTAATTTTCTTTCAATGATAGATAGCTGTGAGAAACTTTTGTGGTAGTTACACTGGTCTTACGCAAACTTATAAGATTAATATAAATGTTATGCATAAAAAATGAAATACTGTTGATGAACAACTTTTACATAAAAAAAAACTTTAAGACATAATGTTTACGTTGATTGGAAGTGTTAAGAACACGAACGTGTAAAATATGAAACGATCATATAAAACTATTTATAGTTTTTCAGCATTGCACGCCGTTTATTTTTCGTTTTTTATTTATATAAAATTGAGTGAATCGTAAACCAATTCTTATTTTCGAAAAAGAAATTTCTCTTATTTTTGTGCTTTTTATAGCAATTATAAATGTCAGACTATACTTAATTCATAAAATGAGTAATTTTTGGTTTTAAATGTTAAAAATGCATTACAACATAGGTCTCATTACGTTGCTACAATTATTTTCAAAAAATCTTGGCAATCATATTGTCACAAGTTTTGTTTTCTTACCCACTTTGAATTTTCTGAAAATGCAAGTATTACACCGCTCAGAATCGTTTAATCGAATACATTTGCTGACATTACATTCAAATTAAAAGTAATAAAAATAGACTAAAAATTTTTATTTTACTAATTCACTTAACCGACATCCACAACACCCACGTGCGACATGACACTTTTTTGTTTTTTACCGAAGCCGAAACTTCTTTGATTACTCTCTCACTCGGCATTTTTTCCCGCCGGTCCTGATTACTGGCCGCCCTTCGCCGTAAAGTCGAATAGTGTACTTATAAAAATAGTTGTAGGATTTAGTTAATAATAATAAATTAAGGCCAGGGACTTACAGGGATTTTCTAATTTTTACCGTAATAATCATTCAAAACAGAACTTAGTGATATAGAAATTTATCTCATAATATTAGGAATTAATAGGCATTTTTTTCTTGCATGTTTTGAACATTTAACACTTTTTCACGCGTTAATGCATAATTTATTATAATTGAATTTTAAGAGCATATTTCACTGCATTAAATACAAATTTAAAAACAAAATCAGTAGGAAGTTTATTTATAAAATTGTTAAAAAAAAATATTTACATATACCTGAAATAATATTCGATAAAATGTAAATTTTCCCCCGTCTGTTCGACAATTTTTTACATTTGTAATTATGAGCAAACAGAATTACAGAATTACATACCCAGACAAATTATAATAGTTGTATATTATATGAGTATAATACGAGTCACTGTATTTATCTATGATTATAGTTTTGTTTAATATTATGTTCTAGTTTTATTAATATACAGCATTTAACAATATACGTATATCTATATACATATTAATAGGTAATTTTTTTTTCGTTATTTTATATTAATTATTTATGTATCAGTCCAATAGCATATCTATAATAGGTCACCGTCATTTAAATGTTTTTGGTATTTATTACGCATATTTTAGTAATTTTACACATTTTATAGGCACATTTAGTGATTTTTAGGACATAAATATGCATGTATATTTCGATGTTTTTTTAGGGCATAAACTTTATGCCTGAAAATAATACAACTGAACGTGGTCAATTCGAAATTCTTAAACTCGAAACAGTGGGTATTTCGAACTCTTTCCCCGATCCCTAAACTTCCTATTTAAGCAATGCAAAACGTTATATCTAAACAAAAAATTTTTTTTTATACGAGTATATTTATTTTAAATTCTGAACGGAAGGAGAAATGTATTGGTTTTAAAATGAGGGGTTTTTATTAAGCATAAAAAAAAAGGGTTTGTTTTTGTTATACACACCGAATATCACACCGAAACTCCGCTCTGAAACGTTTTATCCAATGCTGCAAAGATTTATCGAATTTATAGGTATATTCTAATACCTTTATCCAAATAATTCACTCGAATTAATTATCGCTATTTTTTTTTTTTTTTTTTTTAATACTTCGAATTCTCGGATAATTCGAAATTCTTCCCGGTCCCTTTGACTCCGAGTTAACGGAGCCCCGGGTTAATTGTAATAAAACAGCCACTATTTACCGTGAACCGAAACCCGATAAATCGGCGTGTATGATTGACATTGACGTTCCTTTCACCGTCGTCGTTCGCACAACATTAGAGGTGAGAATATCGCACAATAGCTGTATAATATCAAACGTTATGGGCGCGTGCTGTTCAGTATACTACCGCGAACACGACGTATATTATCCATACGCAATACACATTATCCCGGGCTTTATCCCGTACGACTTTTAACCCCTCGTGAATTTTTTCTCACATCAACTGCAATACGTATAATAATAATAATAATAATTCCATCGCACGCCAGTCTGTACCTCCTTGACGGGCGATACGCCCCGACGGGCGAGACGCGCGTCGTTCCGTGTCATACGCAATAAAGTATACACGTATTTGTTCCCCGTGGCCGCGCCGTCGACTCCCTCACAAACACTAGTTTTCTCCGGCCGGCTGGCACGAAAGATCCACTTATTATTATTATTATTATTATTATTATTATTAATATTATTATATTTGTGGTACGCGCGTACATTAATACACGAACGTGTGTACACAGTGAAAAAATATTTTTATCTCGCGTTTTTTTTTATATTTGCGTACAAGAATAAGTGGAATAAGTGTCGGGCTACGACGACGGTCCATTTGTAAAATTGGTATAGTTACCAAAGGAATTCGAATTGAAAATATCTATGCGAACGTAAACGATTATAATATATGTTTTGCTCGCACGATAATATGTATCGCGTACAAAACGACATTTACATTACATTACACTTGTTTGTAAAATCTGCTACACTTCTTATCGAATATGATTAATAAGTACAAAAATTAATGTGGAATTTAATATTTGGAAATAATATATTAATGTTGTTAAGAAAAAAAAATATATATATATAAATATTGTTATACTTAACCAGAATATTATTATATTTACAAAAATAAATTTCATCAATAGAAATGTTCGCGTTCGATTTATGAAATAAATGAGATGTCATTAAAAATGACATTTCCATTGCTGCGAAATTTTAAATAAATTAAGTACAAAATATGCTCGGCTCGTAACCCGGTAAAAACAGGTACAACCCAGTTTTTTGTATATCCGTGTGGCAATATATAGTTCAAATTGTTTTTGTATTAATAAAATTAAAAGACTTTTTATTTTTGGCCTATAAATTACGGCCTTATCAGGCCAATGAAAATTACTCAAAGATTTCACGTGAAAAATGGAAACGAAATCGTGAACTGTACTCTTAATTATACATTCTAACAAAAATATCGCTATTAAAATTTGATTTATATATTAATTGTTATGAAATTGTAATAATGTTTCGATATAGTATTGACCTAATGGGATGATATACGGAAATTTAGGAAGAAAATTCGGTGCGAAACAATTTATTATTAATTTATTATATGTACAAAAAAAAAAGTTTTATTGTGATCTGTATGTTAAACAAAGTTTATAACATTTAATATGAACAAAAAGCCTTCTGTTAAAAGCCTTTTTTTAAGTGTGCTATTACATTTCCAATTTAAAATGAAAGAAATTTAGATCGTTTATTAAATTTTTTGTTTTAAAAACAATTCTGAAAAGCTTTTAAAATACATATGTCCTTTGTACTTTATAATAGGTTTGTACATTATATTTTGTCTAATTCAAAAGAAATATGGAATAAAAAGTTATTCGAATTTTATAATAATTACTAATTAAATATTAATATTATTCGTTTTAATTCTGTTCAATTCTTCATTAATCTTTCATTTAGTAAATAGATTTAAAATAAATAATTAATTAATAATTTATCATCGGTATAATAATTGAACAAATTTACTTATACAATGTCTAAAATCATACGTTTATTTACAACTCAAGGAGTATACAACTAAACAAATGATTAAGTGAAAAGATATTTTAATAAAACGTAATCCGCTATTTGTCGCGTTCTGAAAAATTGAATATTTCTTTGTTACACTCAATTTGTAGCAATACGGGATATCTCAAAATAAACTCCTTAATGAATATTTTTTACTCGTTATTTTTATGTTTTTATTTTACGCGAATGTTTAATTTTTCAACAACGGTAAACAATCAATAATATGGTTTTATTTATTATTTTTTTTTTAATTTAAAAACTATTAAAGTTTTTCATTTACTTTACAAATGTTAACTAAATGTTTTCATTCGAAATGGTTTAGATTTTTTTTCGAGTTTTGAAGATTCAATTGTTATAAATATAAGCGTTGTTGACGTCTAATGAAAAATAATGTTTCAAACCCATTCTTTGAAGAAAAAAAATGCCGTCGGACAGTGAGAAATGAAGTTATAAAACCTTAATGAAGAAAAATTATAAAAGATTAAGTTGAACTCTTGGAGAATGTATATTATTTGGTATTTTTATAGAAGAGTGTCTAATACGGTGAGTCCACAAAATGGATCGAGTGTGACTGTATGTGAGGAAAAGCGAACGGCAAAAATAATACTGGTTTTCATATAACACATAAAAATTCTGAAAAAAAATTCGCTTTGGACGTACATAAAATGACTTGATTTCAAAATTCGAATACCTACGATGTGAAAGAAACGCGTAGACCGCCATTGTTGTTGTAATTTTAAATTCCACAGGGTTTGACATTATTTTCGTAAACGGTTCATGGCCCCATGTGGAATCGGAGTAATAACAATTTGTTATCCTGACTTTACACGAGATCTCGTTTTATAATTTCCAAGTCGGTGACACACGATAGCAGACAATATATATTTTCGACTCTATTTTATCCCATCGACTAATGTATTTTTTAATAATAATAATAAAACGGTACAAAAAAGTCGTATACGTAATACGATGGAAAAATAAACGTCCATAATACCACGACAAAGTACATTTTATATTACACAATTTATTATATTACTGTAGGATTCTATAGAGGTATAATAGAAGTTAGTTAATGTGGGGTGGTAATCAGAACGGCTACGGTATATATTATTGTTTGGTTAATAAAACAAGTGTGAGGAGGTGGAAGAATTTGTATTATACTTCAACAATTCTGTCTCGATAAACGATAATACGCGTTTATAATAATTTAACTCAAAAAACTTTTCGTTTTGAATACGAGTACATCACAGTTAAAAATAGCACAGTTTGATGATGCAAAGCACTTTGCTAAATATACCGATTAGTGAATGATGATTACTATTTTTACAGTTATTGGTCATTATTCATTAATTAACTATAATAAATTTATAATTTTATATCAATATCGATAGATGGAGATATTTACAAATAATTGAACGAGGTATGCGTCCGATGTGGTTGAGATTACAATTTTATTCTCCGAGATCATCTCGCTCCCCAACAACCATAACGCAAATACTTGGGTTAGCCAAGCTTAGTTTTGTGCTACGTATATAAAGTTCGCACTTGCTGTACTGAGGTTGTTTTAGAGATCGAAATTGCATACCCAAGTAGATAGTATAAAGTAGAGGATATGTCATCGTTTTGGTCAACGTCAAATGATATTGGTCAAGATATCACGGTGAGTAATGAATGCAGTGATCCGGTCGTTGAATGAATTCCGTCTTTGTCGGTCTGTGCAATTGCTATCATTGGTCAGCCGATGATACTGATTGCAGTAGAGATTTTTCGAGCCGTTAGTTGCTTGTTGGTTGATGACTCCTCATTAGTTTTGGAGTGTGTGATAATGTCTTAAAAACTGTAGTTGGAATGATCTCAGACTTACAACAAGACATAGAATGAAGGACATAACTTCGTTTTGCCGAGTTTTGGAATTATAATCTCCATGTTTCATCAGAGTAGCAGATGTGATTCTCGATTGTGATTTATTAGTTGCTTATTTTATTATCATATGTGGTTGTGGATTATGGAATTTGGGGTCCGAGAGCTTTACCCTTGTTATTTAGTTTGTGTTTTTAAGTTTTTAGAAAAACCATTTTGATGTTCATTTAATTTCCTCTTCTATTGTTGGTAATTTTATGGAGAGTATCTCGACGTTGAGTTTCGAACGTATCGTTAGATGTCGAAACAAGAAATTATCAAATTTTTAACTAGTGGTGAAAAAAAATAGAAGTCCTTGTTTGCCCAAAATGACATTAAAAATCTCATGAATATATGATACTCATTAACTACAATAATAATAATAGGAATCATTACTTATTTTGTATTCAGTTTTAATCGTATGATATTAAAAGTTTTCATAATTATTTAGTTTCTATTCAAAGCTTTTCCCTGTAATTATACCTTAATTTTAAAAGGATTTTCTTTTAAGTAGTAGTGAAACATTTCAATTTTTCTATGTGGTATTGAGATACAAAAAGTTTGAGTACAACTGGTATAATACGTATTATATTGAACTTCATCAGCGTCGTCAAGAGAATTTTCCGCACCAATTTAATGTTAATGATGTTCGGTGTCGTGACCATTGCCATCATCATGATTCGTGGATATGAATATCACATCTTTTATTCTAGTGGCGAACTAGGAAGGCGGGAACAGAATTCTACAACCACGGTACCGCAACTAAATTCCGGTCATAAGCATTATAATTATAAATTTCTTATTTTTTGTCGCGATAACAATAAAGTATTTAAAATATAATTTATACGATAATTATGATTATTAATTTATAAAGAAATTAAAAATTCATGATCACGAAAATTAAGAATGCTTTTCGATTTATCGAATTCAATTAAATTAAAAATTTGTTTTTATTTTACGATTATTTTTAATATTTTTTTTTCTACAATGTTATATGATTCCAAGTGTTCGCGTATTTTTATTTATGTGCGTCAACGTTATCCGTGTTGATTGAGTTGTAGACGGTATTTACCTCGAATCGAGTATTTTTAATTAAAGTTCAAACAATGAAAACTGGAGTGGTAGGTAATGTTACTTGTAAGTTTAACAACTCAATAATTAAAACCTTGTTTGGTTGTTTGTATGCTCTAAATAATGGAAAGCTGTTCCGTATACTTTTTAGTCACACGGATAGCTGATAAAGGAGAATTTTTTAAATTTATTTTTTAACTCAACCATGAAAATCCTCCCGTAGTCTAGAAACATAAGTTTAATTGAAACAATTAGCACATATATACATCTGGTACTTGTAATAGCCACTTAATTTAGAATTAACGAATTAAATTAATATTGTCATCAATTTTTCATAATCGCTAACCTCTCGTCGTTAACGATTGTTTTTCCTACCTGTTTATGCCGCGCTGAAGTTATCACGTTTTATTGTAACTAAAATTTAATTAATGCTGTTGTTGTCCAATGGCGACGGACGGCCCTTTTCTCAGACAAAAACCTGGTCTACCCAAATTAAATCGTCTCTCGTCTCAGCACATCACGCTGATCTTGAATAAAAATAAGATGTTCACAAGAAATTGTAAATCAGCAAAAATCAAAATAATCAAGTTTCAACGAACCTACAACACATATTTAACAATCACTCTACTCTCGATTCTAATGTAGAGAATTTTACATACAATTACGCAACGAATAATTCCGCTCCCTTCGCCGTCCTGCAAAACATTTCAATGTCTTCTATCAAAAACTATATAATATTAATATTAATTGATTGACCACTTAATTTGTAAGATTTTGTGTAACGCCGCTCATCGTCAATCACCTTTAATGCAAAAGTTTCTGTTGCGCCAAATATTAATACATTTAATTTCGTCGAATTTATATTGAAAATAATAAATACATCTTAAAAAAATATTTTTTTTTAGCTAATCGTTTATCATAACAATTTGTTTAAACTATAATACACGCATGGTACATTTATTTTACAAAACTAAAAAAGCTTTTTATTTTTTCTCGTTTTATGTGGATTACGAACATACTACACTATTACGATAACACTGTATATAAAATATATTGTAAACAAAAATATATAAAATATATACTCACGTGTTGTTACGACCGATATTCAAAGATATTTTTTTCCCTTTTTTGCCATAGGAATTGATTTTTTGGCAAGACCCTTATCGTTTTCCACTGAATTTCACTCGACGAATATTGACAAAATTAAATGTTTACGTTTATTTAGATGCAAACGGCGAGCGTTGGAAATGCAGAAAATCGCCTTAAACACACTGGATTTCGCTATATAATATTTAAACGCATTTTCCGACCTTGTCGTTTACATACTATACATGCCTATTTACGTAGGTTCATATAAGTACCTACTTATATTATGTTATAAGCGAACCGAAAAATCATGTGATTTCATTTTATGGAAAAAAGTTCTTTTTTTCTGAACAGGAAAAACATCGGCAAGTTCTACACATACAATATTTAAAAACAATTTCAAACTAAAGAGAAAAAAAAGTATAAATCATGCAAACATTGAAAATTTTTTTTCTTTCATATAATTGAATGCTCCCGTTACAAGTTCTACGAAAAACTCTCTGTGATACTTAAATAGCATGTACCAGTGATGTTATAAATCCAAATTTTTGAGGTTGAACATAACTTAAACCGATCTTAATCAAATTATAATTCGGCCAAACTGAAACAAATTTACAATTTTTATTCTAATCTAAACTGAAACGAAATAAAACAAAGGATATAAATTAATTCATTTTCAATTATATATTATATAATAAAAATGGATTGTTATTCGTTCGTAATTTGATTGTTAGTTAATCATATGAGAACTACGGAACTACTGAGTTACATTTATTTTTCTTTATTTTTAGATTCTAAGTGAAACGAAGAATGAATTGGTTTTACGATGATTTAATTTTTTTTTATGTCTCTACACACAAACATTTTCAAGGAAGTATTACAATCATAGTTTGTTTCCGGTATTGAATTACATCTAGTCGGTACATTAAAGAGGACATTTTTCGTTTTTTCCCAAACGTGCTTAAAAAAATACAGTTACCTGTAAAATGACATAAAAATGGTAAAAACGCGTTTTCAGCGAAATCTATTTCTCCGTAATTTTTAGGAATTATAGAAACTTGAAATATTCACTACATATGTAATTTTAAATTATATTCAGGAAAAGTAGTATTCAAAAAATTTCTTTCAATTTTACGTTATTTAAAAGAATTATCGATTTTGCGGATTTAATTCATAAAACAAAGCAAATTTTTTTTTTTATTTTAAGGTCTAGAAATGCAATACAATATCAGACTACGTTACTTTAACTATGCCTAAAAAGCCTTGATTATCGTTTTTCACAATTTCACATTTTTCTATAAAGTATTTTTTTTAATTTTTGTGCAAAATTTGGTTTGTCCAGATTGTCCCAGAATCTTATAGTTTTCACCAAATATGTAATTTACTACTATATATATATATATATTAAGGAAAACAATATTATTTTAATTGTTAACTATGCCTAAGATAACTGTAAGTTATTATATTAAAATTATTTATTGTAAAGTTAATCGTAAATATTTTATACACACTGTGTTATTAATAATGAATAATATATCACTGATGCTCAGAATCGTTTTATCGAAAACAATGATTTATAATTGTTTTCAAACATATAGAAATAACAATAACCTAAAATCTTTTTTTATTATTATTTATTCGTTTTTTTTTTCAACCGACCGTGCAATATTTTCGTGTTTTATTCGCTGATTCATTGATTTTATCCTGCTGCCACCTCGGTCTCTAAAGTATTATATGTGTTTACACATCGCGTGATATATTAAAATTTACGAGACAAATGATTGTTTTTTCATTTAATTTATATCCACTCTCTTTTGGAATTATTCCGATGATATATGAATAGCATTATAATTATAAAATATTAATGCGTGTAAATCTAAATATTTTTTTTATTTTTTTTTTTTGCTTTTTTCATAACAAAATGAATATAACTTATGATTTTTGCACTGTGATTGATTGTGTGCGAGCGCAATATAAATAAGTCGCAAACGATGATTAAAAATGCAACGACCAAGGGTCAAACGATTAGTAGAACAAAAATCTGACTGGTGATTACGGTAAACTATTACAATTGCATTTTGCAGAGTCGTAAAAGATAGTAATTTTCGATTGTCCTGAGCTTTTGAATCTCGACTGTAAAATATAATATAGCAATGTTGGTAGAATCGACACAAAAAAATAAATAAAACGAATTTCGCGTGTACATACACCAACGTGGAAGGAATTCCGCTAAATCCGTCGCAAATGCGATCAGGTCAGGATCGGAGGTTCATTTTGCCTCCACTTAACGGCGACATCCATCTGTTGGCTTTCATGCATCGGAAAATCATAATTTGTAGTTGGAACGCGTGTGTGGATTCGCCATTAACGTCACTGTAAGGTGTGGAAGAACAAATGGGGTTTATAACACGTGTTAATACATTGAAAACTTGTATTATTGATGCTGTAATCATTTAGAAATTAACGGCAACACTTGTTAAAATCAAAAAAACTATGAAAAAAAAATTCTCTTTTGGTATTCAAATAAAAAATTATTATTATTCTTTGATGCCTTTTTATGCCGATAGAAAAGGTAATATCTGAATTCATTTATTTAGTTTTTTTTTTTGAGTTATAAACCAATTACTATATTTTTAAAAATTTGTTAATTCTTAAAATATAAATTTCCTGTAAAACGTGTGTTTCTAAATAAGTATTTTCCTAGTACTCAATTTTATTTGACATTTTTTAAATGCTTTTTACGCTTACCAATTTAAAACTAAAAAAATAACAACTTTAGATAGATTCTGTTTTTATAAAAACTTTAATATTAAAAAAATATACATAATTTGTTTTTAAATTAAAAATTTTAATAATTGTATTACAATTATAAGGAAATTTAAAGAATATCAAATATAAATATAATACTGTCTGTTTAAATGACAGAAAAAAACGTATTTTAAAATATTAATTAATTAAATGCGTTGAATAGTTAAACATTTAGGTTCAGTTATGCAAGAGAATTAATTGAAGAATATGTAGCAAGTAGACTGCTAAATAAGGTATGGCTCGATAGAGTATAAAAAGGCGAGTGGTATACTTTGGAATAAAAAAAATTATCATTTAACGCAAAATTGTAATTTTAAATAACTATAGTTGTAAAACTGATAGTTAACATATATTTAAGAGAATTAGAGGTACGAGAATTAAGAATTACGAGATGTATGGGAAGTCGGGTCAATAGGTAAAAGAGAGAATTCGTAATTAATATATTAAATGTGGTTTAACTGTACGTCTTATGAGTTGGAATAGTGAGAGAGAATAGGCTGAAACTATCCGGAAATGTTAAATGAAGGAATGATAACAAGTTTGCTAAGCAAATAAATATGTTAATTGTAAAAGAAGAGAAAGGTAGGCAAAAGATAAAGTAATTATAGGTCTCTAATATGGAGATGTGTGAAAGAGAAAAAAATTGTTAAGGAAATATGGAGGACAAAAATAAGAATGGCTCTACTTGAGTGAAATAAAGGAAAAAGAGAAAAAAACTCAGTTAAAAAAAATGTGGTTAACTTATTTTCAACGAGTTAAAATTAAAATCATTAACTTGCGTAAACTTGATAAAAATATATTCTATGAATTAATAGTAATGTATTTCGATATTTTTCAATGTGTGCTTAGTATTTTGAACAAACTAACTTTTAAAAATATATAATTTTCCAAATGGATTTTTCGTGTGCGTGTGAGTGTCATCTACTGTCGGCATCATCGCTTCCCCTATTTCTTTTGCGGCAAAACTTTATATATTACCCGATGTCATAAATCGAAATCGTCCGCATATGTGACGTCTTCGATAATACGGTCTTTAACTTTTCGGAATATGTGCGGCAGTTTGTAAACTTCAAACTTATACTTTGCCCGAGTGTCTGTATACGTGCGTTTGTGTGTTTTTATGTATCCAAAAAGTAAACACCAGTCTACGAAGACCTTAAAATAGTCAAAGTGGTTTAATAAATATTTATGTATATCGTTCTTTTATTGATTAAATTGTTGCTTTTCGCATCAAGTAAATTTTACTAGCGGGATACAAGAGGTAACGCGAGTTGTCCGCATCAATATACTGAATCCAATCTGTATAAATAGAACAGATTTTGGATAAACAGAATTTACTTTTTAAAATTGTAAAGATAACACAATAGCTTCAAGTAATTGGAAAAAATAAAAATAAAATTTTGCGCGATATTTTAGACTATAAATGGTATTTAGAACACTTTGATTACTGTGCACGACGAGAATTCAAACCTTTAACAAAAAAACATTAAATTTACCAACGTATCCATTGGCCTTTGCCGGTATATTTAAATTTGAACAAGGGTTCGATGCAATGGATTTTCTTTTACTTTATCATTTATATTAATTTGAACTTTTTAGCCATTTACTGTATAACAAAAGTACCTTAAATACATGATTTAGCTTATATACGATATATTGCAATAATTTAAAATATATTTTGTGTTACGCGTAAATATTATTTTATTACAATAATCATATATATATATATTAGATAAATTTAAATTTGCTTTTTACAAATATTAAGCCGTTTGAAGCAATATAACTTAAAATATTGATTGAATCCTTAACGAACAGAATATCTTTCTCGAGGAATGAAATTCATTAAGAACGTCTGAGTTTAAATTTAAGTGTAAGTAATGACCTCGAGTCTAATATTTTATGGTAAAAATGATATTTTTTCAAACGCAAAATAATTCTACGCTTTTACAATAATACAATATAAATTCTATATGATATTCCTTTTATGTTTTTCTTCTTCTGATTACGCATTATTCGACACCTGAAAATATCATAAATTTTATTGTGTTAAGTACAATAAAATCGTACATATAACATTACTACAATTTTATTATTATACATTGGCGAATACATTTTCAACAATAACAATTTTATATCAAATCGAAAAATACATTTTATTGCTACTAGTTATAAAAACGATGTGTTTTATTTTTACGTATACTTTTTGTTCTATTAAAAGGAATGTTTCAAAAAATTCATGTGACTGTATCGGAATTGTTGGGTATTTTGTTATACACGTTATAATTAATAACGGTTGTTTCAAAATTTATATTTGTAGACATCATACAGATTTCTACGTTATATAATTAACGAGAAAATCAACTTAAAAGTTAGTTATTTTTTTTAATCGCTAAAATCTAAAATTAGGTAAAGCCTTATGATGATAGTATTTACAAAGATCCTTTTATATATAACGTTTGTAGTTTAGATATAATTCACGAGTACATAAATATAAGACTTAAAATGTTGATATTAATGATCGATCAAATCACATTGATAATGTTTGTACATAAAATATTTCCGAATTCTCGGCGTACAATTTTCTTTATACGCATTTACATGTATGTGTGCTTGTATAATATTATGTATTAGTGAAATACTTGAATAAATAATAAACGAAAAATTCCAACGGCAAATTATATTTATAATTCATACCAAACAGTATAACAATATTCCACGAGCTATACAATTACTTCATTTATACTCGATAATCAATTGACTTCACTCCGTTCACATTCTCTATAGTAATAAGTTGCCAGCTCTGGTAAAACTTCATATCCGTACATAATATGGTTGCAAAAATGTATGTCGTTTAATATTCTTCTGCGGTCATTTCTTCGGTTTCCGTGCCTAAATAATATACGATAATATTTTTCAAAGTTACAATTTCGTCAATAACAAAAAATAATCAACCATAGTTTTGTATGGTATCCATCGAATTCATTAATTATTATTGTAATTGCCTATTATAATCGGTCAGAAACAACGATTTTCCATCGATTACAAAATACTACTTGCCAAATTTCCGAGCAAGTAGTCCACTTGAAACCGCGTAATAAAAATGCACAGCTCGTTGTATCTTTTTTAAAATTTTTTATTAATTTTTTAATGTTTGTAGTAAAAATAAATCAATACACGCGTATATATATATATATATAATAATACAATTTTGTAATTGAATTTTTCTAAATAATTATATGAAAAAAAAAATATACCGATGTAGTGGACATTTAAAAACGCTATCCTGTACAATTTTAAACATCGCACGCGCAGAATATTTTATTCTCGTCCTTATTGGAATACATTTTGGTTTTATCGATTTAATCTGTCGTTAATACTCTATAGAAATTTCCAGGCCTATTTAATACGCTTGTATTATATAATATTTTTTGGTTTTTTTTTTTAATATATTTTGTAAATATAATGTAATCCGGGAACGTAAATAGCGATTTTTTTTTATTTATTAGCTTTTAGTGATACTGTAAATAGCGATATTACGCGCGAACGGACACCAAAACTCATTGAAATATTTTATTAATTGCCCATTTGGTAGCCGGATTAACTAGTGTGTCGGTGCGTGTATATTAAAACTACGAAAAAATTAACAATGCAAAAGTAAAATCGTAACTATATTAGTGGTAAAGGAATAGATTAACGAAAAAAATGTATATATAATTCACAAAAACACAACTAACTAACACGAATAAATAAATAACGATTATATAAAAAAAAAAGGCATATAGCCCGTTTGGTTTAGTGAATAATTATATAAATCATAAAATTGTTATATTCACAATTATTATGAACGTACATCGCAGACTGGTCAGCTCCAACTTAATCTAAACACATAGAATCGAACGAATTAAATAATAACAATAATAGGTAAGACTACATGATTTTATACAATAATAACAATAAAAAGCTGTAACACACAGAATCGTATAATAAAAATAACGACGAGTATTTAAGTTATGTACTAAATTCATATATTCGAATAATTTATAATTTAAACATATAATCAAATAATATTGCAGATTTCAGTCGCTATATAAACGAAATATCATAGGTATTGTACCAGTTTTGATCATAACGTTTCACAAAACGCATTTGAATTAGATTTAAAAACGTGAACAATGTCGGATAGATTGAAAAAAAAAAACGAAACGAAAAAGATTATTGTTTATGGTATGATATACAGATGGACTTCGAAAAGAATTATAGTATATTGGAAGGGGAAAAATGCCCTTACAATTTTATTGTAAACAATAGGATGGTATGCACAATACGCCCGCGTCATGACTTTTTTTGGATTAGTGTGTCAATAGCAACTTAAAAAGCTTTTAGCATTTTTTTTTTTTCTTGCATCGGCCCTCCTCCACGATTTTTTTTTCTGGTACACTGGAGACTTTGTCCGTTCATTAATTTGGGCGGAAAGAAAACAATATGAACCTCTCAGCAATATCGTATTCCGTTTCAGACACAGCTGATATACGATTCCCATTTTCTTTTCAAAATTAATACTTGCGAGTCAACAATATGAAACACTTTGTGTTCGTCAAATCATCGTAAACGTTCGAGTGGCAGTGTCATGAAACACTGTCAAAGTTCGCAGCAGAAATGGTTTACGCGTAGAATTAGTGGGTAAAATCGTACGCGCTCGAATGAACTTATCAGGTAGTGTTAGAAAACACGGCGTTTTTAAACGCAATCAAATTATAGGATATTTCTCGTCGAGCAAAAAAAAACTCATTTTGAAATTCCTAATTATTTTTCCAACGTCTATAATATTATGTCGTGGAAATTGTAAATCAAAGCGAAAATTATTTTTCTTTTTTTTTTTTAACTCTGCCCTATATAAACAGATTTGATACGAAAAATTTTCTTTATTTATTTCCTTTGAATAAGGTTTAATTAATGTTTTCGACATACTCGTCGTGTTAACGTAAATACAATAATTACCGTTTAAAATGTTAATGAAAATAATGAGTATATAATAATTCGCGTCAATCAACATTAGACGCATACATTTAAATATGTTTTATCGATTATGCGAATCTTGGAACCCCGACGATTTATTGATCAAATTAGTAAATATTTTTTTGGTGTTCATAGCCGCTAATATTCGGGTTAATATTGGTCGATACTGGTGTTGAGTGACCTTTGTCACGTTTCATTTACACATCACTTGCATGCGTTTTTATTGTCTGGTTTATACGATCTATTTTTATGAATTTATTTTCTAAACAAAATTGTAATAAGTTAATAATTAATTCGTCTATACCCTATAAAATAATATGACCGTTTTCTGGAGTCATTGGTTTTGTTAGGATATTATAAAATGAAGTTTGTTTTTTATCTCTTTGTTTTGCTCTTTATCGTTATGGAAATTTCATTATTTGTTATAATATAATATTAAAAACACAAACTCTCCGGTACAATACAACAATAGTTTAAACAATTATTTCTTTAACATTAGAATGACATTAAACATAAACATGAAATGAGAAATGATAAGTACCATTGAACGTTTTTACTACTCCCAATCCTAGGCGAAACCGACACTGCATTTTGGTCATAAGTGTTGTGGGTATTTGGATTTCTAAGGATTTTTCGGGTGATTAATCAAATTACATTGCTTAATCAAATACACTTGATTGTTCGAATACGGTCGTATTTAAACACCAAGCCTAGCAATATAAAATTTAATAAGATAATTGATATATTCGACCGCTGATACTCGTATTTTTTTTTCAGAAATAATTATATTTTACATTTCGAGTAGCCAATTAGTATTTTTATACGGGCAATATAAATTGATACGATCTATATAGAGTATTCGGAATACTACCGGAGTGTATGCGTTAAAATTTCGTCTCGCGAATTGTTAAAAAAAGATTTCCCTATTCACGCATATTATAAATAGTCGACGAAAAGAGCTCGGAAAAGTTTTTCTTTTCGCAGCAGTGCGTACAGCAGGTCCCTTTAATCCGTTTGTTTCCCGGGAACAACCCGGCTGCGCGTTCGAATAAATTTCGTCGCCGTTTATAACAAAAAAAAAAATACAAAATAATAATAATAATAAAATAATAATAATAATAATAATAATAATAATAATAATAATAATAATACGCCTCCGGCAAACGAAACCTATCGCGTATAAATATTTTCTTTTTTTTCTCATCCGAAATCGTATATTCGATTGCGGAATGTCATTCTCTACGCACCAAACACCCGCGAGTATTGTATTGTATTATATAGAAATGTTTTCGTACACTCACTTGTGTGTGTGTGTGTATGTGTGTACTGGATACTGTAGATCGGAGGAGATCGCGATCGTGCGCTCGGTCTTAACACGGCGGCGGCGAAAAAAAAAAAAAACTCACCGCGAGAATCATTTGTTTTATAAACCGTTTATGTGTAGAGCGAAGCGAAATGTGATTTAAAAAATAAATTATATTGTACGCGCGCGTGCGTGTGTTTTCGGCGATGAAATCACCGTGACACGAAAACCTCCACGTCGTCGTCGTAGTGATGCGACGGGTCGAACAAAAGTCACCTCTGGCAACAGTCGTATATAGTAACAGAAACGAACCGTTTGGTTTTTCTTTTTCTTTTTTTTCGTTGTTCTTCTAATCGGTTCATAAATTATGATGCCCCCGACACGGTGTCGGTGAAGGACTGCGCGGGAAATTCGTTTCGGGAAAATTTTACTTGACTGACCGTCTCGAACTTTTTTCGTCCGGGACGCGCGCAATGACTCTTAGGATCAGGGCCGGCCCGAGATGCGGACGAATCGGGCGGTTGCCCGGGGCGCCTTAGGGCCCCGGACAGACGACCAGCGAAAACCGAACAATTTTTTTTGTTTTCACTCAAAACGCTGGTCATCTCGTATTCTAAATCCGATCACACTCCAAAATAGCAAAATAACGTGAAAATATTCAGAACAATTAAGAATCACTACGCACTTAAAGAAACAATAATATATTTATCGATAATTGTGTCCGAATAATTATTTTATCCGGAATTTTATAAACATAAGTCGTTTTAAACAATACCTATAGGTAAAATAGTATTTAGCATATTGAATATTTTTTAAGGGCGCCTTATAAAAATTTGCCCGGGGCGCTATAATACCTCGGCCCTGCTTAGGGTGTATAAGCACACGCGTATTTTGACGGTTTTTTTCCCCGGACGTGTTGCTCATAAGACGTTTAAAAAAGGAATTGTCCTTCTGTTTCTCCGCACTGCGTCCCATCGTCCCGATACATTACGATTTTTATCCCGTTTTCTAGGGGAATACTTAGTCCCGTGTTTTGAATTACAAAACGCGGTAACTCGAATGTAACCTAACTTAATTTAATGACCACTGAACGAAACAACTCGTTGTTCTTGTCTCCGATATTAAGAAAATATCATATTAAATAAAAAATAATTAATAACTGTACCGTTTTTATAGTTGTTTTTTTTCTTCTTAACAAATCACTTTTATTTTTCACAATGTCGATAACCTTTTTGACATCAATATCGTTCAATACGCTTTTTCTACTGTCATAAAGCCTCCGATTTTTCCCTCGTCCATAAAATTTCTAAATCGAATGTTCAAACATTTTAGTCTAGAAGATAGACACTATCAACACGCTCATTGCCTCGTCCAATAAAACATTACAGTTTTTGTCAGTAGACCAAGGTTTCTTAGAAATTACCGTGATCTGAATATAAATTAATAAGAACGAAAAAAACAGATTCGTTTCTACGATTTCTCTTTTAATGGTTTCTTCTATATTGACTTTACATTATTTCCTACATCCATTACACATTCCGATTGCCTGTCTTATTTCTTCGTTTTGCCAATTTTTCAATTCAGAAAATATAAATAAAAAAAATATCACTACTTAAATGTTCCGGTCCGTCCATCGCCGTTCTCATTAGCGCGCCGACATTTCGCAACGTCCCGCCGAAATATTTCAAAATCCGTTCCGTACTGCATTGCGTACCAACAACACATATGCCTGTCAGCCACGTCGACCACACGAGTCCTGCATTCACGGATCTCGTTTGTTTCGAATTTCCGTAATGTATATTAACCTTATTGTTATGCATCACACACGTCAATAATGTCTGTTCGCACGCGGACAACGTTCAGAATATTATATAATATTAAAATACTAAATTCGTGCGTGTATATAATATATGTGAATAATATACAATCAAGGCCAAAAAGTATAATGAAAAATACAAAAAATAGAACGGTTAGAGTTGTTACACTGAATTTCTAACTCTGTTTTCTACCGCGGTTTCGACAATAAGTCATTATTATCGGGCATTAAGCGAAAATAAAAAAATATGACAATTGAATAAAAAATAAAAATAATTACATAGAAACAAATTATAAAAATTACAATAAAAAAAAACAGCGAAAATTGTTTACGAAGTGAATTAAATTTTAAAAGAACGACGATGACTTTTTATTAATATTATTTTTTTATTCGGATTGCCCTTTTTTTTTCGTTTTATTTCAAAGACGTGCTCTTAAAACTATTCGTTTTATTGGTATTAAGTGTATTATAATTACACTTGATATTACGAATTCCAATACAATTTAACTATGTTAAAATTGTTATTTGAAAAATTGTTTTATTTTTTTAATTTATTTGTTTAATTAAATTATTAATTGTATCATCGAATGAGATTTTAATATTATTAAGCGTTATAACAATTATTACTTTAATTATGCACAAAAAATATCGGTCACGCGATTAAACGAATTAATTATTATAATTCATTTTCGGAGTTGATTGCTGAAGATAAATTTTAACTACACCGAGTTCTTTGTGTGTTTTACAAAAAATTTTTAAAAAAATTTCTGTAAAAAAAAGTTTTAATATGATTTTAACTAACATTTTTTTTTTGTGTTTTTTACTGTTTATAAACACACACACACATCATTAAAACTTATTATATACAAATCATATATTAACTACACATAAACGATGGAAATGGATAATTATTTTAAATTCGTTCAAAATGATAACTGAGAAGGTGATTTGTAACGTAAAAATCGACGGAATCGTTGAAAATTGTTTGTTTGGCTATGGCACGGCGTTTCGAACGGGCAATTATGTGTGCGTGTTACCAGTCCATCGTACGTATCATGCCGTGTCAGTAGAATTTTAACGGCAACGGGACAAGGCGTTTTATTTTAATTACACAACCGACTGGAAATACGAAACCAAATAATCATTATAATTGCATACAAGTGTATGTGAAATAAAAATAACGAGTATTCGGAACACCGTTATGAGCATAATAATATATAAATATATATATACGAATTTCTCATTAATTATCGACTTACGACATCACTTTATTTTTGTAATTTTTAATACAATTAAATACATTCAAGTGATTTCCATTGGACTACTATTATGAGAGAACTACAAAAATAAAAGTGATTGTTTGAAAAATAAAAAAAAAAAACAATCCTCCGAACTATCGAGAAGTTCGTCGGTTTCTTGACACGTCAAACCGCCCTCGGGTAAATATCGAATTGTCGAAGCGAATTCGTGAGTTTCGGTCACGATGGTCTATTATATGTCTATACCAATATTTTGATTATAATATTGTTGTCGTCGACTTTTATTTGACGGTTTTATTACGACGGGATTTTAAATCGCATTAATACATTTTTTTTATTATTATTCTTTAGATCGAAAAGTTTGCGCGACTTATGAATTATTCACGTGCCGCCGCGCGGCTTGACAATAAAAATCGGTATTTGCAATTTCGATCGTTTCTCGGATTTTCTTTTGTATTGGTTATTGTCACAGATTAATAATAATAATATTAATAATAATAATAATAATAATAATAATAATATTAATATACACAACATTGTACAAAACATGTTAGGACTACCTTATACTTGTATGACCATTGTGATGAAAATTGTTTTCTGTATTTGCCCCGACGAAAATTAAATCGCACCGCGATGAAACACACACATATATATAGAGTTAATTAAGATTAGCAATGTCGCGTGTAATGAAAATAGCGACGCGACCTCGTATATCATTCCTCAGGAGAAAATCGATACAGAAAACGTTAGGAGTGCGTATATACACTCAAACACACGTATATCACACACACACACATCCGACTATAAAAATTATATACAATTAAAATAATAATATTATATTATTATAAATTCGTATTTATATATATATATTATTAAGGTTACTATTATATGCCTGCACACGACCTTTAAGAAAATGTGTATAAAATTATTTCTGTGGTAGGTAGCAAAGTGGTGGACACCGCCCTGCTGTCGTTTAATAGGTCAACGAACACGTTTTTTAATACTGTTATTATTATTATTATTATTAATGTCACCTAAAATAAATAATAATAATAATAATAATAAAAATGCCTTTTTTTTTTGCTTTTTTTCGCAGAAATATTGGAATTTGACACGCCAACCGAACAAATCACAGACGAGTATAACGACTACTTTATCAGATGCAAGGTGAAAGGCAACACGATCCCTACTTTCATGTGGTCGTACAATAATCAAACATTTAAAGAAAAAACGATAAGTTAGTATATACTCGTATATATATATAATATATTTATAAGTATTTCCGTATTAGCGCGTGTTTCACGTCATGAAATACTCGTATACTCATTCGAGATTTTCGAGTGACTCTGGATTTAAATACCTAGGAACGTTAATCATGATATTTTCAAATGTTTCAATATGCGTCTGTTAAATTTGTCTTTGCTCTTTAATGGTTCATCCAAGCTCTTTCCCCACTGACAAACATAAGGTATCCACTACACTTAAAACTGTTACTATCATAAAAATCTTTTCCTTTATATAGGAAAGACTGGACGACCACTCTTGGAATTTGAATCACCTCTTATCGAACTTGCATCCTTCCGTTACTGCAGATTACTTTTACTGTTTCTACATATCATGTCCACTGAATATTCTGCTAATTAACGTGTAACCACATAGTTACATTTTGCTTGGTGGAATACTAGGAATTAAAATATATTTTCTCTATAATTTTATATCTTTATAATACGCGTAGATTAAGTTAATAGAAAAATATACGAGTTCTTATATTCATCCAAAAACATTACTAATTCTAAACTGTGGCCTCCAAAAATGTTTACATTTTTTATAATTTTGATTTATTATATTCATTAATATGATACTTTTTGCCGTATAATTTAAATATAGGTATACATTTTATTGTAAATTATTAGAATTATATTAATTCGTATTTTAATCACAAATTAATAATACTATCGGTAAGATGAAATAGAAATCTAAGAATATTATAAACAAAAAAAATCAATAAATACAAATTATACAACACGCATAATTATTATTTATTTTACTTAATATATTATGTATTACTGCAAAATGGGGAAACTAGAATATTTATTTTAAATGGTTTTTTTTTATTATGTTCATAAATATATTTGTTATTCATGACACCAAATTTGAGCTACGTCTGTGTTTGAGATATGCAACTAACCATTGCTGTCGGCTTAAAATAATATCATACTTACAAACTCAGTAGAATCAAGCTACACCAAGTCTTATTTTCATCATTCCGATTTTCTCGTTAAATTTCTTATTAAATAGGTACTATTTTATCCTAAAATCGTACTTCACAGGACCATTTCTATAGTGTGCATCGTCCCCTCCAGGTGCAAATCTAGAGTCGTCTACTATATTATACCTTCCTATATTGCCTTTATTTTTAATGAAGATAATTTAAATTTTTAAATTAGTTACACATTTTCGAATCAACGTATGATAAGTTTATGTTATTATTTATTTTTTAAATTTGTTATATTTTTACGAAATATATTTTTGTTAAAAATATATTACCTGACTTTCTCTTAATAAACTTGAAATACATAATAATAACGCGCTGGTCCATCCATGCTCATAGGCGGAAAGTATTCGGTTCAAGAAGGTGGATTGCTGGTACGAAACGTTACGTACTTGGACGCTGGTAAATATACGTGCAGAGCTTTTGAAACTACTAGCAAGTCAAGTGTTTCTGGGCATACCGTTATCGACTTAAAAGTCAGACGTGAGTATACATTTATTATTTATACATTAAAATATTTTAAATAATTTTTGAATTTAAATTTAAAAAAATTTTTTTTAAATGAATGTCGTTATGCAATATGATAATATGACAAAATGAAGTATCACTGAATATATTAGATTATCACCGTATCTACTTATTAAAGAAAATACGACGATCCCTGATTTCAAAATTAAAATAATTCAATTATGAAATTTACTCGTAAAACATGTTTTATTCCAACTTAAATTCATTTTAAATTTAAATGATGTTTAAATATATTTGAACATTACATAAAATAATGAATGTTCATCATAGTATTTCTAATATATCATCTTCTAAAACCTTTTAACGAAGTTTTATTCACGATAATGATCCAGCATATTGTATGGATTCACAGCATTGACATGCCATGGTGGAAAATAGCCTCCTATTTATAATTTATCGTGGCTTATGTGTTTATTTAAACCGAATAATAAAAAATGCATTATATACGTTGGAATCGTCTTTATTGTAGGAGTGATTGTGAATTAAAATGATTGGCTCCGAATTTACGCGTAAACTGTTTTTTCTTAATTCTCAAATGTAATACAAATTCGGTTTTAATTGATTTATTTTCCATTAGTTTAAGATGAAAATAACACAGAAAAACTTTTAAAATTATTTTTTTCAAATTAAAGAAATAATAATATTGTTTAGTAATAACTAATAATTTGGATATAATTAAAAAAGAAATATGTTTATCAATTCAAAGTGCTTACATATTTGCCAATGATGTGGTTCGATACCAAACTATCTCAAATTTAATTATTTTTATACTTTCCATTGCATACAGATAAACCGGTATTCTTGGATTACTTGGAAGGCGACCCGGTAGATCTGTATGTTTTTCAATCGGACTCTGTCAATCTAACCTGTCAGAATTCAGCAGAACCGGTAGCAAACATGTCATGGAGTTTCAATAACTACCCATTCGTCAACCCGGCTGATCACTACATTGTACGTATACCGTTATATGCTACACTTGATATTTAGAGAGCAATATTATGTTCATGGCTCGGGACTTAATGCGCTAAAAGCCCTCCAAATATGTATTTAAATATGTACTCGACAAAGTATAAATATGCATTATATGTAATATATGTATTAATATATATATATATTAATTAAAATAATATTATACATTTTAATATATATATATATTAGTTAAAATTAAAATCGAAAATAGCCAATAAGTATAATAGCAAAGAAAGAGAAAATACATTTTTTTTATATTAAAAATGGTAAATATTTAAAAATAGAAAATAGCTAAAATGGTGTATACATGAGTATTTCAAACTTTTATTGATATTCAACGTCTTCTTCAATAACTAATAATTAAATTCAATATAAATAATTTCCACGTTAATATATTTATTTATAATTTAAAATATATGTTTCGGGCCAGGGGCATAAATTTATATTACGCTAGCCTGGACACCTAAAACTACACGTATCACTTTAATTACCAATGTGATTAAAATAGCTGGTATGTATATTAATAAAATGTTAAGAATAACATTAATTGGTAATTTTAATATGTTGCTATTATAATTAAATAAATAAACAATAATAAATACAGAATGAATTACAAATCACAGCAAAGAAATTGAATTACAATAAAATAATTGCCTTATTGGCTTAACAAATCAATCAAAATAAATTATAGCTGACAATCTGTGTCGAGTGAAGATGTACACAATTTGGCTATTAAAGCTTATTACAATTTCACCGATAATTATTAATAATAATAAAAATAATAAATGAAACTTACGGTAAATTCCACGTGCATGCAGACAGGCCAGTTACTTATCTAATACATATTACACAAAACGTCATACAAAAGAGGATTTACAATAAATAGATCCGTGAATATAAAATAAACCTAAATATTTGAATCTTAATAATATACAATCAACAAAATAAATAGTTTTTCAATTAACACAAAATAAATATATCATTAAAACTGTAAATATATGATTTGTCGAAATGTACTATTTCGACTAATAAAACATTTTGATGAAAAAAAAACAAAAATATTACCACATTTTGAGATAAATATACGATATTTTTAATAAGCCTTACTATTTTTCATTGCTTTTACAAAAAATGAAAAGCTATTATTTTAAAAACTAAAAATGTAAGAAGTTTATTTCGTTGCTTCTATCTAAGTGTAATTACTACATTTTATGAGGAAATCAATTTAAAAATGGGTTCTAACTCTAATAATCATACTATTGAAGTCGATTATTGATGAGTATAAACGTGTACAAAAAAAAAGTTCTAATAATTTTAACTTTAATTTTCATTATAATCATTGTAAATATAAAATACTTTTTATTTGTTTATACGAACGAAATTAATTTTTTTAATAAATAATTTTAAAGAAATATACTAAAATAAAAAAAAATTAATATATCAACCGTAAATAGTAAAAAGGAATAAAAAAGTTTTCAAAGTGATATTATACTATAATTATGTTATAATTATAGAATTCATTACATGTGGTGTTATCGATTTTAAAAAAAACTGTTTACTTATCAAATAAATTAATTAATTAAAAGATTTTGTTATCGAATTAGAATTAGTACGTTTTGGAACAAAATCCGCCTGGTAAAGATGTAAAAAATATTATGTTAAACACGTGTTTTCTTACTTAATATTAATATAATACAACAAAACAATTTTCTCATTATAATAATTTTATCTGCAATAACATTTTTTACCTTAACACACTTTAATCTTGTGTAGCTGTTAAATAAATCTATCAGGATCTAAAAACTTGTATTTATATTTGCTCCCTCCCTCCCGCCATCTTACACAAAAATCCTAAAGTATTCACTAAGATCACATTTTCGAAACAAATTAAAATCCAAGCGATCAACCAAATGCACAATTCTTACAATTAAAACGGCGAGTACATACTTATATATTATTATTTTTAAAGATTTGTAGGATTTATATACTCTTATTTCGCTACTCGATCCTATTTCGGTCTATATAAATAAATATTGTGTTAGTGATATTTATCATAACGTTACGTACGGTCGTGCGCAATGTTCGTCATAAAAGAAAAAAAAATCGTTTACATAACAGTTTGTTAAATTATAATTTAACGCTAACACGAATATATATATATACTTATGTATATACAGGTTGTGATGTTTAGGGATTTCAAGTAATAGTTTTTTTTTTTTTTTACATTTTTATGGCGTATCCGTTAATATATTACTCATGTTTCTTAACCATAATAACAATAATAATTGCAACGACAACAATTCTGAATTAAAACGTGTTATTTCATTGCACAAATATAAAACAGACATACACAAAGGGAAAAATTCAACATTTTAATTATTATTATTATTTCGTTTTTCGCTCTCGTCCATCCTATAATGTTGTACTAATCTCCATTTCAAAAATACGGCCTGGTCTATTTCGGTCCCTTGTTTTTAAATAATGTTTCCTAATAAAATTGTGTAGGCGCATCATTAAAACGATCAACCATTATTGGAAGAGTGAAAGTGATTATTACTCAAAAAAAGTCATAAAGCAAAATGATCCGGCGTAATGCAAAAAATTACGTACAACACGTACTTTAAATTTTATAAGCCTTACATATGTGTGTTTATTCAATGACGATAACCGTTAAATCAAGGTTGTTTTTATGATATCATAAATTAAATGAATTTTCAACAACGTCATAAATTTAAACGTGTCACTAAGCATATCAAACTATATATAGAGTTTGGATGATCAATATTTATTAAAAAAAAAAAAAAAATATTTTTTTTTTAGAAAATCGCCAGAATATATATTTTAATTTTCCGGATTTTTCCGATAATTATATAATCTGTTTTTGAAATAATTCATCAAATATATTGCCCCCCATACTGTGTAGTTTATTACCGCAGCGCTTGAAAAGATATTATAGTTTTATCGAAAAAGTTAAAAATTGTTTCATTTACGTCTTGAATGTGGGTTAATAATATCCGATATAAAATGTTGCCTTGTTATTTTGGTAATTCTGCTGACGGCCGCGAATAAAAAGCATTTGAGCAAAAACAAATTATTATATGTCTGGCCGTAAATTAGTTTTTTTTTTTTATTATTATTATTATTATTAATTTAATACTCTTTTAGCCCACCTGCTCCTCCATCTATCCAACTGAATCATTTGATACACGTACCAGTAGTACACTGCAATGTACTCAATTGTCGTAATATACTATGCAATATAATCTGTTCAATAAACTTTTCGTGTAATTGTCATAATGCAATTTACATTTTAAGTAACATTCACGTTTTGGTGCGCATTGTTTGTATACGCGTTCAGGTGACGTTCAACAAATTGGAAAAGTTGGGATCGTACACGTGCACGGCCAAGAATAGTTTAGGCAAAATCACCAGAAGGTTCAACTTAATCGAAGGGATCAAACCGAAAACACCCAGCGGTCTAACTGTGGCGCGTGTCGGCGACAACTACATCGAATTGCAAGTGGTGCCCAACGATGACCAGGACGAGTTGATTGGCTACCGAGTCGAGTACGTGACGAAAGTCGTGGAACCCGGTGGAAGGACATTCGAAAGTTTTGATATGATGAACTTCAACACTACTGAAGGTACGTGTGCACAATCTATACAACTATAATATCACTTTGCAATGAAAAAAAATCATCATCGTCCGTCACTGACAAAGGTCAGCATAAGACTTGGGATAACGTTGTGAATAATATTTAAAATAATTTTATTCCACGAAAATATTTTTATTTTTTTTTGTGCTTACATTACTTTTTTTTTAAGTAATTTTCGTCCGTATAAATTACATGACATACCGCGAACCGTATAAATATATATTTCATTAAATAATAATTCGGACATCGACAAATATTAAACAGATTAACAACACACATTTTAACGAAATTCTTCAACGTAACTACGGGATTCAACTTTTCATCCCATAATTCGATTGAAACGTAAACATATATTGTTAAATCATACTTTATATGCGCTTATAATAATCTCCTAAGTACGTTGGTTGTTTTTCTTTTGGCAAATACGCATGTAATTATTTGAAAATTTTAAACAAATACTAATGTATATTAATTGACCCCAGTTTTGTACAGGCCTTTAATGATTTCATGTCAAAAATGTCACTGTACCAAACGCTCTCCATGGTCGAGAAAATCAAAAACAATTAATTTTTCTTCAACACAAACGAAAATGACTAGCAAGTAAATAAATGAAAACGGCTTCTTTTTCAATGACGTTTTTGTCGCAAATTGTTATCCGTGGTTAATCGTGATATTACCGAAATCAGATATTTATTTGATGCGAATTCGATTAATTATTACACGTTTATACCATACGAATAATACGATTTCGTTGCCACGAGCGAACGTAGTTCTATTTTAAATTGTTTCGATCGCAGCACGTCATGTATAAGTCAATTCGATCTACTTTTAATTGTACTGGTTTCACTAGTTTCATAATATGTACGGCGTACGCTATGAAATAGCGCACATACTCTAACGAGTGTATACGCTACGAAGGTTCGGTAATTTAGTTATTAGGGAGCTGTACTGCAGTGGTTTCGATGTAATTGACTCTTTTTTTTCCAATGTTCCTTTTTGTTGAAAATCGTCTCTATATACGAGTAATTAAATGAGTACGTAACTATTATTTTATGAAGAATATTGGTTTTTTTGATAGAGATTCGCATATTTTTTAACGCATTTATCACGAAAATTCGATTTTGATAATTGATTTTGACATTTTTTTTATTTAAATTTCCAAGAAACCTTTTCCGTTTACAAAAATTTATTAGCAGATGTTCGAAAATCTCAAACAAGAATCAGTGGTTCAACGTACATAATAACAGTTCAGGTAAACAATTTTAAACTTAAAAAAAAATGTGATATCACATCCAAAAAAAATAGTTTTCAAATTAAAAGCCACGTATAGATTGCGTTATAAAATAAAAGTTTCGTTCAGGGTTATTTATAATTACGTTATTTCGAACATTTATGTAATTTAAGTACAATAATATTTAGTTGTTTTTTTTTTTTGTGAGATTTTAGTGTTAACTCGAGGGCAATAAATCCACACAGCCATAATTATAACATACGCATGCTTTAATAATATTTTTTAAAAAAGTACCGCGTATTGAAATATTCGATAAAACGTATTCGAATCGAACAATAACAATATGTAAACGCAACCGTCGTTCATTCTGTCGGTTATCAAAAATAAATATACACTTTATTTACATTAAAATTTGATTGTTATTACGAACATATCGCATTTTTAATAATATGAATATTCGAATAATATAAATTTCCTATAATATATAATACGCGTATTCCGTAGTTAAAAGCGATTAATGTGGAATACGGTATACGTTAAATATATTTTAAATCACACGTGTTCGATTGGAAATTTTCTAAATGGTATTGTGCCACTCTTCAACATCTTAGCGTAAATGTTTTAAATTTAATCAATTTGCAACGTAACGCGTTAAAATGAACTGTAAAACGTACTGGTGAAAAAGAGAAGAAGTTTTTTTTTAGATTTTCATTTCGGCTTTTTATTCGAATACAAATGTGCGCTCCGTGTTAAATGAAAATCTAATATTTTTTTCCCCGTACGTATTCAGACTTGGGAAAATTGAAATATTATTCTATCATGAAATGTCACCGCGGATCGACGGGTGTCGCTATTGTGACACAAGTGCAGTACTATACGCACGCGATTCTTGTTTCAGGTCCGTTCGCACTCGTCAACCTCAAGCCCAACACCGAATACACGACGAAAATCCTGGCCAGGAACCGAGCCGGAATCAGCGAATACACCGACGCTCTAGTGGTCCGGACATTGCCGACGATCGTGAACAGCGGCGGAATGTCGCCAATTTTCGACGAGCTCGTCAAACTGAAATTATCGATAATCGTCGCCGCGTTCCTCGCACTGTAATCGTTATTATAGTGACCTGCAGACGACCACTTTACCGCCCATTGCGTCGTTATACGGATCTACAGTCCGGATCAATTCATACACACAGCTTCCATCGTCGTCGCGCATATTATAAAACATATTTTATGTAGACAGCAGTCGCATCGTTATAACAATAATCGTAGATTGTAGCCCCGGTTAGGTTTGTCGTTTTATTTAATTTTTTTTTTTTTACCGGCGAATTGACGAGGAAACGTCAACCCCTCCCCCCCCATTCTTCTCGACAGCTTTGTTTTTGTTTTTTTCTGTAATTTCCGCGTGCGCACGACGTATTATTGCGATTGTGCAAGACGGCGGCGGCAGCGGCGTCGAGTTTTCGCGCATCAAATGTAAAAAGCTGATACGTTAAATAATACCAAAAACCAAACAAAACGCTACACAATATTAACCGCGTCGTTTTATTATTTTAATTTATCAATTTATTTTAAACAGAATAACTTATTTGTAGCTTAATTTTAGAAATGGATTTGATTCAATGACATTATCCGTCTATCGTGCGACCGTCGCGTAATATTGACATGAATTCGGCCACACAAACACGCCTCGTCACCACCATTGAATTCGCTCGTTATTAACAACTTATTGCCTCGTAAACGATGTCGTGTATTAACGCGAATCACACGTTGTACGCGAAAATTTGGCTCTCTAACAACTATCCCATAATTCATACCCTGTAAAAGTGGCGCATACAGTATAATCGTTTTCACTATGGGCTAGTTTTATTATATAAATTAAGTACGTTTATGTATCAGCTTACGAAATGTAGATAAATGTCTACCTAACAAGCGGCAAGTAACGCAACTTCTCATTGATCCGGATGAATATTCCCGTACGTATATAACCAAATTGTGTGCTTTTCAACAAATCGCTCATTCGTATTAAGTGTGGAAAACACACTGTCTATAGTATCCGCAACATTGAAGCTGGCTCATAGGATCATGTCTCGCTCCAAATCTATCATTTTCATTAACGAAATTCCGGTCAATAAACGAGACAACATTTGCAGACGACACTCTATTTCTCGCAAAAAAAAAAAAACAATATTGCTAACCATATAGCTAAAATTCAGTTAGATCTCGACCAGGTAGAGTGATTGGATGCCGTCTACCTAAATGGCCTGAAAACGGTAACAGGATGATCAAATAATACGCGAATGACGAAATATTCTAAAACAGTCTCTGTCAATACTTATTTAGAATAAAACATTAAAAATCAGGCCAAATCATAATTCTACCATAATTCACAGTCCCGGTATGCGCATATTCGCGAGCTAGATCGCTCTAACCAACAAATCGCTGTAAAATCCTTCCTAAAATCATCCCGGGAGCCCACTGTCAGTAAAATCACCCAACTTTTAAATCGTTTACCAGGAAAGGCAATCACCTCCTAGCATAGTTCTATATGCCTAACAGCTGGTTTACGACTTGATGCGAAAACTCTGTTAGTATTGTGTTCATCGAATCTGAACACACCATTACGACGACAAAGTCGGTGTTCACCTTCACACATACATAAACACTATCGAAATTATTATGTTATACTCAATTTAGTGGTATTACAAGCCCAAATTTTTGACACCGAAACGAATTTATATTTTTTTTTATGTGTACACGAAACCGAACTATATAAAAAGATCAGAGGATTTGAAAAATATTCGAAACGATTGGATACTCGATTGGACATATAAAATTCAAATAATTCAAATAATTAATCATTAATTCGTAATATAAATAATAGTATAGGTATTTAGTAGTACTGTGTATAATAATCATAAAATGTTACTAGTATATTATGTACCTTACGCCGGATATACAACAAAAAAATAGTCCATTCGTCATTAGCCATTACTTATTGATGCATATAATATTATACACGTTGATAACTTACACATATATATTAAACAATTATAATACTAAAAAAAAATTAATATATTATATACGAGTAAATTTTGAAAAACGTTAGAAATAAGCAATAATGATGAAAAAATTATTTTTAAGATTATAAGTTACAATTTATAAAAATATTATATTGTAAAAATACAAGTTTATAAATTACGATAGTTTCATAATTTACCAATAATTACCAATCACATCAGCTTATTATGAACAAGACAAAATAATCTATTCTAAGACCATAATGCCTTTATTGTACCATAACCATGCATATTTTCTTTCATTCATTTAAACCTTTATTTTAGGATTTTTTTCCGGCAAATTCTGTATGAACCAAATTATTCTCGCTTCGATATTGGAACCGAACAGTTTTAGGTTTCCGGTTCGAATATTTCTAATTACGAGTTCGTGATACCACTAACTATGAAAGCTCGGATTTTATAGCACTAAAACGTATTGAAATACGCGCTATATCATGATCGGAAATTCTTTTAAATATGCCCAAAAAATAGTAAAATTATTAAAAAAAAAAAGAAAAATAGCGGAAAAAACCTATTTTATTTATGATTTATAGTGAAAAGCTTGCCCCGCACACACTGCGAAGATAATAATTTAATACCTGGCGATCGACTACAATGCAAAATATCTAATGTAATTGTAACGCGAGATTTGTGGCGAACGCAATACGCGATTCAAATTTAACGAGCATAATATTATAGCGAAAAAATAAATTTAAAACTCGGGCCGATAGCACCAAAAATCTTAAACGTTTGACATGTGCAGAATTACGCAATATTTTTATAGCTACTTGAAATCTTCATTGGCCATTAATAAATTAATTATAGCGCCCACTGTTCTCGTCAGTGTCCTACAATAATAATAATAATAATAATAATAATAATAATAATCAAAATAATTAAAAGACGTTATATAAGAGAAATCCGTTGCTCTGCTCTGTGTATTACATATACGTGCGGGGTTTTATGCGTGACACAAGGTTCGGCGTGTACACTCAGCTTTTGTCGCAGTCCATTTGTCCCGAAAACTCCCCGTCTGGCCGTCGCACTGCGCAAAATAGTATTTGCACGCGCGCATGTGTGTGTGCGCGCGCTTTTATAATAATATTATTATTACGGATTTTTTTCAATATTATATAATATTCATATTGCGCTTAAATAATTCCTGCCCCGCCCTCCAAAAAAAAAAAAAAAACAACATGCCGCCGTCGCGTTTTCTTACTATTACATTTCCACACGGGAATATCAAATTCAACGAATAAAAACAAATTTATTACACGTAATTGCGCGCGCGTTCGTTACGTATTACTACTATTACATACCTAATATAATATATTTATTATGCGTATATTTATTTATTATATGTTATATTGTAAATATTGCGTCTATCTACTTTATTTATTTTATAGTTACGATTCTTTATATATATATATATATATATATATATAGAATTAGTATTAAAAAATAAATACACTTACACATATAATATATATATATATATTATAAATCGCGATATAAGCTATATATATATATATATATATACGATTAATATATTGTAAACGGATTAATAAACTAATATTTATCGTGTTTACGTCATTGTTGTAGTGAAATGGTGTACGCGGAAAATATTTACGTATAAATATATTCGTATATTAAATTGTGTATTTTATACGATCAAAAAAAAAAAAAAAAAAAAAAAAAATACGATCGTTACGATATAAAACGTAAACGATGATTCAATTCATTGAATCTCGCGCACGATTTATCAAAAATATTAATAATAATAATACGTTAATTACCACTATTTGTATTAAAATCATATATACGTGTATAATAATATATTAGCGTTAAGATCGTGTTTCAGGAAAGAAAATTCGAATTTTTCTTTATATCCATGTATACGTATAATAAGTGTAACACAGTTATAATAATAACAAATAAATTCGCTTGATATTTGAAAAAAACCGGCTTGTGGATGATGAATTCGTATACGAGAAGGACACGGCGCGTTTGATTTATTCGCATTTTTCTTCTTTTTCTTTTTTCATTTTTATAGTCATATGTTGTCGTAATAATAACGCGTTTGTTTTTTTTTTTTTTACACACACGGCCACCGCGTTGCCATTATAAAACGGTTTTATCTTCTTTTTATTTTCTACACGTCCGATTATAACGTTTTGAATTTATTGCCGTACGCGCTTGTTCTCACGATTAAACCCCGCGCTGTGCGCACACACCACCGGTCGCCGCGTTCCTACGATGGCACCAACACATCGCGGGGTCGTCATTCCGTAAAAGATTTTTCATCGTCGGATCCAGAACTATATTGCTCGGCAACAGCTAGCGAGAACGATGATGATGACCTGCGCTAGGGACGAACTTCAGAGTGCTTACGTAAGACCGTGTAATGGCACTGTGACGCGACGCAGATAAACACCTTTACATATTAAATTACTTATACTTTTTATTTTTTTACTTTCACTCCACCGTACCGTAATAATACATTATTTCGCGACACGCCTTCGAAAACAGCGTAATTCCTTTTGGTAAACACATCGATATAGACGTTTTAACGCGGACGTTGAAAAACAAATCCTACTCGCAAACTGGACCCTCTTTTTTTTCTTTTACATACATATTTCAACGTACATTTGAATATACGTATATCCTCACGTGTCCGCCTCCACTGCATGCGTTTGTCCCGTTCACGTTCGCGAGACAATTTTTTTTTTTTTTTACAATATCCTGCAACAACTCGTATCGCAGCAAACTCTTAGGTGAGTACTCGCGCACAGACACGCCGAATTTCTATATATATATATTTTAACGTAAATAAATCGCTCGCAGATTAACATTTTTATCGTATTATCCGTCATATTAATATATTCGTATGTGTATAACATTCAGCTTGATATAATTATTGTGACAACGAATTGCGATTTAGTCTGCAGATAATATATCTGTAACTAGATTTTATGAGTCTGGCAATAACAAAGTTTTTTTTATGGGTGTTCAAATCGATGTAGAATGCATAAAGACAGCAGATACGTTCAAATTAGCATTATATACGCACAAATAATACATACTCAGAGTTCGGCAAATAATAGAGACGACAGAACTTGCATAATGAACAGAGATCATCGTTTTTTTATTTTGCAACAAACGTGCAATAATTTTGAGATTGCGATAAAACGTATAAGAAAAAGTAATATTTTCGTATTTTGTATACATATCAAAAATTACACGTGAAACACACGATTTTGGAGAGATTCCCGCGTGTTCGTTATGTAGACGAACGGACAAACACGTACGAGTCGTACGAAAAAAATCGGTGTCGGCAGTGTCAGTGGAATTAAAAATAAAATTCTGTAAAAAGTGCTCGAATAACCGCGATAATTCGATAGTTGGATAGCTTTATTTAGCAATAGTGTTCGAACACAGTTAAAGGTTTCAAAACTTGTCCATAGTTGTCATTGTCATAGAACTACAATACACTCACTGTTTAAAAGTATAACAACACGTATTAGATGTTATTCGAATAGTTTTACCTGATATTCGCAGAGACCTAACACATGGATTTTCAAAATTAAATACCAATTTATACGGCATAAAGGGCGTTTTGCATTTTCGTAGGAAAGTGGTAAATTAGAAATAAGTTTTAAGAGATGTGAAATTCAATCACGTCTACGCCAATATTTGTCACGAAATTATACGAAATTCAGTGAGAAAATTTATTCTACCCGTGAGACGATCAATTTAATTTTAGCTTACATAAGCGTTTTTCTTTTAGTTCTATTACTCTTTAGACTATCCACTTATTATAATAATTTGTCGAAACAAATAATCCATATAATAATTTGTGTAAATACAAAACTTCTTTTTATCATTTTGAATATTATGATATCAACTACACTAGCTCATATCGCTCGTCATTGGAGTATTTCAATTATTATCCACGACACTGTTCTGATAAAACTGCCGATAACAAAATTATACAACCGTTTTAAACTCAAAATGATTATCTCGAAATTGTACGCTTGAATCTTGGACTCTTCTTAGGACTAAATACTTTTAAAAAGTTATAGCACATAGGTACATATAATAAGAATAATTTAAGTCGTTTTTATCACGATGTTTTTATAAATTATGGATATAAAGGATATCGATAATTTCCATAAATGTTAGAAACAAATTCAAAAATGAATTAATACTTCAAACAAACTATAATAAATATTGTACTTTTATAAATCTCTATAGATTCGTATAAAACAGTTACGAAGTATAAAATGTTCATATAATATTTTAGGTGTGCTAATGATCCAAATTACCCGCCCTATAACAGTTACTCCAATGGTTATTTCATTGTGATATATTTGTATAGGACCCAACGAAACATTTCGTATAAATAGTCCACTACTAATTGTATGCGATGAGCAGAAGAAAGCTACACAATAAATATACGTTTTATTCTGTTTATTATTTCATAGAACATATAAATGTTATTGTTAATAATATTGATATTTTCATTCGTACAATTATTTTGTTCCGCTTTGATTATGATGATATTATCATAACGACGGTAACAACAGAAACGGAAACGGCGGTAAATGTTAATATTACGAACGAACAAATTACGTGGTATCTAATATTTAAACTGCCTAAACGCGCGCACAATACTTCCGCGATCGTTTTTCCTGGCAAAAATTACAAATTGTTTTTGGTAATTTTTTAGGATTGAACTTATACTACAAGTTATTGTAATGGAAATAATAATACAACATTATTTTTTTATAATATGCTTAAAACGTATTTATCAAATTATTAATATATATTATACTGTAACTCGTAATAAATTTTGTTCCATATTCGTAAACCACGACTCCTCTATATGGTATATATTAAGAAAAAAGTATTATTTAGCACATAATACACACGTAGCATAATACTTGTATTATACGAGTACGCCAACGTGAAACTAGTGGTACTCCTGAACGTAATAAGACATACGGATTGTGCAATGTGGTAAACTTATTTTACAACGTATATTTTAATATTGAACGAATAACAGAAGTTTAAAGATGAAAAATAAAATACAAAATAAAAACGTAATATGGTCTCGTTGCTATATAACAATTTCTACTGTACGTTGAGTACATATTACTATCATATTATTATCTTACTACTGTGTCGAATTCTTTATGTATACAACGAGACACTTTAATAATATTATATTTGTATATATGTAAATCAAACATGGCCAGAAATAACACTGGTAAGTTTAAAGTCTCGGCGCGTTTTTGTTCAAATAAACAACGCGTCTTTTTTTCACGGTGCGAAATATAATCTTGGAAGCGGTGAGATTACGTTTTGGAGATTGCATTCCGGTAGGTGATTCAAGAGTGAATTGTAATACAAATACGAATTATAGTCGTTGAGTAGTTAAGGACCATAGGGTTTTCACTTTAGCGGTATTTCGCATAGAGACACGGTTTCTAAAGTGAATACCGAGACCGAAATACACGACTAACAATTATCTCAAATGCTTAATCGTACAATATTCAGAATTCCGGATCTTTGATAGACCTACGATGCTGAGAATACACCACAAGAGTACATATTTAAATGATTTTATCAAACAATGAAATATAAAGACGATATATCGACTAATTTTCCTCAAAACGTTGGTAATGTACCACGTTTATTCAATTGGTAAATTAGGTCCGAGAAACAAATGTGCATAAAAAAAAATATAGCTCGTTTGTATTACAGAAAATCTTCTCGATCGACTTATGTATATTTGCGTTTCGAAAATTTCAAAGATATTTTATTTTAAACTCAAAATATATAGTATTATCCTAGGCATATAATCTACGTGTATTTATCCAATTTTATTTTAAAAACACATGTCATTAAAAGTTATAGGAAATACAAACATTTTAAATATTAAAAACAACAAATACGTTTACTAAAATTAATGCTATTGATATATCATAATATAATATATATATATTATTAGTATTTTTTTACTTTATAGACCACTTAGGTCATTAACCATTTTTATAAAAACTGTCCAAAGAATCTTCAATTTTCGCTGTCTCACTGAGTTCATGTTCACTCGGGATATCTAACGTTGCTTTCGTCTTCTTATTGATCTTTTATTAATTTGGCTTATTCAATACGATTTATTAACTTTCTGTCTGCACAACGTACACAGTCAGCTCATTGTAATATTTTAGATTTTAGAAATACTTGTACGCTTGATCTTTTATACAACCTATATAAGTACAACATTGTTTCTTCATTCATATTCGCCCGTATAAGGGCTTAATTCAGCGTTTATCTTTTTCAGACTTTTCATTTCACTAGCCAATAATTTATTTTTATCCCTTTATGTTATAGACCGTGTTTCTCACATCCATACATGATAATGGGGCGTAGATTAAGTTAAGTATATCTCCTTTGTGATGTCTCTTGAAAGGAGTTCCGACGTGAACATTTTTTCATTACGTAATATCCTCGGTTTGTTGATCTTATTCTGAATTTCATCTCATTGCGCAAATCGTTTCTATATATTATATATATATATAAAATCCTAAATATTTGAAATATTTTAGCTGTTTAAAAGAAAATTGGCCGATATTTAAGTTTCACAAATTTATCTGTTGCTTATCGCAACCATAAATTGCGTTTTATTTTCATCTATTTGAAGAGAAATTGCTTAGCTAATTTCAGTTAGTGTACTTTTTGTTTCCATTTAAGACTCTCTCTCTCTCTCTCTTTTATCCACCTACACTAGTAAAGTTATATCTCCAAGAACTTCCATTTATTATATAAATGGAAAATTAAAAGTGATATGGGGCAAATTTATTTGCCCCATATCACTTTTAACTTTTTAACTGCTAAATATCGAATAAAGCTGATGATAGATTGTCTTAATCCAGTTTTGACTCCAAATTCTTTCTATGTTTTTCCTATGAAACGTACTTTATATAAAGTGATTTTCTTACAAATCTGTATTGAATTTACTAGTTTGTTAGGGATCCAATTGTTTTAAGCGCTGTGATCATTGACGATTTTTATTAGAAACCTATTTAAAATCAATATATATCTATGTAGTTTTTATCGTACTGATAACCTATTTAAAAATAAATACGAGTATATTATGGACAATTATGAAGTTCCTTTCGTAAAACTATATTGACAAGTACTCACTATATCTGCGGTATATAATATATATTTCGAATCATTGTGAAATGGCAAAATCTTATACACGGTGTCATGCAGATAAATAAATATATATATATATATATATATATATAATATATATACTAGTATATATATATATATACATATATAAATAATTCTGAAACTTTCCATTTTTCCTAGGTCACTTCTTATTTAAAAAAAACGGACATATAATTACAGTATTACAGTTATTTATTTGTATTCATGTTTATATAATTGTATAAGTTATTCATTTTTTTATATTATATTTCTTTTCGGTAACATATGTATTTTTAAAAAATCAATTTAATGACTGAAATTTAAAGTGTAAATAAAAAACGAATTACTAATACTTCAGAGTTTAGTATTTAAATAACTGAACACATTAAATGTAAATACATTTTCTTCTGTGCATTTTCGTATTTATTTATTGAAAATTTTTATGTATTAGTGGTTTTTTTTTTTTTGTTATTTAATTTCAATTTTGTGTATTTACACTATTCATTTAAATATACAATATGGTCATTCATTTTGTATATAAAACCTTTCCCCCGACCTACTCTCTCAGATAGCTTTCTTCTGTCAGCATTGATACGTCTCCGTCTACGCCTTCTAGCTAGTTTTTCTCTTAAAAACAACTATAGTTATTCAAATAAATATATATTTTTTACTACTAAAACAAGGACATTAACTATACAAATTTCAACTTCTGATAATGAAATAATAATTTTTGAAAGATTTAAATATTTTTGTACGTAAAAAAACGCATTTCCTAAAAAGTTTATAAATAACAAAAGCTATTGATATCATTATAAAAATATAAACGATTTTAATTTGAATAATTAAAATAAAAAAGGAAATACTAGAAAATCTATTTATTCAAGTGTATTCATCGTATTATTAGTGTTCTCGTTAATTTAATCACGTATGAGAAGTAAACACATCCATTCTCTACAATGAGAACAATTACAACATTGGATTCTACGCTTCAAGATAGAATTTCTCATATTTATTCATAAAGAGAAGAATATTTCCTATGAAATATCTACACAATAATTTAATAACTAATTATTTAAAATTATTTTGCAAAAAGTAAAGGTATATATTTTTTTTACATATGTACATTAAAATTTTTAATATATTATCAACCGTAGTTTTTTTTTTTTAATTCGTTTGTGATATTCATTTTAAATTTCAATTTTTGGAATTGACCAACCATGATATCGTATTAAAAGAAGAATGTTTATCCTTATAAATTGAAAATCTCAAATAACAGTTATAAACACGTTATATAATACCACCGTAACATGCATTTGTTATAATTTAATCCATTTTTAAGTTCATAATTAGTCGGTATAAATTGCTCATCAAAAATTAACGAATTCAGACAAATGTTTAATACGTTTACATTTGCGATTGTTGTCTGTAACTTTTGGAATAGTTTAAAACGGGCATACAATATGTGTATAATGTATATATATATACGTGTCCTAACGTAGTTACTGAAATGAAACGGTGAATTAATGTTGTATTCGGACTTCACATTTGGGATCAAATTGTAATTTACCATCAAAGTTTTCTAAGTTAAACCATTATCACCCTCGGAACGTTGTGCGAGGTAACTTTCTTGGTATTTTTAATTTTTATTTTTTCATAGAACAGACTGGCTTTATGGAGTTTCTGTGAGAAAAAACGTATTTTTTCAAATTACATTAGCAGATATCTAATTTTAAAAATACCACATAAAATCCAACTATAAATTAACAGTGTCAACAAATAGAAGCATAGCTAAATAAATAAATGCGAGTTTGCATAAAATTTAATTCGATAAAAATTATTTTTATATTTGAACCCGACTCAAAATAAAGTATAATAAAGTAAACACATGAATTGTTTTAAACATTTGAAAAATATATAAATATTTTAAATTACAAATAAAATATTCAAAATACTATATTTGAATCAGTTTTTCTATTATTCCGAATACTTTATAAATCCCTTTTGTTGCTCTTATTATTTGTAAAAAGTTTTTTGAAAAACAATATATAGCCGCTCTTTATAGAAAAATTGTATGTTTAATTTATATATATATATATATATTTAAAAAACAGAAAATCAATAATCATTAAATATTACATACATAATATTTAATGTCACATTAGTTTACAATTCAATAATATTTTTAAACTTTAATCAGTATTTTAGTTTTCAGGTTACTTCTAATTGTAGAAACGATAAACAAAATTTCAGCACCGATGCAATTAATATTTAAACCATTACCTACATGTTGCTTATATTTTAAATAAATCGAATATATGTAATACAATGTCGATTTAAATACATTTTTTACAAATAATATAATCTACATATATTCTATATCTACTTATACGAATATGATATAAAGGCGTAAATTGTATTGTCAGTGTGAATTCCAAAAATATTCATCAAATTTAAAGGATAGTAACTACATCAATAAAATCATCAGGATCCCTTGAATAGCCATCTATAATTGTTTTGATCTCATCTCTATCAAATAGGATGAACTTAGTATACTCATGTTGATTATTATTTTAAATATTTATTTTAATCATGAATATTATAAAAAAAAAACTCTTTTTTCAAATATCATTATTGAACAAATAATACTTTCTAGAAGGGAGCTTTTGCGTACATATATGTGTACAAGACCATATAACGTAAAACACGTAAGCTCTTTTTCCATGTAAATATTTTTTTATTATATATTTTTAAATTTTTCTCACCATATTAAGGTGCATTCAGTTTTTCTTATTATTTACGTAAAATCTCAGATCATTCTTTTTTATGACGCACATATTTTAAATATCGTACTTTCGTTTTCGGTTAACAATCAACAAAAACTAAATGGAAATCTCAACTTCTACGAAAAACCACATTTCGAAATTATCGTTAAAATACAATATAAATTGTCTTAAACTGACGAGTTTTGACACTTGAATAATCATTTTAGATTTGCCTTGAAGCGAAATGGATAGAAAGAAATTCAGAGACCAAAAATCATTCATCTGTGTAAAATGTACTTTTTAAAAAATAGCACACATGCAATATTACTTCAAGGAAACGAAGTAGTTTTTTTTAGGATAGTTCTATATTGAGTAACATAATTTATTCGAAAACATTGAATAATACAGATCAAAACATCAAGACGTGTAAGTATTAAATTTACAGAAGACTTAACGTTTATACTTCTTGGTCGTTTTTGTCAGACGTTGTTTGCTATAAAGAACCTCACACCATCATTAAGTAGTGAAAAAAAATGCACCAATTATTTTATTTGAAAACACAAATCCCCAAACACTTTGTAGTGAGATCAGAATTACAAAATTATAGAATAAAAACAAAGGTATTAATACTGATCCTGCAACAGGTAAAAGAACATACTTTATAATACGGAATCTGATAATACCAACAGATCCCCGTTCTCGTTTAAACGACGATAATTTCGATTCAAAAATGTTTTGCGATGTTCATATATAAAGCCCATTGGTAAACATTCAAATTTATTGTAGTCGATTTGCAAGTTGTTAATCACATTTTCCTTATTGACAGCACTATTGTGATTTAACTCAAGTAGGTTTAAAAAAATTCACAGTTACTGCCGTACTATGTATAAAATAGAAAATGTCGCGTAACAAAATGTTTCGGTGATGTGTTTATTTTTTCATTGGAATAAACTAATATTCCAATTATTTCAAAGTATATTATTAAAAATAACTGATGATGTTATGATCGATGACCGATAATATACACTTAATAAAAAAACAAGTTCTCACAGAAGAACCATAGAGTATTCCTTTAGGCCAATGATTCAATGAATCGTTCGACTTAACGGCTCTACAGATCCCCTCAAAGGGATACACCAGAAAAATCTTCTAACGAACATCTGTTCCTTATACTTTTATAATTATAAGAGAACAAATATCCACGCGTATCTTTTTGTGAATAATCAATAAATATAGCAATAGTAAAAACATGCAAAAAGAGTTAAAATAATGAAAAATACATGTGAAAGAAATAAAAAATAATACTACACATAATATGTCATATGCGAATAAAAAAAAAAAAATGCCAACGTGTATTATGAAAATAAACAAATATATACAACTTGTTGATTGTTGTATTAAATTTGTTTTTTTAAACTACCGGTTTCGATAAAAAGTCATTTTCGTGTATTAAGCAAAATAAATAAACAATAGATAACAGAATAAAAAAATAAAATTAATAAATTACTCACAAAAAAAAATTACGAATATTACAACAAAAAAATCATGGAGTTCAAAAAAAAAAATAAATAAATAAATAAAAACAAGAACAGCAAAATAAATTGATGTACACAATAAATTTAATTGTTGGAGAAACATCGTTATTGGTATTATTTAAAATAGATTTATTGTTTTTATCAATCGATTTATATACACGTTTTAGCCATTAAATAACCGTCGATTATACAGAAAAAATGTGTGTATATCGTATAAATATCAATTTTGATAATTTTTAAACAACGTAGAAAAACAAAATTCATATACGTCTGGTAACATTCCGGCATATGTCGAAATAATAAAAATAAATTATTATAATAAAAAAAATTTTTTTTTAATAATATAAAATAATTGTAAAATTAAAAGTGTAAGTGTACCAATGTTGGCGTGAGAAAGGAGAAAAGTACGTAAACGAGGAAAAACTTTTACCCGTATATAAATATAGTGTTCTTAAACCATTTCATATGATGCCGGGGGATTCTACATATTCCATAAGCGTTTAACGATTCTGATCATGAGTGTTATAGCAATAGACATTTCATTGAAATTTGAAATATACAAAATGTTTCGAAATACCGAGCGCTTATTGGTTTGAATTGCCACCCGTGGGACATTTTGACAAAAATTGCCGAACCGGGCCGTCGACCCTGCCTAACGTCGGCATAACCACGTGATATAGGTAAGCGTAATTTGTGCGAATTTCGGGCATGAATGACAATGACATTTTTCCATCGAATACGCTATATATTATATTATCGTATACCGCGTAAAGGTGCCAAAAAAAGACGAAAACACGATATTTGTACGAATATCAATTTCTGGTATGGAGCCCAGTGCGATCGGCGAATTCGGCGTTGTGACCGTCGCGTTGTGGCGGTCATGCGCTCGTTATATGTTTTTTCCCCGACCGATTTGGCACCGTACACGCCGTTGTTATTTTTTCGCGTGTTTTTACTACGACGACGACGACCGATTTTTCAAAACGCGAGGTTAATTTTTATAATATTTTTTTTTTTGTCAGAAAAAACCAATTGAAAATTAATAATAATAATAAATAATAATAATAATAATAATAATAATAATAATAATAATAATAATAATAATAATAATAATAATAATAATAATAATAATAATAATAATAATAATAATAATAATAATAATAATAATAATTGAAGAGTAAATAAAATGGTTGTAATAATATAATTATAAAATTAAAGACGTTTTAAATAATTTTTTTTTCAAACCTAATTCAATGAGGTATTGCCCTAGCGTATCCAAATGATGCACTTAAAATCATCAATTTGGAGCAAATATTTTAAAAATTTTCTTTCAGAATCAAATTCTCGTATGATACATTAATCTATTTGTAGCAGAAAAAAAATTAATGAAAAAAAAATTCTCGGCGCTGATGGGTTGACAATTTTAATGAATATTTTTATTTTCATTTCATATTAATTCTGTGATTTTATAATGATTGATATATCAAATATAGACGAATAGTTGGATATCCCATTCGACAGCAACGATGAAAATTGTGATCATTTTTTTGTCAAATGATAAAACTATTGGAAGGTTTGGAAGACTTTTTAATCATGTAGATACTGTTATTTGCATGGAAATATCAATGATTGCCCGTCAGAACACCGTACACATTGTGCAGTGCGCAAAAGCGGATTATGGCCGGATTCAATGGTTCCACCAAAGCCAGAACAAATGTACAAGTGAATTTAAAATTTTAGTGATCTTTTGCTATGGTTGAGAGGAATTCTTCAACGACGAGTGAAACCTAATAATGTTAATATTAATGAACATGATATGTTTAGTAATAACGTGTTATATTATTTTATATTCAAAAGAAAAAAAAATGTATAAAATAATTAATAAATAGTAGGAAGTTACTAATCGTCATTGCATTTACATTGTGATATTACAAATGAAATATTATAAAATAGCGGACGTGAAAGAAATTATTGAAGGTATTGATCAATCAGACAGTAAACGTACTTAATTAGCATTCCTCAGCCAATATAAAACCATAGTTTTAAAACACGATAATCATATTAGAAAAAAATGTTGAGAGTCAACAAAATAGAATTCTGTTCGCTGTAAATATTGTGTTTGGTCTGAAGTTTCAAAATACAAGAACTCGTTCTAATTTATTAAAGCATTCGGGTCTTGGAGGCAAATATATTGTAACTGTAAAACAACCACTGAGAATGTATAAACACATTAACCTGTGTATATCAGTGGAAAGAAAAAAAAATTGAAGGATTAATAACAATCCCATAAGAAATTGTAAATGAATTTACGTGTGATATTATGTCAGAAAAAATGATCATTTTTCAACATTTTAATATTGAAAACTAAAATAAAAATTATTCTTTACTAATTTAAATTTTACCTTGTACCATATGTATATAAGTTTTGATGTCCACCAAAATGGGCCCGTCCAAAAAATAATTATTCTTGCAGGATCCGTTCCGATACAGAACCCGGCAATGAATAAGACTGTGTTTTATCATACGTCAATAAAACTACTAATTAACGTGTTGTAAAATTCTACACGCAAGTCTAATACCATATATGTATTATACATATAATATGTGTGCACGATAAATAGAATGAAAATAAAAGGTCATCCAAAGTTCATATATATTATAGTATACTTGACATTAGTAATACGATACAATATGGTCACATAGGAGCACGGTGAAGGAGGCAAGGTTGAGCATTTGACCACCTCCTGGACTCACTAAAAATAATTTTGAAAATGTTAACTATTGCTATATTGTTTAATAAATACTTCATTGACACGGTCAACTTAGCATAGACTTATAAACTCGAAATTGACCAGAAAATTAAAATGGTTATATTTTTAATGCAGACCTTGACAACATTATAATTTACATAGTTCCAAAAACATAGCTATCAATAGGGGAGTTGATTAACTTATATAATCAGCCGTTTGAATTCCCCAGCGGGGACTGGATTTCAAGTCGTATTTTCTCGATTTCGTGAATTAGTGTATTATGAGTAGGTACATAATACATTATCATTATGACGCAGTAACAATATTTGCCGACACGTGGCCTACGATGGTTAAACACGGTAAATTATACAAAATAATTTTTAAGCTCAACAACATTTTCCTGTATTCTATATTTCCAATACGATACTACTATCGTAAATAGCAATTTATGTTTTGTTTTTAATTACACTATAATATAGTATATGTCAAATTCTTATTACAATACGAATTATTATATCTCCCGCCTCCCCCGCCTCTAAGAAAAAAGTGTATGGAATCCTAAGTCCTATGAGTGCGCGCACGCAGTGTTTGCGTTGAAAAGAAAAAACGACGACTCATTTGACTAAACGGTAGTTATTTTTTTTTTTACCAAGTACTTAGTTCTCATTTTTATAGAGGAAGAAAAAAAATATTAATACTTTTGATGTACAACTCCCTCGTTTTTTTTTTTTCATTGCTACATAAAAGTAATTTTGGGTGTGTTTAGTCATGATTACATATTTACTCCATTCCCGTGCCGCTGGGGTTTGAAAAATAGACAAAAAAGTGTAGTTTTATTTTGTACTCTGTCATTTTCTTTCGAAAATAATGGACTTCCAAGAACATTTTTGTTTGTTTTTTATTTAAAATATTACGTTCTACAGCCAAAGTTCTATTCGTGTTTACGTTAAGTATTATATATATATTTTTAGTTAAGTTTAAAAAAATTATAAAACCTCTTTATTTGTCTAGTTTTCGGGTCGAAGGAGTACTGAAATAGAATGTGGAGTTATCACGACCAAATTTGCTCGAAATGACATTCATATAAAAATGTAAAAAATTATTGACTACTAGGGTATTTGTCAATTCATGGAGTAAAATTTATTTAACACGTTGATGTCTGCCTACTCACTTTCTCTATTTCCTTCCATACTTACCGGCAAAGTAAGGCACACGATATTGTTACACGCGTCTAGTGAAGATATTAAGTGTCTCGCAACGAGGCGTCCGCTTACGCTTTTTCCAAGTGTTAACTCTCGCCGCAGGACTTCGGTAAAAGAGTTTCGCTCCTAAAATGAGGGGTAGGCATTTGAAAAATTCATAAGTTCAAAAATATTAGTACCATCTTTTGTTTAATGTACACACACACACGCATCGGCCGATTAAAGCAGTTAAATAAATAAAACATTTCCACTCGGGTTAGGCGTCGCGTTTGCGGATTTTCAACCAATTCCTATATGTATTTACACGAAAACGCGCATTTCACAACTATTAAAATGTTTTCCGTATCATCACCAACAGCATCATGCGTCCGATCTTGCCGAGGTTTATTCGTAAAAAGGAGAACGTGTCAAACTGAATAGATCTCAAGTTAAAGTGCTTTCATTCATGAACAACCAATTGTGAACAACGTAAATTGAAAACTACACCAAATGGGTATTAATGATAAGTTCGGATTTGAAAACAAAACACCTAAAAAAATTATTTTATTTTATTTAATTAAAAGCCAAAAAACGTATGTATAACGAATTTAGCGGCATAAGGTTTATTCGGTTATAATTGAATTAATTTCCATATATAAATTAACCATTTAAAATTTACCGAAAAAAATATTCTGCAAAACCCAAAACCTTATAAACTACACAGTCTATATCATATAACATTACCGTATATTAAATTAATATCAACTTTATTTGAAATAATGGAAAAACAAATATTTTCTATTATTTTGCTTTCTTTTTAATTTATTAATAGTTGCATACCATTATTAGCTCGTTAAATGTTTTATGTTATAAATATCGTTAAATTTGTTATATAAATAAAATATGTAGGATTTCGTAGTGTCCATAAATATTTAAAAAAAAAAACGCATGTAGTGTCCAATACACAAGTTATCATAATCAACGATATACGAGTAAGCGGGAATAAATAAAATATTACTAATTTTTGTTTTATGAAACAAATTATTATTTTTTTATTATTATTATTATTAACGTTCGGAAATTTATTAATGTCATCAAAAACTCTCACTGTTTAAAATGAAAAACACTATATGGCTTTAGCGATTTATTCCCTTTTGAACGCCATGATACTGACTTATAACCTTTTTACACATGAATTATTTCTAGACCCAAATAGACCCGGTGAGTTACCGAGTTAAAGTCGGTGGGCCGTGAAAATTGTACGCCAATTAAATACCTAATATATGTAGTCGAAAATATAAGAGTATGAAGATCCAAATTAAAAGTCCAAAACAGTTCACAGCATTCTACTTTTATGATTGTTTAAAAAATAGCCACAAGTTGTGTTTGGGCTATTGAAATGGACCGGTACCTTCCTAACCTATTATAAATATAATAAACTATATATATACACATAAACCATTTGTTTCATTGCAATATTTTTTCCTTAATAAAATAAAAAAATTACTAAGCATAGTTTTTTATTCACTTCAAGGTATAATATTTTTATTATTTCTATATAGTTTACAAAATTAAGGATTTTTTTTTTTAATAAATTATGACAACAATAAAATTAAACAAAAAACAAAACTTGTATTACATGACTTGAAACAATTTAAATTCTATTATTAATTACATTTAATAACTCTCATGAATGAAATTTAGATTAAGTAATGTAAATTTATATCATAGTATTCAAATTTCCGAACACATGAAAATGACACGATTCATAACATTCACCATTAGTTTTAAGATATATTTTCCATATAATAAACCGAACGCTAATTATTATACAATTCATTACATTTATAAATCCAATTTTAAGTTCATACTCTTAATGACTAGTAACATCAAACATAAATATAATTCAAATATGAAAATCAATTAATTTGTCTATCAAGCATTATAAAAATATTGTCTTAAGCGCTTATTAGTTTTCAAAAAGAACGTATTTATGTTTTAAATAATTATAAGATTATTGTTCTTTTTAAACTACCTAGCTGATTAGGATATAGTTCATTGCTCAAAATAATGTTTATTACGTTTAACACACTTTATTCGTGGTATAGCAAAAAATATTAACCAAAAATGTTTAGTTATAAAATGTGTTAAGCTAAACAAAAATTGCGAATTTTAAAATTTAATTTGAAGATGTTAAGCATTCCCGAAAACATCCATCAATTTGAAACTAAAAATTATTATTATTAATTTAGATGATGTTGATACAGAAGATACTATATGATTGGAATAATTCGAAATCAATTTTTTTTTTTTACTTAAATAATTATTTACATTACTATTGTATAAATAAAAACTCACTGATTTCTCTTACCTTTTATAACTTATTCACTCTTGCAGCTGATTAAGAAAATACTTCACAAAAATATACATATTCTTTTGCAAGAGAAAAATAATGGCATAGAAAATGTTTTTTCTGCAAAAAATTTCTAATGAACAAATTTCCTAATATTCGTTTTTATTCCGACATCATCCGTGTACTTAGATACTTATAGATTATTTCAATGTAATTATGTTTAACATACTTAAGTATCAAATGAATTATATTTTATCGAATTATTACAAAATGTAGAACTAATGAAAAAACCGGTAGCTGGTTTTGTGAATATGTGAATAAGTAAAAATCACTTAAATGAATCATTTAGATAGATAACATATATAAAATTGTGTTGTTCCTATACATTTGAAGGCAATATTAAATCATTGCATTCAACATTGAAATAAGCATCAATGTAATAATATTTATTGTTAATAATATATACATAGTATTGATTATAAAATGTATGATTAATCGTACATTAAATTTTCTTGCATGAAATCCTAAAATTTCTACTTTTGTGGACTAAAGATATCAAATTCTAAAACTTACATAAACAACTGTTATTAGAAAAATTATTTAAAAATGTTTTATCGCGTTAAAATGTGTTAATGAAATATGTACTACATATTTAGTGAAAATTCATAGCTAAAAAAATACCTGAAGCATCTTAATAGAAATAGAATAAAATTAATTAAAAAGGTCATTTTGTTGAAACTATATTAAATAATTTTGCAGTTTCTTTTTTTATAGCTCACTTCTACAAACAATATCAGATTGTTGTCCATTATCATTGTGCATCAAAATTATATACTTTGTTGAAAAATTTTATATGGTAATAAAAAAAATTGTGACTGGATTTTCATGATTTTTTGACTAAAGTTCAAGTAACCTTTAAAACTAAATATATAAAAAATTGTATATAGTGCGATGCTACACAATCGATGTAAATTTCAAGACTCTAAAGACGATTATTCTTGAAATGTCGAACAAATAGAACAATGAATTTAAAAAAAAAATGGCATTTTTACTATTTTTCAGACAATTTTTTAAGTCAAAATTAAAAATTTATTGAGAAAATTAAAAAATGACATACTTAAATTACCAACCAAGCAATATTTATTACCGAAAATTGATTACAAGTGAAACAATGAAAAACACATACAATTGCACAAATCTAAAATTTTTTTTAAAAAACATAATTTAAAAACCAATAGTTTCCTTGTTTTATTTAAAATCTAAAAGAATAAATGAATATTTTCAAAATAATTTATATATATATTGTTTAAATACAAAGTATTTTACTTAAATTCAAATCAAACATTGTAAATCCTAAACAAATATATTGTGAACCAAAACCCTTAATATATTAAATAATAATTAGTCCAGTTCTCTCATATGCACAAAGAACATAGCAGACAACCAGAGGAGATGAAGAAAAAAATCACAGTCCTTGAAAGATTACTTAGGAAAAAATATATGGATCAAAAATGAGTAATATCACTCAAGAACACGAAATAATGAGTAATATGGAATTACGATGGCTATAATAGAAACCGGACGTAGAAGCAGTTCGTGTAGATATCAAATAGATTAACAATATATGTTTTAAAATGAAAACCCAATGGTAAAAGATCATTGGGTAGTCCAAAACAAAGATGAATAGACATGGTCAACAAGGATTTGGTGGAAATTGGAAATAGAAGACAAAGAAACAATAACATATACGATAGGAATAGATAGAAGCAGGTGTGTGTTGTAATAATAGGCTCCATGTTATTCAATTCGAAAGAAGAAAAAGACTTTTTTATATGTAAATATATCCAACCTTATTCATAATATAATGCAAAGTATTCTACATTAATAGTAAATACATATTCGGAGTTTATACTCGTATTCAAAAATTTATTAAATTTTCCAATCGATTTTAAAATTATGTACACCAATTACACAATAATGACTGATTACGTAACGATAGTTTATATATATATAATATAATGTAAAAAAACCTTTCTGTCATGTGGAAAATTACTAACCTATAGAAGCATACGAGTATATTGCGAATTATCAGTGCCGGTTCGAATCCAAAAACCTATATGAGAATGATGACATAATATCCCCTTACGACTTCCCGCGGATTTAATGCGAGAAATCCTCAGGGAGCGAAAAGAGAGAACGACAACACACTGCGAGACTACGTCGAACAAAATCGATTGGCACTGGACCGGACCCGAAATTAGAATAAATAGGATAATGCCGATGAAAATGATAGAGCCAAAAAGTTTCGTTACAGTCAAGTGTTCAATCCTCGTAATGATCGCACGCACATCGTGTTATAATAATATATCAATGTATGCAAAATATTTTTTTAATGTATGGACTGTAGGGCGTGATAAACTGAAATTAGGACAAAATGAATGAGCTGCACTCATTTCGTTATATATATATTTAAAGGGCAATTGTTTTAAAACTATTTTAAATTTTACAAACATTATTGTGTAAGTACCAACAAAAACTTTAAATTCTTTTTTTTCTTATATATAAACAATGATTTTTTTTTAAATATTTTAGTGGTCAGAATATTAATTTTATTTCGCTACATTACTATAAGAATTTAAAAATTTAGTAAATAAAATAACAGAAATACACCTATTTTACTCTAAAAAAATGTATTATTTTGATTTAACTAATTGACTAACTCCATCGATTAACAGTCGTAATAAAATATTAAACTAAAATGTATAATTTGCCCATTAAAAACATTGAGAGAAATGAACACTACAAGAATGAATTTTAAAAAAAGAGAGAGAAGCAATATTTTAATAAATGTTTAATATTGAATAAAAATAGAGAAACGCGTGTTTTTCATTTTTTCGTTATTCCATTTTATCATTCGGTGGTAATCATTAAAAACTTGTATTTTTTATTATAATAATTTCGAACGTCCGCTCATTTTTTTTAGCAGGTTCAATGTATTTCTTATTCATTTTTCTTTCGTGCGTTTCTCTCGTCAAATATATATGTGTTGATCCGATGGCTCGTGCGTCTAAAGGCGTTTGTATATAAATCAAAAAGACAATGACGTTTATTTCAACCGACTGCTGCGCGATATTTTGTAAAATATGTGAAGTGAAATTCACGGCTGATAAAACATTCACCATTTAATAGGCTATTTTGCATATGAAACATGTATTAATGGAGTTGAACGAAAAAAAAATATATGTGAGAAATACATTTTCATTCGATAATTTAAGTAATAATATCAATTACAATAACGTTAACATCCGCCGAAAATTTCAACAAATTGAAAACCGTACATTGATAGACCCGTTAAATCCGTAAACGCATTTGCCAGCTTTAATTATTATACCTTCGCGTTCCACACTCAATTTCATTCTATAGGTTTACCGTGTGTATGTGAGTATGTAATTATGTGAGAAGAAGCGTTTTCGAGACGGGGCTTTAATGAAATTGAATGGTTTACTAAAATTCTTCGTGCACGCCATGAACACTTATAAATATTTCAATAAATATTAACATTAGGCTTATACTGCGTCGAATCCTAATGGTGCTAATGAATCTTAATGATAATGTGAATAGAAAACTTCAGCGAAAATTATCTTTCTGAAAGAATTACTATTTTATAATTTCGACGTGAAAAACGTATACGGTGTTGGACATACACCACGGGAGTCTTAACTCCGGGAATCGCGCAAATCCCATCAACGAAACTCACAAACTCGAGGAAAAAATGTGTGTGTGCGAAAAGGAAATAATTCTCTCTTTTACTGAACCAAGTTCAACATAAAATATTATAATACGCGCGTCCCCGTCCGAACGTTTCTCCAGGATCATACGACTGTTGTGACAGTGGTATACGTATAATTGGCCGTACGCCGTCGCCAACACTGTGCGCTTCTTTTTTCCACCCCGTTCCACAAGCCGATTTTCGCGTAACGAAAAAAAAATTAATAAAAATCGACGGAGTACGCGTCGTACCCTCGAAAAACGCGACCGCGATCCGACGCAAAGATAAAATATAACGTTGAAGACTTTTTTTATGACGACGTTTAAGAACTCCTTCTCGTCGACTAAACTATTATTACTGCTACGACGTTAGACTTTGGCGACGGCTGTGTCGTTAATACGATAAGACGTGCACACGAGAGAGCATACGCATTAAACTTTATTGCACCGCAAGTACACTACGACAGTGCATAATATTATATTGTAATACTATATGTATCGAAAACATAACGGATAAATCAATTCCGTTTTCACTGCGAAATCGTCAAACCGGCGGAGCACAAAAATCATGATCTCAAATTCAAACCTGAAAAACCGCAACGTTATTATTATCAGCGACTCATTTGGTGCCCTCACGCGTCGATCTTAAATCCACATTCTGAAAAAGAGCTTGTCCAAAGCGTACGAAAATTGATATCCGATATTGATAATAATCCAATGGGTCCCCCCTCACGTGTTGAGATTGAGAAAAATCTTGAGAAAACAGACACGAAGTCGCAAACGAAACCACCACGTATCCATTATCCACAAAAATTAATACGTTTGCCTCATTCGAAACCTTCAAAATTATACATCGCAAAATAATGGAACAACGGTAGAAACATTGGCTAAAACCTACCACTCTCCAACAAACTGAAAAATGTTTAAGTGTTCATAAAAAAAAAAAAATTAAATACCCTTCTGTCATTAAAATAAGAGAGGAAATAATAATTACTTGAGTTAGAATATGCCGCACCCATGCTTACCTCATCAGAAATGAACCATCGCCAGTGTGATACGTGCAATAAAACTCTGAGACCGCAAGACCTTCAACATCTCTCCTACACTTCAACAGGCCCACAACGAAAAAAACGCTGCCGTAATCGGTACGCTTTTTTTCATTATAAAAACTTAAATCATAAATTATTGTAAATTTTCAAAAACGTGTTTATATTTTTATTAATGTATATAAATAATTTTGAAATGAGTAAATGTAAGCTAAAACCCATTACAATTGAAGTATTTTACCAAAACATATTAATTGAAAAAGTACTCGTGTATTGAAATGACGAATACAGTACTCAATATTCATTTATTGTATATGACGATAACTACCTCGTTCTTGAACGTCGTCTCGTGGTTGTTCGACGTAGAACAGGGCACAAGTAATTTCGGCGATGTCGCTGACACTGTGGCTGGATTCATATGTTTTACCGCGTCACGATTACTCTTGTCTCCGTCTAACACATCAGTTGTATTTTTCGATGGTTCCTCAGTAGCCAGTTCTGCATTCGATCTACCTCTCTCTCGCCGTATTCTCTTCGTTCGCTTTAAATTCTTGAATACACGTATACAAACGTACCACGTAAAATAAAACGATATCGTGCACAAAATTAAAATTTAATTTAAAGTCCGAATCAAAATATATTATAGAACAATTTATACAAATCATAGACGAATTCATCGTGAACGACTCTATTGGTTTAACCGGTTTTAATCTTCGGTTACGATTTAATTTAAAAAAAAAAATTGTTAACACTTTCTCTTACTTACTAAATTCCCCGGGTCGGATGCATTAAAGAAAAAAAGCGCACTTAACTATGTAAAATATACACTAGGAAATTTTTTATATATTTATGCTGTAAACGAATTAGTTGACCCGAAACTCGTCTACCTCTGGTTGCGCTTGGAAAACGTCCGACGTAGTATTCGCTAAAGTACTCGAGACAAATTGCTTGTTGCGATTCGTCCGTTGTCTTTTGGCCATCACTGTTCCTTTTTGAATACAATAATGTTATTTGTTTTGCACTTTCCATATATCTCCACGCCTCCTTTCCGTACGCTCAAACCGTGGACAACAATCCCTCTTTGTATCAAAGAAGACATTGTGTTATATCACGGTAATTGGTTAGAAAACGCTAGAAAAGAAAACTGTACACGTATAATGTTAATTGTGCGATGTATACTCTACAAAATCTGTAACTACACTGGTGACAAAATACGTTTTTAGTATTCAAATCAACATTATATAGTATCTATGCACTTTTTTTTATACTAAAACGCGTTGTTTTGTGGGTTTTTTTACTAGTCAGCCACTAAAAAAGAAGCGTTTATATCTTTTACTGTAGATTATACCGATATAAGCACTTTTGTAATAATAATTAAATCGTGAATTCCAATGTAATTTATAAACTAGAAAAATATTCTCCTTGATGAGGGGAAACGGTTCTTTCGCACTTGGGTCTTGATTTACGTAATTTTTTGTCACATGCATATTATTTATCGTATGCGATACATAAAAATTTACAGAACACATATAACAAAAAATTTACTATCTGAATAAAAATATGTTTATTTTATTATAATATCGATGATGACAAGTTCGAATAAATTTAAAATACGGTCTATAAACTATGGAAAATTAATAACATTAATGTATTTATTTTTATAGACTTACACAATATGTACATATAATTATATTAATAAATATATATATATACAAAATGAATTTTCTGGCTTTGTCCGTGAAAAGTTTTGGCTGGTATGAGAAGTGTTGAAGTTGTGAAATGTAATATTGTCATTACGAATAGTGATGATGACACAATCGCTGTCGAAATCGTTTTTCACAGAATCTCTCCCGTAAATCATGTTTTTTACAAATTCTAGACCTCTCTTTAGAAGTGAATATTTCAAAAATCATTATTTACAATACATCATTTATAACTATCTGTATGTCAAATTTCAGTCCGATCCATCCAGTGGTACGAGCTGTGTGTTGATAGATCAATCAGGCACTTTTACCTTTTACATACATAATATTATATAGAAAAAGAAGATAGGTAAATAGATAAATCTATCCTACATAATCAATCGTATATAAAATGTAGCGTTTAAATTATATATATATATTTATGAATTTGAATATTAATTTTCTTTTAATTCAACTGTGATAGACACAATTATAAATTAATTAAATAGCAATAAAGAACAGTTTTACATGAAATTAACCTACCATAAATGAGCTTAATAAATTTTTAATTAAAATTATGTTTATATTTTATAATTGTCTCAGCTCCTTTAATTAAATTATTGTTTGTTTTATGTTATCGGGTATCTAAAAATTTAATCGTATTATTATATAATGACTAAGAAAATCGAACTGTTTAATAAAGCTGTGATATTAACGAAGTTGTTCAGTACTATATTAAATAGAAAATAATAGTGTATTTAGGGTTTATGTTAGATAGGTTCAGTCTTTATTGAGACTATCTTCTTCTTATTGAATAATATATATTATACTTTTATTTTGTAAAATATTACTTAAAATATTTAATTGATTACGATATTTTTCTACTCTAATAATTATATATGCTGTTAAAAATATTTTATTACACTTAATCACTCTCAACATTTTAAAGGATTATGTCTAAAACATTATATTATACATTTCAAAAGGGAATTTTAGAAAAGTCCGGGTACCGTGAATGCCGCTTATATAAATAACGTAGACAGAGATATCAGAGTTTTATTCCAGTACTATAAATATGAAAGTAATGATAAATCGTTATATTCGAAAAGTTATTCTAAATGGGGCTTCAGTGAATTTTACAAAACTATTGTTGTCAGCTTTATATAATAGCTCAGTTGTATTATATATTACTATAACTGTCGATTATGTATTCGGTATATTTGAACTCATATTCAAGAAATTACGGAGATATATGTGATTTTGACGATATCATTTTTTACCGGTTTTATGTCATTTTTCTATAACGTGTTAAAATATCATTGAAAAAAATCGTGAATTAAACTTTTTAAAGTGCCGAATAGATAAAAAAAAAATAATTCCTATATCCTCAATCTCTTAAGAAAATTTTAAATATCCCCCCCCCCCCAGAACGTATACTACAACTTTTGTTATGAAACATTGTTGTACAGTAATGTCACTTACGTGCATATACAAAAGTATCCAATGAAAAATATATAAGTAAGAAAAAAATGAAATAAACAAATTGTCATTTTAATAATGCAATGTTAAATAAATAGTAATCATCACACGCTTTTCTAACCATGACAATGATTTTGTAAAATTTGGACGGAAACAAAACCTATTAGGTGTTCTGTTCATAAAAATGGTCCATAGTCCATTAACATTGAGTACTGATATATATATATATATATATATATGATTTATTTCGTACTTCAAACGTCGACTTCCATTTAAAAAAAAACACATTCTTTATGTGACATAATTATATTTTGATTCTATATGTTATAAAAGACTGTACATTGAAAAAACGTTTTTTTTCCTATATGGGAATCTTTTGTACAACATACGAAATAAACCCTTGTGTCCTATATCGGGTAGTCGCGAATTCATAGGATAATTTGGTAACATGTAACTAAGAATTCAGTGATATAGTAACATGTGATTAAGGGCAATGTCATTGGTTTAATATTAATATAATAGGATACTTTCTGAGGTAGGATGATGTAAAATAAAACATAAAAGCTTCGTCCCGGCCACAAAGGATTTAAAATTTAAAAATTTCAATATTTTTTAGAGTAATACGTCGTCTATGTGTATAGTAGTGTTGACAGTATCGTTAAACGTGTTAATATAGATTGATCAATACACAATAATATTTTCAATTCATTTTTAGGTCCTGGTAGATGTGATTTAACCTCACCATCCGTAAATACACTTCTCATCACTAGAGCGATATGCAGACACTATACGACTAGAAATAATTCCTTAAATGGTCCTAACTTTAAGTTGAATATATAAAATGTATTATGATATAAAAATAGTCAATGACTATAGTTATAATAATTTAGTCATAATAAGAGCAACACATTACAACTCATCACAGTTCCGTTATACAAAGGCATAGCATTAATAAAGGCATAGCAAATAACATTTTATTTTTAAATTTTTTACAAATAGTTGTTCACGTGAATTTTTTCATAATAACAGTAATTTTAATATGGAAATGTTTAACTTCAAACACACCCATACCTATGAGGAATTACATTGAGAAATTGTCCACAAAAAAAATCGAATTATCTATCACAATTATCTAATTGAACAGATAAAGAATTGAATAGTTTATTAATTTTAACTATAAACTATTATAAGCTATTATTAACTATATTTAAAATTTATAAATCCATACTTTAACGATAAATAATGATGTGTTTTTGTTTTAAAATTTAAGTTTTCACACGAACATGTTATAAAAACAACCTCGAAAATGATTAAAATAAATTTTACTTTCGCAAAATGATCGCAATGGAAATTCGTGTAAATTATTCTTTTAATATCCGTCATCTGCATATTTCACAATATATACCACACATATTTCATATACTTATATATTGCAGTTCAAACATTGGTCTTCGTAAAATCGTTTTTAAACTTAATTTCTTTATTTGAAAACCATAACATTATTTATTATTCTAATATCTGTATATATATATATATATTAGAATATAGTATACGTAAATTATATTTTTGATTTTATTAATATAATTATATAGGAGAGTATTGATCATTGCCGTGGGCTTAACAAAACTTTCGCCTGTCCACAGAGAGAGATTATAAAGAGAGTTTCGAAGGGGATTATAAATTACAATAATATAAAAAAAAACCGTTTATGACAGATATTTAAAATTATTTCAGTGAAAAAAATACAAAATTATTAAAGCAAGCAAGTGTATTTGTTTTTTCAATGTTACGTATAACACAATGTAATTTGATTACCGTGTGAGTCAATATTTCGAAAACATATATAGGAATTAATGTAGCCCGCTATAGGTTTTAACAAAAATGTTATAAAATTCATTTATATTAAAAATTTATTAAAATCCTATACAATAAACAAACAACCAAATAAGTTTTTTTTTTTTTTTGAAATAACAGATAATAATAATAGCGTGTACGTGTGTAATAGAACGTACAAATTATACGCATTACATACCAAGACAAACACATCATAAACATTAACAATGACGTATACGGTTTTGAAATATTCGAATGGTTTAATTTTTTTAAATTAATTTTTATTCTTGAAGAAAAACAGAATTCGTTTAAAAATATTAAACTTGAACTGTACGCGTATCTTAATACATTTATCATAAACTTATTGAATTACGAGCGTATTGTACGCGCGAAGTCCACGAATCAGCATGTACACATACAAGCAGATTTTTTTTTTTAAACATTAATAATAATTTTGAAAAAAATATTCTCTCGAAATTTACATAATGTATTCTCGCTCGTTACGTACGCAAAGGCTTTTCGAAAGTAATAATATTTCAGTTATATAAAATAATAAGATTATGTCATAAAATTGAACATATATTATTCCACGTATAAAGTATACCGATTAATTGTCATCGCAACATAAAACTTTTTCAAATATTTGTCAATTAACATCAAAAATAATATCAAGATAACGAGAACTCGTTGAAACTTCAATAATACATCGCATATTCGCATATTAAATGTATTATTTTTGTACAAAACTTATTTAAACAAATTATTTTCAAATATTAGTCGATAGTTTTCTGCACTTTCTTAATTATATGAAAATATCAATTTCTTTCAGCTGCATTATTAGGCCTCTAGGGTTTTCTTGAATTATATAACAATAATAAAAAAAAATTTATTTCCATAAATTTCAAAAAATTATAAAATAATTAAGGACTAATCTCTAATAATAATTTTTACAAATAGATTCATTCATACAATAGATATTTTATACTAGAGTTAATTTTAAACGTTTTATTTTAAAAATTCAAAACTTTTTGAATATAATATGTATAATTTTACTTCTAATGTGTAGGTTATCACTAAACATTTTAAATAATAACTCATAACGTAAATTTCGTGTACTATATTTTACTGCTCATTAAATATGTTAAGGATGAAAGAAAGGGATCCGTGGTATGGAAGAAAAAAAATTTATTACAACAAAGGGTCCATTGGGAATTAACATAATTCTGTCTTTTCTACTCATTAATGTTAATAAGCAATGATGGGTAGAATGCATCACCTCAGTCTTTGAAGTTCAAAATTAAAGATAGAAACATATAATACTATTTTAAAACTACGTAACGGTTAACTTCTCGAATACAAAATATAAATTGTTAATATATTAAAAAATATGTTTAAAAATAAATATAATTTTATGAATAATATAATTTTTCAAAATTATATTTAAATTTTTATAAAATAATGCTAGATATATTTTTTAATTAAAATGCAATGCCAGCAAATAAAAATAAAGTTTTCTTAGGTGCAAACGTGGTAAATTGTATCATTTGGATAGTGAATCAAATAAGATTCGTCTTATTAATTTTTTAAATTTTACCTGAACGATTCTTTATTTATTAAAGTATTTTCCATTTTCCAAAAGAAAACAAATATTTTAAAATATCAAATACAAAATTTATTTCATTACGAAATTTAAATTCTTGTATTTAAATAATATCCATAAATAAGGTATTTAACATACAATATTAACGTATAAAATTAAATAGTTAATCGTTTATATGACATATTGTACTTTTTCGAAATCTTTAATTAAAAAACTAATAATTTTTATATAAGAGTGAATATATTATTATAGAAAATTATATTTTTAAATTAATACATTCTTTCGAATTCTTCACTATTTCGTATAATACAGTTTATTATTCAACAGGACAATAATAACTTACACAATGTAAGCATTCCATTAAGTATCATAGCTATTTGGTTGAATTTCTCAACAGGGTCGCAGCTACATGTTTTGCCAAAGGTTGCAAGCCCTAATATTCATACCTCTTCCACTTTTAGCTACTCAACACTAGCAATTAATTTCTAGTCATATGCCTAATCAGCTTATGAAAAATCCTGAAAAATTTAATATGTAATATATTTTGGGACACCATAATTTTATGATGGTACTATGACATAATACAATATGTAAGGTTTACTAGTATTTGAAAACGAGAACGAAACAATTAATGTAAAATATTTTTATTATACTGCAGGCAAATATTGTCCATTATTAAATTTCTCCAAAAATAATAATAACAGTTAGTTTTAAAGACTAATATAAATTTTAATTCTTTGGTTGAAAATGTCTCGATTATCTCGTCGAATAATATTGATTATCTATATAATTTAACAAAATGATCAATACATTTTCATCAATAATTGACGACACTATTTAGTGTTCAATATTGTATATCGATACAAGAATTAATTTGGTGAACTTCTATTGTTCCTCAGTGCTTTTTAAACAATTTTTAATTAACTACAAATCAATAATTCCCTCTGTCTTGTCACTTCTGCTGCACCCTAGTTCATATCTGACAACATACTCCATAATGATTTAAAAATCGGAACAGTACAACAATTAGCTAGCAAATACTACTCTAGGCTTTATTCAAAATTATTAACACATCCAAACCCTCTAATTTCCTCATTCTCGCGTTATACTCTCCTTGAACATCCTTGTTGCAATTTATTATAGCTCCTTGCTATAATAAATGTGAATGAAAACAAACACGTTGAGTTCTATCAATGGATATTTTTTCATACTCAATTGAGTTAAATAATAAAAAAATGAATTGAAGAAGTTAACACATGTTTACTTATTGAGCCTTTTTTTTTTGTATAAATTATAAATATTCTTAATAGATAAATAAAAAAAAATTAGGTTCGATGTATCTCCTCTCCTCTCTCTTTCTCTTTGTTTCTATCTTTTGGGAAGTCTTTTTCCAAGTTTAGCTCATAAATAACTTTAAATGTAGTCTGTGGTAACAAAAATTTTAAATTGTGTTCATCATAATTTTGCCGCCCCCAAAATATAGCCGCCCGGGGCAAAAGACTCCCCTTACCTCTGCAGCCCTATTCCCTAAATATGTTTTGAACATTCTTAAAAGACAACCACATTTTTTGTCACTGTACATATTGCAAATTTTTAGTTCATTTATTACAATATTTAAAGAAAAGAATTTATTTGAAAGAACAATCTCTTTTAAAAAATATTAATTAAAGAAAAAGTAACAGCGTTTCAAATTTTCTTTCTTTTAAATAGCTAATATTACGTTAAATAATTATAATTAATTAAATGATTAAATAAATGAATAGTTAAATAATTAATAGTTTACAAACAGAATAGATGTCTATTCTTCAAAAGTATTCTACTCCTAAAATTTAATAATCCGTGCTTAAACTTTAATTTTTAGATAAAAACTACAATGACTTAAATTCTACATAATGCAATTTATTATATTCCTATATATTAATCATTAAACGGAAAAAATAAATATTTTTTCCTTAAACAATTGTAACTATTAACTGGCAATATACAAGCGGATTTTAATAATTCTGATAGAACGTTTGAGAATCATAATGGAAATATCGATCTATATCAGTTTTTTTTTTTATATCAACAAATATTTCAGACCAAATTAATCATTATGGATACAGATAATTGAAAAAATTTTAAAGCTGACAGATTCAACAACCAAAACCCCTTCCTTGGTTGTGACATTTTTATCATAGTTTATTTTTAATTTTCATATTTTAATAATAAAAATTACAAATTTAATAAATTAAAAGAAGAAAAACTAAATAGAATATCTCGTAAAAAAAATGGTAATTTTGGTTTGAAAATTGTGTAGTTACCTACTGTGTGCAGATTTGGAACATTCTTTCTATTAAAAAAAAGTTGTTACCAAATTTACAGAAGACTCTCTTAATACTCCATAAAGGTATTTCCACAAAACAAAACAAAAAACAGGCATATTTTTAAAACGCATATTTTAATTAATAATTGTTTGATTTAAAAGACTACCCAAAATGTATAGTGGCAGGTGTCCTAAAAAACGATTTAAATGAAATCAAATTCTCTCGATCCGTGTCGAACGCAGTGAAACGGCATTCTCCGACTCGATTGCATTAAAACCACTTTCCCCGCTGTTCGGACTATTGAATTATTGTTTGTAGATTAATTCTATTTATTTCTGTGCGCAATGATAATGCGCCGTACTGTGGTCCAGACGAACGAAGCAAGACAGCGATTTCGTAATATACGGAAACCAATAATAACCTATACGAATCGTTTGACCATTATCCCATAATTTCACTCGCAGATTCGAAGAACTTAACAGAGGGTGAGATATACACTGATAATTCATTTTGTTTGGTGATAGCAAACACATAAAGAAAATGTGATTAATTTTTATTATAAAAGCATTAGGCGATAAAAACAATTAAATTAAATTAGTAACTTCGTGTTTCGAAAGAAAACAAAACACCGCTAACTCGTTGAAGTAGTAAAAGTAAGTGCGTATATAAAAAATTTAAAGCTTAATTAACACTTACAGTACTATAATCCAACTCGTTTGCGAAGGGTGGCTTAAACGCACGTTTTATCTCTCGCTTTCCTTATATACGCACCAACCAGCTCGATATACCGGAAAAACAACATTTAATTTAACGAATATTTTTAATCAGTTTATTAATCGTTTTTGGACTCAACCGACACAAAATTGTCAAACATTATTTGAAAGTCATCCAACCCATGTATTGTATTAATTATAAATTAATAAATTATTTATTATTATTATTATTATTTCTATCTAATAAATCACGTTCGACGCAGATCATAAAATATTAAAATAATTTTGGTCAATATCATTGTATCAATTACTAATGTTTTTCAATGAATTCGAGTAAGTCTAATACTATTATATTTTACAGTTTTTCTACAGTTCTAGAAATTATCAATTAAAACACTAAAACTTATCGCGTTCAACATTGAACGCTCATTAAAATAGTAATTTTACGTTTACACTACAATTTATCTCATATAAACGTTGCATTATAAACTAAATACCGAATTTTTTCGGTATTTTTTAACAAAATTATTTTTAACATTTTAATTAAAAATGTTAAATATTTGTTAGTAAACATTATTTATAAAATCTCATTATGTAATTATTCCTCCTAATGTTATCATAACTGTATTATGGATTATTTACAGGATATTATGTATATTATAATAATAAGTATAATAATTGGCTCATGAAAACTGAATGAAAACATTTATAAATATTCTTGTTACTTAAACATTTTCCTAATAAAATTATTTAGAATATATGTTGAAAAACATTTTAACAAAATAATCAATCATTTATAATTAATAATTTTCAAGTAAATTTTAAAAGTATATTACACTTTTTTAAATAATCATAGCATTGTATAATAATAATTTATTAAAAATTGGAAGAAGCTTAACATTTTATTTAAATAAAATCTTGTCATTTATACTTAATTTATTTTTATATATTACACATTATTATTTATATTAACATCAATCAATTCATAGAATTATTAAAAAAATAATACAAATAACAAAAAATATAAATCGAATTTGAAAAATAGTCAACAGCATATACTATGTCCAGTGCCATATTTTGGAGTTGAGATAAGACTAAAGGCACTAAAATGTTTTCTTGGTCACGATTATATATTTTTTCAAACATGAAAATATTTTAATAATTCATGATAAATATTCAATATAATTATGGTCTTTAATTTTTTTTTTGTCATCGACAATATTTAATCGATAGATATTATTCAAGAATTGTATTTAGTCTCAACAAAATACCGTATGAAAAATATGAACATTTCAAATGCTACAAGAATTAAGTATACTACAAATTTAAGTATAGTTTATACTGGATTAAATATAGACGATATACGATTTAAGCTATAAATAACGGTACCCAAAAACAGTTTCTGTGCAAGATTTTTATTTTTCTTATTTTGTTCTTACGGTTTTAAGTTGAAGTATGTAATAAAATACTTTTATCGAAGAAAAAATCATGCTTTTAACTATCGCATAAAACTTATAAATGTTCAGTTTGAATAAGTATTAACATAATGAATATTCGTTAATATTCGATAACTCTCACCACGATATTTAGATAATGTCACTTATTTACAAATAAGAATGATAAAAGCACATTTTCATCAGATATTGAAATCAAATATTCCTATTAGCATTTAATGAAATTATAATAAATAAAAATGTGCAAGACAACAAATATCCTAACCTAACCTTGCCTTTCTCTGAGAACATCCAGGCTCTCTGCGAAGATATTATTAAATAAGATAATAATTTTCCGCATTTTTTTACGGTTAATTTCCAAAAAAAAAAAATAATAAAAATTTTTAAGACTGAAAATAGTTAATATTTTTATTTATTTAATCTATTCGACAACAATTGCTGGCATATCGTCTCGTTCAAGTTTAAAATCAATCGACTAGCTATATACTTACAGACGTCTCGTGGTTCTTACATTAATATTATTTTTAATTACTTCAATTTCCTACCATTTCACGAAAAGCTGAGGTAGTACTTTACTCACGAACTTTTTAAATAAATTATTAATAAGTGCCATATATCGTCTCAAATTTCTCTCTTTAATTAACTTCTGCATAAATTCGTTTAATAACACAAAAACACTTTTTTCGTACTTATTCAAACAAAAAATATCAATGATTTCAGATAACAGTTATAATTAATTCAGCAATTTTAACGATTTTCATATTATTAAATTCACCGTGTATTATTTTAAAATACACTTAAATTGAATTCCAAAGGAAAATTATTTTCCATAACATTTTATTTCATTTATACAATATTACTTATGTTAATATAAGCGAAATAATAAGATAAAGATTTTTTTATTTTTACTATTATTATTGTAGTAAAATTATAGTCCACACTTGTTACACCGATGATGCGTGTGCATGGGTGCGTACATTACATTTACACCATAATATGTATTACTACTCTGTCCTCTGACCGAATTTCAGTCATTGTTAAAATCGTAAATTATTATTTTAACGGTAATACATAAGTAGTGACTAATCGCATCACTGCATGTTTATTGATTATTCGACTCGTATTTTTAAATAATTCAGTGTATTGTGTTAATTAACATTCATATTCGACCGTATTAATAAATGATTCCTGACAATTGAACTTCGTAGTGTAGTTTTTTACTATTTTGTTTAAGCTACCTGCTCTACACTATACATTTGAAAGCAATAATAAATCATCTATTTTATTTAATAAAATTTCAGCGTGAATATTATTTATAATATTTATTAATATTGTACAATAATGAATTTTAACAAAAGTGCTTTGCGCTGTTATTAACATTTTTAATATTTTTATGGTACGCGTTTAAAGGCTATTGAAAAGATTGAAAAATACTGAATGAGTGTATGATATAAAATACAAATAAAACAAGTTATTTGCAATTTTTTTTTAATTTACTCAATGTAATTATGACCTTCCCTCCCCCGACATAAAATTTCTGTCTACGGCATTGATTTTGTATAGATGTAAAGATTGAAAACACGTAAGAAGAAAAGGGGCAATATTTAACAATTTCAAAATCTACTCAAAGCAGTCAAATATCAAAACCTGTCACTGGTTGCCACTAAAACAAAAAATTTAATTATAATAAGCAGTAATATATTATTACTTTTGCGCAAGTGGCTGATAACATTATTGCATGTTTTATAAGCTTAAATTAAATAATAAATGTCGTTGCGTATATGCGTGCTTACATTTTTACAAAGGATATTTATAGTGTGTTTCAGTTTTGTCGCACTGGTTTTAACTTATGTTTATATTATATAACCATGAAAAACACGTAAATTATCACGTAAATACCTTTCAACCTACGTATAAATTAATGATAAAATCATACGTGATGTCGTGATGTATACAGACAAATGACCATGATACTGATCAAAAACTTATTAGTCATATTCTGAAATATACGAATTGCCTCCCTTTTTTTTGTAAAAGATGTAAATGTAAAGGTCGATGCAAACTATAATATTGCTTCATGCAATCAATAGTAGTTAATAATTATATTCCAGTTTTTTCCAGAAAGATTCACTTTTGTTACCTCCCTAAAAATAAAATAAGTGATGGCACATATACTATGTTAAATTGATTCTTTTTTTAATCATAGATCGAAAAAGGTGTCATTCATTTTTATAGTACTCGACTGTCCAAAAGGCATTTATATCGAGTACCAAAAATATACGAAAATTCCTAAAAATAATTCATAAGTATATACTGATTTAAAACCACCAGTGTCGTATTTAGAGAGAATGGTTAGGTGGAAGGCAAATTCCCCGGGCATCACATTTTTGGTGGCAACAAATTTTTAATGTTTTATTTAAATAATATTACTACTTTTTTTAATATTCAATGTTTTTTTTACAGCTTGGAGAAAAATTATAGTCGGACAATTTTCAGTAGCCAATTTTGGCATAATATGAAATTTTTTTATTCATATTACGTGACAACTAATAATTATTGATGTGAATTGTAATAACCGACTACTTAATATTCTTTGATTGTATTGTAAAAAACAAAAAAATTATAAGTTTATTAAAAAATTATATGCTAATATATAATTCCAAAAGTCGCCTATTTGTTGCGCACCAAAACATCACAATCAGGCAACTCACTAATATCTTAGAGCCACGAATTATGAGTAAAATATTATTATTACACCTGTATGCGCATAATTTTTCTTTTTCATCATATAACTGAAAACCTATTTTGTTAAATAAAAAAAATTATCTGGATAATTGACCTGAACACTTTTGAATTATCATCCTTAAACAGCGCCAATAATTATTTACTATTCCTTGGTGGTGTTTATTACTAAACAAAAAATGATATTTTGGTGTAAAATTTGCATAGTGCATTAAGTATTTTGTATTTTGTTTTTTTTTTTTTTTACTTGAATTATAGAACGGCAACAAATAAATGTGTGTGTGTGTGTACCTAAGTCGACGAAATTCTAAATGCATCACTGGAAACCACATGTGTCATTTATTATACGTTGATTGGAAGGCAACTGCCAATTACAGTATTATAAATTTGTTTGATTACGATGAAATTTAGGATTGAACAGGTGCAAATAATTTGTAGAAAAATATTCGACCTACTTAATTTCGGCACCGCGTATCAACAAAGCCGTATATAAAAACAAACTTTTCTTTTTATGAAAATATAACGTTGAGCTTCAAAACGCTAATGGTAAAATATGTTTTATAAAATAAATATTTATATTTTCAGAAAAAACACGAATAATATTGTACTTAATTGTTAGCTATAACGTATACTAATATAAAAATAACAATACACATAATATAAACTGATTAAAATAAAATTCAGTAAATTTACCATTGACATTATAAATGTGGATACGGCCGTAATTATTGTACGTAATTTTGCAATGTATTCGCCCAAATTTTTCATATACATTCAGATTGTACGCGTAATATTACACATATTATACAATCCAAATGTCTTACTAGAAATCCCACTCAAGTAAATCGTATACACTTTATTAACTATACGCATCGTTGACTTCGATTCAATATTTTAAAAATCCATTATTTACAATCGAATTTAACTATACATTTTTTTTTTCAAAAATTAACTCATCATAATTTGTATTAAAACCTCATACATAAAACACGTTGAACATTAAAATATAAATAATATGTATTTAAGATTCCACACTTACTAAAATTATTATAATTTGATTTATTGATTTCTATAATAATGTTTAACTTGGGTATTTCAACTAAATCGCTTTTCAAATTTAATTTCGCACAATAATTTCTCTTGAGTATTTTTTAGCGCTCAAAACTGATTTTACTTTTTATATTTCACCATAATATTATATCGTAAATTTCGGTAATATTAAATTGAATTTACGAAACACAAAAAACAAATAAAACATTCTTAACCAGTTATAAAGAATTATCATTATAACCAAATTATTTTTTTTTTATACACTTACATAATATTAAATTTGTTCATAAATGTTTATGCGAATATACAATCAAGCCAAAATATATTATGAAAAATAAAGAAATATATAGAAGTTGTTGTATTAAAATTGTCTACTTACTTCCAATTGCGACAAAAAGTTAGGTATTAATTGAAAAAAATACAACAAAATAAAAAATAAAAATGGACAAATGGACAAACAAGGGAGAATTAAGATAATTACAATAAAAACACATCGAGTTAAAAATAAATTTAAAATTATCAAAGAAATAGTGTATATAATTGTAAACAAAAAAAACAACTATGCCATATTATTAGTATTATTTTTAAAATCTACTTGTATATTTGAATTTGTTTTAATTAAAATATCTTAGCATACGTATGATGTATATGTAATTCTTCCAAAATTGATTTTATATAAATAATATGTTATACATATTAAAATTAAAAAATTTTAAGTCATCTATATAAAAAGTTATAGTATGTTTATTTTCTAACAAAAATGTATCACAAAGTTTGAATTCGGTCTAGCTTCTTTTTTAAATTTTACTTCACAGATGTATTCTTTATTTAAAATATATTTTCTTTAACCAATTAAAAACACGCACGATATTATTACATAGATGTAAAGTATGAACTTTAAATATCACATAAACATATTTTTTACATTTCAGAAATTTCAGTGTTCTTACAGAAGTAGTAACATTAATAAGTAATATGATAAAAATAAACCCCAGAAATATACTTAGAAATTATAACTCTTTTAACACAATTTTACACTCTCCTTTTTTTTTTATAATAATAATTATACTCTTTCGACGATACACGAATAAATAATATTAATATTGAATACGATGTTTTGTATGTGAGTGGGTCTGAAATATTATATTATACAAGACTCATTTAAACCTGCCTGATACGAGACGATGCGATATCAAAACTAAAGAGCATAACAACAAATAAAAATGCTCCACGCCGCTGTATCTCATTCGTTATTAATGAAATCTTAATAATTGTACACTTGCGCGTTTTATTAACGTTTGCTCGGTAAGTTCCCATGGTGGCACATCGTATACCTATATTTAATAATATTACACCGAGGTGGTAGCATATAATTCAATAATACACTGTGTATATTTCAAACGATAGAATATAAATGTAATTTATTCGTATTATTTACTGACTTCATAATAATAATAATAATAATAATAATAATAATAATATGCATAAGTACATAAATTTGACGTAGTTATTATTCAAACAAAAGCCAATAATAAGAAAAAAATTAAACATCGAAATTTTATATTAAATGAGCGTATGCATTCAACGTAACCATCCTATTAAACGTATTTTTAACGCACGAAAACCCCTTACCAGAAAGTGCAACACTTACTTTTTCCATCTAATACATCGCACATTATATGTACACCGCACATGGAACCAAAGTGTGAAGCATCTCCGGGGTCAGAAGACCAAAATTTTAACCGGGCCCCTTAGAACAGCGGTGGCAAGACGTTTAAGTTCTTAACTACTCGGATAAAATTTTTTTATTTAATTTATATATTAAAATGTTACACAATAGTGTGAACATTATAGGTGAATGGTAATATGTATAATGACTAACGTGATTTTCGTTGCCGAATATTATTCACTATTTTCACAATTTCCACACGTACCTGCTCTAAGCATATGGTCATCTGTTAAGCATGATCGGGGAGAAATTCTAAATTTTTTTCGTATGAAAAATGGCCTGTTCACACACGTACAATATATATATATATATATATATATATATATATATATATATATATATATATATATATATATATAGATCCATACATACCACAGTATTTTGCAGCTATATTTCTAATTTTTGAAAATGTTAAAATTCAACAAAAAAAAAGTAAAAATTTAAATGCGTTTTTAAGAATATCTTGTGACTATAAATCAATTACTTCCATTAAAAGCTCAACAGGAACATTGTCAACATCAATATTAAATGAATTGACGTATCGGTAAATCGGGACACTTTCGGCGGCACATTTGCAGGGAGCAAGACAATTGGTCTGTACCTCTCCACAGATGCCCCTAATTAATAAATGTACAGTGTGTTCAATACACGTATACTGGAAAGGTAGGTCTCACAATCATAATCGATATCCAGTTAATTCATTCAAAATTCGTCAAGACAAAGGATTATGATAAAATGGACTGGAATCGATAAGCTAGGCCACTAAGCTATTTGAAAGTACGTCTAAACGTGAAGCACCACCTATCGCATTCGCACAGAAATTAAAAAACGCGATTGTTAACAATCACGGACCATGATGATAACATTGAAACACATTTCCACTTTCATATGTCGGGTAATAATAATGTACCAAACCACTCTTTTAAATCATAATTTTTTTTCTTTATCTTTTTGGTTTATCATATTTACTAAATGTATGATAAGTTAAGAGATACACAGGGCCGTAATTTCAGTTTTTTTTCGGGTGTGTGAAGTATCAAGTAGACTATTTTGAAACTTCACAAGGACGTATAAAAATTATATAAATTATCTTGATTTTAATTTTTTCATAATATTCAGAATTGATATAAATATTAAGAATAGCAATTTAAAAACAAAAAAATTACAAATAATTGATTAATTTATCTGTGAAAATCAATAAGTAAGGCATACAAATCTTGAAAATGAAACAAAAAGAAAAATAATAAAAAAAGTACATAATATTGACATTTATATTTTATATTTAAATCTTTTCTACAAGCATGAAACTCTAAAAAATAATAATTATGTTTTAAATAATCCAATACCGGCGATTTTTAAGTGTATCAAATACATCTACATAACTTTTTCTGCTTCGATACTGTCAATTATAATTTTTCAATGTTAAATACCAAAGCAGGATTATTAGGATTATATTAAAATTTAATAATGCCATCATACAACTTGCCCCTCCTCCAAGTAACGTACCTAAAGAAACACTTACTTCTTATTAAATGAATTTAACTTTTTTTAATCATATTTTTCACGAGTAATAATATAATAATATGATATAAATAATTATTATAAATTATCATCATTGTAAACGAATATGCACTGGTGGTATGATTATTAATATTATTTTAAGTATTAATTATTGTTATACATTTATATATACTCGTATATATATATATATATATATATATATATATATATGTTTGTTGTTTTTTTATTATTTTACCAACTAAACATTATATATATATATATATATATATATATATATATCTTAATTGAATTCTATTGAAAAATTACTGATAAATTTATAATTCAGATAATTGTAATATGGGCAGTAATAATCAAATTACCACGGGCTGGGTTAACCTGCATATCAAACCTATACAATTATGTAGTACTCAAAAGTTATTAAATTATGAGGATTAACAACTTTTGTGAAATTAGGTTTCATTTCATCCTTACAACAAGTAAACGAATGTAATTGTATAATCACTCGGGTGCATTGTTTTTGAAACACATTTTGTTTTTGTGTATAAGTCAACATACATAAAAAAATATTGAATATCGAGAAGTGTATATGATATTTAAACTTTTAAAGGTAATGACTTTGTATTGTTTGAATAATGTTTGAAAAATGTGTTTTCGAAGTCGTATTTTTTTGCGAAAAACATTTTCATATATTATGACACTTGTGAACAAATATGAGTAAGAACAACTACAGCGACCACAAATACAATTTGTTCAGCGTTTTATTTGCAAATAAACGATTTGGTATTGGAGTTTTGATTTTAAAAAATATTATATCTTCACGAAGTATAGAACTATATTATACGTAATCCTATAATTGTTAGAGGAAAAAAGAGTTGCTAAAAACCTCGAGCGAACATGGTTTATTTTAAAACACAATTATTAATCGTCTCAGCGATAATATTGTTTTCCATTCACAACAGTAAGTATACTTTATTAATATTATTTAAAAGTATTCAATTCATCTTGTGTACTACTAAAACATTATTGCAAATCTCTGTAAATACTACTACTATATTTTATGTTAAAATATAAAAAATTTTTTTTGAAAAGTTATAATAAAATAATTGTATTATGTTGTGTATATACTTCACAATAGTCAGTTTATCAGTTTAAGTGGACATATTTTATTAATCTGTTAATTTAATTTCAGACGATTTGATACACTTAAATCAATCATAATTATTTTCTATTGAAAAAACCTTAATCTATATAAAACTATCTTAATAGAAGCTTTCATTACGTAGTATAGTGCTTCTTAACCTGGAGGCCGTGGCTAAATGACTTGGGAGCCTTGAAATATTTATTCCATTTAAAATATTTTCGATTATTTAATTAGGTTAAACCCGAGGTCCTTTACATTTTAATAATTTATTTGTGTGAAACAGTGCATGTAAATTTAGTATATCATTAAGAAAAAATAATTAGTGATTTTGATTGAGAGGGGGGCCTTGACAGTCTTACACTAAATTAAGGGGGCCCTATAACAAAACAGGTTGAGAAGCACTGACGTAGTACAATTGAAATCATTTTATATGCCACTTATAGTATAATAAAAATAATCAAAAATTAAAACAACTTGTATAAAGTAAATAATGTAAAGTGTAAGCAATACCATTTATGGCTTACGAAATATGTATAGTGTATACATTTAAAAATTACATAGGAAATGCTTAATAAGGCATTCAACTTGTTAATATATTATGTCTTGTCGTCTACATATTTATCTATTTAGATGTTTTTAGTTTATAGTTTAATAATATCTATTTATATTATAGAATAAGTGTAAGATAGTTTGTCTAGTTTATGTAGAAAACAAATATATAATTATTGTTATTTTAAGAAACGTAAATACAAGAAGAAAAGTTGTTTAATGGATATTTAAAAAATGTTGTCATATAATATTTTTAAATGACTAAATTCTAATTCTTAAATGAAACACAGTACATAATATTTTAAAAATATAATGTTTATTTTAGGTTATGGATCAGGTAATTATTTCACTGGGTTATTATTTGCTAAAGGACGTTAATAACAAATAAAATCAATGTAAACATGACTACGGTTTACATTTCATCAAATTATACTTATTACATTTCATTTCATAACAATAAATATAACTGTTGAATAAAAAATATTATCGTAGTGAATACCGATAGAATTTTCAATTCAAGTATTGAAATTAGCTTTCTATATTGCACTATCCCTTTCAAAAAAATTCTAAATATTTGTAATCAATACTTTAGAACGTGTAGCAGGTAACCATGATATTTGAGAGATATAACTATTGCTAAATTGTATACAATCTCTCTACTTCATTATATTACTTCAAAACAATTTATTAAACTATTATATTTATTTTTTAACAAGTTGTAACCAAATATTCAAATTTTTCAGTTTTTTATTTCTTCATAGAAATCTTAATAGAAATTAACAGAATAGAATTAGAACATTAAGATTATTCGAATTAAATTTTTTGATTAGAAAACTTTGTTTTTAAGTACTTATTTTTTAAATAATATAAATTATTATAACAAACTCTTTAGTAATAATATTATACTTGTATCATAGCATTATATTATATACATGTGTATGTATGATTATATAACAAAATTCATCCAAATAAAACATTCTACTTAGTTTTCCTAAAGTCCCTGTAGATAACTAATTATAAATATTTATTTGAAAGTGAAATAATTTATGTTCTTTGCAGAAAGACTAATACAATAATTTCACAAATAATAATTTAATTATATTTAATATATTATAAGTATACTTTATTTAACATAATTTTAAAAAATATTAGAATAATAATGTATTAAATTATATTTATTTTATGAAAAAGAAAAATGTATAAGTAAGTTAAATAATTTTTATTTACTTTCAAATACAATCGCTATGTAGAAATGTCGTTGATATTTCAAAAAATACAATTGGACGAGAGTTCATCGTGTTTATTCATCATAACATTAATCATATAATAAAATATTTAATAAATATGGAATATTTGAAAACACTTGATATACATTTTCAATTTCATACGTCTATCTTTGTATATTTATTATTTCATCACAAAGTAAATAATATTTAATATCGATTATATTGAATAATAATTGTTGATCTTATCTGTCCAAATAGATGAACTAAATATTTTGTGTGGCCGTAAGTATTTTATTTAGCGCAGAATCACATAGAAGATAGTGTGTTTTACTATAATAACTCAAAAGATATAAAAAAGAAGAATTATGGATAAAAAATAAATTAACGACATACAATAGATTATTATTTGAGATGATTTATTTTAATATGTGAAAAGAAAATATTTGTTTTTGTGTTACCTTAACACTCCTTTCATCGGAAACAGATTTTCAGTCTCATGATAACAATAACCTGTTGAAAATCTTATAAAACATAAAGAAGCCAAGATATAAGCAAATTCGATTAATAAAAATGTCTTACCTTCGCCGTCGTGTCACTGAATCATTAGACTCCAATTGAATGCCACTTCATCGCGATAAAAGTTGAAATAAATTAATCTTAAACAAAGTCTACGACTGTGAAGGGTACAAAATAACTCAAACACAGAAATTTAATAGCAGACAAGTGAAGTGCTCGCGTATAAGAGAAGACCCGTGTCTGATGTGTCATCTGAAATGGATGTGTGGCTTCACTCGGTTTCTTTCCCTCAATTAATGGTTTTTCAATTCTCTTGGAAATAAATTATAAAACGAATCGCCGTCCTACCTAACCTAACCGGCAACATACAAAAGCGTGCCGAAAACAATTGTCAACAGCTGGACTCATGATCCCGTCAATCCACATCCCTTACGGACAGTTTTATCCGAGCATGCCTCTTGTTCCAAGAGTTTCTATTAGGTTACCTTATTTTACGACTTAGATTTGATGCTTTTCTTTTTTTACTTTTTTTTTTTTTACTGTTTTTTTTTTTTGTTGGGCGTGTTTTAATTCAGTCGGCAACGGATAGAGGAACGCCGATGATAACTAATATCGACGAGCATTATTTTCTCCTCTATATATAAGATGAGCTCTGTTACCCCTGTATATATGTCTAGTGATAAAACTGACATAAAAAAATTACAGACGGATATCGGTTCAAAATTATATTGACAAACTTTTTGAGCTGCTTGTATTAAAAACCATTTAGCCCTCAAATAACTTTTTTTTAATTGATGAGCAGTATAGATTTAGGCCTAACCGATTTACCACTATGAACTTAATTATTATCAATAATTTTATTTTGGAGGCCATTGAAAATCAAATCCAAGCGGTTGTTATTTATACTGATATTACCAAATCACTTGATCGTGTTGCAATAACATAATTGATGTTCTTTTATAAAACTAGTTTTAGGGAGCCTATTTATTCCTGGTTTAAATCGTATTTATCAGGTAGAATCCAGTGAAATAAAATCTTTAGATTTAAATCTAAAATTGTCAGTTGTCAAGCTCTTCAGCAAAATTGAGTCTATAGCTAAGTGTACTACACTCCAAAGAGATTTAGATGTTCTTGTTTCTGGGTTTAATTCTATGAGATTAAATTTCAATGAAGAAAAATGCCAATCCATGTCTTGTACTAGGAGTAGAACTAAATATAATTCACTACATGAATCTGATTAACGTTTCAAGTATTGGCGTAATTACCAGTAAGAAATTCCTTACTGGTATTCTTAAGGTATTCTTTCAAGACCTAATCTCGAATTTCATTCCCATGTAAAAGTAATTTGCTATAGCAAGTAATTGCTCTATAGAGCATTTAAGATGCTAAATTTTGTAATTCGTTTGGCTAAAGAATTTAGGCTATCAAGCACTATTAAATCTCTGTATTATTCCTTTGTAAAGTATCTTTTAGAATATTCATCTATCCTCTGGGTAAAGGTATTCTAAGTCCAAAGACATATTTGTTCCTCAGCAACCTTTATTTTTAAAATTCCTCATCTTTTTCATGATTATAACGCAGTAATATGCAAGCTAAGGCTTATTTCTCTTGCTGATCAAAGATTAAATGCTAACATGTTATTTCTAATAACGTTAATCAAAGGAGGGGTGGATGCTCCCTCTCTTCTTTCACAAATACATTTTTAAATTTCCTTTCTATTCCACAAAGTACAATTACCTTTTTTGTTGTTCCTTCTTACACTACTTGCTAAGATAGGAAACATCGTATTATACGTTTAAAGAATGAGCAACTGAATCACTTCTAAATTACTTTTATTATTAACGATCTATTTTTATTATTTTATTTTCCTTGTTGTAATTTAATTGTGTTGTACTATTATTGTTACAATTTCATTATTCTATTGAAATAACGTCAGTTAAATAAATAAATAAAAAATTACATATAATTATTTATATATTTATATTAGAACATGATACAGCCACTGAATGTCTTCATTATATGTTCAAAAATGTGTGTAAGTAAACCATTTCTTAATTACTTTTAACGTGTAAAAATAATCAAATATCATAATATTTGATGTTATATTAAAAATTCTTTGGAAATAAAATACCATAGTATTTGAATAAGAATTATTAAGATAATTCTTAATTAATTCAAATTAAAACACAGATTAGATGAATACAGGTGGATCACTCTCGATGTAAACAATAAAATGACATCATTGCCCCCAATATCAGTGTAACCGTATGATAGCACAATATATTTACCTAAAATTTAAACATTACTCCCATGAGATAACCTGTATTTCATACACACAATGGAAAATCAATCAGTTTAATCTACATTAAATTTTTACCTGCATGTGATAACCATTATTATGATAATATTATTTAAGTTAATAAAGAAGTTGTACATTAATATTGTATAATATCAGCACAATAATTTATATCGTCGTGTGCGTCTACATCGATATGAGCTCGACCAATAAAAAAAGCGTATTTGCATTTATTTTGTTCTCGAACCGAATAATCCATCTGTATTCATCTAATCTATGATTAAATCTTAAAATGGAAAAATAATCTACATCTTTACTCGGTTACAAAAACCTAAATTTTATATTTTTGTTCAAAAATTGAATTTTTTTTAAATAAAGAAATATTAATGTCTAAATACTATTCTAGATTTTTCATTTGATATAAGTACTTGTTTATATATTTTAATATTACATAACTTTTACAAATCTTATAATTAATATATTTATCAATTTTTTAGTATACGATAACATCCTAGATAAAAGTAAGTTATTTGTGTGGCATAAAAATAAAAAGATATTCTACAAACAATTATGTTACATATTAAATCAATAATCCGTTCAGCTATTATATGATACATTCAAATTCATAACCACTTCATTTACTTGACACGGCTTTAAGGAATTGTAATATATATTAGTACCTACCATATTACTTCCAGATACCTTAATTTTTACTTATTTTTATTTCAGCTTAGTGTTAAAAAAAAATTTATACACATCAAAGTGCATCATATAAAAATTTCATAAAATATTATCTGTATAAACAGCAATGGATACAATAAAATATAAATTAATTTCCAGAATTCAAATCGGAATAGGAATATTTATTTTAATTCTTTTTTATTTTTTAGGTTATTCAAAACAATATTTTGACTACATTGCCAATAACACAGATACAAGTATTACATAAATTTATTATTGACGTTTTAATCACACATTAATTTTGACTATATTATATCGATAGGATCACTTACGACCATTTAATTGTATCACAAAAATAAAAATATGTACTATAGATATCTCAATTCGAGAAATATATACATAAAAAAAGTTTTGTATAAGATTCCAAATTAAAAATTGTGCCCAATTTTAATTGAGCTGGTGGGTTTCTCATCCAAGAAAAGCTAAAGAGAAAAAAAGACAAACCATGATAAAATATTTATCTTGGATATTTATCATAGAATATAAAAAACGTAATTTTATATTACTTGTGTCTTTTTTAACATTCTAATTTCTATATTTTTTTTGTATTTTGTAGTTTAAATTTTAAGTTTTATTAGATAATAATGAAGATAATTTTTATTACTAATTTATTATTTTTATTAATTTTATTATTATTATTATTTCTATTACCAATACTAATATTAAATATATAGGCGTAATTCTACCATATTAAGCATATATATTATTTTGCTATTTTCATTCAGGAAAAACTGTTGTGAAACAGTATCTGACCCTGGAGAGGACAACGTTAAATACGATTGTATGGGTGTGTTTCATTTCATTCCATCATTCTTAAAATATACATAATGAATGTCATAAAGTTTTGAAAACATAATAATATCAAACAACAATTGATTTTCATCAAAATGACTGTGTAATTACGGTTCAACAAGTACATACACATATCACGTAAAACGACTCTTCTATTATTTGTTGTTTGGATTAACAGAATTTCAGTTTGAATTCGTGACACTTACGAGCCATATTATGAAACTACTCATTTATTAATTCTTCTTTATTTTGATAAAATGAAATTAATAGTTTTATACGATCAATGGTTGAAGTACATATAATTATAATTATCAATAAATTTTGCATTAAAATATTGTTCAAAACTGATCTATTCATTAAATACACAATATAAAAACCAAATACACGACCAACACAACCTATGTTTAGTACATACAATTAACAATTGGAATGAATTTGGTTAGTTAAGTAATTCGGCTGCGAATTAATATTTCGGAGTCAATTAAGTTTTTCAACATTTAATTTAGCTAATTCATCAAGAGCCGATTTTGTTCGAGCAATTTCGTGACAATATCGTTTAAATTCGAATACGTATACGGGCTGAAGAAGCGGCAAGTTATTATTATTAATAGCGCTATCATTTGAAAATATCATTTTAGACAGTGTTCTTGCTTCACACCATCAGCGGTTGTTGACGGCGGGGGCAGTCCCTTATTACTAAATGCATTGCCTCGGACGCATTTACGAACGTTAAAAGACAAGCGGACTGAATTATCATTAATTATAAATTATAATTGCTATATATATTATAAATTGTTATAAAATACAACTACTCTAACGACATTTAAATAATTTTTAAAATGTTTTTTTAGACTCTAAACAGTGGGAGCGATGTATTCATTTTACAATTATGTGTGTGTGTTTTTTTTATGTCTGTACACAATAATTTTACTAGAAGTGTGCTCCCATCCTTGGAGTCACAATTTGTTTCTGGCAACAAATTTTATATACTTGGTATACTAGAGAGGTTATTTTTCAGTTTTCTCAAAAGCGCTTAAAAATTTAACTCAACAAAATTACATAATATCAGTATAAAGTGAATTTCGTCGAAATCTATTATCGTTATTTCTTCGTAATATTGAAAATAATTGATATAAAAACATAAATATTTATCAAATATGAAACTTTACATTTTATAAAGGAAAAAAACAAATTTTCGAAAGCTTTTTAAGATTTTGGACTATTTATAGTACAAATGTAATAAGTACAATTTTAGATTTAATTCATAAAAAGTTAGTTCTTGCCTTATGTACCCAAAATATTACACCATATCTCCCCTCAGAATATTTTTATGAATTGCAATGATTTATCATTTCTTTTATACGTCTTACAGTGATAAAATACACACTAAAATCTTTATCAATGTAATTCACTTAAGTATAAGATAATTTGAGGAAGACACAATCCAACAACAGCATTAAATGACAACATGAATTTGACGATATAATATTGTTTTTAATTTAATAATTATATAATATTTTAAACTTGTTAACCTTTAAATTGTTCAAAAATAATTCTGTAATAAAATATATATCCCCATCACACATTCACCAACACTTTATTCGTCTTTTTTATTGATGTTTAAATAATTTCTAGGCAGAGTTTTCAACATTCTATTAATGTTTTGTTCAGATCCAAATGGTAGGTACAAAAATATAAAATTATTTTTATTTTAAGGGTTTTGATGATTATATATATACAATACTGAGATGTTCTTAGAAATCTTTAAATAGGTGGGTGGTTTGGATAATTTCTAGAAAAATATGTGTAGAGCTCTGGGCCCACACATCCCATGTTTATGTCACATTCATTTAAATATTGTTTTATAATCATATTTTAGCTTCATTCCACATGTACACCGGTAATAACATTCATTAATGTATAGATTACTGAATAAGAAGAAAATTATAAAAATATTGAATAAAATATATCCGTTGAAAAAATTTGCATACATAATATAACGATTCTTTAACTATATCTCTTTGATATTTTAATTTAATTAATAGTTTAATGATAATTATTTATATTATATGAATTTTCAGAAAGTGGTAAAGTTGTTATAGTAAATAAAAATGTTAATTTAATAATTAACATGACTTCAATGTAACTTTTAAGTACAAACTATGTGAATAGAATATATCTCCGATTAGTTAAAAACTACTGAATAAGATTCCCAACATTCAAATACATGATGTTTAAAATTTCGGAAATACTTATACTATATACTATATATAATCTCAATAAATAACTCATTCAAATGAAATAGACTCTAATTTTCCAACGATCCTCCCTCCTAGATTCTTATCAGCCTCCATATCTTATCACTGTTCTATCATTTAACCCATAGATAATAAATATATAGATAGGCCACTTTTATATTGAATGTGCATGGGGTAGCGGTCCATTTCAAAGGAGAGAGAAGTCACTATTAAAATGGTTCTTTTTCTTACATGGAGTATATTTTTAGGTTATTTTAATGAAATTATTATATTTATTGTCTTTGGAAATTATACGTGGCGATAACCATTATTTTCAAATTTTGATATTTACACATTTATAAAAATTTATGTTACATTGCCAGAGCTTATTTGCAGTTTTTGTTTATTAAAATTTAATATAATTACATAATTATAATTATTTAATACATTTTTATACTTTGTTCTTAATATATGAATAAATCTGATCCTAGGCATGAGAGAAAGAGTAACTTGCTAATGAAAGAAAGAATAAGCTAATCATATAATTATTATAAAACATTCTTTCTCAAAATGGGCGATAACGCCCCCTTGTGGGCGTTAGTGGACTTTAGGAGGGCAGTAAAAAGCCCAAAGAAGTTTGGGGGGCGATAGCTGATTAAAAAAAGCGAAAAATAATGTAATACCGCAACTTTACCCTGGATTATGGTCGATTGTTCAAAGATATCTAATAACGTTTCCATCATCGTATTTGTCCGAACGTGGATTTAGTGCTGTAACAACACTAATAACTAAAAAAAGAAATCTGCTGCTTGTTAACGAGCGTGGTGACTTACGACTGTATTTAAGTAAATTCGAGTCTTATATAAAAAAAATGGTTAAACTACATCAGGTTCATCCATCATATTAAGTAAGCTCGATAAATTTAAATTCAAAGATTTGTTTAAATTTTAATAAAAAATACATTGAAATTCGATTAAGTATGTGTTTTAATTGCTCTTATTAAAAATGCTCCTTTAAAATGTAAGTTTGAATTCTGAATTGGAATATGGAATGTTTAAATATAATAATTGTAATAACTGTTTAAAGATAAGCAACAATTGGTAAGTTTAAAAATTTTGGGAAGCACTAAAAAAATTTTGATTGTCAAAGTGGGCGGTATATGAAATATGTTTGAGAACCTATGTTATAAAATGACCGCAAAATAAGAAGTAACGACCCAATCATATATGATAAAAACAAACAGTGAATAGAGAAAACAAATAATGATAAAGGGTTGGTTGTGTGATTAAGACACCGATAAGAGATAACAGCTAATAAGAATCTAGGGTTGATAAGAATCTAGGGGGAGGATTGAAAGCATCGCCCTTGATGCAGAACCTACTGAAATATGGTACTCATGAGTTTATTTACAATAATTAATAGTTACTTTATAATATGCTATAACTGTATATAATTATTTAAAATTATCTTGGTGAATAAAATTCTAAACCGAATTATGTATATATTTCTTAAATATTAATTTTATCGGGTAACAAATACTATATGATCTATGTTTTATAATCACGAAGATCACGCCTATTGCAAAAATATGAATTGTATGTATATTTGTATATTATATAAAAAGCTTACATTACATAATTTACCTATCACCTAACATATATAATCAAAAATCAACCATACCGTATTCCATATAATTATATATCCGGTTAAACATTACGATACTTCGATTTTTATAAAAACTTACACCTAAAATAATCTATTAATTCGATTTTTGTTTTAATGTTTCAAATTTTAAACAACATTATATTGTTTAAACAATATGTTAAATAATTTATGTTTTATGATATTTATAAGCAAGCGAATTTGAAAAATATAATGGTAAGTATATTAATTATAATAAAATACCACTTATTAACAATTCTCATTTTATAACTTAATAAAATGCTAGCAATGGTTTATTCAATATAAATTATACATGGATTAAATATAATCAGCAATCAATAATTCATTAAACAATTAATTCTCATCGGATAAACTTAGTTGATTATGTAATAATTGATAAATGTAATTTTACTTTTTAATAAATAATTTTTTCTCGCTGTTAATTAATATTAATAGATTACATACAGTATGTTTATTAAAAGACTCTTTAGTTTTGTTAATTTGTAAAATCTCTACAAATCGACATTCATTAGTCAAGTTTCTTTATTTGTATTTATTTCTTCATTTCTCTTCAGTTCTATTTGTTTTCAAAAAATGATTATTTCAGAAAGAAATATAGTTACCTAACTACATTTGGTGCTGGATTTTGGACTTATTCAAATAATCAAGGACATTTGATTAAACAGTGTTATAACAATTGTGTTATATTTTATAACTAATTAGTAATTTTAATTTGTTATTTATTTGTTATTGTATTCTTTTATAAACATAAAATATAAAAAAATAATTATTAAACCTCCCAATTACAAATTGATAATATAATTTCTACATTTGTTATTCATGTTACTAAAAACTAATAGAAAAAATTACTTTAAAAGTATTTGGAATACTTTTAGTAAAATGAGAAAAATGTGTACCTGAACCTTGTTTTGATCTACGCTTTGCAACATTTTTGCAATTGTGAACGGGGCAAATTGGCAAAATTCCTAAAATTAATAATTATCAGATCACAAAAACTATAAAACAAAAACCAAGAAATAAATTATTAAGTATGCCAATAATAATACAATGATAAAGTCTTTAACTGATAATAAAACAGCTATTACACAAATAGTATAGGATTCAACGCCACATATGCGGAATATCACAACAAATTAGTTTATTTACACTATTTCTTTTATATGAATATATGATATACCATGCACACGTACTGTATACACATTTTTTTTTTTGGTTTTTATTATTAATTTTTTAACTCTATGTTATTTTATTTTCATATTCATAATTATCTCTACGTAATTAATTAATTTCTATTATTCTTCTCTTGATGTAGCCTCCTTGTATTTTCCGTTTATCTCTATGTGAGGTGCTGTCGATTCCGTTTGTAGTCGTCTATTTAACACAAATTTATTAGAATAACTCCCAAATGTTTCTTTATTTTATATAATACATTTGGATTAATTGTAAATTTATATATAAGTTTGTGTGTGTGTGTATATATATATATATATATATATATATATATATAAGAGTAAATATACAAATTTATTCACTAGTATTAATATTTTTTTTTATGTATTCTTTCTATTTCTTTCATATGTCCTCATTATTCTTTTATTTATTTATTATTTTATTATAAATCAGAAATATTTATTAATTATTATGTTTAATTGGTTATTTGTAGAAAAACGACTGGATCAACGTAAGTCTATGTTTACGTTTACACTCCATATCGGTAACCTTTAAAAAAGTTTAGAAATAACAGTATATATTATATATAATGTACATAGACACAATTACGTATTACATAAATATAAGAAAAATGTTGATATAAATCATCAATTATTTTATATTACTGATTCAAAGTTATTTGTTATATGATTTTTTCATATATATTTTTTTAGGTACCAGAGAGTGTACCAGTAAGATTAGACACATGCACAATTGTAACTTAATAGAACAAGAGAGAGAAATTTTTTCCTCTTTTCACTAGATTATTGATAATTTTTTTAACCCAAAATTTCTATAAAAATAATTTATTAAATAAAACCAATATGTCCTTAAATTATTGAGTAATTATCGTTTCACCTCTAAGTTTTAGGAATAATAACAACATAAGTTATTATCTAGGGATTAAAAAATAATATAAATATTATTCTTAATTAATAATTTATAAAAGAATTTACTACGTACAGAAAAATTTAATGATACAATAATTGTACTCAATATTATATAATCTTCTATTTGTAGCCGTATTGTATGGATATTTTAAAAATCGCAAAAGTAAATACCTACAGATTCTTTAAAGTATTAGTACTTAAGCACTTCCATGTTCATAATATATCAAAATTATTTCGAATCATAACGTTACAGTCTGTAACTTACAGATTACATCAAAAATAATTCTAATTATTCAAATGAATGTCAAGGCTTATAAAATATATGATATGTATATAATACAATTGGTATATATATTTTTTGTTTTTTAGCTAAAGAAGAGAGCTATTATGAATTCGCATTAAAAAACTTGAGTATGTTAAAGAAATTATATTACGTAAAAACTTAAACGTAATAATCTAATCATTATAATATTTATATGTTGAAATTAACTTTTTTATTTATTTATTTTTTAAATATATTATCTTAGCGATTTCCCTGCTCTGTAATTTATACAGGATGATTGGGGAGAACCTTTAAAAATGATAAGTCATTGTACACCTCAAAATCAACAAAAAAAGTTCAATGAACCATTGTCCAACTTTCAACCGTCTTGGAGTTATATCGCATTTTTCGTCTATTTCAAAAACATTACTTTTATTTTATGAACAACTAACTTTAAGATAATTTTGAGGATACCATTGAAAAGAGCATTAAATTTTCTATTAGAGTAGATAACTTTTACTCAAAAAAAATCTATTTCCATTATCGATAATTTATTAATTAAACATTAAAAAAATTGGAATTAAATTTTTTCAAAAATATTTAACTGTAATAAAAGGAGATGTCGAAAACCCGTGAAGATTTTACAAAAACTTTGTCTTTTTATTACCTTTAAAATAATGTACTCACATAAGCAATTATCTCGGCGCCTTGATGAGAAATTTCGAAAAATGTGTTAAAAAACTTTAAGTGGTACGACCTTGTATCTACCTCAAAACCTGGGAAAGAAAAGCTTATTCAGAACGAATTTTCAATTACAATGATTTATTAATTGCACTCACAAATTTAAATCAGAAATTTGACGTTTTCATCTACTGTAAGTATTGTTCAATGAGGTGCCCGTCATGTCTCACACAGGCTCAGGCTCTTCGTCTCATTTCCGTTCGCGTGGTACATATCGACATTGTTTAACGGAGTCAAGGCACACATTGCTCTACTCTATGTATTAAATCTTCCCGTGTTCGCACTTCAATATGGTAATCATGAGTCTTAAAAAATCTGATTCTAAAACTAAAGGGGAGAAGGGGATCATTTTTTAAAAGTTATCTCCAATCACCCAGTATTAATAAATAAAATGGAATATTTTTATAAAATAAATTTTCACATTCATATCTTTATCACTAGTATTGCCGAAAACATAAGAATTGACATATCATTTATATTTCAATGAATTCAAATATTATAATAATTAATTGATCTTAGTTATACAGTATACTATTTTAAAGGTGATGATAGTATTACAAATGCGCCGTGTAAGTTAAGTTTTTAATGATCATATGGACATAAATAAAAAATATAATTACAATAAAATAGTGTAATATCTATAAATCATTAGATTATATTGGTTTGTTGTCGTTTTTACATGAAAATAATAATTTATACGTCTCGAGTTATAAGAAATGTCGTTTATGACAATAATTTAGAATATCGTCACTACTATAAATTTGAAAGCAATGATAAATCATTGCATTCAGTAAAACAATTCTGAACGGAGCCGTGGTGTAATAAACTTTGTCGGAAAATTTAAATTGATAATAAAAATAAAATAAAAAATTATAACATAATATTGTCAAGATCTTTTAAATATTTTTAATGTAACATAAAAACTATGCTGTATAAAATTGATCCATTAAAGCAGAAATTAACCCTTGTATAATTTTAATAGCTCATCATCTAATAATTGCTAAACATACGTAGTTGTATGTAGTTGTATATACAGTACAGTGGTATATATTTGGTGTAAATTTCAAGATTATAGAACCATTATTTTATCGATTTTTGTACCACGTTTAAAAACTATTGAGAAAATATGTTTTCTTCAAATTTTTTTATTATTTTGAATTATGCAAAAGTAAACTAATGAAAAAATTGAAAAACGTTTCAAATAAAATACCAATCAACTAAGTACAATTATTTGCTATGCATGACGAGATCATCTGAACATTGTTTATAATCAAAAATTTGTACATATGAAAATAAAAATTTATGAACATCGATGCAACACCAATAACTCCCTCACTTTGCTCAGAATTTAATATATTTAATAGTAATATTTAAGAAATTTTACCATTATATTATTTTGTTCAAACAATTATTTAACACAATAAACACATTGTAGTTCATTTGAAAGAATACTTCAAACACATGAATGAAAGAACATATTTGAAATGTAATGTATATTATATACTAATTTTTTCCGTATAGATAATTGTACCGTTGCAATTAATAATAACATATATAAATAAATATTAAAAATAATAATTTTTTATTGTTTATCAATTTTTCAGATGGCGTTTTGGATCCTAAAACTTGGTGCAAAAAGAGGAAAAATAGAAAGTTGGGAATGTTTCGTCTTTAAATATTTTTATGCAAACAATTAAATTTGGACGTAAAAAAATTGTAGTTTTGATTTTTTGTTAAACGTTTTATTATAAATTATAATCAAATATCTATTAAATAGATAATTTTGTGTTTTAAGAATTTGTAACGTAACATTTCTGTTAGGACGGTGTCCGTACTATGACAACACACAACGCTAAAAACCATATGCCGTAAACTTTAAACAGACCAAATCACAAGGATTTTTGTTTATACGTATATAAACAATTTTATTATCGAAAAGAGAAAAAAAATGTGCGGATATACCATATATGTATTAAAAAACAAAATAATTTAAATTTAAAAATTTCCTACACTACATTAATAGGTCTTTTGAACCAAGTCGTTGAGAAGAGATAAATAAAGTTTTCTAATTTATATTTAACAGATCCTAGAAACTATGACCTGCGTTTGTCTCCCTACACAGTAGCAAACACGATCTTTACAACGAATAGTTTATTTAAACAAATTAAATAAATAAACAATATATAAATAAACACTGTCACTTTAAGTATTCTGATGTTTATTTAACAGATGAAGCTTAGCACGAATCTTAAGCGGTTGATTATAAAATTAATTGGCAAAATATAACGGTACCATAAGCGGGGTTTGTGAATGTACATGACACACAGACAGTAGAGCGTCAACGACATTGTAGTAAATAAATATATATATAAGGTCGATAATTATTTAATTGAATTTTATCCATATACCAACGTCTTGTAATAACTTTTATGCTCAATACATTTATTAGACTTAAAATGCTACAAATTTAATAATGAAATCAGCCAATTGAAATTAAACTTTCTAGAAAACACCAAATCTACCGGACAACCGTAAAAGTATTACATAATATTTATATTCTACAAAATTTGTATCAAACGAAAGGGTATAACGAGTAAAATATAGTAAGTTATAATTTGTTTATTTATAATAGACTGAAAAATAGGACATTAAATTTAAAACAATGAAATAGTTTAAACACGGTTTTGTTTATTGAACTAAAATGTAGAAAATAATTTTTTTATATGAGCTAGCTGTAAATAAATATAAGTACATTTTTATTAAAAATAATTATATGTCGTTGAATAATAATTCACATCTCTATAATTCTGTCACGAAAAAATGTTTAGATTTTACACTATAATCTAATATTTTACAGTTAAAGGGATAAATTGAATATAAGTATTGACGCATTCTGTCTTTATATACTTAATTTTACATTGCTTTGGAAAAAAGCAACTCGATAATATTCCATTAGTGTATGTTGTTTTATGTATGAAATACAAGATGCCAAGTCTGAACGTTTATTAATTGCAAATTTGTTTGTTATTAGTTACTACGCTCGTGGAAAATATGAAATGAGAATTGCGTACTGAATTTAAAGTTTGATGGCCTAAAGCAATTGTGCGTACTATATAAACAAACTATGTATTATAAATTATAGTTTGTAAATTCGTATTAAAAATACACAAATAACAGGTTATCATATGAATTAAATACAAGAACTTTTTTTATGTTATTATAATATTACCATCACGCCTTGTATAGTTGTATGTTTCACACAGTTACTTAAACAAAATGTCCTTATGTACCTATATTGTATGATCATGATAGACGATATAAATCAATAATTCATGTAAAAAAAATACAAAATAAAATTCGAATTAGTCGATATTTCGTATTAAACAGCCATCACCTGACTAATGTCATATTGAGCTGTCTATTTCAAAACGATTTATTTAAAAAGAACTGCATTCCAAATAAACCACCACGTCTTCGTAATGAACAATAATCCACCTCTTGTTTTATTTCAATACGAAAATTTTTCATCATTTAAATGTAGAATACGAAAACCCAGAATTTTAAGAGAAAAAATTTCTTTAGTCAGCTCAGAATTTTAAAAAAAGATTGGGCAGGGTTTCTCCGACGCTGCGGGCAGTTCTATTTAACAAATGCTAAAAATATATTAAAGTTTACATTAATGATGTTAAACAGTAGAATTAATTCGATAAAATGTCTATATGAGTGTGTGTCTGTTGTAGTGTTGCAAGTCTACCTGTAATTGCAAAGTATCTGGCAATGTGTTCATAATTTAACACAGAGAGATAAATTAAAATAACATCTAAATAATGAGACAAATTTCTTCAGTTAGCTCAAAATTTAAAAAAAAACTGGGCAGAGGTTCCCCGGCGCTCGCGGGCCGACCTATATTACATGAGCTAATAATAATTGAAAAATTTCGAGAATGCTGTGTGTTAAGGGGTAGAAGTAATTCGATAAAATGTCTCAATGTGTGTGAGTGTTGTTGAGAATTTACTTTTATTTACAAAATAGTATGGAAATATAAAGAAAAATAATTTCTGTAGATAGCTCAAAATACTTAAAAAATTGGGCAGGGGTTCGCCGACGCCTGCAAGCAATACTATTTTACATAAGCTAAAAATAATTTAAAAATTACGAAAGTAGTGTGTGTTAAACTTTAAAAGTAATTCCCTAATACGTGTATATGTGAGTGTGTGTGTGTGTGTGTTGTGTTGATGCGAATACACTCACAATTCTAAAATAATATGGACATTTTTAGAAAATTAATTTCTTTAGTTAGCTCAGGATATTAAAAAAAAATTGAGTAGGGGTTCCCCGGCGCCCGTTGGCTGTACTACTTTACAAAACCTAAAAATAATTCAAAAATTAAGAAAATGATGTTTTTGTATAGTGGAAGTCATGCGCTAAAATGTGTATATGAGTGTGTGTTTGTGTGTTGTGTTGAAGCGAATTTACTTACATTGGAAAAATAATATAGACAATTTTAGAAAACTGAATTTATTAGATAGCTCGGGGTAAAAAAAAAATTGAGCAGGGGTTCCCCGGCGCCCGCAAGCAATACTGTTTTACATAAGCTAAAAATAATTTAAAAATTAAGAAAATGATGATTGTTGAAAACTGGAAGTAATTCGCTTATATGTGTGTGTGTGTTGATGCGAGTTACTGACATTTGAAAATAAAATGGAAATTTGTAGAAAAATTATTTAAGTTAGCTAAGATTATTGAAAAAAAATTGGCCAGGAGTTCCTCGGCGCCCGCAGGCTGTATTTTTTTACAAATGTTAAAATATTTAAAATTTTACAAAATTGATGTGCTACGTATTGAAAATTAACAAAGTAGCAAAAACAAAGATGAATTTAGAAAATTAAAAACAAAAATTAAAAGGATTTTTAAAAATAAATATTCAAAAAGATAGAAAAAGAAATTTATAATTTAATACCCCTGATCATTAATAAAAAATATATAAAATAAATAAATATACACATGTATATTAAAATATATATTTAAATATAAAAAAAGAATAATGGCAATGAGTATTAATGAAGAATGTTGTTGTATATATTATATATTACTATCGTTTCGACAAAAAGTCATCATCAGGTAAAATTAAAATTAAAATTACCCGATGATGAGTTTTTGTCGAAAACGGTAGTAATATATAATATAGACAACAACATTCTTAACTAATACTCATTGGCTTTATTCGTTTTTTATATTTAAATATACATTTTAATAGACATGTGTATATTTATTTATTTTATATATATTTTTTATTTATTAAAAATTATTCGATAAAATGTGTTAATATTTTTGTAGATATTATATCGTTGGTAGTATATTAACATTTGCAAAATAATATCGGAATTCAAAGAAAAATAGTTTCATGAGTTAGTCTATGATAATTAAAAAATTGAGCGAGGGTTCCCCGGCGCCCGCAGGCTGTATTTTCTTACAAATGCTAAAAATATTTTAAAATTTAAGAAAACGATGACTGTTGAAAACTGGAAGTAATTCGCTTCTATGATGTGTGTATGCGTGTTGTGTCGATGCGAGTTTCTTACATTTGAAAATAAAATAGAAATTTGTAGAAAATTTTCTTAAGTGTGCTCAGATTATTGAAAAAATTGGGCAGGGGTTCCCCGGCGCCCGCAGGCAAAACTATTTTACATAGGCTAAAAATAATTTAAAAAATTAAGAAAATTATGTTTTGTATAGTGGAAGTTATGCGCTAAAATGTGTATATGAGTGTGTGTTTGTGTGTTGTGTTGAAGCGAATTTACTTACATTGGAAAAATAATATGGAAATTTTTAGAATACTAAATTTATTAGATAGCTCGGGGTATAAAAAAAAATTGGGCAGGGGTTCCCCGGCGCCCGCAGGCAGTACTATTTTAGAAAGCTAAAAATAATTTAAAAATATCGAAAATACAGTGTGTTAAACAATAGAAGTTATTCGCTTATATGTGTATATGTGTGTGTGTGTGTGTGTGTGTGTGTGTTGTGTTGATGCAAGTCTACTTATATTTGGAAAATAATATAGAAATGTTAATAAAAATAATTTCTATAGTTTGCATAGAATATTAAAAAAAATGAGTACGGGTTCTCCGGCGCCCGTTGGCTGTACTATTTTGCAAAACCCAAAAATAATTCAAAAATTAAGAAAATAATGTTTGTTATATGCTAGAAGTTATGCGCTACAATGTGTATATGAGTGTGGGTTTGTGTGTTGTGTTGAGGCAAATTTACTTACATTGGAAAAATAAAATAGACAATTTTAGAAAACTGAATTTATTAGATAGCTCGGGGTAAAAAAAAAATTGGGCAGGGGTTCCCTGGCGCCCGCAAGCAATACTGTTTTACATAGGCTAAAAATAATTTAAAAATTAAGAAAATGATGATTGATGAAAACTGGAAGTAATTCGCTTATATGTGTGTGTGTGTTGATGCGAGTTACTGACATTTGAAAATAAAATGGAAATTTGTAGAAAAATTATTTAAGTTAGCTAAGATTATAGAAAAAAATTGGCCAGGAATTCCTCGGCGCCCGCAGGCTGTATTTTTTTACAAATGTTAAAATATTTAAAATTTTACAAAATTGATGTGCTACGTATTGAAAATTAACAAAGTAGCAAAAACAAAGATGCATTTAGAAAACTAAAAACAAAAATTAAAAGGATTTTTAAAAATAAATATTCAAAAAGATAGAAAAAGAAATTTATAATTTAATACCCCTGATCATTAATAAAAAATATATATAAAATAAATAAATATACACATGTATATTAAAATATATATTTAAATATAAAAAAAGAATAATGGCAATGAGTATTAATGAAGAATGTTGTTGTATATATTATATATTACTATCGTTTCGACAAAAAGTCATCATCAGGTAAAATTAAAATTAAAATTACCCGATGATGAGTTTTTGTCGAAAACGGTAGTAATATGTAATATAGACAACAACATTCTTAACTAATACTCATTGGCTTTATTCGTTTTTTATATTTAAATATACATTTTAATAGACATGTGTATATTTATTTATTTTATATATATTTTTTATTTATTAAAAATTATTCGATAAAATGTGTTAATATTTTTGTAGATATTATATCGTTGGTAGTATATTAACATTTGCAAAATAATATCGGAATTCAAAGAAAAATAGTTTCATGAGTTAGTCTATGATAATTAAAAAATTGAGCGAGGGTTCCCCGGCGCCCGCAGGCTGTATTTTCTTACAAATGCTAAAAATATTTTAAAATTTAAGAAAACGATGACTGTTGAAAACTGGAAGTAATTCGCTTATATGATGTGTGTATGCGTGTTGTGTCGATGCGGGTTTCTTACATTTGAAAAAAAAATGGAAATTTGTTGAAAATTTTCTTAAGTGTACTCAGATTATTGAAAAAATTGGGCAGGGGTTCCCCGGCGCCCGCAGGCAAAACTATTTTACATAGGCTAAAAATAATTTAAAAAATTAAGAAAATTATGTTTTTGTATAGTGGAAGTTATGCGCTAAAATGTGTATATGAGTGTGTGTTTGTGTGTTGTGTTGAAGCGAATTTACTTACATTGGAAAAATAATATGGAAATTTTTAGAATACTAAATTTATTAGATAGCCCGGGGTATAAAAAAAAATTGGGCAGGGGTTCCCCGGCGCCCGCAGGCAGTACTATTTTAGAAAGCTAAAAATAATTTAAAAATATCGAAAATACAGTGTGTTAAACAATAGAAGTTATTCGCTTATATGTGTATATGTGTGTGTGTGTGTGTGTGTGTGTGTTGTGTTGATGCAAGTCTACTTATATTTGGAAAATAATATAGAAATGTTAATAAAAATAATTTCTATAGTTTGCATAGAATATTAAAAAAAATGAGTACGGGTTCTCCGGCGCCCGTTGGCTGTACTACTTTACAAAACCCAAAAATAATTCAAAAATTAAGAAAATAATGTTTGTTATATGCTAGAAGTTATGTGCTACAATGTGTATATGAGTGTGTGTTTGTGTGTTGTGTTGAGGCGAATTTACTTACATTGGAAAAATACAATAGACAATTTTAGAAAACTGAATTCATTAGATAGCTCGGGGTAAAAAAAAAATTGGGCAGGGGTTCCCCGGCGCCCGCAAGCAATACTGTTTTACATAAGCTAAAAATAATTTAAAAATTAAGAAAATGATGATTGATGAAAACTGGAAGTAATTCGCTTATATGTGTGTGTGTGTTGATGCGAGTTACTGACATTTGAAAATAAAATGGAAATTTGTAGAAAAATTATTTAAGTAGGCTAAGATTATTGAAAAAAATTGGCCAGGAGTTCCTCGGCGCCCGCAGGCTGTATTTTTTTACAAATGTTAAAATATTTAAAATTTTACAAAATTGATGTGCTACGTATTGAAAATTAACAAAGTAGCAAAAACAAAGATGAATTTAGAAAACTAAAAACAAAAATTAAAAGGATTTTTAAAAATAAATATTCAAAAAGATAGAAAAAGAAATTTATAATTTAATACCCCTGATCGTTAATAAAAAATATATATAAAATAAATAAATATACACATGTATATTAAAATATATATTTAAATATAAAAAAAGAATAATGGCAATGAGTATTAATGAAGAATGTTGTTGTATATATTATATATTACTATCGTTTCGACAAAAAGTCATCATCAGGTAAAATTAAAATTAAAATTACCCGATGATGAGTTTTTGTCGAAAACGGTAGTAATATATAATATAGACAACAACATTCTTAACTAATACTCATTGGCTTTATTCGTTTTTTATATTTAAATATACATTTTAATAGACATGTGTATATTTATTTGTTTTATATATAATTTTTATTTATTAAAAATTATTCGATAAAATGTGTTAATATTTTTGTAGATATTATATCGTTGATAGTATATTAACATTTGCAAAATAATATCGGAATTCAAAGAAAAATAGTTTCATGAGTTAGTCTATGATAATTAAAAAATTGAGCGAGGGTTCCCCGGCGCCCGCAGGCTGTATTTTCTTACAAATGCTAAAAATATTTTAAAATTTAAGAAAACGATGACTGTTGAAAACTGGAAGTAATTCGCTTATATGATGTGTGTATGCGTGTTGTGTCGATGCGGGTTTCTTACATTTAAAAAAAAATGGAAATTTGTTGAAAATTTTCTTAAGTGTACTCAGATTATTGAAAAAATTGGGCAGGGGTTCCCCGGCGCCCGCAGGCAAAACTATTTTACATAGGCTAAAAATAATTTAAAAAATTAAGAAAATTATGTTTTTGTATAGTGGAAGTTATGCGCTAAAATGTGTATATGAGTGTGTGTTTGTGTGTTGTGTTGAAGCGAATTTACTTACATTGGAAAAATAATATGGAAATTTTTAGAATACTAAATTTATTAGATAGCTCGGGGTATAAAAAATTGGGCAGGGGTTCCCCATGCCTGCAGGCAGTACTATTTTAGAAAGCTAAAAATAATTTAAAAATATCGAAAATACAGTGTGTTAAACAATAGAAGTTATTCGCTTATATGTGTATATGTGTGTGTGTGTGTGTGTGTGTGTGTGTTGTGTTGATGCAAGTCTACTTATATTTGGAAAATAATATAGAAATGTAAATAAAAATAATTTCTATAGTTTGCATAGAATATTAAAAAAAATGAGTACGGGTTCTCCGGCGCCCGTTGGCTGTACTACTTTACAAAACCCAAAAATAATTCAAAAATTAAGAAAATAATGTTTGTTATATGCTAGAAGTTATGTGCTACAATGTGTATATGAGTGTGTGTTTGTGTGTTGTGTTGAGGCGAATTTACTTACATTGGAAAAATACAATAGACAATTTTAGAAAACTGAATTTATTAGATAGCTCGGGGTAAAAAAAAAATTGGGCAGGGGTTCCCCGGCGCCCGCAAGCAATACTGTTTTACATAAGCTAAAAATAATTTAAAAATTAAGAAAATGATGATTGATGAAAACTGGAAGTAATTCGCTTATATGTGTGTGTGTGTTGATGCGAGTTACTGACATTTGAAAATAAAATGGAAATTTGTAGAAAAATTATTTAAGTAGGCTAAGATTATTGAAAAAAATTGGCCAGGAGTTCCTCGGCGCCCGCAGGCTGTATTTTTTTACAAATGTTAAAATATTTAAAATTTTACAAAATTGATGTGCTACGTATTGAAAATTAACAAAGTAGCAAAAACAAAGATGAATTTAGAAAACTAAAAACAAAAATTAAAAGGATTTTTAAAAATAAATATTCAAAAAGATAGAAAAAGAAATTTATAATTTAATACCCCTGATCGTTAATAAAAAATATATATAAAATAAATAAATATACACATGTATATTAAAATATATATTTAAATATAAAAAAAGAATAATGGCAATGAGTATTAATGAAGAATGTTGTTGTATATATTATATATTACTATCGTTTCGACAAAAAGTCATCATCAGGTAAAATTAAAATTAAAATTACCCGATGATGAGTTTTTGTCGAAAACGGGAGTAATATATAATATAGACAACAACATTCTTAACTAATACTCATTGGCTTTATTCGTTTTTATATTTAAATATACATTTTAATAGACATGTGTATATTTATTTGTTTTATATATAATTTTTATTTATTAAAAATTATTCGATAAAATGTGTTAATATTTTTGTAGATATTATATCGTTGATAGTATATTAACATTTGCAAAATAATATCGGAATTCAAAGAAAAATAGTTTCATGAGTTAGTCTATGATAATTAAAAAATTGAGCGAGGGTTCCCCGGCGCCCGCAGGCTGTACTTTCTTACAAATGCTAAAAATATTTTAAAATTTAAGAAAACGATGACTGTTGAAAACTGGAAGTAATTCGCTTCTATGATGTGTGTATGCGTGTTGTGTCGATGCGAGTTTCTTACATTTGAAAATAAAATAGAAATTTGTAGAAAATTTTCTTAAGTGTGCTCAGATTATTGAAAAAATTGGGCAGGGGTTCCCCGGCGCCCGCAGGCAAAACTATTTTACATAGGCTAAACATAATTTAAAAAATTAAGAAAATTATGTTTTTGTATAGTGGAAGTTATGCGCTAAAATGTGTATATGAGTGTGTGTTTGTGTGTTGTGTTGAAGCGAATTTACTTACATTGGAAAAATAATATGGAAATTTTTAGAATAGTAAATTTATTAGATAGCCCGGGGTATAAAAAAAAATTGGGCAGGGGTTCCCCGGCGCCCGCAGGCAGTACTATTTTAGAAAGCTAAAAATAATTTAAAAATATCGAAAATACAGTGTGTTAAACAATAGAAGTTATTCGCTTATATGTGTATATGTGTGTGTGTGTGTGTGTGTGTGTGTTGTGTTGATGCAAGTCTACTTATATTTGGAAAATAATATAGAAATGTTAATAAAAATAATTTCTATAGTTTGCATAGAATATTAAAAAAAATGAGTACGGGTTCTCCGGCGCCCGTTGGCTGTACTACTTTACAAAACCCAAAAATAATTCAAAAATTAAGAAAATAATGTTTGTTATATGCTAGAAGTTATGCGCTACAATGTGTATATGAGTGTGTGTTTGTGTGTTGTGTTGAGGCGAATTTACTTACATTGGAAAAATACAATAGACAATTTTAGAAAACTGAATTTATTAGATAGCTCGGGGTAAAAAAAAAATTGGGCAGGGGTTCCCCGGCGCCCGCAAGCAATACTGTTTTACATAAGCTAAAAATAATTTAAAAATTAAGAAAATGATGATTGATGAAAACTGGAAGTAATTCGCTTATATGTGTGTGTGTGTTGATGCGAGTTACTGACATTTGAAAATAAAATGGAAATTTGTAGAAAAATTATTTAAGTAGGCTAAGATTATTGAAAAAAATTGGCCAGGAGTTCCTCGGCGCCCGCAGGCTGTATTTTTTTACAAATGTTAAAATATTTAAAATTTTACAAAATTGATGTGCTACGTATTGAAAATTAACAAAGTAGCAAAAACAAAGATGAATTTAGAAAACTAAAAACAAAAATTAAAAGGATTTTTAAAAATAAATATTCAAAAAGATAGAAAAAGAAATTTATAATTTAATACCCCTGATCGTTAATAAAAAATATATATAAAATAAATAAATATACACATGTATATTAAAATATATATTTAAATATAAAAAAAGAATAATGGCAATGAGTATTAATGAAGAATGTTGTTGTATATATTATATATTACTATCGTTTCGACAAAAAGTCATCATCAGGTAAAATTAAAATTAAAATTACCCGATGATGAGTTTTTGTCGAAAACGGTAGTAATATATAATATAGACAACAACATTCTTAACTAATACTCATTGGCTCTATTCGTTTTTTATATTTAAATATACATTTTAATAGACATGTGTATATTTATTTATTTATATATATTTTTTATTTATTAAAAATTATTCGATAAAATGTGTTAATATTTTTGTAGATATTATATCGTTGGTAGTATATTAACATTTGCAAAATAATATCGGAATTCAAAAAAAAATAATTTCATGAGTTAGTCTATGATAATTAAAAAATTGAGCGAGGGTTCCCCGGCGCCCGCAGGCTGTATTTTCTTACAAATGCTAAAAATATTTTAAAATTTAAGAAAACGATGACTGTTGAAAACTGGAAGTAATTCGCTTATATGATGTGTGTATGCGTGTTGTGTCGATTCGGGTTTCTTACATTTGAAAAAAAAATGGAAATTTGTTGAAAATTTTCTTAAGTGTACTCAGATTATTGAAAAAATTGGGCAGAGGTTCCCCGGCGCCCGCAGGCAAAACTATTTTACATAGGCTAAAAATAATTTAAAAAATTAAGAAAATTATGTTTTTGTATAGTGGAAGTTATGCGCTAAAATGTGTATATGAGTGTGTGTTTGTGTGTTGTGTTGAAGCGAATTTACTTACATTGGAAAAATAATATGGAAATTTTTAGAATACTAAATTTATTAGATAGCTCGGGGTATAAAAAAAAATTGGGCAGGGGTTCCCCGGCGCCCGCAGGCAGTACTATTTTAGAAAGCTAAAAATAATTTAAAAATTAAGAAAATACTGATTGTTAAACAATAGAAGTTATTCGCTATATGTGTATATGTGTGTGTGTGTTGTGATGCAGTTACTTATATTTGAAAATAATATAGAAATTTGTAGAAAAATTAATTTTAGTTATGATTATTAAAAAAATTGAGCCAGGGGTTCCTCGGCGCCGCAGGCTGTATTTTTTACAAATGTTAAAAATAATTTAAAATTAAGAAAATTGATGTGTTATGTTGAAAATTAACATGAGTAGTGTGTGTGTTTAGAAAACTAAAAACAAAAATTAAAATGATTTTTAAAAATAAATATTATTAGATAGCTAGTAAAAAAATTGGGCAGGGGATTTAATATGATCAAATACTATATATATAAAATAAATAAATATACACATGTATATTAAAATATATATTTAAATATAAAAAAAATGATGATTGATGAGTAAATGAAGTAATGTTGTTATATATGTGTATAGTGTTACTATCGTTTCGACAAAAGTCATCATCAGGAAAATAAAATTAAAATTTGTATGATGAAAATTTTTTAAGTTAGTAATATATAATATAGACAAAAATTGGCCAGGAGTTCTATACTCATTGGCTGTATTCGTTTTTACATATGTTAAATATTTAAAATTTTACATAAATTGATATTTATTTATTATATATATTTTAGCAAAATTATCGATAAAAATGTGTTAATATTTTTGTAGATATTATATCGTTGGTAGTATATTAACATTTGCAAAATAATATCAAAATTCAAAAAAAATAGTTTCATGAGTTAGTCTATGATAATTAAAAAATTGAGCGAGGGTTCCCTATAAATATTATTTTACAAATGCTAAAAATATATTTAAATATAAGAAAATGGATGACTGTTAAAATGAAGAATTCGCTTATGTATGTGTGTATGCGTGTTGTGTCGATTCGTTTCTTACATTTGAAAAAATAAATGGAAATTAAAATTGAAAATTTTTTATATAAAATATTAAAAACATTCTTACTCATTGGCTATTCTATTTTAAATATTAAAAATAATTTAAAAATTAAGAAAATTTATGTTTTTGTATATTTATTAAAATTATCGATAAAATGTGTGTATGATTTTGTGTGTTGTTGTTAACATTGCAAAATAATATCGGAAATTTTTAGAAAAAATTTATTAGTTAGCTTATGATAATTAAAAAAATTGAGCGAGGGTTCCTGCTAAAAATATTTTAAAATTAAGAAAACGATGACTGTTGAAAACTGGAAGTAATTCGCTTATATATATGTGTGTATGCGTGTTGTGTTGATGCGAGTGTCTTACATTTGAAAATAAAATGGAAATTTGTAGAAAAATTATTTAAGTTAGCTCAGAATATTGAAAAAAATTGGACAGGGTTCCCCAGCGCCCGCAGGCAATACTATTTTACATAAGCTAAAAATAATTTAAAAAATTAAGAAAATGATGTTTTTTTCTAGTGGAAGTTATGCGCTAAATTGTGTATATGAGTGTGTGTTTGTGTGTTGTGTTGAAGCGAATTTACTTACATTGGAAAATAATATGGAAATTTTTAGAAAATTAATTTATTAGTTAGCTCAGGATATTAAAAAAATTAGGCAGGGGTTCCCCAGCGCCCGCAGGCAGTACTATTTTAGAAAGCTAAAAATAATTTTAAAATATCGAAAATACTGTGTGTTAAACAGAAGTTATTCGCTAATATGTGTATATGTGTGTGTGTGTGTTGTGTTGATGCAATTTACTTATATTTGGAAAAATAATATAGAAATTTTAGAAAAATAATTTTATAGTTTGCTAGAATATTAAAAAAATTGAGTAGGGGTTCCCGGCGCCCTGTTGGCTGTACTATACTTACAAAGCTAAAAATAATTTAAAAATTAAGAAAATAATGTTTGTTATATAGTAGAAGTTATGCGAATGTAATTCGCTATATATGTGTGTGTGTGTGTTGTGTTGAGAATTTACTTACATTGAAAATAAAATGGAAATTTTAGAAAAAATTTTATTAGATAGCTCAGATTATTGAAAAAATTGGGCAGGGGTTCCCTATGCCTGCAGGCAATACTATTTTACATAAGCTAAAAATAATTTAAAAATTTAAGAAAATGATGATTGTTGAAAACTGGAAGTAATTCGCTTATATGTGTGTGTGTTGATGCGAGTTACTGACATTTGAAAATAAAATGGAAATTTGTAGAAAAATTATTTATTATTGAAAAAAATTTTACAAATGTTAAAATATTTAAAATTTTACAAAATTGATGTGCTACGTATTGAAAATTAACAAAGTAGCAAAAACAAAGATGAATTTAGAAAATTAAAAATAAAAATTAAAAGGATTTTTAAAAATAAATATTCAAAAGATAGAAAAAAATTTATAATTTAATATTAGTGATCATTAATAAAATATATATAAAATAAATAAATATACACATGTATATTAAAATATATATTTAAATATAAAAAGAATAATGGCAATGAGTATTAATGAAGAATGTTGTTGTATATATTATATATTACTATCGTTTCGACAAAAAGTCATCATCAGGTAAAATTAAAATTAAAATTACCCGATGATGAGTTTTTGTCGAAAACGGTAGTAATATATAATATAGACAACAACATTCTTAACTAATACTCATTGGCTTTATTCGTTTTTATATTTAAATATACATTTTAATAGACATGTGTATATTTATTTATTTTATATATTTTTTATTTATTAAAAATTATTCGATAAAATGTGTTAATATTTTTGTAGATATTATATCGTTGGTAGTATATTAACATTTGCAAAATAATATCGGAATTCTAAGAAAAATAGTTTCATAAGTTAGTCTATGATAATTAAAAATTGAGCGAGGGTTCCCCCGGCGCCCGCAGGCTGTATTTTCTTACAAATGCTAAAAATATTTTAAAATTAAGAAAACGATGACTGTTGAAAACTGGAAGTAATTCGCTTATATGATGTGTGTATGCGTGTTGTGTCGATGCGAGTTTCTTACATTTGAAAATAAAATGGAAATTTGTAGAAAATTTCTTAAGTGTGCTCAGATTATTGAAAAAATTGGGCAGGGGTTCCCCCGCCGCAGGCAAAACTATTTTCCATAGGCTAAAAATAATTTAAAAAATTAAGAAAATTATGTTTTTGTATAGTGGAAGTTATGCGCTAAAATGTGTATATGAGTGTGTGTTTGTGTGTTGTGTTGAAGCGAATTTACTTACATTGGAAAAATAATATGGAAATTTTTAGAATACTAAATTTATTAGATAGCTCGGGGTATAAAAAAAAATTGGGCAGGGGTTCCCCGGCGCCCGCAGGCAGTACTATTTTAGAAAGCAAAAAATAATTTAAAAATATCGAAAATACTGTGTGTTAAACAATAGAAGTTATTCGCTTATATGTGTATATGTATGTGTGTGTGTGTGTGTGTGTTGTGTTGATGCAAGTCTACTTATATTTGGAAAATAATATAGAAATGTTAATAAAAATAATTTCTATAGTTTGCATAGAATATTAAAAAAAATTGAGTAGGGTTTCCCCGGCGCCCGTTGGCTGTACTACTTTACAAAACCTAAAAATAATTCAAAAATTAAGAAAACAATGTTTGTTATATAGTAGAAGTTATGCGCTACAATGTGTATATGAGTGTGTGTTTGTGTGTGTGTTGACGCGAATTTACTTACATTGGAAAAATAATAGACAATTTTAGAATACCAAATTTATTAGATAGCTCGAGGTATAAAAAAAAATTGGGCAGGGGCTCCTCGGCGCCCGCAGGCAATACTATTTTACATAAGCTAAAAATAATTTAAAAATTAAGAAAATGATGATTGTTGAAAACTGGAAGTAATTCGCTTATATGTGTGTGTGTTGATGCGAGTTACTGACATTTGAAAATAAAATGGAAATTTGTAGAAAAATTATTTAAGTTAGCTCAGATTATTGGAAAAAATTGGCCAGGAGTTCCTCATGCCCGCAGGCTGTATTTTTTACAAATGTTAAAATATTTAAAATTTTACAAAATTGATGTGCTACGTATTGAAAATTAACAAAGTAGCAAAAACAAAGATGGGTATAGAAAATTAAAAACAAAAATTAAAAGGATTTTTAAAAATAAATATTCAAAGAGATAGAAAAAGAAATTTATAATTTAATACCCCTGATCATTAATAAAAAATATATATAAAATAAATAAATATACACATGTATATTAAAATATATATTTAAATATAAAAAAAGAATAATGGCAATGAGTATTAATGAAGAATGTTGTTGTATATATTATATATTACTATCGTTTCGACAAAAAGTCATCATCAGGTAAAATTAAAATTAAAATTACCCGATGATGAGTTTTTGTCGAAAACGGTAGTAATATATAATATAGACAACAACATTCTTAACTAATACTCATTGGCTTTATTCGTTTTTTATATTTAAATATACATTTTAATAGACATGTGTATATTTATTTATTTATATATATTGTTTATTTATTAAAAATTATTCGATAAAATGTGTTAATATTTTTGTAGATATTATATCGTTGGTAGTATATTAACATTTGCAAAATAATATCGGAATTCAAAGAAAAATAGTTTCATGAGTTAGTCTATGATAATTAAAAAATTGAGCGAGGGTTCCCCGGCGCCCGCAGGCTGTATTTTCTTACAAATGCTAAAAATATTTTAAAATTTAAGAAAACGATGACTGTTGAAAACTGGAAGTAATTCGCTTATATGATGTGTGTATGCGTGTTGTGTCGATGCGAGTTTCTTACATTTGAAAATAAAATAGAAATTTGTAGAAAATTTTCTTAAGTGTGCTCAGATTATTGAAAAAATTGGGCAGGGGTTCCCCGGCGCCCGCAGGCAAAACTATTTTACATAGGCTAAAAATAATTTAAAAAATTAAGAAAATTATGTTTTTGTATAGTGGAAGTTATGCGCTAAAATGTGTATATGAGTGTGTGTTTGTGTGTTGTGTTGAAGCGAATTTACTTACATTGGAAAAATAATATGGAAATTTTTAGAATAGTAAATTTATTAGATAGCCCGGGGTATAAAAAAAAATTGGGCAGGGTTCCCCGCCCGCAGGCAGTACTATTTCAGAAAGCTAAAAATAATTTAAAAATATCGAAAATACAGTGTGTTAAACAATAGAAGTTATTCGCTTATATGTGTATATGTGTGTGTGTGTGTGTGTGTGTGTGTGTGTTGTGTTGATGCAAGTCTACTTATATTTGGAAAATAATATAGAAATGTTAATAAAGATAATTTCTATAGTTTGCATAGAATATTAAAAAAAATGAGTACGGGTTCTCCGGCGCCCGTTGGCTGTACTACTTTACAAAACCCAAAAATAATTCAAAAATTAAGAAAATAATGTTTGTTATATGCTAGAAGTTATGCGCTACAATGTGTATATGAGTGTGTGTTTGTGTGTTGTGTTGAGGCGAATTTACTTACATTGGAAAAATACAATAGACAATTTTAGAAAACTGAATTTATTAGATAGCTCGGGGTAAAAAAAAATTGGGCAGGGATTCCCCGGCGCCCGCAGGCAATACTGTTTTACATAAGCTAAAAATAATTTAAAAATTAAGAAAATGATGATTGTTGAAAACGGGAAGTAATTCGCTTATATGTGTGTGTGTGTGTTGATGCGAGTTACTGACATTTGAAAATAAAATGGAAATTTGTAGAAAAATTATATAAGTTAGGCTCAGATTATTGAAAAAATTGGCCAGGAGTTCCTATGCCCGCGGGCTGTATTTTTTTACAAATGTTAAAATATTTAAAATTGTACAAAATTGATGTGCTACGTATTGAAAATTAACAAAGTAGCAAAAACAAAGATGAATTTAGAAAATTAAAAACAAAAATTAAAAGGATTTTTAAAAATAAATATTCAAAAAGATAGAAAAAGAAATTTATAATTTAATACCCCTGATCATTAATAAAAAATATATATAAAATAAATAAATATACACATGTATATTAAAATATATATTTAAATATAAAAAAAGAATAATGGCAATGAGTATTAATGAAGAATGTTGTTGTATATATTATATATTACTATCGTTTCGACAAAAAGTCATCATCAGGTAAAATTAAAATTAAAATTACCCGATGATGAGTTTTTGTCGAAAACGGTAGTAATATATAATATAGACAACAACATTCTTAACTAATACTCATTGGCTTTATTCGTTTTTTATATTTAAATATACATTTTAATAGACATGTGTATATTTATTTATTTTATATATATTTTTTATTTATTAAAAATTATTCGATAAAATGTGTTAATATTTTTGTAGATATTATATCGTTGGTAGTATATTAACATTTGCAAAATAATATCGGAATTCTAAGAAAAATAGTTTCATGAGTTAGTCTATGATAATTAAAAAATTGAGCGAGGGTTCCCGGCCCGCAGGCTGTATTTTCTTACAAATGCTAAAAATATTTTAAAATTTAAGAAAACGACGACTGTTGAAAACTGGAAGTAATTCGCTTATATTATGTGTGTATGCGTGTTGTGTCGATGCGAGTTTCTTACATTTGAAAATAAAATGGAAATTTGTAGAAAATTTTCTTAAGTTAGCTCAGATTATTGAGAAAAATTGGGCAGGGGTTCCCTATGCCTGCAGGCAAAACTATTTTACATAGGCTAAAAATAATTTAAAAATTAAGAAAATTATGTTTTGTATAGTGGAAGTTATGCGCTAAAATGTGTATATGAGTGTGTGTTTGTGTGTTGTGTTGAAGGAATTTACTTACATTGGAAAAATAATATGGAAATTTTTAGAAAAAATTTATTAGATAGCTCAGTATAAAAAAATTGCAGAGGGTTCCGGCGCCCGCAGGCAGTACTATTTTAGAAAGCTAAAAATAATTTAAAATATCGAAAATACAGTGTGTTAAACAATAGAAGTTATTCGCTTATATGTGTATATGTGTGTGTGTGTGTGTGTGTGTTGTGTTGATGCGAATTTACTTATATTTGGAAAATAATAATATGAAATGTTAGAAAATAATTTCTATAGTTTGCATAGAATATTAAAAAAATTGGGCAGGGGTTCCCGGGCACCCGCAGGCAGTACTATTTTATAAAGGTAAAAATTATTCAAAAATTAAGAAAACAATGTTTGTTATATAGTAGAAGTTATGCGCTACAAAGTGTATATGAGTGTGTGTTTGTGTGTGTGTTGACGCGAATTTACTTACATTGGAAAAATAATAGACAATTTTAGAATACCAAATTTATTAGATAGCTCGGGGTATTAAAAAAATTGAGCAGGGGTTCTATGCCCGCAGGCAATACTATTTTACATAAGCTAAAAATAATTTAAAAATTAAGAAAATGATGATTGTGAAAACTGGAAGTAATTCGCTTATATGTGTGTGTGTGTTGATGCGAGTTACTGACATTTGAAAATAAAATGGAAATTTGTAGAAAAATTATTTAAGTTAGCTCAGATTATTGAAAAAATTGGCCAGGAGTTCCTGCCCGCAGGCTGTATTTTTTTACAAATGTTAAAATATTTAAAATTTTACAAAATTGATGTGCTGTATTGAAAATTAACAAAGTAGCAAAAACAAAGATGAATTTAGAAAATTAAAAACAACAATTAAAAGGATTTTTAAAAATAAATATTCAAAGAGATAGAAAAAGAAATTTATAATTTAATACCCCTGATCATTAATAAAAAATATATATAAAATAAATAAATATACACATGTATATTAAAATATATTTAAATATAAAAAAGAATAATGGCAATGAGTATTAATGAAGAATGTTGTTGTATATATTATATATACTATCGTTTCGACAAAAAAGTCATCATCAAGTAAAATTAAAATTAAAATTACCCGATAATGAGTTTTTGTCGAAAACGGTAGTAATATATAATATAGACAACAACATTCTTAACTAATACTCATTGGCTTTATTCGTTTTTTATATTTAAATATACATTTTAATAGACATGTGTATATTTATTTATTTTATATATATTTTTATTTATTAAAAATTATTCGATAAAATGTGTTAATATTTTTGTAGATATTATATCGTTGGTAGTATATTAACATTTGCAAAATAATATCGGAATTAAAGAAAAATAGTTTCATGAGTTAGTCTATGATAAAAAAATTGAGCGAGGGTTCCCCGGCGCCGCAGGCTGTATTTTCTTACAAATGCTAAAAATATTTTAAAATTTAAGAAAACGATGACTGTTGAAAACTGGAAGTAATTCGCTTATATTATGTGTGTATGCGTGTTGTGTCGATGCGAGTTTCTTACATTTGAAAATAAAATGGAAATTTGTAGAAAATTTTCTTAAGTTAGCTCAGATTATTGAAAAATTGGGCAGGGGTTCCTGGCGCCTGCAGGCAAAACTATTTTACATAGGCTAAAAATAATTTAAAAATTAAGAAAATTATGTTTTTGTATAGTGGAAGTTATGCGCTAAAATGTGTATATGAGTGTGTGTTTGTGTGTTGTGTTGAAGGAATTTACTTACATTGGAAAAATAATATGGAAATTTTTAGAATATAATTTATTAGATAGCTCAGATATAAAAAATTGGGCAGGGGTTCCCCGGCGCCCGCAGGCAATACTATTTTAGAAAGCAAAAAATAAATTTAAAAACTTAAGAAAATAATGTTTTTGTATAGTGGAAGTTATGTAAAATGTGTATATGAGTGTGTGTGTGTGTGTGTGTTGTGTTGATGCGAGTTTACTTACATTTTAAAAATAATATAGAAATGTTAAGAAAAATAATTTCTATATTATTACTTAGCTCAGAATATTAAAAAAAATTGGGCAGGTGTTTTCCGGCGCCCGTTGGCTGTACTATTTTACAAACCCTAAAAATAATTTAAAAATTAAGAAAATGATGTTTGTTGAATAGTAGAAGTTATGCGCTAAAATGTGTATATGAGTGTGTGTTTGTGTGTTGTGTTGATGCGAATTTACTTACAATGGAAAAATAATATAGACAATTTCAGAATATTAAATTTATTAGATAGCTCAAGGTATAAAAAAAAATTGGGCAGGGATTCCCCGGCGCCCGCAGGCAATACTATTTTACATAAGCTAAAAATAATTTAAACATTAAGAAAATGATGATTGTTGAAAACGGGAAGTAATTCGCTTATATATGTGTGTGTTGATGCGAGTTACTGACATTTGAAAATAAAATGGAAATTTGTAGAAAAATTATTTAAGTTAGCTCAGATTATTGGAAAAAATTGGCCAGGAGTTCCTCATGCCCGCGGGCTGTATTTTTTTACAAATGTTAAAATATTTAAAATTGTACAAAATTGATGTGCTACGTATTGAAAATTAACAAAGTAGCAAAAACAAAGATGGGTATAGAAAATTAAAAACAAAAATTAAAAGGATTTTTAAAAATAAATATTCAAAAAGATAGAAAAAGAAATTTATAATTTAATAGTGATCATTAATAAAAATATATATAAAATAAATAAATATACATGTATATTAAAATATATATTTAAATATAAAAAGAATAATGGCAATGAGTATTAATGAAGAATGTTGTTGTATATATTATATATTACTATCGTTTCGACAAAAGTCATCATCAGGTAAAATTAAAATTAAAATTACCCGATGATGAGTTTTTGTCGAAAACTAGTAATATAATATAGACAACAACATTCTTAACTAATACTCATTGGCTTTATTCGTTTTTTATATTTAAATATACATTTTAATAGACATGTGTATATTTATTTATTTTATATATATTTTATTATTTATTAAAAATTATTCGATAAATGTGTTAATATTTTTGTAGATATTATATCGTTGGTAGTATATTAACATTTGCAAAATAATATCGGAATTCAAAGAAAAATAGTTTCATTAGTTAGTTAGTCTATGATAATTAAAAATTGAGCGAGGGTTCCCCGGCGCCCGCAGGCTGTATTTTCTTACAAATGCTAAAAATATTTTAAAATTTAAGAAAACGATGACTGTTGAAAACTGAAGTAATTCGCTTTATATGATGTGTATGCGTGTTGTGTCGATGCGAGTTTCTTACATTTAAAATAAAATGGAAATTTGTTGAAAATTTTCTTAAGTTACTCAGATTATTGAAAAATTGGGCAGGGTTCCTATGGCGCCCGCAGGCAAAACTATTTTACATAGGCTAAAAATAATTTAAAAATTAAGAAAATGATATGTTTTGTATAGTGGAAGTTATGCGCTAAAATGTGTATATGAGTGTGTGTTTGTGTGTTGTGTTGAAGCGAATTTACTTACATTGGAAAAATAATATGGAAATTTTTAGAAAATTAGTTAGCTCAGATATAAAAAAAATTGGGCAGGGGTTCCGCCCGCAGGCAATACTATTTTAGAAAGCTAAAATAATTTAAAAATATCGAAAATATGTGTTTGTATAGTGAAGTTATTCGCCTAAATATGTGTATATGTGTGTGTGTTGTGTGTGTGTTGATGCGAATTTACTTATATTTGAAATAATAATAGGAAATTTTTAGAAAATTAATTTCTTAGTTAGTTCAAATAGATAAAAAATTGGGCAGGGTTCTCGGCGCCGCAGGCAATACTATTTTACAAAGCTAAAAATAATTTTAAAAAATTAAGAAAATGAATGTTTGTTATAGTTTAATTTATGCGCTAAAATGTGTATATGAGTGTGTGTTTGTGTGTGTGTTGATGCGAATTTATTTAAATTGTAAAAATAATATAGACAATTTTAGAAAACCAAATTTATTAGATAGCTCGGGGTATAAAAAAAAATTGGGCAGGGGTTCCTCATGCGCCGCAGGCAATACTATTTTACATAAGCTAAAAATAATTTAAAATTAAGAAAATGATGATTGTTGAAAACTGGAAGTAATTCGCTTATATGTGTGTGTGTGTTGATGCGAGTTACTGACATTTGAAAATAAAATGGAAATTTGTAGAAAAATTATTTAAGTTATCTCAGATTATTGAAAAAATTGGCCAGGAGTTCCTATGCCTGCGGCTGTATTTTTTACAAATGTTAAAATATTTAAAATTTTACAAAATTGATGTGCTACGTATTGAAAATTAACAAAGTAAAAACAAAGATGAATTTAGAAAATTAAAACAAAAATTAAAAGGATTTTTAAAAATAAATATTCAAAAAGATAGAAAAGAAATTATAATTTAATATTAGATCATTAATAAAAATATATATAAAATAAATAAATATACACATGTATATTAAAATATATATTTAAATATAAAAAAGAATAATGGCAATGAGTATTAATCGAAGAATGTTGTTGTATATATTATATATTACTATCGTTTCGACAAAAGTCATCATCAGGTAAAATTAAAATTAAAATTACCCGATGATGAGTTTTTGTCGAAAACGGTAGTAATATATAATATAGACAACAACATTCTTAACTAATACTCAGTGGCGTTATTCGAATTTTATATTTAAATATAAAGTTTAAAAGAAAAGTGTATATGTATTTATATTATATAAAATATTTAATTATAAAAAATTATTCGATAAAATGTGATAATATTATGGTAGATATTATCTCGTTGGTAGTATATTAACATTTGCAAAATAATATCGGAATTCTAAGAAAATAGTTTCATAAGTTAGCTTATGATAATTAAAAATTGAGCGAGGGTTCCTGGCGCCCGCAGGCTGTATTTTCTTACAAATGCTAAAAATATTTTAAAATTAAGAAAACGATGACTGTTGAAAACTGGAAGTAATTCGCTTATATTATGTGTGTATGTGTTGTGTCGATGCGAGTTTCTTACATTTGAAAATAAAATGGAAATTTGTAGAAAATTTTCTTAAGTTAGCTCAGATTATTGAAAAAATTGGGCAGGGTTCCCGGCGCCGCAGGCAATACTATTTTACATAAGCTAAAAATATTTTAAAAAATTTAGAAAATGATGTGTTTGTATGGTGGAAGTTATGCGCTATATTGTGTATATGAGTGTGTGTTTGTGTGTTGTGTTGAAGGAATTTACTTACATTGGAAAATAATATGGAAATTTTAGAATAAAATTTATTAGATAGCTCAGGGGTATAAAAAAATTGGGCAGGGGTTCCTATGCCTGCAGGCAGTACTATTTTAGAAAGCTAAAAATAATTTAAAATATCGAAAATACTGTTGTTAAACAATAGAAGTTATTCGCTTATATGTGTATATGTGTGTGTGTGTGTGTGTGTGTGTGTGTTGATGCGAATTTACTTATATTTGGAAAAATAATATAGGAAATTTTAGAAAATAATTTATTAGTTATAGAATATAAAAAAATTGGGCAGGGGTTCCCGGCGCCCGTTGGCAGTACTATTTTACAAAAGCTAAAAATAATTTAAAAATTAAGAAAATGATGTTTTGTATATAGAAGTTATGCGCTAAAATGTGTATATGAGTGTGTGTGTGTGTTGTGTGTTGAAGCCAATTTACTTACATTTGAAAAATAATATTGAAATTTTTAGAAAACTAAATTTATTAGATAGCCTGGGGTATAAAAAAATTGGGCAGGGGTTCCCATGCCTGCAGGCAATACTATTTTACATAAGCTAAAAATAATTTAAAAATTAAGAAAATGATGATTGTTGAAAACTGGAAGTAATTCGCTTATATGTGTGTGTGTGATGCGAGTTACTGACATTTGAAAATAAAATGGAAATTTGTAGAAAAATTATTTAAGCTCAGATTATTGAAAAATTGGGGCCAGGAGTTCCTCGGCGCCAGGCTGTATTTTTACAAATGTTAAAATATTTAAAATTTTACAAAATTGATGTGCTACGTATTGAAAATTAACAAAGTAGCAAAAACAAAGATGAATTTAGAAAATTAAAAACAAAATTAAAAGGATTTTTAAAAATAAATATTCAAAAGATAGAAAAAGAAATTTATAATTTAATACTGATCATTAATAAAAATATATATAAATAAATAAATATACACATGTATATTAAAATATATATTTAAATATAAAAAGAATAATGGCAATGAGTATTAATGAAGAATGTTGTTGTATATATTATATATTACTATCGTTTCGATTAAAAAGTCATCATCAGGTAAAATTAAAATTAAAATTACCCGATGATGAGTTTTTGTCGAAAACGGTAGTAATATATAATATAGACAACAACATTCTTAACTAATACTCATTGGCTTTATTCGTTTTTTATATTTAAATATACATTTTAATAGACATGTGTATATTTATTTATTTTATATATATTTTTTATTTATTAAAAATTATTCGATAAAATGTGTTAATATTTTTGTAGATATTATATCGTTGGTAGTATATTAACATTTGCAAAATAATATCGGAATTCAAAGAAAAATAGTTTCATGAGTTAGTCTATGATAATTAAAAAATTGAGCGAGGGTTCCCCGGCGCCCGCAGGCTGTATTTTCTTACAAATGCTAAAAATATTTTGAAAATTAAGAAAACGATGACTGTTGAAAACTGGAAGCAATTCGCTTATATTATGTGTGTATGCGTGTTGTGTCGATGCGAGTTTCTTACATTTGAAAATAAAATGGAAATTTGTAGAAAAATTTCTTAAGTTAGCTCAGATTATTGAAAAAAATTGGGCAGGGGTTCCCCGGCGCCCGCAGGCAATACTATTTTACATAAGCTAAAAATAATTTAAAAAATTAAGAAAATGATGTTTTTGTATAGTGGAAGTTATGCGCTAAAATATGTATATGAGTGTGTGTTTGTGTGTTGTGTTGAAGCGAATTTACTTACATTGGAAAAATAATATGGAAATTTTTAGAAAACTAATTTCTTTGGTTAGCTCAGGATATTAAAAAAATTGAGCAGGGGTTCCCGCCTGCAGGCAGTACTATTTTAGAAAGCTAAAAATAATTTAAAATATCGAAAATACAGTGTGTTAAACAATAGAAGTTATTCGCTTATATGTGTATATGTGTGTGTGTGTGTGTGTGTGTGTTGTGTTGATGAATTTTTAAATATATTTTAAAAATAATATATAAATGTTAATAAAAATAATTTCTATAGTTTTCATTTAATATTAAAAAAAAATTGAGTAGGGTTCCCCGGCGCCCGTTGGCTTTACTTCTTTACAAACGCTAAAAATAATTTAAAAATTAAGAAAATAATGTTTTGTTATATGCTAGAAGTTATGCTACAAAATGTGTATATGAGTGTGTGTTTGTGTGTTGTGTTGACGCGAATTTACTTACATTGGAAAAATAATAGACAATTTTAGAATACCAAATTTATTAGATAGCTCGAGGTATAAAAAAAAATTGGGCAGGGTTCCCCGGCGCCTGCAAGCAAAAATAATTTAAAAATTAAGAAAATGATGATTGTTGAAAACGGGAAGTAATTCGCTTATATGTGTGTGTGTGTGTGTTGATGCGAGTTACTGACATTTGAAAATAAAATGGAAATTTGTAGAAAATTTTCTTAAGTTAGCTCAGATTATTGAAAAAATTGGCCAGGAGTTCCTCGGCGCCCGCAGGCTGTATTTTTTTACAAATGTTAAAATATTTAAAATTTTACAAAATTGATGTGCTACGTATTGAAAATTAACAAAGTAGCAAAAACAAAGATGAATTTAGAAAACTAAAACCAAAATTAAAAGGATTTTTAAAAATAAATATTCAAAGATAGAAAAGAAATTTATAATTTAATACTCTGATCATTAATAAAAATATATATAAAATAAATAAATATACACATGTATATTAAAATATATATTTAAATATAAAAAGAATAATGGCAATGAGTATTAATGAAGAATGTTGTTGTATATATTATATATTACTATCGTTTCGACAAAAGTCATCATCAGGTAAAATTAAAATTAAAATTACCCGATGATGAGTTTTTGTCGAAAACGGTAATAATATATAATATAGACAACAACATTCTTAACTAATACTCATTGGCTTTATTCGTTTTTATATTTAAATATACATTTTAATAGACATGTGTATATTTATTTATTTTATATATATTTTTTATTTATTAAAAATTATTCGATAAAATGTGTTAATATTTTTGTAGATATTATATCGTTGGTAGTATATTAACATTTGCAAAATAATATCGGAATTCAAAGAAAAATAGTTTCATGAGTTAGTCTATGATAATTAAAAAATTGAGCGAGGGTTCCCCGGCGCCGCAGGCTGTATTTTCTTACAAATGCTAAAAATATTTTAAAATTTAAGAAAACGATGACTGTTGAAAACTGGAAGTAATTCGCTTATATGATGTGTGTATGCGTGTTGTGTCGATGCGAGTTTCTTACATTTGAAAAAAAAATGGAAATTTGTATAAAATTATATTAAGATAGCTCAGAGTATTGAAATAAATAGGGCAGGCGTTCCCCGGCGCCCGCAGGCAAAACTATTTTACATAGGCTAAAAATAATTTAAAAAATTAAGAAAATTATGTTTTTGTATAGTGGAAGTTATGCGCTAAAATGTGTATATGAGTGTGTGTTTGTGTGTTGTGTTGAAGCGAATTTACTTACATTGGAAAAATAATATGGAAATTTTTAGAATACTAAATTTATTAGATAGCTCAGGTATAAAAATTGAGCAGGGGTTCCCCAGCGCCCTGCAGGTACTATTTCAGAAAGCTAAAAATAATTTTAAAATATCGAAAATACTGTGTGTTAAACAATAGAAGTTATTCGCTAATATGTGTATATGTGTGTGTGTTGTGTTGATGCGAGTTTACTTATATTTGAAAAATAATATAGAAATGTTAAGAAAAATAATTTCTATAGTTTGCATAGAATATTAAAAAAAATTGGACAGGGGTTCCCCGGCGCCCGTTGGCTTTACTAATTTACTAAACCTAAAAATAATTCAAAAAATTATAAAATTTTTTTTTTTTTATAGTAGAAGTTATGCGCTAAAATGTGTATATGAGTGTGTGTTGGTGTGTTGTGTTGAGGCGAATTTACTTACATTGGAAAATAATATATAGACAATTTTAGAAAACTGAATTTATTAGATAGCTCAGGGTATTAAAAAATTGAGCAGGGGTTCCCAGCGCCCGCAGGCAATACTATTTTACATAAGCTAAAAATAATTTAAAATTAAGAAAATGATGATTGTTGAAAACTGGAAGTAATTCGCTTATATGTGTGTGTGTGTGTGTGTTGATGCGAGTTACTGACATTTGAAAATAAAATGGAAATTTGTAGAAAAATTATTTAAGTTAGCTCAGATTATTGAAAATTGGCCAGAGTTCCTCGGCGCCGCAGGCTGTATTTTTACAAATGTTAAAATATTTAAAATTTTACAAAATTGATGTGCTACGTATTGAAAATTAACAAAGTAGCAAAAACAAAGATGAATTTAGAAAATTAAAAATAAAAATTAAAAGGATTTTTAAAAATAAATATTCAAAAGATAGAAAAAATTTATAATTTAATACTCGTGATCGTTAATAAAAATATATATAAAATAAATAAATATACACATGTATATTAAAATATATATTTAAATATAAAAAGAATAATGGCAATGAGTATTAATGAAGAATGTTGTTGTATATATATATATTACTATCGTTTCGACAAAAGTCATCATCAGGTAAAATTAAAATTAAAATTACCCGATGATGAGTTTTTGTCGAAAACAATAATATATAATATAGACAACAACATTCTTAACTAATACTCATTGGCTTTATTCGTTTTATATTTAAATATACATTTAATAGACATGTGTATATTTATTTATTTATATATTTTTTATTTATTAAAAATTATTCGATAAAATGTGTTAATATTTTTGTAGATATTATATCGTTGGTAGTATATTAACATTTGCAAAATAATATCGGAATTCATAGAAAAATAGTTTCATGAGTTAGTCTATGATAATTAAAAAATTGAGCGAGGGTTCCCCGGCGCCCGCAGGCTGTATTTTCTTACAAATGCTAAAAATATTTTAAAATTTAAGAAAACGACGACTGTTGAAAACTGGAAGTAATTCGCTTATATTATGTGTGTATGCGTGTTGTGTCGATGCGAGTTTCTTACATTTGAAAATAAAATGGAAATTTGTAGAAAATTTTCTTAAGTTAGCTCAGATTATTGAGAAAAATTGGGCAGGGGTTCCCCGGCGCCCGCAGGCAAAACTATTTTACATAAGCTAAAAATAATTTAAAAAATTAAGAAAATTATGTTTTTGTATAGTGGAAGTTATGCGCTAAAATGTGTATATGAGTGTGTGTTTGTGTGTTGTGTTGAAGCGAATTTACTTACATTGGAAAAATAATATGGAAATTTTTAGAATACTAAATTTATTAGATAGCTCGGGGTATAAAAAAAAATTGGGCAGGGGTTCCCCGGCGCCCGCAGGCAGTACTATTTTAGAAAGCTAAAAATAATTTTAAAATATCGAAAATACTGTGTGTTAAACAATAGAAGTTATTCGCTTATATGTGTATATGTATGTGTGTGTGTGTGTGTGTGTTGATGCGAATTTACTTACATTGGAAAAATAATATTGAAATGTTTAGAAAATTAATTTCTTTTGTTAGCTCAGTATATTAAAAAAATTGGGCAGGGGTTCCCCGGCGCCCGCAGGCAATACTATTTTAGAAAGCTAAAAATAATTCAAAACTTAAGAAAATAATGTTTGTTATATAGTAGAAGTTATGCGCTACAATGTGTATATGAGTGTGTTTGTGTGTTGTGTTGATGCGAATTTACTTACATTGGAAAAATAATATAGACAATTTCAGAATATTAAATTTATTAGATAGCTCAAGGTATAAAAAAAAATTGGGCAGGGGTTCCCCGGCGCCCGCAGGCAATACTGTTTTACATAAGCTAAAAATAATTTAAAATTAAGAAAATGATGATTGTTGAAAACGGGAAGTAATTCGCTAATATATGTGTGTGTTGATGCGAGTTACTGACATTTGAAAATAAAATGGAAATTTGTAGAAAAATTATTTAAGTTAGCTCAGATTATTGGAAAAAATTGGCCAGGAGTTCCTCGGCGCCCATAGGCTGTATTTTTACAAATGTTAAAATATTTAAAATTGTACAAAATTGATGTGCTACGTATTGAAAATTAACAAAGTAGCAATAACAAAGATGGGTATAGAAAATTAAAAACAAAAATTAAAAGGATTTTTAAAAATAAATATTCAAAAAGATAGAAAAAGAAATTTATAATTTAATACCCCTGATCATTAATAAAAAATATATATAAAATAAATAAATATACACATGTATATTAAAATATATATTTAAATATAAAAGAATAATGGCAATGAGTATTAATGAAGAATGTTGTTGTATATATTATATATTACTATCGTTTCGACAAAAGTCATCATCAGGTAAAATTAAAATTAAAATTACCCGATGATGAGTTTTGTCGAAAACAGTAATATATAATATAGACAACAACATTCTTAACTAATACTCATTGGCTTTATTCGTTTTTATATTTAAATATACATTTTAATAGACATGTGTATATTTATTTATTTTATATATATTTTATTTATTAAAAATTATTCGATAAAATGTGTTAATATTTTTGTAGATATTATATCGTTGGTAGTATATTAACATTTGCAAAATAATATCAGATTCAAAGAAAATGGATTTCATGAGTTAGTTTATGATAATTAAAAAATTGAGCGAGGGTTCCCCGGCGCCCGCAGGCTGTATTTTCTTACAAATGCTAAAAATATTTTAAAATTAAGAAAACGATGACTGTTGAAAACTGGAAGTAATTCGCTTATATTATGTGTGTATGCGTGTTGTGTCGATGCGAGTTTCTTACATTTGAAAATAAAATGGAAATTTGTAGAAAATTTTCTTAAGTTAGCTCAGATTATTGAGAAAAATTGGGCAGGGGTTCCCCGGCGCCCGCAGGCAAAACTATTTTACATAAGCTAAAAATAATTTAAAAATTAAGAAAATGATGTTTTTGTATAGTGGAAGTTATGCGCTAAAATGTGTATATGAGTGTGTGTTTGTGTGTTGTGTTGAAGCGAATTTACTTACATTGGAAAAATAATATGGAAATTTTTAGAATACTAAATTTATTAGATTCTATAAAAAAAATTGAGCAGGGGTTCCCATGCCCGCAGGCAGTACTATTTTAGAAAGCTAAAAATAATTTTAAAATATCGAAAATACTGTGTTAAACAATAGATGTTATTCGCTTATATGTGTATATGTGTGTGTGTGTGTTGTGTTGATGCATGTCTACTTATATTTGGAAAATAATATAGAAATGTTAAGAAAATAATTTCATATTATTAGATAGCTCGGGGTATAAAAAAATTGGGCAGGGATTCCCCGGCGCCCGCAGGCAATACTGTTTTACATAAGCTAAAAATAATTTAAAAATTAAGAAAATGATGATTGTTGAAAACGGGAAGTAATTCGCTTATATGTGTGTGTGTGTGTTGATGCGAGTTACTGACATTTGAAAATAAAATGGAAATTTGTAGAAAAATTATATAAGTTAGCTCAGATTATTGAAAAAATTGGCCAGGAGTTCCTCGCCCGGGCTGTATTTTTTTACAAATGTTAAAATATTTAAAATTGTACAAAATTGATGTGCTACGTATTGAAAATTAACAAAGTAGCAAAAACAAAGATGAATTTAGAAAATTAAAAACAAAAATTAAAAGGATTTTTAAAAATAAATATTCAAAAAGATAGAAAAAGAAATTTATAATTTAATACCCCTGATCATTAATAAAAAATATATATAAAATAAATAAATATACACATGTATATTAAAATATATATTTAAATATAAAAAAAGAATAATGGCAATGAGTATTAATGAAGAATGTTGTTGTATATATTATATATTACTATCGTTTCGACAAAAAGTCATCATCAGGTAAAATTAAAATTAAAATTACCCGATGATGAGTTTTGTCGAAAACGGTAGTAATATAATATAGACAACAACATTCTTAACTAATACTCATTGGCTTTATTCGTTTTTATATTTAAATATACATTTTAATAGACATGTGTATATTTATTTATTTTATATATATTTTTTATTTATTAAAAATTATTCGATAAAATGTGTTAATATTTTTGTAGATATTATATCGTTGGTAGTATATTAACATTTGCAAAATAATATCGGAATTCATAGAAAAATAGTTTCATGAGTTAGTCTATGATAATTAAAAAATTGAGCGAGGGTTCCCCGGCGCCCGCAGGCTGTATTTTCTTACAAATGCTAAAAATATTTTAAAATTTAAGAAAACGACGACTGTTGAAAACTGGAAGTAATTCGCTTATATTATGTGTGTATGTGTGTTGTGTCGATGCGAGTTTCTTACATTTGAAAATAAAATGGAAATTTGTAGAAAATTTTCTTAAGTTAGCTCAGGATTATTATAAAAAAAATTGGGCAGGGGTTCCCCGGCGCCCGCAGGCAAAACTATTTTACATAAGCTAAAAATAATTTAAAAAATTAAGAAAATTATGTTTTTGTATAGTGGAAGTTATGCGCTAAAATGTGTATATGAGTGTGTGTTTGTGTGTTGTGTTGAAGCGAATTTACTTACATTGGAAAAATAATATGGAAATTTTTAGAATACTAAATTTATTAGATAGCTCGGGGTATAAAAAAAAATTGGTCGGGGGTACCCCCGCGCCCGCAGGCAGTACTATTTTAGAAAGCTAAAAATAATTTGAAAATATCGAAAATACTGTGTGTTAAACAATAGAAGTTATTCGCTTATATGTGTATATGTATGTGTGTGTGTGTGTGTGTGTTATGTTGAGGCGAATTTACTTACATTGGAAAAATAATATAGACAATTTTAGAAAACTGAATTTATTAGATAGCTCGGGGTAAAAAAAAATTGGGCAGGGGTTCCCCGGCGCCCGCAGGCAATACTGTTTTACATAAGCTAAAAATAATTTAAAAATTAAGAAAATGATGATTTTTGAAAACGGGAAGTAATTCGCTTATATGTGTGTGTGTGTGTGTTGATGCGAGTTACTGACATTTGAAAATAAAATGGAATTTTGTAGAAAAATTATTTAAGTTAGCTCAGATTATTGAAAAAATTGGCCAGGAGTTCCTCGGCGCCCGCGGGCTGTATTTTTTTACAAATGTTAAAATATTTAAAATTGTACAAAATTGATGTGCTACGTATTGAAAATTAACAAAGTAGCAAAAACAAAGATGAATTTAGAAAATTAAAAACAAAAATTAAAAGGATTTTTAAAAATAAATATTCAAAAAGATAGAAAAAGAAATTTATAATTTAATACCCCTGATCATTAATAAAAAATATATATAAAATAAATAAATATACACATGTATATTAAAATATATATTTAAATATAAAAAAAGAATAATGGCAATGAGTATTAATGAAGAATGTTGTTGTATATATTATATATTACTATCGTTTCGACAAAAAGTCATCATCAGGTAAAATTAAAATTAAAATTACCCGATGATGAGTTTTTGTCGAAAACGGTAGTAATATATAATATAGACAACAACATTCTTAACTAATACTCATTGGCTTTATTCGTTTTTTATATTTAAATATACATTTTAATAGACATGTGTATATTTATTTATTTTATATATATTTTTTATTTATTAAAAATTATTCGATAAAATGTGTTAATATTTTTGTAGATATTATATCGTTGGTAGTATATTAACATTTGCAAAATAATATCGGAATTCATAGAAATAGTTTCATGAGTTAGTCTATGATAATTAAAAAATTGAGCGAGGGTTCCCCGGCGCCCGCAGGCTGTATTTTCTTACAAATGCTAAAAATATTTTAAAATTTAAGAAAACGACGACTGTTGAAAACTGGAAGTAATTCGCTTATATTATGTGTGTATGCGTGTTGTGTCGATGCGAGTTTCTTACATTTGAAAATAAAATGGAAATTTGTAGAAAATTTTCTTAAGTTAGCTCAGATTATTATAAAAAAATTGGGCAGGGGTTCCCCGGCGCCCGCAGGCAAAACTATTTTACATAAGCTAAAAATAATTTAAAAAATTAAGAAAATTATGTTTTTGTATAGTGGAAGTTATGCGCTAAAATGTGTATATGAGTGTGTGTTTGTGTGTTGTGTTGAAGCGAATTTACTTACATTGGAAAAATAATATGGAAATTTTTAGAATACTAAATTTATTAGATAGCTCAGATTATTATAAAAAAATTGGGCAGGGGTTCCCCGGCGCCCGCAGGCAATACTGTTTTACATAAGCTAAAAATAATTTAAAAATTAAGAAAATTATGATTTTTGAAAACGGGAAGTAATTCGCTTATATGTGTGTGTGTGTGTGTTGATGCGAGTTACTGACATTTGAAAATAAAATGGAATTTTGTAGAAAAATTATTTAAGTTAGCTCAGATTATTGAAAAAATTGGCCAGGAGTTCCTCGGCGCCCGCGGGCTGTATTTTTTTACAAATGTTAAAATATTTAAAATTGTACAAAATTGATGTGCTACGTATTGAAAATTAACAAAGTAGCAAAAACAAAGATGAATTTAGAAAATTAAAAACAAAAATTAAAAGGATTTTTAAAAATAAATATTCAAAAAGATAGAAAAAGAAATTTATAATTTAATACCCCTGATCATTAATAAAAAATATATATAAAATAAATAAATATACACATGTATATTAAAATATATATTTAAATATAAAAAGAATAATGGCAATGAGTATTAATGAAGAATGTTGTTGTATATTATATATTACTATCGTTTCGACAAAAGTCATCATCAGGTAAAATTAAAATTAAAATTACCTGATGATGAGTTTTTGTCGAAAACGGTAGTAATATATAATATAGACAACAACATTCTTAACTAATACTCATTGGCTTTATTCGTTTTTTATATTTAAATATACATTTTAATAGACATGTGTATATTTTTTTATATTATATATATTTTTTATTTATTAAAAGTTATTCGCTAAGATATGTTTATGTGTTTGTTGATATTATAATGTTGGGAGTATAATGCTAATAAATATTATCTGAATTTTAAGAAAAATAATTTCATAAACTGAGGATATTAAAAAAATTTCACAGGGGTCCCGCGGCGCACTACTTTTTTACAAATGCTAATCAATATTATCTGAATTTTTAGAAAAATATTTTCATAAGCTTAGGATATTAAAAAAATTTGAACGACCTGCGAACGGCGAATACACGGCGTATATCGCGTGCGGCCGATAAACGCTGGATAACAGGGGGGCGGTGGAAACTTCGCGAATGTTCTTGAAAAATAACTCGAAAACACGCTGAGCTCAAACACAATAATATAATACGCGGGAATACACACGCTTCTTACGTTTCGTAACAGAAAGAGTTTTCCGGTCAAAGATCGATTTTTTAGATATCGAAACAGAAATTGTTCGTTATGAACGTTAAAAGAAAGTCGAAATAACGCGAAATACAGGAAATATAGGAAAAATATTATAAAAAAAAAAAATAAATAAAAATCAAGAATATTAGAATTATTAAGGACGAGTTAAGAACAAGGAATTAAATATAATATAAACGAAAAAATAACGCATATTATAAATAATATAAATTAAACAAAAGTCTTACCTCGGGTACCGAGTTTCATCACATATGCGGTTTCACTCACGCGACTATTTAGAAAAAAATATGCGATGTGACTATTTCTCCATACCATTTGGAGAATGATTTTGAACTCTGTTGTTTGAAAAGATTCTGTCGGTGTATCTACGCAGGGGTTGTAGTCGCGGTGCACAGGACGCGTAGGAACATAGACGACGGGCGATCACGATTGCACGAGTTTCGAACGAGGATTGTCTAAAGAAAAAAATTAAATAAAACCGTAGGAAAAATACGAAACAATACGCTGATCAATGTTCAATTAAATAGACGATAATATAGTGGTACGCGCAACGCGGATGAATTACGAATATTATAATAGTGTTGCGCGAATTTTATATATTTATAATAAAACAGAAAAATTAATTCGCGCAATGGAGATTTTTGCGAAAAAATGAAACATGAAAAACGAGACGACGAGGCAAAGATAGAGAACGAACCGGACGCGCAATAACGATAAATATTTTAATAAAACATCGAGCACGAAACGAAAATAATTTTATTCATTTAGCGTATGGGGCTATATAACAGTTTTAAAAAAGGCTTTAAAGTTTTTTAAAAACGCGTAAACCTTTCGAAAATGTTACTTACGTTCGATGGTCACTACTACGAAAAAAAATGGTTTTTTTTTTCAGTGGCAAACGGACGTGTCGACGCGAAATGAAAAATGACACATGCGTCCCTGGCAAATACACAACGACAAACGCTGTAGTGGCGAATTTCCATTTTCAACGTATCGGACATCGTTGAAAAGAAAGCGCGCGCGGCATTTAAAAATTTATAATATATGCGTGTGGTTACGACGGAGGTACGTTCACAGAAAAACAAAAGAAAAAAAATAAATATACGTAAAATATAAATACACTTATGAAAACATTTATTGAAATTGTATACTTTTCTTCCACATAGAAATTATTGTCTTAGCTATTTATTGTCTTTCAAATTGTCTCAAGACCGTATTTTCAGTTCGATAAGACGATCAGGTGGTTTTATCCATCTTGCCAACGATTTAAATCAGCTTACAAGAAACTACCTAATGGTCCATAACGAAATCAATGGTATGGATATTGTGTTGCTATACTCGATGCCGCCACGCAAATGTGAACGTAGGACCAGATTATATTATAAATGACGAGAGTCACGGCAATACAATAATTGAACAAGTACGTGGTTTATAGAAAATCTCTAAATAGACCGACACCGTTTTTAGATGACGTAACGAGTTATATTGCTGCTTTTGTATTTAACAGTTTTAAATAACCTGTAATATTTATAACACGTTTTCGACTGATTGTTCAAATCACAATTTTAAATTAATAATAAATAGTAAAAAGTAATAAATATATAATCTCATTATAATGCAGCTATACTCTACAAACAAGATTTATACGATTATGTATAAATGGAAATATGTATGAGTTGATCACATTGATAGTTAATAGCGTGTTATGACCATACCTCGAGATTTACACTTTGATATGGACTCGTATATTTTTCCAGTTTGTTAGAGATGATGATGAGCCCCCAAAAGCCAGAGTTCAATACCTTTTTTTTTTAAAGAAAAAATCGAGACCATCGGAATCAATTTCATTTAAATACATAGGATTTGAACTTTATATGGAATATTTATAACACTATATATTTACTGGCAAATGGTCGTTATCAGTGTATTCGGCGAGTAGTATTCGGACCCGGTTATCGTATGAATCGCGCACGGGCCGCCACCACGATTTGGTCGCGTACGAGTAATAATTGTTGTTTGCGCGATGGTGTTACGGACTATTATTATACGTGCGAGCCGCAGTCGACGGTGGAAGTGCACGTAATGATTTTACCGGTTTTTTTTTTTTTTGTTTCTTATGATCAGCGTAAATGACAAGTGTTCGGATTGTTGTAAAGCTGTATAAAACTTTAAGACGAATAACATAATAATAAACACTGAAATCGTTGAAATTCCCAAAGAAAAGTATCAAAAATTTTAGAAAAGACATTGAAAATCGATATATAAACAAATTTATATATATAAATAACCCATTATTCGTTGTAGGTACTAACTAATAATTTTGTTTTATTTTTTTGGTTGAACTCTGGCTTTTGGGTCATCTCTAATAAACTGAAATATATCAAAGAGTAAATCTCGAGGTATGATCATAACACGCTATTAACTATCAATGTGACACCAGCCCATACATACTTCCATTTATATATATTCAGAATACCGTGAAAACTAAAAAGTGTTGTGCGATGAATTCAATGAATTTGAATACTACTGTTCACTATTATTAACATTATCATTGAATTTTTTGGAATATGTTCTTGGACTTAAAAGAATTCGTAAATTACTAATAATTCTAGTAATAATAATAATAAAAATGCATTTTGAAATAATTTTATATATATATATATATTTATTTTTCGAACATTTTATTTGTTGTTAGAAATTCGTACAGACGTCGTATGTACACGGGTTGGGTACTATTGCGCAGTGACGCGCTACCTTGACAATAAAACATAACCTGCAAATAATCGGGTAACCGTATACCGGCCTCGCGACGTTTTCGACGTGTTCGGTTATCGCGGTACTATCCTCGTTGATTACCGATTGTGTGTGTGTGTGTAAGGTCATATTATTCTCGTCCGTATGGGTATGTTTTTATTTTCATTTCTCGTTGATGATAAAAACAGCCGAACGATATCGTTCGTCAGTCGGTCGACGGTGCAGTGGACGTGTAAGTTTTGTTACGTTTGATTTGTTTGCGCGTTATCGGCGTCGTGGAAAGTTTCGACCCAAAAGGCCATGCTCAATCGTAAACGTTGTTAAAAAAATTCATCGGCATTTCGTTTTCTTTATTCTCCAGCCGCTCACGAGTTACATCGTTGTCGAGACGTATGTTCACTCGTCGTGTCCCGTACTAATCACCGGTCGAGAGAAAATGTGAATTCGGCCACGGTCAGTACGTTCTGATTTCCATTCGTTATAGGTAAGTGCCGTTGTTACACGCCGCGGTTTTGCTGGTCCCAGTGTCGTTTGTTTTCTCACCCCAAAAATCCATTCTACCAACTCGAATTATAATTGTCCTCATTAACATTGTATTTTTTTTTTTATTTATATAGGTCCTGTACTTATACATTTTGTTTTCGCGTAGATATCTTTAATTACTCATGGATGGTGTAACGATTCCGACCATGAAGGCGGACTTAAACATTGAAATGCCTGATGGACGATTGAAAAAATTTGGCCACAGGTTTGTAATTTTCATTCAATCAGTGCAAATTATTTGTGTGGGTAGTGACACTTGTGTATCGTTGTATTGAAAAAAAATGAACACAGTATTCAATTGATGTACTGTTGTAAATTGCTCTTTGTTGTTAACAAATAAGTTATCGTCGACACGTTAAACTTAAATTGGTAATTTTATCTTGGCTCATTTAGTCATTAATTTATACCTACATTTTTTTTGTAATTTTACGTTTATTATCAAACTGAAAATGTTATGGGTTGATAATGTACCATACATGCCCCTACCTTTGCTGTCGTTTAAAAAAATAAAAAACCTAAAACTTTTATTTCACAAAAAAAAAAATGATAATTGATAGTTATTTGAAAATATTTTTGTTTAGGAATTTCATAATGGTAATGTTAGATTTAAAATAATATAAATGTAAATGTAATTACTGTGATTCTCAAGGTTAATTTATTGAAACATATATTTAGGTTGAACCTATGTTACTCATTAAGTTATCTTTGCAATATACATATATATAATAACCTTCTTCATAATAAATCGTCATTCATATGTTATAGAATTCCTTGAATGGTTTGTTTTAAGATTATAATGATTGTTTTTAGACACCCGGTGATTTTTAATTATTTTCATTATTTCCAATTTTATACCTATACAACTACCTGAATAATAATTATTTATTTATTATTAATCATCAGCTATCACATATAGATAGGTAGTATATATTATTTTATGATTTATGTATGGTGTCCTTATCACATTGACACATTATGTACTTATATATGATAAGGAATATAATAGCGGTTTTTGGACACATGTATAATGAGACATTATTTATTGCTGTGAATTATTACCGATTCAACAAATAAAATGAATTATTTTTTCAGTTAAAAAAATTCTATTATAAGATCTAAAATATACAATTTACTTTTATCTTGAAGTATTTTAATACTAGCCTGATTAGATTACCTGTATAAAAATATCTATTAATTTGTTATAGTTCAAATTGTAGTATTTTTATTTACCTTTCTATTTATATTAGTGAAAACAGTAATTATCAATTATTTGAATATTGTTAAAGTATAGTATACTCTTAATAATTCAAAGTTGAAGAATCCATGAATAACTTCTGTGAATTATCGAGTGTTTGAATTTCTATGAGATTTAGAATTTGAGAAAGCAAATGAAAAACATTTCTAATCACCGACAGTTATAAAAAAAATATACTAAATTATATTATATGTAATAAAACTATGATAAGTTATAAGGAATTAGGGCTTTTTATAATTAATATACCTTGTATGTACGTAACTATAATTCATGTATTTTCTATTAATGTTTAGGATATATACATATTATATATGTAATATAATATGTATATTTAGATAGTGTTTTTGATGAAATATTTATGTGGCCTTGAATAAATCGTTATTGAGATGAATAATAAATTTTAAATTCATTAAAAGTTGCATAATACCTATAGTATTTCTTTTAGCAATTTGATTTCAATAGCAGACAAATTACTAACTTACATAATTTTTATTATTATGTACATATTTCAAGATATTACATGTTATCTATTTTTTATCCTACTTAACTGAAAAATAAATATAAATATAGGTATGTGCTTTACAATTAGTATGTAAGTAGGTGATAATAAATAATGAATAATAATAAATTTATATAAAAAAACAGTCTCTAGTCTATTTATATGAAACAAATCATGTACATACAAAATGTGTGGTAAATTGGATAAAACGAAATAAAATTTTTTAATAAATGGATAATATACAATATTTTTTTTATAATAAATTATACATTTAAATTAAAATTCAAATGATTCAAAATTAGAATAGCGCCTACTTTTAAATTCTGAGCGAAGTGATGAATCTATTGGTTTTATAAAGCTGTGTTTTCTTTTTTGTGTCTGCACCCAAAAATTTTACCAGAAGAAGTACTCTGGTACTTCATTACAGTCACAGTTTGTTTCTGGTTACAAATTGCATCTAGTTGATATTTCAAAGAGGTCATTTTTCAATTTTCTTAATACTTTTATTGGGTGTCAGAAAAAACTATCGAAAAATGACATAAAAACGCAATTTCATCGAAATTGATTATCGTTATTTCTTCATAATTTTGAAACAAATGATTATAGAAATTTAAGATTTTCACCAAATATATAACTTTGAACTGTATTAATGAGACAAACTTTTCAAAAAATTTCTATTAATTTTGGGCTATTTATAGCAATTGTATATTTTGAAATATTAAATTCAAATACAAAGAGGTAATTTTTGGTTTTAAGGTGTAAAAATTTAAAACAATGTCAGAAATTTGTTACTTCAATTATATTCAAAAAAATTGTTGTCACAATTTCTTTTATAAGCATTTCAAATTTTTCAACAAATTATATTACACCGGTGCTCCATTCAGAATCATTTTATTGAATGCAATGATTTATCATTGTTTTCAAATTTATAGTGATTACAATACACTCTAAAATCATTATTTAAGTACTTCATTTAAGCGACATTCACAACACCCTGCAACTCGCTACTTTTTTTATTTTGTTTAACAAGACTATATGTATTATTTTTAAATCTTCTTTCACTATACCCAGCTGCCGCAGATCAAATTTACTCCTAGTATACTTTCCAGTTAGATTTCTCTTAGGTACATTTTGGAATACACTCTCCTTAGCTTACCTTTTATATTTAATCCATTCTAAATGCCTAGGATTCATTAAACATAACATTTAGCTTCTTGTAAAATATTTCTAGGCCTTGTGTTTTCCATTTTTTGTATTCTACATTAATTTTATTCTGGATTGGTCCACATATATTCCCGTTATTTTCCACTAAAATTATAATTGTTATTTTTTTTTAAATTTATAAGATAAAAAATGATTTTAAACCCAAGTATAAGGGTACATTGAGTATATATGAGTATAATGATATATGTTATATTGTTTGTTTTTATGCATTAGCACAATGTTTCTGGGCTATTGAGCATTTCTTTAAATTATCTTTTGTTGGCCTGTTCATGTTCTCTATCTATTAAGTGTTATTAGGCCATTAGACCATCCAGCTAGAATTACCACTTGCATGATTTCTCATTCTAGTTGTAATTTATACTTTGTAGAATCATGATTTTCTTTCCCTGGTTTGACTTAAGCTGTAATCTTGTTTTAACTATATATATATATATATATATATATATATATATATATATATATATATATATTTAAATTGACTATTATTAATAGTTTTACTTATTAGTTTATTAAGTACTTTTGTATTATAATTAATTGTAATCATTAGGTATTTAAAATATTTTAATATTTGTTGTAGGTAATTATAATTGTGTATATACAATAATCATTATCATAGATTTACTTTATAAACTTTAAAAAAATCTAATCATTAAAAATAATTATATTTATATTTAAAATAATATTTATCCAGAATTAAAACTTAACCTTTATTTTGAATTGTAAAAAAAAAATGCCTTTCTGGTAATAAATTATAAGAATATAATAGTTTAGTAATATAATATAATATTGAATGATAAAACATACATTATACATATTTTAACATTCCATTCCTTAGATAATTATTTGATACTATTTTAGTATTTATAATTTCAATATTTTTTTATTCCACTGCCCTATTAATAATTTCTTTTGCAAGTCATTAATCTTATCTTTAAATTATTTTTTAATTGATAATTACATTTTTAATTATTTGTAAGTGAAAACCATGATTTTATACTTTAGTGTTCAACTGTCTATCATTTTATTGAATGAGATATTGAAGTTTACTAGTTAATTATATTTTGTTTTATTGTATGGAATTGTAATTACTATTTAGATAAAACAAATTTTACAGTTTATTTCTTAGATCGTTAATTTATTCTTATTACAAAATGTTAAAAATCTTTTATATACGGTATTTAAATTATGCCTAATAAAGGATTGTTTTTATTTATTTTTGTCTCTTTGGAAAATGTTTTGGGTAGAAAGAGTTCTCTAGAACTCAATAATAATATCCTTGGTAACTATACAAGGTATTAACAAAAAACCTTCCTTGGTTCTCTTTATTTCTTGATCCATTGGTTGGAGCTTACTTGTTGTATTCGGTGGAAAATATGCAAGTGTAACAGATTTTAACTTTATTGATAAAGTACGATGATGAGCAGTACAATTATCTACAAATAAAATTAATTTTCGTTTCTCTTGACTAATTTTTTCATCAATATCGAATAACCACTTTTCAAAAATTTCTGATGTTATCCACGCCTTTTATTAAAATTGTAATTTGTTTCAAGTGATGAAACATACCTTTGAAACACTGGATTTTTGCTTTTTCCTATGATTAGAAGTTTTTGTTTTTCTGTTCCAGTCATAATAGAACACACCATTAAAGTAAATCGCTCTTACTATGCTTACCACCGAAATATTTGTCATGTTTAAAAGTTAACGTTTTGTTTGGTAAACATTTAAAAAATAAATGTGTTTCATGAGCATTAAAAATATCTTTTGAATCAAATTTTTTCATTAATTTTGGTAAAACATTTAAGTTCCATGTATTACAGTCATTTTCTTAAACATCAGCACTCTCGTCACAAATAATTTTAAATTCAATGTTATGTCTCAATAAAAATTTACCTAACCATTCAGAACTTGCACGAAAATCTATAAAACCAAATTTCTGAGCAAAATAATTTGCTTTTTTTTTAATTAACGAACTTGATATGGGCAGATTATTATTATTTTATATCCAAGTCATCTATTTAAGAACAGTTTGGTCAACTTCTTCATAAACACACATTTTGATTCGTTTTCTATTGCTGAGACAAGAAGAATTTTGCATTTGGTTAGTTATGTTTTCACGATTTTTCAAAATGGTTGATAGAGAACTTGTTGTAATACCATATTTTTTGGCAATATATTTTTTTTATCACCTTTACCGACTTTGTTTAAAATGTATCGGTGATTGATAAACATTTATGTTTTGACATTTCTTTTTGTATGTACGAAGAGAAAACAAGAAAAACACGTATGTATACTCATTTGTGTCAATATTGGAACTGCAGTATTGTGGTAAAATTAATCAGTTTACCTATCTTCGATGTCTTATCTTTATCGGATACGTTGTACATGTACAATTTTAGAATAATGTTTAATATTTGATAGTGGCAACATTTACAAAAACCGGTTTTTTATTGAATAATTTATTAATTATATAGAAACATCAGATTCATTATTTGGAAATAAATTTACGTATAATTAACAATGAAGGTCATAGTTTTTAAAAATATTTCGTTAAACAAAAATTTTCATTATATGGTAGTTTCACTGTATATGACACAGTATTATCATTCTGGTTGACACACAGAATACATATAGAACACAGTTTTTGAAATTTTAATCTTATGTTTATAGTAGTATATACTTGATTGGGGTAAGCTAAAACAAAACTAGCTATAACATACCTAGTTTTGATCAGAATCATTTATGCATGTTACATAATGGTATAAGTATATAATTTTTTTTTTGTCAAAAATTTTTTTATATATATATATATATATTGTTATTTATTTAACATTTTGATATATCGTTATTAAAGATTATATAAACCAATAAATAAATTGTATTATCATTTATTTATTGTTTTAATATAAATTATTGTATTGTTTATGTATTATATTGATGTTTAAATATCTATCATTTTCAGAGCTACTGTGACCTGTAAAGTTATCATTCGAATATTGTTTGTACTCATAAACAATATTTATTGTATACCAACGTATTGTGTTTGGATGATTATCTTCTTTCCTTTGCGGAAACTTCATCCAGTTCTCTATTGGAAACTTGAAGGCTTATTTTTTCATTGGCTATTAGCAATGGTTTCCATGTGGTCTTGGTCAGCTGGTTATGACAGTGAGTAATATTATTATCTAGTTAATGAAATATATCTTTAATATTGATGATACATCATAATTAATTTTAATCATAATGTACAAATTGAACTGTATTATTCATAAATTGTACTATGTTATTGAATTTTCAATTTACCCGTTTATTGTATAAACTATTAAGCATATATATTAAATTTATTGGTAAGGTCAAATACATTTTACATTTGAAATTTGTAATGTTAAATTAAAATATTATGCTGTTATAGTCATAAAAAAAATAATAATAATAATCAAATATTTTATTAATATTTTTAGAAATTAACATTATGAATAAATTCCAAAATAATAATGTACTTGAAAATTTAACAAAATTAAATTTATTATTTTATTATAATATACGAATCAAACTACAATGTCTATAACTTTATATAAATAATTTTTTTTTTATCTAACAAAAGATTTTTGCTAATGTTAAATAAAAAAACTTATTATGTAACTAACTCATATAGGTACTTGAATACTTACTTAATTGAATAATCATTGCTTATTTTATATATTAACATTTTTTACTCTAATTAAAAATCTTGATTAATATACTATCCCCAGAAATCATCCAAGACAACTTGTTAATACGAAAACTTCAATTTTAAATCCAAGAAAAAATAATAAATAAGCTAAAACAGTTTCATTGTTAGGTGATATCTTTTATTTATCATTTATGAATCTCTGTTTTCCTCTTCTTTTTTTTACATCAGTTTTTTAATATACTTATTATTCAGTATTATTAAAGATTATATATTGTATATTTTATACTCCAAATAAATTTTGAAAAAAAAATATATACACAATTCCTAATTTTGAAAACTTTAAATACTAGAATTTTTTTTTTAAATTAATTTGTTTTTGTAGTTGTTGAAATGGGTGATGATATTCGATTATGCTTGAATGATCGTACATTAGTGTTAGTTAATCATCAATCGACAGCAGATGTACCTATGTTAATGACAAATTTTAACTCCAAGGCCAGTGTATTACCAAATGTTATGTGGATCATGGATAGGATATTCAAGTTTACTAATTTTGGTATTGTTTCTATTATACATCAAGATTTTTTTATATTATCAGTTAGTATTTTTATTATTATTATAATTATTATATTTGCAAAAAAATTTCTATATATGTATATTAAAATGTTTATAGGGCAAAGATCAAAGAGAACAAGCTGTCAAAGAATTACGGACTCATATCCGCAATTCATACTTGCCTCGCCAGCGAAAATTAATTATATTATTTCCAGAAGGTGGATTTTTAAGAAAAAGAAAAGAAGCTAGTCAACGGTTGTTATTTAAATTTTAAAGTTATTATATTATAAAATGTTTTGATTTTTTAATATAAAAACACTAAATATTTATTTTAGGTATGCACTGAAAAATAATTTACCTTTACTGGAACATGTAACATTACCAAGATTAGGAGCTTTTTCTGCGATCATTGATGAACTTTCTCCAAAACAAACAAAGTATGGTGGTGTGACTAACAATAACACCGAATTCAGTAAGTAATAATTAATAAAAATAATATTGATAATAATAATACAATATATTTTTCCTAAATATACGTTTCATATAGAAAAAAAATGTTTTAATAATTTATTTTATTATTATTTATTAATTTTTGAAAATATTAAATTTTATTATAATTAATATTATATGCACACCTGTTGAAAAAAAATGTACAATGTGCATATTTGTTATGAACTATGTATAAAAAGTTGAGGTTATGTGTGTTTATTACTTTTTTTATATGTAATGTTTATAATTGATGTTGATAAAAAAATTGAATGAAACATTTTAAATTTATATTGCCATTTTTACATTTTGATTAAATTAACACAAGTCATTATTATGGTGATATATTTATAAACATTTTTACATACTATGTGAATAAACAGTTAAAACTGAAAATGTTCAATCTTTAAGATTATATTTTCTAAATTAAAATAATTAACATAACTTAATTAATTTCTACTGTAAGTGGTTAGTATTAGAATTTTTGCTTTTAGTAGTTATTCTTTACTAGGTCAGAACCAACTATGTTTAGAAAGACCCTTTTGTGTCAAATGTTTTATTTTATTATATTGTTCATTACTAATAAATATGTATGTGTTTTATTGTTAAATAGTTATAAAATAATTGGAAAACAAATTACATGATAGATATATGAATTAGTATACAATATAATTGAACCGGTTATTTCAGAAACGGCACATATAACAATTTTAGCAGTTTTGAGGTTTTAATGGATTCTTGTATAATATTCCTAGATGCATATTTTTGTGAAGAAACAGCGCATTACAATTAAAATATATGAAAAATAAATGGGCAGCATTTTTTTTTTATAGATTTTTACAAACAAAATTGTTTGAATTAAACAGTTTTTTGTGTTTTTCCTAGAATCATAAAAATGTAACATGTATCGCTTCTGAAATAACTGATTTAATTAGTATAATTGTATACAATTTTTTACTTTTAAAATTATTGTTTAATAATTTAAATTGTTATTGATTTTTAAGCAATCATAAGTTTAGTATAATTAAAAATCAAGTATTTTAATTCATATTATTTGTGTATAAACTGTTTTAGATGAAAACACTGACAAGTTAACATGGATTTTGGATATAACAGTTGCATATTCCGAAGGGAAACCATTGGATTTACCCACTATTATTATGGGCCAAAGAAGACCAAGCCGTACACATATGTACTACAGATTATTTCCCAGTTCAATAGTATGTTTTAATAATTGACAATTCTTTGTCGATGGTAGCTTTCATAATGTCCCTGGAAATGAACTAAATTCATTATAATATATAGTAATTTAAAAATATAATTTATCACAGCTTTTAGTAAAATTTCACCCCTGATAATATTGTCTTTCTGGAGAATATCCTTCTGTGCCAGTATTTTAGATTTAACCTCGCTGTCTAATTAAACATTAAAATTTTTTTTTTTTTTTTAGGTTCCTAGAGACCAAGAAGAAATGACCAAATGGTTATTTGATCGTTGGGAAGAAAAAGAACGCCTTTTAGAGACATTTTATTCAACTGGTGAATTTCCCAATCACAAAGGGTCACGTCAAACGGCAGTTATTCATCAAGATTGTGTACGGTTCCTTATATTACATTTTTTTTTTATTGCTTCATCTTATGCCCACTATAGAATCATATATTATTTGATTGGATTGGTATGGTAAGCTCAAGGCTAAATTGTTGAACATATAATAATTATAATAATAAAAAGAAGAAAAAGAACAACCAGTATTTGTATAAGGTTTTTCTGTATACATATATTTATGTTTGTATGTATTATAACAATGCTGCTGGTCTGAACCCTGCCAGTAAAATATGTAACTGAACTATAGTGGTTGTAATAAACAATATAAAAATTTTATAAATAGCATTATATCTAAGGATTTCATTTCAAAAATAACTTAACCTAAAGCATCAACTCATTTAGTAACTGATTTTACTAAAAAATACATGTTATACATTATATTAATATCATAATATGAAAATCAATGTTTATTGTATTTTTTCGCTCTTCTAACTATCAATTTAAAATTATTTTTGTAAATATTAATATTGTAAAATAAGAATCATTTTATTATTACATTTTTTTCTTTTATATTTATACATATATATATATATATATAATATGTTTGGATAATAAATTTATTTACATATGTATATTTACAAATCAGGCACCTACTATTTATTAATTAATATTTATTTTATTTTGAGTTGAAACTTCTAACGTGTTATTGTAAATTCAAAGATCTATGCCGATCATGCCTCTGAACCTACAGGTTTAATGATTATATCTTGCACCTGAAACAAATATTTCAATTATTCTAATAAACAAATTTATATTTTTTTTATTATTTTAAATAATAACAAAACATTAGTAAAGGATTATTCCCAACAAGTTAATTTAAATTATAAGAAAAATGTATTTAAAAATTTACACACATACATAAATTATATATACATATGTATGTGTTTGTATATACATACACATGTATATATCGCTTTGTATCGATTTTAATGCTTAAAATATTTTTGTTTTCCAACTAATTTGATCAATATTTGAGTTGTGAAATATTATCTTATTTAGTCTTCTGTGTTGTGACTGTGATAATATTTATATATTATAACTACATGTATACAATATAATATATTATGTTTTATAGTACACAAATTATTGTTGTATATTATTTATTTCAAACTTATGTTCTGATTTATTTAATATACTGTACAAAAAGCATGTGTAGATCATTAATTTCATTTTATTATTTTCCAGTAATTTTACTCATTGTTTTTAATCATTTAGTATACATTATGTTCAGTCTTCTAGCAGAAACTTTTTTCTACAGTTTTATTTTTATTTATTTATTAAAACAAACATTTCCTTTACTTTAATTTTGTATTATTTATATTATAAGTAAAAAATAATAATAAATAAATAATATTTTGAGTGTTTGTAATCGTTACAAAGCGGAATATTTTTAAATAACTTTAATAATTATTGATAACTAGTAAGAATAAAATGAAAGTCACATTAGTTTTCATAATCAATGAACATGTTAAAATTACAACAGTAAGAAAAGAAATTTATATATATATATATATATATATTTTTTTTTTTTAATTTCAAAATTCTTGTATATACTATGTGGGTTGTTCTGTGGAAACTAAATTTAAAAAATATTTTTTTTACATTCTAATTATTTTTTATTTAATTACATAATTTAATATTTTGATATTCTGGTAAATTGTATATTTGCATCTAAATAATAAATTGTATGGTTATATTTTTCACAGATAAATTTAATACCAATTTATAATTGTTGTAAAATCATATAACTAAAATGTATAAGAAAATATTCGAACAAAATCAATATGCTGTTACTTGTACATGTGGTGGGGTGGCCAATACATATTCAATAGTAGATGCCACGTCCGCAGGAGTGATGCTCGGATACGCTTCATATAAGTTTTTGTCAAAATTATCTCCCAGCGAATTCTTAAAAATCGACGACTTCACCAGACCAGGACTGATGCTTGTGACTCTGATGGAACTTTTTAACGCTCTCAGTTCTTGCCTCAATCCTTCGGTGAGTGCTCGCACCGCGTGTTTGGTTGCCGAATAAAAGTGGAACGGACCATATGACGGGACGTAATGTGCCAAATTGCTAAGCCAATATTCAGTGATTAATATTATAAATATTGAAACAACAAATGTGTTTGTTATTATTTGAACCTGCTCAGGTGGATGATATGAGCGTCTTTCAAGTTACGGTTGTTCATCGATTTCACAGCCTCGCGTGAGCAAACACTTAATGCTATGATGTTCACGTCCAATATTCTTTTCCATTCTGATACGGTACCGTCTATATAAATAAAAAAGAATTGATCAAACACCTCAGTAGGAAAAACACATTCTTTTCCTAATTCATGTCGATGTTCCATATAATTAGATTAAAATGTAGAAAATTAGTCCAAAACTTTAAATTGTATGTACTTTGACATATTTTTTGTATTATTATTTTTTATATTTTGTTGGTATGAAATCGGACTTAAGTCTTAAGTAGACTTTTTACGTTTTGAATTATTTCAAAATGATTTATTGATCAGGAAAATAATGATTTTCAATGTAAAGGTATTTACAATACATACCTGTTTATGTTTATTTTATCCGAATTCATGGATTTTTTATCATTTTAATAAGATTTAATTTAAACGGCTTGAAGTGGGTCATGTATACAAATGGGGTTGGGAAAGATGAAATTAAATACATTTATAGTCTCACGGGCACAATTTGTTTAGTAGCACTCTTAAAATTAAATAGTAAAAAGATAGGATATTTTTATTATTTAGAAGGGTTTAAGCAAATAACATTTTTGGTGCTTCAGAGTTCCTAGATTCTTTACTGAAATTATATTTAAAATTTATTTTCAGTAAAAAAACATATTTCAAGACAATTATTCCGTGGAAAGTGACCAAGTAAATATTTATTGGCGGAAATCCGGGGGGAGGGGCGAGGGCTACATTGACAAATGTAAACCGGCTTTTACAATTCACACTACATACGAGCACTTTGGTGACGTGTTTCTGCATGTCGCAACCCTGTACATTATCCTCTTGTATAATATTATGCCAAGTTTCCGACCGTTTTTGTTCAACATTATTCTATAATAATTGCCGTTGTAACAACACGGAGAATGCAATTCTATCACCCGCCGCTTGTGAGGTACGAAGTGTAATTGTTCTTTCCCAAGCCTCCTGGAAATAGCGCAGCTGAAATTCATCACCGGTTGTGTGTTGTTTACGGCAATACTGCAGCGATGAGTGATGATGGTTCGGTGTAGACAATTTAAAAACTGACTCACGGATGCGCATAATGAAGGGGGTAATTAGAGACCATGTGGTTATCCAAGTCGACCAATTTGTTCGAGAAAACGGGCGTTTTACGCTTTCAGATCTTTCAATAGAATTTTCTGATATTTCTCGAAATACTCTACGCAGAATCGTGTTTGGGAACTTGGGTTACCAACCACATGTTCTGTGCCCGTTGGGTCCCAAAACGGTTCTGATTTGGCACCACACGATTATCATCTTTTTTCAAAAATAAAATCGCCCATTGCATCTCAACGTTTTGGAAGCAATGAAGAACTCGTGAACGGAGTAAATCAATATACCTCAACACAATGGCGCCGTCATTTTTCAATGGAGGGTATACAGAAACTCGTCCGACGTTACCAAAAATGTGTAAAATAAAACGAACACTACGTAGAAAAGTAATTTAAGTATTAATAAAAATATTTTGTGCAAATAAATTATTGATTTGGTTTTTTTTTTTTTATATATAATTTTTGCCTTCGGAGGTTGATTTTGAGATAGCCCTCTTCTCAAAATGAGATGAGGGCTATCTCAAAATGTGATGTGTGTATCACAATTTTTCGGTCAACAAATTGAAAATATTTTCATTTTGTAATTGGTGTAAGTCAGTGGCGTATCCAGGGAGGGGGCTGAGGGGGTTGCAGCCCCCTCCGAAATTTCAGGAAATCTTAAATTATTATTTAATTAATTAAATAATATAATATACATAGGCACCATACTGCAATACGACATAGTACGTTGTTTCCATTACCAAACTATAATATCACAAAGACAGAAAACATGTACAACATCATGCCTATCGGTATCAAAAGCTGTGGAAAAGCTAGACGACTAAAATTAACAATATGATGTAAATAATAATTTTTTGTTTAAAAATTTTAAATATAGTTTTTTTAATCACTTATTTTGCAGTTGTTATGTTTTTTTTTTGTAAATGATCAGCCCCCCCCCCCAAAAAAAAATCCTGGATACGCCACTGGTGTAAGTGGTAAACAAAATTTAATATTTAAGAAAATACCATAACAGCCAGAAGAAAATCCATACTCTAATTTCCTCAGTGTATACTTCTCTGATATCACTTGCAAACACAATGAAACTTTTACTGTTTAGATTGACTGGATTACACTACAAAGCTGCCGCATAGCTCGAATCACGTAATGATTGCATCTACTCGCACGTTATATGTGTGATACGCCATACAGGTTTTCGTTTGGTGTTTAGATACTAAATTATATATAAAACGATTGCGCAATACTATTTATGATATATCATGTAGGTAGGTCGTTGTACTCGTATTAGTATATATAATATAGATTAAGAATAATAGAAGAAAAAATCACGCTCAGCGGTTATACATTTACTCGTACCTATATAATATTATGTAGTCTTATAATTAATTATAGTGTATAAAATATATTATACATAAACAGGTGTCCACGAAGACCTCAAAAATGTAAAATTACTGGAACAAGTTTATAGAACTTATACTAGAACAACTAGTATATTTAAAATTTCATTTTTTTTTTTTTACAACAGAATAAAAAAAATATTGATTTTTTTTAACGAAATCCATGATCATCATTTTATAAATTTATTATGAAAAAAAGAAAAGAATTTTCGTGTTAGTAATTTTTATTAAAGATTATTCGTTGATTTTTCAAAAAATTTCGAATTTCAATTTTTTTTCTAATTAGTGCGAATAAATTCAATTTATTTGAAAAATATTTGAATTCAAACAAAGTTTAAAATTCAATTAGCGCAATCTAATAAGAGCTGTGTAAACCAACATTTTGCTAAAACATTTACATAATTACAAAATGGATATTTATTGAAATGACGAAAGAAAAAAATAGTATACGGTTTTTATTTCGATTTCCTTATGATTTAAATTAATAATAAATTCATAATGTAAGAGTACAATTATTTGAAAAAAAAATTATTGAAAAGAATAAAAATTCTTGCATTTGTAGACCTCCGTGAGACACTTGCAAACGCCCTGTATATGTATATAGAATATGCTTAGAGTTAGAATTTAGAAATAAGTAGGTATTTATTTAGATATATATATATATATATACAAATACTCTGAAGTATACACGCCACTATTGGCAAAACTACTTTCTTTAAAATTGTTTATATCTTTAAGTTTTATTTTGTTTTTGGCTTAGCACCGACTTCAAACCGATCAGTAGGTAACACTTATCAATAATATTTTATTAAGATTATAGGTAATAGGTTTCTATAAGAATTATTTTTTACTTTTAGTGTAGTGATTTTTGTGTTTTTGAAGTCGGTTAAATTTTGTTTTACAAAGTGTTTTCAAATAAATCATACATTTACGCGTATACATTTTTTTTTTTTTTTTTGGTTACCTATACGATTCGGAAGCGCATACGTTGCCATTCAGATCTACAAGAGTCACTTTTTTTGTCCAAAAACCGAATAAGAAAATTATATTTAAATATTTTAGTAAAATAAATTCAAAGTGGTAGTATAAACTAGATATGTAACTTTACACCGTTTGTATCAATATTTGTTTTATTATTTACGAGATATTAAAATATATTATTTAAAAATTAACAATAATAATTTCATTGCGTATTTAATAGTGACGCACGGCCAAAAACCATTTTGAATCTCATTTCTAATTTATAAACAACATGCACGTACCTAAAAATTACGTTACTTCAATACTAATGAAAATTCCTTTCCCGTCCAATGATCATAATTCATAAGCGACTTCTTATAGGTTTCAACCTAGCACAACTAATAAAACAAATACGTAGGTATATAATATATGTATATTAACTTTATATTTCACGAGTGTATGAATACGATTAAAATAATTTATTTATACAATAAACGAACAATGAACAATATACGTACGTCGTTATAGGTATTATATTTGTAAACAAGTCACAAGAGCGTTCTTTTACAATATGAATTTGGCGTGAATGTATACATATTGCAGCATGTGAATTAATGTTTGTAGCACATGTACCTCGGGTTTTCGCACAAAATATTAAACAAATATTTACCGGTAAAATGTATTATCGCGCATATTTGAATAATATACGTTTTATACAAATTGAAACATTTTTCAAGTAAAAGAAAGTGAGTATAGTCGTCCGAACCGAAAGAATTGTAGCGAACCTGGCAGCGCGATTTGTATAATGGTGTAGGTACAGACATCGAGTGACTTATACGCATTGTTTAAGTAAACCAGAACTGCAGTTTTAAAACTCGACGGTTATGTATCTTTAATAATATGAAAATTAAATTAAAATCATATTTGTTTTTAATTTCGTTATTGAAAATAGATTTTTTCGCAATGTACTGTAAATGGAAATGAAGTGCGTATAATAACGCACGCGTGCGGAAGGGGCAACATCAGTATACTCGTAACATTATAATGACATTTTTTTCTTGAAAAATTGAACTGTTTGAGAGTATGCGCAAGTAACCATGATTTTTCAAGAAAAACTTGATTATAATATGTAGTGTATTGTATACCCTATTGGAAAACTATTGCATCGTATACTATCATTGAGTAGATGTACTCTCAACTGGTGTAAGAAAAACAAGTTGAAATTTAAAACATTTCACATACTTACAATTATTTTTATGATA